>JAACJT020000095.1:14974671-15037171 GCA_009936485.2 Gymnarchus niloticus | reverse complement strand
GCTCTTAGGCCAGGGGTCAGGGTGGACATATGCCTGTTGTTTCTCCGTCGTGCTGCCTCAGCGACTCGGTAGTGGCGCCGGCTGACTGCTGTGGTTTTCATTTTCGAAGTGCATGTGGAGGGAGAGGACGGCAGCTTGGCCGTGAGCTCAGAAAATTGCCGCTACAGGAACGTTTCGGTAAAAAACCACTACAGAAACTCTGCCAGTTACCATAGAAACAGGCAGGCATAACAACCCCCTGGGTGCAGGTCAGTTCAGGAGGCCGGACGCACTGGGGGGGGAGCCTGAAGTCTGCATATGGAGCTGATTTACACATGTTTGGGGGGGTGAAGAAGCCAGCATTCGATCTGCTCAGAGGTTTTGGGGGGTGGGGGGTGGGGGCTCTCTGGATCAGACTCTCTCACACTGTTTAGATAAGAGGGGGGGTGTTTTCTGGATCTCCCACGGAATGCTTGGGGGCCCAGCACCCTTTGCCTGTCACCCTGAAATAGCATAAGTGTATCGATGGCCGACCCCCCCCCCCGAAAGCACAGTGATTTGTTTTTCTATTTCTGTCCTGCTGCCTTTCCTGGCCGTTTAAGGGAGCACGGACTGCAGACGGCTCCATTGCCAGGAGCTGAACGCAGGCACCCACGGCTGCCCCGAGCGGTCCAGCCACGCGTTGGGTCTTGGCTGATTTTTCCAGCTGTCAGCCGGTCGTCTTTCTGGGGTCTTATATACAACCCGGTCCGTATGTGTCAGACCGATGCTGGGCCGTACCGGCAAGGTCCGCACGGCCTGCCCAAACCAAGCTTGCGTGCCGAACGTGTGGGTGAAAGCTGCATTGTCGGCATTCCGCTGCGCAGGCTACGCTCCCCCTGTAATAACCTTCTCCAGCTGACAGTGATACAGTGCCCAGCACCAATGCAGCTAGCTCTCTGGACGCCAGCCCATTCAGTCAGTCCCTGGGGCCCTACTGGAGCTCAGCCCGTTCCTGCTTCTTTCAGTCCATTTTTGCTTGTTTTTCCATCCCTTTCCGTCGCTCCAGAAACATTCCCTGACTTAAGTCTACCTGCAGGGATCCGCTCCTGGGTTTAACTGCAGGGGGATGGCAGTCTCTTTTGGACTGCAGTACTCGGCGTGCTGAGGTGTTTGACTTGTGGCCCCAAAACTCGCTGGAGCTCCCAGACCTTCGGAGAATGCCTCGTGTCCCCCCCACCCACACACATACAGGAGTGTGCTTATTAATGTTTTTAATGCCCAGGGTGTTTCTATTTATTTTTTCCCGACGGTGCCCAGCCAAGCCCTTTGGGTTAAACTGGATGGTGGTCATGGGGGGGCACTGGAATCCATAACCATAACCAAAAAAATGAAGTTACTGTTTTTTTTTTTTGTTTGGCTGTTTGTTTGTGACCCCACATGAGCTGGAGTGAGTGAGTGACCGTCCCCTCCCTCTGTCTGACAGGAGGGTTGCACGGCGCTACACCTTTCAGCCCGGCAGGCCCACACCGAGGCGTGCCGCTGCCTTCTGGACAGGGGTGCTGATATCAACGCCTGTGACAAGAGTGGCCGGTAAGGGCATCACCCTCTCTGTCATGCCTGGCAAGTCATCCCTCACCCCTTTGCCCGGGACACGTGACAGCGTGACTCTCTGATGCCTCTATTTTCAGGTTTTCTCTTTCTGTGGGGTATTAGCAAGAAAACGTGTGCACGTGTGTGTACACACACACACACACACACACACACACGTGTCCCTTTGCTGCTCCCACACACTAGCTCCCACGCCCGCTGTTATTTACAGAGTCATCCTACACGCACTGCTCTCTCACGCATGCAAGTCCACGATGTCAGAGCTGTCAGGGCGTGCTGGGCAAGCCTGTGCACACACGCTGTGTAAACACCCCGTCCGAAAGCTCACCTGTGGGTGAGAGGTGATCAGGAGGCTGCTGAACTTCCTCACCGCTGTTATGACAACGTGCCGATGAGTTGTGGAGCTGATATACATGGGGTTAAGATGACGACATCGATCTCGCAGGACGCCGGTCATGTTGGCCAGCGAGAGTAACAGCGTAGGCACTGTGGAGCTCCTGGTCCAGAATGGAGCAGATCTGAAGATGGTGGACTTCCTAGGTCACGACGTCCTTCACTATGTCAGCAGCCGAGAAGTCCAGGTCCTTTTGTGTAGCTGTCTTCAGAGGGTCAAGACAGACACAGGTATGAAGATCTTCAGACCACCCCCCCCCCCCAATTTCCCACCTTCACTGGTGCCTCATGGTGCCCAGTCACATCAGTACGATGTAAAGCACAGTACTTCAATGAGTCAATAACTGCCTGCTCTTATTCAGTCAGAACTCACTTCAGCCTGATAACCACTTGTGGCGTATATCCATACCAATGTTCACACTGAAAGTTTAAGATAAACTAAGATTAAGATGAAATAATAACCTCACGTGATTTAGATAAATCAGGGTGTGCTTAGTGCCCCGCTTTGGCCAGAACTATTATAAATTACCTTGTCAAACACTGCCCCCTGCTGTTGTTTCTGGATTCTACAGAAAAGTACACAAGGGGATCCATTATTATGGTGGAGAGGTTTTGAATCCCACCCTAGAAGAACGTACAACCAGAACTGTTGTAAAAATGTGATGTAAACGTATTTGCGTGTTGTGACATGTGACTATGTTCTAGAATGGCAAGTGAAAGGTCCGACCTTATTTTTGTTCCTTTGAAACAGATACCCTGTCGCCCAAAGTGCTCACGGTAAGCTGGCTTTCCTTTCAGCGTGTCACAGTTCTGGCATTTCCGGTCTGCCAGACTCATCGTGCTCCAGACAGATGTATAGTTTGCAAATGATGGCTGGTCTTAGGCCATTATTATCATTTCTGTGATTAGGGCGCCCTCCTTTGTAGCTTTGAGGTATGAGTCACTACTAAACTGCGCTCGCACATCAGATCTTCCTTCTACCCATGTGACCACATACTATCTGCAGACAGTTTGTTGTGATTATAAAACATCTATTGTTCTAATCTGCTTTTATTTTTTGACCTGACTGAAGAGGTGATTCTGTCCTCCTCCTCCCCTCCAGCATGACCAGGTGGCTCGGCTAAGTGAGGACAGGAGCTCCACTCCGAAAAAGCGGAAGGCACCTCCACCTCCATTGCTGAGCCCCATACAGGTGACCTCACCCGTGTCTACGTGCGGATGATCCACAGCCGCTGTGTCAGTGCACATTTATGACGAGTTTACCTTCCGTGCCTCTCAGTCCACTGATATAGCTTCTCCACCCTACTTGACCCCCACCCAAACGCCACCATCCGGGAAGATTGACACCTCCCAAAGATATAACAACAAGGCAAGCAGCACAGCTAGATGTGTGTGGGGGGTCTGTTGCTCATGGTGGTCTGTGCCGGGTATGACCTACTCTTGTGTGTGTGTCTGCCCCCCCCCAGGGGGCAGAGGTTATCAGCACTGATCAGAATGCAGAGGTGGAGAAGCTCGCATTGCTAGAAAAGATGGAAGACCTGAGGCTGTTGGAGGATCAGACCCACACTACGGTAAGCACCCCGTTCAGGTCTCCGCATGCCACAGTTCACTGCTTCGCCCACTCAAGACCCTTATGGTGCCGACACTAACCCGAGGTTTTGTTCTGTGTACCGCCAGACCGAGTCTGAGGACCAGGAGCAGCTTACTTCTCTGCAAGCCAAGGTGGCCGCCCAGTCTCTGGAGAACCAGCAGCAGGTGAACATCCTGAAGGTGGGGATCGACCCACCAGTTCAGGTTTTGCAGCCTTGGCCTTGCTGCTCACGTCATTGGTTTAATGCGTCTAATAGTTACTGATTTCTGGGCCCATCCAAAAGCTCCAGGACAGCTACAGCAATCTGCATGTCCCGGCTTAAACGTCACCCTGTCTCCCTGTTCCCCAGAAAAATTCATCTCCCCGTGCTGACATGGAACAGGGGCATTTGCACCCAAACAGCTTGGACTCCAACAACTCCTACCTGTCCGCCAGCACCAACCTTGACTACACGGCAGCCCTGGAGAACGAGGACCTGTCGGAGGGTTCCCTGCAGGAGGCCAATGTCATCGGCAGGCCGGACAGCGCAGGACGGGAGGCCATCAAGGGAACGAGTGAGAAGGAGAATCTGATGGAGGAGATGCAGAGACTCCAGGCTGAGCTGCGGGAGCTCCAGGAGGAGAACCACTGGCTGAAATCAGGCCTCCTGCCCCCTTCCACCTCGGAGACCGCCGACATGGTGGTGGGCCCATTGCAGAGGGGCATGCAGGAGTCCAGGGGGTCGCTGGAGCAGGTGGTGCATGAGCTGAGGGCAGAGCTGGGTCACGTGCGGGCGGAGCTGGAGGCGGATGCGGCACTGATCCAGGAGCTGGAGGGCCAACTGAAGGGGCAACAGCACCAGAGGGTCTCCTGCGACCATTCGATGGAGGACAACAGCCAGGAAATGGCCCTGCTTCTGGAGCGTGACCAGGAGGCCCGGGAGGAGATCGCCGTACTGCGGGAGGAGCTGAAGGGCACCGTGCCCATGGAGATGGCCGCCAGAGATATCAATGAGATGAAAGCAGAGCTCAGCCATGTGATCGACGGGCTGCAGCAGCGCCTCCTGGACGTCTCTCAGTCTTACAGTGAGGCAAACGAGAAGCTAGAAGCCCAGCAGGCCACAGAGGCTCGGTTACGGGAGCTGGAGCACCAGCTGGAAGTAGAGCGGGCTTCCAAGGTCCATGCGGAAGACAAGTTCAAGGAGGCCCTGGAGGAGCTGGGCCTGGTGAAGCGCAAGGCTGAGGCCCATGTGCAGGACTCTATCCCCATGGCTGACCACACACAGGTGGTGTCCTCCATGGACAGCACCATCCAGGGGCTGCAGGATGAGGTGTCAGATCTATGTAAACAACTTACTCAGAAAGCTGAGCAGATCGGGGTCCTGCAAGAGCAGCTGGCAGCAGAGAAGCACACGTCACTGTGTGACTCGGCATCGAGGCTGGCACTGGAAACTGAGGCTGACCGGCTGAGGCGCCTACTGCAAGACGCGCTCCGCAAGCAGGACGATATGACGCTAGAGACGGCGGCAGCCATGCAGGAGCTGAAGGAGGAGCGACAGGCGAGGCAGAGCTTGGCCTCCCGCCGGGAGCAGGAGCAGGACGAGCTGAACGACAAGTACAGGGAAGCCTTGGAGCTCATCGAGAGCCAGAAGAAGCAGCTGGCAGGTCTGCTGAGCTCTGAGCGGGAGAAGGAGAAAAAGGTGCCTCTACTGGCCCTTCGGACACGCATGCACACATACTCACACATGCATGGCTGATGTCTGACAGCAGCTACAAATCCTAACGGAAATGCCCCCCCACCTTCCAGATTGAAGATCTGACCCAAGACGTGAGCAAGCTGAAGGAGGCCCTCAACAGCTTGTCGCAACTGTCCTACACCAGCAGCCTGCCCAAGCGGCAGAACCAGCAGCTGGAATCCCTGCAGCAGCAGATCAGGCAGCTACAGCACCAGCTGGCGGTGAGCTATAGACCTGCTGGCCACCAGGGGGCGCTGTCAGTCCAAGTGTACCCATTAAGTCTGTCAATCAATTTATTTTTATTACACGTTTAGATTGGTTCAACTTGTGCTGTATGTGGCGTATGTGAACGAGATCCAAGATTAAACGGGTACAAGGAATGGGAAGAAGCGACTGTTTAGAAGGTCCGAGACATTTGTTGGTACAGTAGGGTTGAAGAAAATGAGCAATGTGCCATGTAGGGCTTTAAATACAAACAATAAAACCTTCAACTCCATCCTCGATCTTACAGGAAGCCAATGCAATAGAGCCAGCATAGGGGAGAGATGAGCACTCTCCTTTTCGAATCTGTTAGTAGTCTGGCCACAGCATTTCGGACAACCTGGAGGCGGGCCAAAGGAGCAAGAGTCACAGCAATCTGGATGGAGTCACAGTAACAGGTTTTTCGCAGAATGCAGTGGGTTAAGCCTAGACATGGACCATAGTTGGAAAAAACTGCTCTTCATGAAAGAATTTAATGAGCAGTCAAACTGGATCCCAAGATTCTTAACAAGAGGATGAATATTGACAGATAGACACCCTAACTGATTGTCAGTGTAGCCAGTTGATCCTGGTAGATTAAAGAAAGCAATCTATGTTTGATTGTCACTGAGTAAAGGATAATTGCTTTCAATCTAAAATTTAACATCAGTATGGCAATTAAATAAGGAAGTCTTGTACCAACCAAAAAATCAAGTCCTGACAAATTTTGTTAGTCACATCTACGTGTGGAGAAACAGTGGGAGAAACAGAAGAAATAATAGTAATAGATATTCATTTAGGCCCATGAGTTATTAGCGGTGATATCAGCAAGGTATTTTAACAGCTTTAAGTGATTGTTGATATTCAGTTAGGTGGTCCCTAAGGATTTCATACGACACGCCGATTTGTCCATTTTCCACTTGCCCTCAGTCTTTCTGCACTGCCGTCTGAGAGAGCAGGATACTCTGTTAAGCCACGGCCTCGGTCTCCTAGGTTTAAGAGGATTTATTAAATCTGTATCAGCAGAGGTGGAGTCGAAGAGATCAATCTGCCCAAATGCAACCTGGTGGGACAAAAGCATGTGGAAGCATTCTGAGAGGTAGCTAAAAACGAGAAAATTGCCTAGCAATTGATGGATTGATAAAATGAGCGTAGTGTAAAGGTTGAGGATGGGCAGGTTCAGGACACAGCAGTGAGCAAACAAATGCAGTGGGTTTGTGATCAGATGGGGGAAAAATCAATCATCTGAATGATATGACCTGGGAAACATAATGGTGGTACCAAATTGAGTGTGTGACCATGAGAGTGTGTGTAGGACTTAGACGTGATTGTGCAAAGTCAAATGATTCAACCAGGCATAGAAAGTGTTAAATGTTAAAATCTCATCACGGTAAGGCACAATAGAGTCAGTGAATTCCTGAAGAAAGACTTGGTTAGGTTTAGGTTGTCTATGAATTACTGCACAGAGTACAGGACTATCCAAGTGTGTCGTAAATAGCTGCACCTTGAAACTTGAAAACACATCACCGGACAACAATCTGCATGGGAAAGTCTTCTGGTAGACCGTAGCTAAGCCGGCACCATGCCCGGTAGTCCTAAGGGAGCTGGGAAAGCTGCAGTCTTTAAGGGAGAGTTCACATAGTGGGCTGAGGTCACCGATGTGAAGCCAGGGCTCGGTCACAAATAAAACCAGTGTGCTTTTAGATGAAGGTTGAGCATTAATTAGGGCCTTCTGTGCAGAAGAGGATGCAGAGATGGTGGAAGGGCAACCAGGGAGGTAGCAGACCACGTTTATCCCAACGAGCAAAGATTGAGATGATTAACCCCACAACTTTCGGAGCAACATGTAGCGGGGGTGGGGGGGGCAGGAAGAGGAGGAACAAAGTATGGGGATGTGGCGATCGGAGGTGGACTCAGGCAAAAACAGTTTCCCTCAGGAGGACGAAAGCTTGGGAGCAACCACACTCAAGGGGAAGACCCGTCCTCCTCTGGCTGGCACAAGGCAAGACAAGTTCATTAACGTAATATGAAACAACAATTAGGTATAACATTCAGATGGACAGCAGCCTATTGGAGGAGGCAGTCAGGTGATCCTGTTGAAGAGCAGGTTCGGTGACTCAGATGACGGCAAACCGGTCCGGGTGGACAGGTGACGGGGAGGGAGGGCCCGGTAGGCCACCCCAGCCACAAATAACACATCGGGTATAACAGAAAAAAATCTGAACAGGACCACAGAAAAAGCATCTTCAGTTGCTCATCTGTAACAAACAATCTGAAAGAAAAGTAAAATTTCACAGCGAACCAGTTCAGATGTCGGGGGATAGCAGAGCTCGACTGAGAAAACCCAGAGGATGAAGGCTGACACTAGGAGTGGCGATCCAGAATGGTGATCCAGAGCTCTAATCTAGCTCGTACCCAGAAAGTACGCAGTGTGTCCTCAGCAAAACACTTCAAGAAAAGAGCAGAGACATAACAATTTAAAAAAAAAAAAAAGTTAACCCGAGAGCAGCAGCAGACTCTCATGCCAGCGTGCACTCAGTCCAGGATCATTATGGTACCTTCAATAAGCTTATGGCCTTGGTGTACTGCAGTAGAAGCTGTTTACCCGAGTCACATGTTCGTTTCTCCGCAGGAGTGTAAGAAGCAGCACCATGAGGTCGTTTCGGTCTATAGGATGCACCTTCTGTATGCCGTCCAGGTGGGTCTTCTCACCTTCACAGTATAACCCTCTGATGTGGAGGGAGTGGGCCTGGCCTGCTGGAGCCAGATGGAACTTGACTCATGACCCGGTTCCTCTGATCCCCTGCAGGGCCAGATGGATGAAGACGTCCAGAAGGCCTTGAAGCAGATCCTAATGATGTGCAAGATGCCCACGGAGACAAAGTGAGGTTGGAAGGTGGAACTGCCATGGACCCTTTGGACCTAGGGTCCAGTGGAAGGACCTTCCTTCTCATCCCACACCAGAACCACAGTTCAGCCCTGTATAAACTACAGGACCCAAGGTCCACCCAGACCTCAGGGTGCAAACCAGTGAAGTCATAATTGGCCTAGTCTTGAGTCAGTCAATGCAGGCTGGAATGGGTGTGCGTTGAATCCAGCCAATGGCAACTTTCCATGCTTGTGATGGGCATGTCAGTCAAACCAATCAGCAACCACGGTTCCATTGACTCAGCAAGGTCTGTATTGTATTTTGCTTTAAGTTATCAGTGTTAATTGGGTACTTGGGACACCTTTTTGGAATCCTTGAGTCCTTTTCACACAAAGCATAATTTATTTTTTGGTGCGTTTTTAAAGAGCGGATGTTTTTTCAAAAAAGGCAAAGGCACCTGTCGTTGGCGATGAAACTGCATGTTTTCTTAATTCACTTATTTTTCTATTAGCGTGTATGTTTATGGAGAATTTTTCCAGTATGCATGTCTTTAAACTGCACAAACTTTATAAAAAGCGACCGACATAGCTGTATTTTTAACAGTCCATTTAGACTTTATGGCGTTTTTCATATGCAGGTGAAACTCACATGCTTGGCCCTTTTGTCATGACCTTAATTCACAAAATGGTGATTTTAGTCCGGGATGGCATACACCGATAGTGCTTTCTTAACCATGTTAGGCGTGGGCGCTGGCCTCCCCTTGTCCTTTTTCCATATCACGTGCCCCCCTTCAGCCTCCGGTTGCTCGAAACCGGAAGCAAACGTGATTAAACACATGCCGGCAAACACCGTCTTTGATGTGCGGAAGCCCCAAGCCCTAGCAGGCCGTTGTCTGTCCTGGGGAGTCGGGGTGCCACACACAGCCACTCTTCCCCTGCGGTCTATCCCCAGTCTGGGTGGCCCACCTTGTCAAGTTACCCCTCACATCTCTGTCCGTGGCTTGGGGGGGGGGGCAAAATTCTCCCAACTGCACTTTTACCCTTGAACAAAAGCACATGCCTCGTTCATGTATTGAACGTGGCTCCCTCCTCATAAGGCGGGTAATCGGCTGTCTCTCTGACTATGGAATTGGCTGAGGTCTTCCCTTAATTTGGATTGAGCTGCCTCAACACCCCTTAGGGTAACAGGCTCACTATCGCCCTCCACAGTCACTGACTCGGTAATTGAGGATGGGTTCTCTGATGGCGTCAAGTTCCACAGAGGAGGGGGGTGATGAGCCTCTGTGTTTTTTAGAGGGAAGTTGTGAACTGAATATTCTCTTTGATCTTCTTGCTTTTTTTTTATAATGACTTTGTAATAGAGCGGAAATTTGTTACTTTGCTTTTCTAAATGCTCTTTTCAACAATAATAAAAAAAAAAAAACGGTCTCCAACTCATTACTTCGTGGCGTCTTCCTGTCTGTACTGTTATTGTGATGTGGCCCCTGGCATGTCCCACGTACTCTGGGGACCGTGGAGATCGGTGCGTCTGTCTATGCGTGCACATCCCTGACGTTGCCTGGCCCCACCCTAAACTGTTTTCCTTGGCCTTGGGTTTCCTTGTACTACACCTCACCCTCGAAGCTGTCTAAGATTCTCTGATACCCTCAGGTCACCTGCCCCACCCCCTGCTACAAAGCTGGTGCTGACCCATTGGTGCCGTGTTAGCCTATTAGCAGGGCTGGTTTCCCCACCGGTGCTGTGTGCGCACACTCAGACCCACCACATATTTCCTCTGTGGCAGGTAGAAATCATTAACATCCAAAACAGGAGGGTATTGATAACTGTGCTCCACACTGCCCCCTGCTGTTTCTCTACAGGCAGTGCCGTGCGGGAAATGTCTCGACTTCTTTCTCATATCCGTGCACCAGACCAGTCGGTTCAGAGACAGATGATCCCCTAACCGTTTCCCCCGTGAATCTCGCACACAGGAAAGGCTGTTCAGTGTGTGAATGATAATTCCAGGGTCTTAGTCTGCCTGTCTCCAACATGTTTTGCTCCTGTTCCCCTAAATGCGTTCCCAGTGGTCCAACTCAGGTGGGACATATACACACCAACCTCCATTTCTGCATGCTCTTCCCATCCACTGGTTACTTAATTCTCGTTTCCTGGATTTTCTTTTTAGGTCTGTTTTAGGTAGCTTGTGTATCTAGTCTGGGTGGGCTTGAAAAGGTCGGCGTCACCTGCTGGATTGATCGCATCAAAATGCTGAACCCGTGGTGGTGTGAGCCCATAGTTTGATTACTATCAATGGCCAGTTGATCTTCGCTGCACCCTTTAGATCATGTTCACCACGTCCTAAACAACCTGGCGAGGAGTAGGGGAGGGATAGGAAGTGTGACCCCCCCCCGAGCATGCCTGTGTGGAGTGCACAAGATACCCCCACTCCGTGTGAAGGGTTGAATGTTTGCGGTTGCCCTACTTCCTCTCCTCAGTCCCAGAGTCTTCAGTGACATCCTGCCCCAAGGTCAAAGTGGGCTGGACTGCAACCTAACGGCACCCAATATCTTATTTCACCAACGGGATTTTCATTCAGGTTTTGGCTCGTTTGATTTGAGTTTTGTCCCGTCTGATAGAATCTGCAGAAGCTGAAAGCATGGGACATTAAATGGTTTACACTATTCCTGATTTCAATTCCATTAACGTTCTCGCGTGCAGTTCTACGATGGTGGCACGTTGTCCATGTAGATCTGGGTAGAAAATTCCTTCTCAACAGTCAAGAAAAGTCTCAAGACACAGGTCTTCCAGGAACACCTCTACTGACTGTCCCCATCACTGACTATCCGTTGTTTTGCATTCATCTACCACAACCTTAGTCATGATTTCTGATTTGAAAATCTCTTAGTTTTCTGTACAATGTAGCTCTTGCTCAAATGCTGTTTTCTGCTGTGTCATTGGTTCTTCAGTGGGTGCTCAGCCTAACTTCGGTTATACCTTAGGTGGCTCCTTGACCTCTGTAAACTTGTATCAGCCTCCACTGTATGCTTTGTGTGATATGGTGTAGTATGCCAGCCTGCTGCTAGGTGGCAGTGTGTACCCAACAAGCAGAATCTGCAGAAAAGTTGGACTGTGTGAAGAAATAAAAGTTCAGACTGTATCCTCTACAGCTCAGAGTGCTGAGAAAAGCACAATAAAAGTAAATGAAAGTGAAACGGCCAGGTCCATGAAGAGCCCGGCCTAAGCGTGTAGGAGAGCGGAGTCCTCCGTGTTTTAGGTAAAGGGTTCTTTATTCAGTACGGGGACACACTTCAGAGCCAGCCTTGCTCTGGGGTGGTTTGCTACATGGGAGCTCTTCACCTCCTGGGTCCAAAGTGACCAGAACCAAACCTAAGAGGTATGGCTGTATTTCTTTGGTACACAATACATCCTCCATCCTGATACAGCCGTTAACGAGGGGTTTGCCGCTGTACGCAACTTGGATTATAAACTCTTGGTTTATTCAGTAAGGTACCTCATTCTTAATGTGACTGTTGTTTTTTTCCCTTTAATTTTCTACATAGTTAATCCATTTGTAGTGATGTAATTGCTAATTAAAAGTCCACATCGGAGTGATTCCGGCCAGTGATCTAGTCCCACGTGTGGACTCAAGCATAGTTTCGACGGCCAGTGCGATGTCAGCTCTCATCCCGGTGTATGTCTTTCTCTGTCATACTGTAGAGGAGCAGGTCTCTGACCCAAGACATCCTCTCCCTCCCTGTTAACGGGGCTTCCACAACACGCACAGGGTGGTTTGCACAAGCTGCCTCTGCTCTCGCGGTGACAGGGCTATCGCTATGAGAATCACCCTCCTGTCCAGGCCCTCGCCAGACTCCTCTGAGCCTAAACTAAAACAGATGCCACCGGTGGATTTTAGAGCAGATGGGACCATAATATTAATGACGTCGTTCTTTCAGGAGGCTAAGACAAAGAGTGCAAGGGGCAGGCTGTAGGACTAACAACCCGGGATGCGGTGCTCAGATGAAACAGGAGGATCACGTTGCTCCCCCATGCTGTAGCACACGGTGCCGTTTCGTTTCACCACCAAGTCTGATGTCCATGCTCCCCAGCCCCCCCCCGAAGTGGTTTCTTTAAGCATCTAGTCATACCTGATTTGCAGAGAATCAAAGAGTGGAAGTTGCATTAACCGAGTGATGTTTTTTTTTTTTTTTTTACAAATAAGTGAAGGACATCTTTGCAACGGCAGTAGGGCTGGGCCAGGGAGACTGAATTTATGGGAGCGCTGAGGCCCTTGGGGAAGCTGGAGAGAAGGGAGGGAAATGAAGCGCTCGTCTCTGAGTGGCTTATTAAAAAGGTGAGAAGTGAGTCTACTGTCTAGAGGGGAGTATAATTGTGCTGTTAAAAGGGACATCAAAGGAACGAGTGTGTTAGTGGAAAACTCTTAGCAGCGCGTGGCAGTGGAAACCAGCAGGGAATGGCCGTGTGGCGGATCCTGTCGTCTCGTTTGAGCCCACGGGGGTGGGTGTGACGTCTGTCTGCCATCCTGTGCTTGGCGCTGAGTGGCCGGACCTGGCCTGATTTGAGCTTAGCCTGGACTTTTGCTGTCTAGATGCGGGCGCTGTCCTCATCGAGTTCTGCGGTGGAATTTCCATCCATATTCATCTTAAATTATTTTTTTGTCTGCTATACTCACTGTTGCACCACATGTGACTGCTTTGGGTAATTGCCTTATTAGTTAAACATATGCAGTTTTGACCCCTTCCATCAGCCAATCATGACCCGAGGATGACATACATAGGGTTAGTATGCCCGCCCTCACAATAGCCTTGATAGCTGTTCAATTGGTAGATGAGTGGATGGACGTGGGTCCCTCTCTTTCTCTTTTACACAGACACACATGACCCAAAAGGGCCAACAACCACTTTTATTCTAGTTCTGATATGAAGCAAAACGAAACACAGTCTAAAAGAGTTCTCTTCATCAATTTTACGTCTAGGTCCACAAAAGTCTCTGAGTAATAGCTTTCGGTGTTCCTGTGAAATGTGAGACGTGTGCGTAAGGAACGTTGGCCTGAGAGACTGACCCACTGAAACATGAGGTACCTACACGGACAGTGAGTTACACACTGTATGAAATGGTTTTTGACCCTTGACTACATTCCGGGTGAAAGAAAGCCCCAGAGCAGCCAGTGCCTCTGGCTCATAGTAACCATCGTGTTATGCTTTGAAAGAACTCCAGCTGGCAGTGCCGAGGTCATGGCGGCCCGTTTCTTGTGCCATAAACTGGTGTTGGTTTTCCATGAGTCTATGAGCACTGTCATATTAGCGGAATCGGTTCACCTCATACGACTCACACATTTTGCTTTGGAAGTTTCTGGAAAATGCTTTGCTTGTTTCCCTGATCACATAGCAACCAGGCCTTAATATTTTTATTTTTGTGAAATGTCGGTGAACTCCTTATTGCCATGATGTCTTTACAGATCTTCATTTGAAGCCTCCAGACTTCCTGTGGACTCTTGGTGAGTTGGAGTGCAGTGTTGACTTGGGGAGGGTAAAGGTCAAAGGTTAGGGTCTGTCACCTCTTTCCAGTTCGATTTTGCTGAGTTGCTGATTGCCCGTTTATGCAACCGTGTTTTTCAGACAGGTCGACTGGGGTGCCATTCATCATGAGTCCCCACAACAAAGGGTCAGTTGAGTGGCGTTCATGTGAAGGATATACACAAAGTCCTCCTGGGTCTTCTGCCAGCCCAATATTCCTCGGGCCATGAAGACGGATCAGAACCGCAATGACGTCACATTAGTCCAGCAGGTCTGACCAGCTGGTTGCCTCCCAATTTCACCTTTGACCCATTGACCCTTTTATCCTTCCCTAAAAAAATGCACTTTAGGTGGCCAGTCCGGAAGTGTTCTCCTCATCCACCTCATCAACCTCACGGCATCAAAGTCTTCTGTCCAACTCTGCGTTTCAGCCAATGCCTTTGTGCGTAGTTGAGGAACAGCACTTAAGAACGTTTTCCCCATAACCAAAAAGCCAAACAAAGCTTTTGGCAAGACAGTGTCTGGGTCCGGCTTTGGCGCTGTGCACACGGTGAGACATTAGCAGTTTCTCTTAATTCTGCACCATAGCAACAGGTCGTCACACTCACTTTAACTCAGCTCAGACCTTCTGTGGGTAATATGGGAATGTATTTAATGGAACATGAACCACATGTGGATGAAGTACTTTTCTTCAAGTTAAACCGGTTCATGCAGAATCCTTCTCAGACTTTATCTTCAGATTAGCAGAAACCTTTCGGTTCAAATTTTTTCTCCTGACATCAAATCCCTCCTCGACAACTCGAGTATCAAAACCTCAATCCCTATAGTATCAAAGATTCACTCCCTCAAGAATCCTCTTGAAGTCGGATTAAAAGAATGAGGATTATAGCTCAGTACCTAATGTATAATTGTTAAGGGATGACAATGCAAAAGGGTGGGTCGTATGCATGGGCTCAAAAGGGTGAAGACTAATCATGGACCTTGAAAGTTCTGCCACTGTTCAAGCTGATGTGAAGCGCATGGCTCTTTCCAAGACAGCAAATTAGAGGCCAGCTTTAATCTCATTTCCTTACGCCCCTTTTCATAGCATGGGTTTGGTAACCCTACCCTTTTCTCCTAGCTTGGGCAGTGGTGTCTTCTTACTGAGGTTTTCCAGGCCCTCTTGGCTGAGAGACAAAGTGCAGGTACCAAGGGCCGACAGGTGGCACAGCGGTCCAAGGACTGTGCTTAGATCCTCCAGTGCCTTGTTCCTATCTCTTATTATTAAGTTCCTTTAGCAGGTAAAAGTAGATCCATTGTGAAATACTGAGTATCCTAATTAATAATGGCATCAGAAATGTGGCTTAGAAACTCAAGATGGGCAGCAGGTACTGTCCAATCCAAAGCTTGGGTTAATGCAGTATGAACCAATCTTGTAATCAGTGGAAGGGGTGTTAAACTAGCCAGTGGCTGACAAGTCATGCTATGCCATGTGTGCAGGAGGCATCACAACCTCCTCTAAGGAATGAATACAGCAGAAAAGCCAGTCAAACATAATATCTCAAATTCAGACCAAAGTAACACCCTTGGCCACTGACTGAATGAGTCACGTGGATGACTGCAAATCAGAACATCTGCTAATTACACAAAGACGCAAAAGCAAAAAGCAACCATAACTCCATGTTGTTTACAGTCAAGCCAGAAGAGCTTTGAAGGCAAAGTAGGTGAGCGACCAAGGAGGAGGTGGCACCAGAAGCTAGTGGTGGGACAAATGGGGCTTCAAAACCCATAGTGGATGGGATTATGCTGTACTAACCAATCAATGCTAGTACTAAAAGAGGTTTCAAAACATATCGTGGGTGTGAATATCCCAGGCCACCAATCAATGTTCATTCTAGGTGACGTTTCAAATCCCATGGTGGATACAAGTATCCCAAACTACCAATCAATGCAGCCTATCACCAGCTTTGATTGGTTATTTCAGGACACTCCCAACCACCACGGGTTTTGAAGCCTCATTTGTCACGTCATTACTGAAAACCACTTCCCCGATGGTATCAATCAGATTCCAGGATTTGAGCAAGACATCCGAGTGTGGTATCACCATAAGCGATGTCATAGCTAGTGGCTCAAATTCAGCCAGCCGTCCCTGGCACGATGCCAGCTTACGGTGGTGCTGGAAGAAGTCCTTGGGAAGAGGTTGGCTGGCCGAATCTATGGTTAGTCTATCACCCGATCTGGGTCCACATTGTAAGTCATGATAAGCTTCAGGGCAGACCCCCCACATCTGTATCAAATTAGTCCCCTCGCGTCTTCGCTTTGACCTGCATTCTCCTTCATTTTTTTAATTGTCACTCTAATTCCCCAGCTGAACATCCTCTTCTGTGCTATCAGTGCTGCACTTCGAAATAACTCCAGGTTAATTGTGACACATAGCACCTTAGATGCATTTTCAAAGACCCTTTTTTCAGTCCTAATTAGATGGCCTAATTAAAATGAAAACAGACACCGTAGCCCTGTTTTTGGGGCTCTAATTTAGAACAATGGCAGCAAAAAACAACATGATTAAGTAAAAAGCAGCTCAACTGTAAATAAAAGCTTGACAAGGTCTCAAGTACTGATGATCTCCATTCATTGCTAATAAAGGATAAGATCATTAATTTGAGCTGGCTCATATCAATGAGTGCTGCAATATTAGCGGTAGACTGAATGTGCGTGGCTGAATTTGATGAAGGATGACACAAAGATATTCTGCTGTCTCGCTCTTCCCCTATTTGTCTAACTGGCTAACAGACTGTTTTTCTTCCTGACAATGGCTCTGGTGAAGGGCCAGTGGCCAGCTCAAAGTGTGGCAGAACAATACGACGGATGCTGTGACCTCTGACCTGCGCACCAAAGGTTGTCGTGCGTCAGCTGCTGTGTGGCTTCACATCCGCCCCTTCACCTGTATCTGAGGAGCTGATGCTCCAAGTCACGTCAAGTCAAGTTGTATTGTCATGTGTTCCAGAGAGAACAGTGAAAATCTTTTGCCAGAGCTGTAGGGGAGGGGACAGGGCATGGGGGGCAAGGTGCGGTTATGTAACAGTTATTAATATCAACATTGATCTGGCCCATTGATGTGCTCATTCATACCTCACAAATATGTTTAATGTTTTGGTTACTAGGCATCAAGGTTGGAGGAGTTTTCTGTTTAAAATGACAATGTAATCCAAAAAGTTGCCTTTACCCGAGAAAGCAACATGAATTTGCAGTTGTGTAAGAATCATCTAGAAAAGAAATCGTGACCAATGCGGAACAGTACGGCCTTTGCATTGTTTGGTATGTGCAATTGTAGGGGTCAGGACACAGAAGTCTTGAGGCTTTACATACCCAGGAACACGAGTAAGAAGTTTGTTTAGCATTGGACCATGCTGATATTAATCTTGTGCTGAAGCCTAGAAACCTCCTGTGAATTACTTTCAGTTCTGCTGTAGACGGATGGAACAGGGAAATGGGTAATTAAAGCTAGATATCCCGAGGTAATGATCAAGAGATACATGGTAATGATGTGAAAGGTGGTGCAGGCTTCAGCTGAGAATGATAATAGGCCGTATTCTGAGCCTTGAGGAACTCCTCATATCAGCGGCTGACTGGCTGACCTTTAAGAGGTAGACCCCAGATCAACCATGGGAAGTACAGTAATTAATGAAGAACGGGGGGTGTCTCAGACGCTGGGTAATATTTCTCTGAGATGTGCTGATGAGAAAAGGTGGACATGGAGCAGGAAATGGGCTTGCAAGGGAATGGACTGTAGCCTGTGATTAGCTGGGACTGGCCAGAGCTGGTTTATGATGGAACCATGTGTAATTAATTAATGTCCATTGTTACTATGTTTCTTTAGAGTAAAATGATTGTGCTTATATTTCTTTGTTCTTAGAAACAATTAGCATTTTGAGTTCGGCTTTTCTTTTGAGGAGTTCCACATTTTACCAGAAACCACAAAGCAAGCATGGCCAGTGAAGATCTTCCTGCGGTGTAGGCGCACGTGGGGCCTGGGGGGGGGCTGTGGTGAAACTGGAGGGTCAGTTAGTATGAGCCAGTAAAAGACAAGTTATGGAAATAGTGGGAGTCGCAGAGATGTCTGACAAAAACCAGGGAGCAACCTAACAGCACTGCTGGATTGGTTTGTGGCTCAGGTGAATGGTCCTGTCATATGTTCAAGACAAACACCTTCTGGCCCATTTGAAGACCATGTCTGCTGGGAACTGAGTTGTGCTCTGTCATCGTGCCTTGGATTTGGAAACCGGCGTCTGATTGGCTGGATGGATGGGGGTCCCACTGGGAGACCAGTGTAGTGTCATATTTTACACAACAGGCAGCTTGACTTTAAACATGCAGCGGGGCCCAATGAAACCTGTTTTAACCATGATAGGCGTGAGCAAGGGGGTACTTTTTGACAAGGTCATTCCCACTTTACATTGTTAGAGGAAATAAAACCCAGGAAACAGTCATCTCACTGCTGCTTGCTGAAAAAGTAACACGTCAAAGTCCTTACCTCAGGAGAACGAGCCCTCCTGGGATTTGAACACACAACCTTTCAGGTACACCTGCTTCCTGTTGTCTAACCCCTTCAGATGAATAGCAGAAACTGGCAGGCTTTTATTGCCTGAAGATGGATTGACCAGTAAGTGTTAGATTACTCAGCTGTTTGTTTGAGGGCTTTCTCCATGGCTTTTCTCCTTGCTTGTGGAAGGCTACGCTGCATCGTCAACAGCTAGCATTCCTGTGCTCTGCTCTAGAACCCTGCCGTAAACAGGATGTGCTTGCCTCAGCTGGAGGCAGACCTGGAGCCTGTGACTCCTGAAATGACCTCAAGCCACCTCTGTGGAAGCCCACTGCTAGTCGTTTCATGGTTCCGGACCGGACCGGAGGACACGGATCCGTTTGATAACCTAAGCCCTTCAAAGACAAGCAGACTGTTTTTCTGTCTGGATCACTCCCTAAAATTTTTCCCACTTTTTTACGAGTTCTGCACCGAGACCGTGGATGGTTTTAAAGCTTGGGGTGACCTAGGAGTTAGACAGCCTCTACCCAAAAACAAATCTGCTGCAAACGATAAATTCAATATCAGGGTTTTATTAAATAATGAGGAGATCACCTCAGGTCTCTTGGTAGCTGGCCCTCCTCGCAGCTGACGTAGCTGCTCCAAAGCAGATCGCACATTTCCCTACACACCAGTGATACTGGGTTCCTTTAGTGCAAACAGATAACACTTAGAGATAAATTCAGCAGATTGAGGGGCTTCAGTGACACTGGCCTCTGCTGAACAGCAAAGCCTCCACTCCTCCTATGTGAAAGGACCTGGGACCTGAGCTCTTTACTGATAACCAGCAAGCTCTCTGGCTGGGTTATGGCAAAGCACCCAAGTACCACTGAGAGCTTGAAGGTCTTCATAGTATCAGTATGGACTGGGGTCTACGTGTCCTGGATGATCGGGACCGTATCTCCATAGATCGAAGAGCAGGAGGATATAAGTTTTGGGTCATGGGTGTAATCTTAATGACGTAGCAGCATGCAGGAGCTGAAAGGGTGTAGAACTTTCCAGGTCTGAAAAAGCATCTGATTTCACAAGGGAATGTGAACCTCAGTCCCATGTGCTATTATGAGCCACAGTGACACGATGTTAATATGTAAAACAAACGGACAGGCTGCAGTGTGCTAATCCCCATTACTCAGCTCTTTTAAAATCACTTTATTACAGCATGTAATATTTCCACAAGTCTTGTTTTTGGCAAGAAGACAAAAAACATCTTAATATGCCTCTGGCAGGCTTAAGCATTATTAATAACTCACGGACCTGTGTAGCAGGTTGGCTCTGAAGCTGAGACTCACTAATAGAAACCACAGTTTCAGGAATCAAATCTTGCAATTTTTTCAGCAGCCTTTTCAGTCAAATACAAGCCTAGCTCTTGACTTTTCAGCTTGTCAGAATCGTTTAGCTAAGTTGTCGTCCTTGGTGACTTAGAAACAATAAGCAGAGAACAAAACTAAACATGGACTTTTAGAAGAGAAAATATTTCAGCACTGTAATATTTTAAGCTAGCTGTCACTCAAAATTTTTTAAAAACACATTTTCACTTGTTTGTTTTCTGTAATTTTTTACGTTTTTGTTTGGGATTTTAAGAGTTGTGAGTACTGCAAATCTGGGCTTCAGGATAGTAAAGTATCGTTTACATTCATTAAATATAATACACATATTCATTATTTGAAAGTTCAGCAGAGAAAACATCATTTGTTAATGTTAGGCTCACAGATGGGGCCATACTTCTTATTGTTTTTGTTTATAAATGAGTAGTGTGCCTTGAAATCGTCTTACACAACATTCAGCTTTCCTATGGTGTTCCATCTTCTGAAATGATAAAGTGAAGCATACCTCTTAGAAGTCAAACAAATGATCAGACTGGAGATTTCCAAGGGTAGGAGAAGTAAATGGACGTCAGAAAATGAAGAGCAAATAATTTGCTGAAATATGCTGGTTCGATAAATCAAAGATCTCCCAACGCTGGTGGATCTCTGTCTGGTTTCTGTTTCTGATGAACTACTAGCCTCCTTTGGGGGAATCTTCTCAATTTAATTCTTTCTGTAATTTCCCGGCCTTATCATTTTTGAACGTCTTATAAAAGTCTCTCTGGATTTGTTTTTGACATGTTAGGAAAGATAAATGCATTCATTCCATTGAAAGCACATTTCTGGTTATTATCAGACTCTAAATGGTAAGATAATGGAATGACATTAAAATGAATACCTTTAATACATTTTCTCACTCAGCCTGTCTTAGAGGCACTAAACGGAGCAGGGTGAAGGTTTGCTTTTTTAAACTTCATGCTTATGTTTCTATACTCTTAAAGGACCTGCAGGTTGTCACCGTTAATAGAAGTGACATGTCAATTAGTGTTTAGTTACAGCCAAATCCAGCCTAACTAATTTTGGGACTCGCTGAAATTAAGTGTGGCCCATGCACAGCTCCCCCAGGACCCGGTCTGAAACGTTGACTTGAGCAGTCAAACCTGTAGCCTCAATATTTGTCTAAAGCATCTCTGGCAGCTGGTCCTGCTGCAAGTCTTCTTAGGCAAACCCCTGCTGGCTTTGCACACTGAAGATCTCTTCAGCCGGCTATTTTCAGGAGCCCTCGTTCAAGGACCATGGTTGCTAAGACCTATCTTCATGTTCTCGAGAGGATTCAAGTTACAGAGTGGACCTCAGGATGCCACATCAGGATGGTTCTGACCATGCTGGGTCCCCTGCTGAAGGTTCCTGTCTTCATCTGGTTCTTCTTCAGCTTGTAGGTTTATTTTGGCGAAGATTCTCAGAAATAGACACAAACAGAAGAGTAATCACCCCTTGTTTTGTGCATTCTTGGTTATACCTCTACCCCACTTCAGCAGAAGGCCTCATTTAGGCTTTGAAGGTCCTTGCTTCCTGTAATAACCCTCTAATTTTAAACTCTGAGAAGTGTCACCGTTGGGATGACTTCTCTTAAAATTCCCATTGGAGAAAACCAAAATGTAAAATTAGACATCAGAGATCATGGAGTAATCACATTTCAAGAGGTCCTGGGACACTGGAGATATGGTGAGACGTCTCCAATATCCTACAAAGGCCTTTCTTTTTGATCCAGCTGAAGCTTTCAAAGATGATTCCTCACGAGGCAGGTCTGCGAAATGTGAGTCAAAGCAGTCTACCTCATCTCAGTGTTGCCGTGAATCCATTGTTACCTTGGAGAGGGGAGTGGATAGGCAGACCGCCCCCCCATACAATGTGTCTCCATTTTTGGCTGGGTGTTACTGACTGACACATATTCTTTTCCCACCTTAGGTGCCGAACTCAGACGGACTCACTGTCTCATCCCTTCTCAGAGTCCTCCGGGACTGGGGCAGCCCGGCTTGAGCCACACCTGGGCAGTCATTCAGTTCATCCTAATAGTGGAGCAGGCTCTCAAAGAGCCCTTTCTGTATTTCCAGCAAGTGCTCTGTGGACACAGTCCTTGGTCTCTGTGGTGGAGAATATTCATTAGCCTAACTGAGGCATGCGGTTTGCTCTGAAACCATGGGATGCCTTACGAGTCATCAGTGTAAATTATTACTCTACACAGACACACGACTAAACGTCACACTCACTGAGGCGGTTTCTTGAACCTAGCACAAAAAAAAAGAGCTTTTTATTTCTTTTTCTTTTTTGCTTTAATAGTGTAAAAATCTCCCAGTGGGAGTGTTTCATAGATTATCTTAACACTAAGATAGGGATCATATTAATAGACAAATAACAGGCTTGGCTGCTGTCTTTTTGGCTATCGAGACTCAGATGTGGAATCTTCATGAATAACATTCTGAAAACCAGACTTCACTGCTGAGGATCCCTAGAGATATCTAGTTACAAAATAAGGTTGCTTGGTTATTAATATTACTGACTTTTAAAAAGTCTTTGTGTACTGGTATGAATCGTAGCTTTTGGTCATGTTTAACTGCAGTTTTTTCACATTCTTTATACATGTTCAGCTAGTACATTTTAGTCAGGTTTTCAGCCTCGATATTTCACTGGAGAAATTTAAGCAAATACCCGCTCAGGGTCACTGCAGCTAGTGCCTCATGGGATTTGAACCCACAACTTCCATGTCACATGCTGCAGTATTTATGCTGGTATACATCAAGGAAAACCGAGGATATAGTTAACCCTACCATTCACCGAATCTGCAGGAAGTCAATACTAGGATTAGAGGCATTTAGCATTTGCTTAAAGAAATTTAAATTATTTCATACTGCATGCGCAGCAGCAGAAGGTTACTAGATAGACTCAAAGGATTTGGAATGGATACATCCTGTATTCTCACCAATAAGATTTATTGTTTAACTATTTAGGTGTGGAGGGGTTTAAACGTGCTTTTCATACAGTATGTACCTGTGTTAATTGGCCTCTGAGATTTGAATAACCTCCAGCCAGCAGGTGTCCCCATACAGGGCAGACAGAGGCAAGTCAGCTGGATGCCAGTCTCTGTTAGCTCCACAGGTCTCATCTGATCCCACACATCTGACACATTTAGGGATCACCGCACGTCCCACCCTCCCCCCATTCCTGGCAGAGTTTTACAAGAGAGCAGTTCAATGCCTGCAATATTGCAAATGCAGTTCATAATCTGTACCGTCCTTTCTGCCAGACATGTGACTATCTGAGTCAAACGCTGTGGGACCCAGTGCCGAGTCTGTGGTCGCGGTGCAGTTCTCATATTGTGAGACAATAACAAATGCCAGCGATCATCAGGGTAAATTCGTGGATCCTGGGGGAAAATGCCAACAGCGGGCTGGGCTATTGGAAACACGCACACACACACACACACACACCCACACACATCACGCGTCACCCCGTGTCGTGGCCTACATGTACGCAGCCTCGAGCCAGGACAGCGAGGTAAACCCCTGTTGCTCTCCGAGAATGCAGAGTGCCGCAGACATGACCAGGAAAAATTCCCTTTGGCGACAGACAGCGTGTCAAACAACAGCACGGCTCGAAGAGCCCTTCTGGCCTCTGCTGTTGTACCTTTGAGGGACAGTGCACATCATGTGATAATTTGCCGACGCAACCAGCTGTGTAAATACATCTACGTGGAACTCAGGGGGAACCTTAGCTGCTAATGTGTTGTACGCTCTGAGGCAGGGCTGAGGAACACAAGCGGCTTTTGAAGGCATCATGCCAGGATGACAGTTTGAGAAGAATGGATTTCAACATGGTGTTCAGTTCTTCTTACATCATAAATACATTTCAGTCCTGGGCCTCCTGTGGTTTTGGACTCTTGGGCTTCTTTGGTCGATGCCGTTCTAGAACGTTCCTCTGCTGCATGGTGTAGTCTCCCTCCTCGATGGGTAACACAATAAAGACGGTTTACTCCTGCATGTGCCCACCTATTTAGCGTTTTTTTTATAAACAAATGTTTAATAATAGATAGAGTACTCCTTGCAAAGAGCACCAAGGCCCCGATTTAAAGCTGATTGTCCTCTTAAACACACTCCTTCCTCTGTCCTGGCGTCGATGAAGGCCACCCAGTTTGACCAGCCCCAATAGGCTGCTTCTGCCATGTTCACCAGCCTGTTGTTCCTCCCAGCATCCCCCAGTCCAGAGTTCGAGCAGGGGCAGTCTGTGTTAATAACAGGTAGTTTGAAAACTTTCCCATGTTTGTTATTGCATTGAGATTTTGTGCCACGCCATGGGGCAAGTAATCTGCATAATCGGTGAGTTACATTTTCTTTCTATGCCTTGAATGACAGGGATCGGGAACGCCCAAGACAATGGGTGACACTAACCAGGGGGAGAAATCCCTCAAGTCTTGTGAACACGTGTAGTTTTGTCGCTATGTGTTTGACATGTCATTTCTGGATTGTCTCCTGGTGTCACTTGACAACAGCGAGACAGAGAGAAGGATAATGGACAGTAAGGTGCACCAGTCCCATGCCAAGCACAAGGGGTAGGTGAGTTAGCACAGGTGAGTTAGCACAGGTGAGTTAACACAGGTGAGTTAGCATAGGTAAGAAGGCCAAAGCCCCTATGGTTGCTGTCCTAAGGAACTCGCATCCTGGTAAACTGATGTTAACATTGCTCAAGCAGCAAGAGGGGCCTGGATGCCATGCTAGCCAGGTGTAGCCTAACCAGGCTTCTGGTATGTTAAACTGTTCTGATATGTATTGATGTTAGCCCTCCACCCTCTATCCCCCTGCTGATCATCTTCCCTCCATCTGCAGGCTATGGGAGCAGCCAAGTCTTGGGGTGTGTGGGGGAGGGGGGGGACACATTAATCATGTCGTTTCACCGGCAGGGATTACGCCCTGAGGAAACGGTAATTGGGCTTTTAACCAAACCCCCATTGGGGAAATGAAGTTTAAGGAAATGCCACCCAGGAGACATAATTACCTTTTCCCATCAGCGACCCTCACCCTGCTGACATCTTAAAAAAGGTTGTGCGTGTTTTAGCGGGAGACGGCATTGAGACCCCCTCTATAAAGCATGGTCCGCTATCCTGTCTCTGGGTCTCCCATTCCAGGCATAAATCGTCCTCTTACTGGAGAAGCAATGACTTCTGCAGCACCTGGGAGGACTTTGTAACGTGATTCAAACACACACACTTTTTTTTTCTGTAAATAACCCCCTAAAACCAGCAATAATTTAGATGGCACCCCAGGGAGAGCAGACGGGCAGAGGCACTGGTGTGATCCTGTTTAGAAAAGGACATCTCCTGAGCTGCCTAGTGAAGAATCCTGTGGTACAAATGGATGAAATCATCAGCGCCTTACTGCCATGTTTGTGTTTGCGTTTGTGCACATAGATACTGTACATATAACTCTGTTTTTGCTTGCCCTAATCTGGCACACATGCGCACGTGCCGTCAACTTCAAGATGGTCTGCATTTGGCCACACTACCACGTTTGATGTAGCTGAGTATGGCCTCCACATCCATCCCAGACCCCAACCTGGGATTGCACAGCAGCCCCTCCTCCACACAGGGACGGGTGAATGGTCACGTCTTCCTGATGGAATATAAGCTGCCCTCGTTATTTGGGTGTAACTTCATTGTGGACTGCTGTCTCTGTCTCACTTTCTAGGCACCACAACTTTTTTTCTGAGAGCTCTACTCGATCCACTTTCGTGTAATAATTTTCACATTTTTCCCATATTAGCTGTTCAATTTTTCCCTTGATTTTTAAAGCTCATCCTGGAAAGTCTGTGAACAGAATGTTAAGATAACATTGTAAAAAACCTTTGATTGACAGATTGACTGAGGTCACCGGAGAGGTTGGTCGCTGGCTGTGCCTTGGACTTCCTGACAGGAAACCAGCAGTTTGAAGCTACAGTGGTACGGACAATCAGGATTCCTCTCTCCTGCCAGGGGCTGCTGATACACTTCTCCATGAACACGTTCCACTCATGTGCATCTCTTTGCTGCTGCTCTCTTTACTCCGAGAGGTCTCAGCTGCCCTCTCATTAAAATCAGCCACATGCTGAATTGCTTCCTGTGTTAATGGACAGTTCACAGGAAATGACCAACACCAGTTAAATGATACACTTCCTGAGTTAATGGACAGACCATAGAGAATTGAAGGTACCACATTACTGATACACTCACTCTTAAATGCCCATAACAGTTTGAGCTCAGCTATGACCGTCGATGTGCCCCAGTGGCTCTGCTGTTGGACCCTTGGAAAGGAATCTTCCCGGGAGAATCCTCCGATTGTGCAGAGGTGCTGCGTCAAACTGTGGGATGTTACGGCTGTTTGTTCACCCTGTTTTAGGGCCTGGGTGGCCTGGAGCGCCTCAGGTCTTCGTGGGTCACACAGTGTGCTTGGGTAACCGATTGTGGGTGTGGGGATAATTGGCGTGTCCCCCTTGCTGGTACTGGACTGCAGGGAGCCAGTGAACATGATTCAGCTTCATCCTGTAGATCTACAGTCTGACCTACTGTTTAGCATTCTCCCCTGTCTCTCTCCCCGCTTCACAGGTCCGCTGTGCCTTTTAAAAGTGCATGTATATAATATTGGGTTATAGTCAGGTTGCTTAGGAAAGCTGTGAATGAAAGTATGAATCCTTCTAGGGAAACAAGCCTCGACCCACTACCCCGAGTCTTACAATTTTGCCCCACACACCACATCTGCTTCCGAATAGCAAATGTTTGACCATTCCATAGATTTTATATAAACCTTTTCCTCACCAGTCCTCATGCCTCATTAAAATGAACAGTCACTGCTTCTCAAATAAACCTGAACTCTAGAAATATAGACTCACTCACAGGTTTGCCCATTGCTCTTTTGTAATTCCTAAACCATGAATATTCGGCTGGGGGGAGGACTTGTTGTGGGAGCCGAAAGAGGCAGGCTCTCTGTAAACATGCAGAAAACATTATCTGAGTATTTTAATGGTGGTCCAGCCCCGTGCTGACAAAAGCAGTTTTCATTTTCGAGCGATTGGTGTGACTCTGCCATCGATCACCGTCTGTAAGTCATGCTGTGGTTTCGTATAGTCATCCGCTTTCTGGTAAAGGTGATAAATTGAACCTATAAAAGTAGTTAGAAAAACTTTCTTCTGCATTTGATGTTTACGAATCAGTCAAACATGTGAAGGGTTCTAAGGAATCTCGTTACCTGTGATCAGAAACAGCCCTCCTGAATGCCTATGGGTTCTTTCCAGATTGGACCTGCTGCTGTCCGGATACAGCCGGACGCAGGGCATCGGCACCTGGGCTTTCTCTGAGACCCTCTCAGGGTGAGACTCTGTGGACGTCGCCTATGGCAACTGCCGTGAGTCTGTCTGTGCTCTCTCTTCGACTCCTGACAGGCGTCCGTGTTCTTTGTTGTCTCTGCATTTTCTCGTAATTGCGGAGTAGAAATTAATTACGTCTCAGGCTGCACTGAGTGACATGGGCCCTCTGTGACTGGCAGAACTGTGTCACTACCACGACACGACAATTCCGTCATTTCTGAAAAGACTGACTACATGCTGAGTCAGTCACTGGAGCTGGTAGTGACATCACTGCAGACAGATGTAAAAAATGCGCCTCACACTGCATAATTGTGAAACGTGGAGCCAATTCTGCAAGGGGAACATGCTGAGTGTATGGTTTTTTTTTTCCCTGCTTTGTTGCTGCCTGTGATTCATTGTAAATGTTTGATGCCTTCTGCGATTGAGCCGTTGTTTCCGGGTGTCCAGTTTGCATGGCAGAGCCTCCCGAGAGATCAGTGCCGTGGTGTGAGCAGTTAGCTTTCTCACTTTTCCTCAAATGACCGCCACCTGCATCGTCTGCTGTCAGGAAGCTGCAGAGCTCAAGCTCCTTGGGGGGGGGTGCCCAAGCACAGGTCATGTGACACTCTGGCATTCCTGTACCACGCAATCCCCACAAGACCTTGTTACATGTAGGATGCAAGAAGCAGTAATGCCACTCATTTTGGTAACAATTCTGTTACCGGGCAGCAGGTGGCATAGTGGGTAAGAACCTACAAGCTTGTAAGAACTTGGTTGAAAATGACTTTATCGAAAATATCCTATTGGATAAAGTGTTGTTAATAGTATCTTGTACCAACGGCTATGGATGTAGCCATGTGGCTAAATGTAATGTGTAGGAGTTTCACCATCAGGAGCCAAGATCTCATATCAGAGGAGCTGTAAGATGAAGCTGCATCTATGTTTGAATCTGGTTTGAGCCTGGTGCAAGCCTCAGTTTTTGGTTTGATCCTGGTGTTTACTGGTATGACTGATGTTTTGGCGCAGAACTCAAATGTTTCTCCATTCGCTTAGGGATTTGCCACAGATGCCTTATTGCCCAATGAAGTGTGCTTTCTTACCGGGGCTAATAAAGCACTCAGTGTGTGTGTCTCTCTCTCGCGCACACACACCCATCCATGCCACACGAACATTAAAGACAAAGTGAAACCCTATAAGCGGGATAGCGTTTCAAACGGGTCCTGAGGGTGGAGAGATGCTACGTCTGCTCTCCTCCTCTGCTCTCACCGTCTTCAGCCCTATTGTGTTTGTGACATTCAAGTTCAAAGGGAAACTGACAGGAGGAGAGGGGGGAGGGGGGCACTTGGCTGGATTTTAGCGTGTAGTGGCCTAGCCGCTCATCTAGTCAACAGGAATATTTCTGGTGATGGAGAAGCGCAGGTGGGGCGTCACTTCTCCACCCGAGATACTCAGGGTTCTGGGTTCTACCAGTCATTATACAGTTGGGTAAGGAGAGGATGGACACGGGCAGAGAGGGGGCAGCCTGAACGAGACGTCGCCTTGACATTACCTTGGTTCTGAGTTCCTTCTCTGCAGATTCTCCATTCTTCTGGTATGACCTCCACTAGCTTTACATACTTCTGACATATCAGAAGTGGGTATTGAATCATCACGGGGGGGTTCAGGAATAGGCCGTTTTTTTTTGTGAGGTCTCGCAAAATAAATTTGTGGTGCTTTGTGGTTTGACTAACATGGAACATACGTGTTCTACTTATGCTAGTTTTTATAGGCAAATCATTGAATTTTTTTTGAGAGGTAGAACATCTTGTTTGAAAACGAGTGAGCTTGCTGTTCATCCTGCTTGATATATTTACGGAACATGCAGATTCATGTCATGAATTCCTTCATGACAAACAAACTTATCACCTGGAAACCGATAAATATTAATATAGCTGTGTGTCTTCATTTTCTCAACATTTACGTGGTATTTTTGACTAACACCATAATTATGAGCGAGAGTAAACTCACGGAAAATTGAATTCAATGATGAATTACATCTTGGAGTGACAACAGTCGTTATACACACTGAATTTCCAGTGCGGATTTGCAAATGGTCCGGCAACACCGACCTGTACTGGAGCGTTGATCTGCAGAGACAATGCTATGTTTTATCCATCGTTCCACCTTCTTAAAGGCGCAGAGACCACTATGTGTTGGGGTAACACAGCAGAAAAATCTGTGGCTCGTTTAGCTGCTTTACAGTAACTAATTCTCGAGTTTGTGTTGTCATGCTTAATTTTTAAAACAAGTTCACGGCTGTGGTGTAACCACGGCCGCTGAATGCCGTCGGTGAGAATGGGCCCCGGGAGTGCTCTACGAGCCGACGGGGCAGGTTCTGCTGCAGAGGTGTCATCGTCTGGTTTACAGGCACATAAGAGACTCTCACAGCACCAGCCTTCCAGAACATACCTCACCTGAGGAAGAGCGAGGAGTGTGATGTCACATGGGTCATCCTGGTGAGGACAACAGGATTTGAAACCCCCACCCTGTCTGTGTTTCGCTGTCTTTTCTCCGGCATCAAAAGGCAGGTTCAGCAGACGAGTGACGTGATGGAGAGGAAGACGGGTTTGAAACTGAAGATGAAGAGTTTTCAGGCTCTGGTAACAAAGCCTTTGTGAGAGTCCTCAGCTCCGTGCCCATGAGCGTTTGATCTCGCTGAATGGAAGCCGGACGTCATCCTGTGATGGCCACTTCAGGAATGCACCGGGGGCATCCCTCGCCCCCAGCAGCTCCCGGCTGTAAACGCGCTCATGTCGCAGCCGCGGGATGATGGGACCTCGGCGCCCCTGCGGGAGCTGCAACGTGTCATAGTAACATCACAACCAGAAGCTTAAAATGTCTGATGGAGTATGAGCCACGGGTGGGGTGGACGGCTGGGAGGGTAGGGTCAGACCATTTCACTCTGACAGCGAATCCTGGGATTTAACGTAGTTCATTACTGTAACCTCGCTGACTGGATCAGATGGGTATTAGTAATTTACCAAATGGGTAAATTTATTACATCAACCTGGATGAATAGGCCGCAATTTTTTCTGTTGACCTTTGCTTGAAGACCAAAATGTGACCGCGGGTATGAAACCATCACACACAAGACCATGCTCCATTTGGTCCCAAGTGACATCGTCCACCGGCAGGTCTGTGCTCCTTTCGGTTCTGTGTGATGTTCTCCACAAAACAGATCCACATCTTACTGGTTCCATGTCAGTGTATGCTCCACTTCACAAACTGTTCTCTTTTTTTGCTTTATTTTCATCTGTTAAAGGTTAAATTGAATAAACTTTTATACTTACGAGTCCAGCTGGTTCTCATCACATTATAGACGTTTGGATGTAAACCGTACAAGGATCTAAATATTTATCAAATATTTACTTTGTAACAGCTTAAAAGGTCAGTTGTGAAGAGGCAAGAAGAAAGGCATTTTCTTATGGAAAAAAGTTTTGCAGAACATTTTCAATTTAGGTGAAAATGCAAGATTGGAGTTTAACTGTCTGTCTAATTTTCCTCTTCCCAAAAAGGTGTATATTTCATAATGACCTTATCACTATATAATCAGATGTGCTAGACAACTCCAGACCACTTCAGAAGATGGTGAAGTTTTTCTACCCTCCCTTTACCAGACAGTCTATGCACCTGGACACAGCCTCCTTTCTTAATTTACATCTCATCCTGCATATCTCACTCTACATATCTCACACTCTATACTTTTTTGTAACATTCTCCAGCATCCCTTAAGTACTTTTTTCAATTTCTTTCCTCAGTTTTGGTGTTGCGTTATTTTTGTATTTTTGTTGGATTGTCTCTATATGTATGCACCAGTACGACCACGCAACTCTCCCAGTGAATGTCCACAGACCCGGCCAGTAAAGCCACTGACTCTAATGCTACAGACTCAAATGAATGATGACCAGCTGTCTGACTTACTAAGTGGAATAGTTGGTTGTTTGAAAACGAAACTTCAGATCTCAGAGCTCTCCCGCCAGTACTGACACTGACACCAACAACACGTCTGTACTCCCATGGACAGGACAGAACCGAGAAGTACTGAGGCAGAGGATGGGCAGAGGAACAAGAGTAGCAACACCTTTGTAATGCTTTGAGAAAGGCTTCACTGGGCCTTAGGAACACTAAAGACACGGCTCTTCAGCTGATTTATATTTTCTACAGAACCGTGGTGGGTGCTGGTTGTGACATGGGACACCACCCCAGTCCAATTTGTTATTTATCATTTATTTGCCCAGGATGCTGCGGTACACAACACTCAGCAGGGAGACGTTTAATCCCTGAAGTCAACCTATTATAGAAGACATTTGGTGAGGTCTGGTTTTAGATACATATGGTGGTGTGGGGGGCATGCTGCCCACGAGTCCTGGCTGTGTGTGGGAGGGGGACCCATTTGAGGATGTTCAGCCTCAAATCCCTCGTTTTTTATAATGCAGGAAACCGTAGACGCCAACATGAAGCTGCATCACCGATTGTCGGAAGGATCCCCTTAAGCAGCAGACACATCTCTGCATGCCCCTGTCACTACGTCTCTGTCACTACGTCTGTGTCTGTTATTTGTGACTGAAGCACATTTCTTGTCTGTCCTCAGATTGATTCTAGTAAAAAAAATCCGTAGGACCAGCTTGAACTTCACAGGTCCAGGGGGGGAGCTGGTCCTTCGTTTGAGGTTCAGTGAGGAAGATGAGGTCCGTTTGGCAAGATGCAGCATGTAAAACGATGCTGATTCTTTTAAAACTCCCGACAACAACAGATCGTTGGGAGGGAAAGGGCATAAAAAGCAATAAAGTAAATCAGCGAGGGGGCTGTGTTTCTGAAATCTGACCTGGGACCTGAGAGATCACACTGCTCATACTTATCCTTCAACCCTTTGTTTGCCTTACTGGGGCCTGGATGCTAATAAACTAATTGAGGCTTCAACACGGTCTAGGGACATCGAAACCTGAGAGGGTCACTGATGGAGAGCCGTGTACCCCCTTGGCCCCAGAGCAATGAGAAGGGCCCCCTACACAGAGAGGGCATCAAGAGGGAGCTTCCCAGGTCTGAGACTTATACCCATGTGAGGATGTCAATGTTATCGCTAAGCTCCAGGACTCAGGACAGTGGACTTTGACGGTGTCGTGACCCAGGAATAACCATGGCAACAAAGCTGCGACCAGTAGCACTGATCAGTCTTACTTCATTAGCAGCCTGAACACTTGACTGTAATATACTGTGTGTTGTTTACAAATGCACATTTAAATTTATAACCAGCCCCATGTTCAAAGAGTTTGGCTAAAAGGGGTCAGGCTGTAGGAGGTCAGACTGTTAGGCGTCGAAGATGTATGAGGTCAGGCTGTAATGTGTCCAGCTGTAAAGGGTCAAGCTATAAGATGTCAGGTTCTATGGGGTTAGACTGTAATGTGTTGAGCTTTATGGGTTTGGGATGTATAGGTTTAGATTATAATGTATTAGACTGTATAGGGCCAGACTGTAGTGTGTCAGGGTATATGGGGTCAGACTGTTAGGAGTTTGGCTGTACTGGGGTCAGACTGTAACGTCAGGCTGTATGGGGTCAGATTGCTGGGTGTCAGACTGTCTGGAATTAGACTGCAATGTGTCAGACTATTGGGTCAGAATATAACGTGCCAGGGTGTATGGAGTAAGACTATTAGGAGCTGGGTTGTATGGGGGGTCAGACTGCAATGTTTCACGCTGTATGGGGTCAGAATATTAGAAGTCAGGCTGTACGAGGGTTAGACTGTAATGTTTCACGGTATATAGGGTCAGACTGTTAGGAGTTGGGCTGTACAGGGGTCAGACTGTAACGTCAGGGTGTATGGGGTCGGACTATGAAGTGTCAGGCTGTAAGGTGTGAGAATCTGACTGAGAACCCCGATCCCATAGCTTGTTTTGCCTCCTGATGCTGACTCTCCTGCAGGATGCTCTGGGAACAGTCACTTGTAAAGCAGGGCATTAGCTTAGCTTAGCACTCTCCTGTCACCAAAAGGCTGGCAAAGTGCCTCTAAGATCTCTGTGCGTTCAGCAGTGACTGGAAGTGATTTGGCCTAATGGCCTCCGTGCGCTGCACACCTGGGTCTTCTTACTCACTTCCACTTCTCACGCTCTGTCTCTTTTTACGATAAGCTCCCGGCGACTGCCTATTAGGGGACAGGAAACTGGCAAATCAAAGGCCGCTTAAGCAAATGGTGGGGAGCATCTTTGGCCATACCTCTGATCTGAGTGAAACAGTGTGCTCAGACTGGGGCTCGGACAGGGAGCGTGAATAGCAGGCACAGATGGGGGGATGGGACTAGGGGCTTGGACAGCAGGCATGGACAGTAGGCACAGATAGCAGGCACAGACAGGGGTTCGAATGGGGGGCTGGGACAGGGCGCTCAAACAGGTTTTGGCCAGAAACCCCGTGTATATGTGATGAGACCTTTGGGTAGTCTGCTCTTGGGGTTATGTGCTTGTTTTTTGACATTTAAGGTATGGTTCCTGGCTCAAACCTGCCACCCTGAACTGATCCTTTAAAAGCTCGCACCCTACGCTGTGTTTCTCTGTGGTTCACTGAAACTGTACCTGTAAGAGAGACCGCTGGTGCTTTTTTATGAGTCACACAGAATCATAGGCACATTTAACAGCCTCCATTAAACTCAGAGGCTTGGCAATCACCGAGCTGCCTTCATGGTTGGGCTGGCTGATTGCTTACAGAGCACGCATTCCATATGGTGTCCTTCCCAAAGACCAAGGGTCCCCGCATCCCAGTCTGACCCCCCTGAGCACGACCACCTCTCCACCAGATTTAAACAAGTGGCCTTTGATGAATTTACAGACTGCTCTTTCCTAATCGTCGTGAGTGCTAGCAGGCAGGCTTTGGCGGTGCACACCTCTGTGTGTCTGCATCCCCCCCCCATAGTTAAATCATTCTCAAAAGCAGTTTTACTAAAATAAAAATGGTGCGGGTTTCGATTTATTTCATGCCGTTGTGTAGAAACCTGTTTCCTTCTCTTGGATTTACAGTTTTGTTAAATCATGCTCTCCCTAATTAACATCATGTGTCTGAGTCCACAGGTTACATTCTCGAACCCCTAATGGATAATGAGGGATGGATGGCATGATCATTAATTCATGGGCCCACCCGCTTTCGCTGAAACCAGACCCGATTCAGCCCATGTATTATTAACCAATCAGGAGAACCTCCTGCATCAATATTTCAGGCATGGATGGCCAGTGTTTTTGTCATTGAGGTTTGGATCACTTAGTGGTATTGAATAGGCCGGAAATGGATAGCCCTTGCTGCAAGGTCAACTGTGCTGAGGCCTGTGTCTTGTGATTACGCTGGTAATGAGGTGAAGGTTGAGGCCCCTGGTGGCGCCCCCTATCTGGCATTTCAGGAAGTGTTCCATTCACCTGTTTTCAGTGGCCATCGACAGCAGGCCTGAACGCTATTACCACCAGGCTTTGGCGCTCAGGATCCCCCAACATTTCAAAATGAAGAGCCACTCTCGTGGAGGCCGAAACAGGGGCCTCACGGGACATGGAGGTGGGCCTGGGAGCGGGTTCGAGGCACAGCTTGGGTGATGTTTGAAGGTGGGGGGTCTTTTCCCCCCGGGCTCTTAATGTCGGTGTTGACGGACTGCCCAGTGACACCAGAGAAGGTTCTCTCTCACCCCCCCCAACCCCTTTAGCTTTCTGGAGCCAGTGTGAAATAAAGAGAAGACAGATCAACCTGAGTGTGTTTGGAAATCCATCAGGAATAACCTGGCATTATGTATTCCAGTGCGGAAAGCCAGGCCCCATTTTCTGCTGTTCTTATAGGCACTACTGACTGACACAGGTGATGTTAAAATTACCTCAGCGCCGCACACAGGCTCCTCTCCATGCTGCTGAGGCAAAAAGGACAGAATGACAAATTTGCGAGAGTGTATCTGATTCTGTCGTCAGCCTTTGGTCCGCTCCGGCAGACTGAGGATGCTGAGCAGAGAGCGGAACAGCCCCCTTCAGGACGAACACTGGAACACCTGATAAGAAAGTCTGGGAGCAGGTAGAGTTTCAGTGCCTTTGAAGTAACAGAGAAGGACCGAGGTCCCTCATCACTCAGATAGAATCTACACTCAGACATGTAAGTTAGCGATTTGCATCTATTGGGACAGATTGGGTTCCTTTAAATAGTGGCATTTTACGGCTTTCTCAGGCTCGCTGGGCCAGCACAAATGGCTGGCTAACAAAGTGAAACAGTGCACAACATTGATCCGGCAGGACGGGCTGGGAACAACCCCCCCCGCTTTGCCTTTCCGTCTTTCATTACTTTTTTCCCTTTAATACAACTGTTGCACATTCAGACCTTTTCTTTCTTTCCTCGAACCCAAAGAGCCCGTTCCATCATGCGTCTCCCTCCCATATCGCTTTTTTTTTGGCTTTTTACTCTTCCTCTCTGAAGCCGTTTTTTTTTCTTTTCAGCCGGGGCTGGCGGAGAGTACACTAATGGCCTGCGGTCTCGGTACGAAGGCCTCAGAAGCATTGCGACACTGGACACTATTTCAACTCGTAAAATCGCGTTGGAGAAACACTGCGTGCTCTCCCAGAAAGCATCGGCAGGACTTGCCCTTGACGTCGGCCCGCTTCCATGTTCCCCACACAAAACGTTCTTGCAATAACTGGCAGTGCCACCCCACCCGCAGAATCAGGGTCTCGTTGCCGCATGTAAACCCCAGCCTCAAATAATTTGCGGTTATTTTCTCATACAGTGATGCTCCACTTCCTGGTCTGACGGACATGAGGATAATGCGTACTTTGCTTTTCCAGCTCCGGCCTGGATCTTTCCGGGACTTCCGAGGAAAGGAAAATCCTCAGCATCAAAACAAGTGACAAATTGTTTTCTCGTGTGGCAAAAAAGTGTTTTCTTCAAGCAGGACTTTTTATTGAAACATCTGTGTCCAATTTTCCAAATCCGGTGGCTCTGCGTAGCCGCAGAATCGCACTGACGGTCAACAGCGCCGCACGGATAGTGGGTTCGCCCTCTGCATGGCCCAGCAAAGCGTGTTCGTGGTGTGTCTGTGCACGTTCAGAGGCAACGCGTGATAGGCGATGGCAGCGAGAGCTCCGGATAGAACCAACGCGTTGTTTTTGCCCCCTCTGATCAGTGCGGCTCCCTGCCTCTGCTTTTGGAAAAGATCGTCTCGCAAAGGAAGTGGGTGATAAGACCGAGGCGTTTGCGGGTCTCCTGATAAAGGGTCGGGGCATGAAGGAGAGCGAGGGGCGGATGGAGAGAGAGGTGGCAGCAGACTGACAACGCCGAGATAACGAGTGGGCTGAGGAAGGCTAACCACGCTCAAGGGAAAACAATGATCAATCTCCCAGGAAAGCAGGAGAGATGGGGGCCTTCGAGGAGAACGACTGACATCCTGGGAAGGATGCTGTGGCGTTTTGTTTTCCCTTTGTATTTATTTAAGTGAGATATTCCAGATTCCAGAGCTAATCAGGCTTATGTGGAGACCCTGTGGCACAGCATGTGCCGGACTGACACAGGGGAGACTGTGGAGAGGCCCGTAGCGTCCCTCCTGTGAACACGACTCACAACCTCGTGTTAAAGCGTCAGCCAGCCTGACCGGCTGCTGTGGCCCTGCCTAATGTGCACATGAAAGAGAGATGGAACCTGAGGGGAGTTACAGCACAGGCACCTGGGGTTGAAGCAGCGCTCCAGGTCAGAAAAGCACATTCACAGTCCCAGCTGTGAGCAGATGTTAGCCCTGGGCCTCTGAGCTCTGGGGCGAGTCTCCCATCGTTAGCCCACCGCTGCTCTCTGGGGGGCTGCGGATAAGAAAACGCGCCTCTTAGCAGGAGGAAGTGTGCTGTGATCCCACGGGTAGGTGCTGTGTTACCTTCAGCTGTGGATCTCCCTTCACGGGGCAATAAACTTCAAGAGCTGTGCCTGGTGCAGATCTGGTAGAGTAATGCGCACACCTCCAGTACCACCAGCAGTTTCCACGTGAACTCTGTGGCCCAGGTTACCATCATTGGCACCGTACTTTAATGCAGGCGATTTTCCGAACAGCATGTGTTGAAATGAATCCTGAGTGGCAAAATCTCCCAGAAGGAAACATCAGACACAGCGGCTAAAGGAAGTCAACCTCACAGCAAAAGAAGCAGGTGAGGAGGAAACACTGGACGTCCATCTGACAGCATGAAGCAAATATAATTACAGTGAACTTCAGACCTCAGAGTTCATGGGGCAGGCCTGTAACCCCTCTCACCTGTCCGCGTCTTGGTTAACCCTCGTTAGGTACTCACCGTAGAACAGAGAATACTTGACGATGTCAGACGAGGGGAGGGTCATAGAGAGGGTCTGGGGCTTTTCTGGACTTGGGGGAGGGCAGCAGTCCTGCACCGTCGCTGTGATGTGTCTGATTTCTGACTACAGGGATGGCCTGGTCCAGCTGTACCTCCAGTACTGCAGCACCTGGGGAATGAAAGGAAGACAGCAAAGCAAACAGCGAGCAGACAAAACAGTAAAGAAGCGGAGGAAGAGAGAGAGAGAGAGAGGTGAGCAAACAGGGAAACCGTGGGTCTGGGAGAGGCGTAGGCTTAGAGGAACTCTGTGTGTCTGGGATTGGGCTTCCATGGCAGGAGGGTCTGGACCAGGCAGACCTGCTGAGGGGGAAGAGGGAAGAAGAACGGTGAGAGGCCAGGGGGAGCAGGAGCCCCACTTTCCGGACATTTCAGACTGCCTTCTGACCTGCTCCGCTCCTCTCCTGGGGAATGAGAATCTGGAGAGGGAGGGGCTGGGGGCGGGGGTGTGAGATAGGGAGAGAGACAGATAGGAGAGGAGGGAAAAAAAAACCCTCTCTCTCCCTCTCTCTCTCTCTCTCACTCATTCACTCACGCACACGCACACACATACACACACACACATACACACACACACAGATCTTCAAAGCCAACTGTTTTTCATAGACTGCCAATTAGCTAAAGAGATTACATCTGGGGTCCCGTGCGGAATACATAAGGTGAGAAGAGTGACACAGCTCCGTCACTGGGGGAGTGGAGAGCCCGTTGTACACACACGCTCATTCGGAGACACACAGTGCGAGAAGGCAGCCAGCTCCGAGCCTGAGAGACAGAGAGCAGACAAGCGGGACCCGCACCGAGACTTCAGTGGGGATTAAACGCTCGTCTTCCCACTCCTGGATTCTCCTCCTGAAGAATGGCGAGTTTTTTGCTTTGAAAACTTTTCTTTTTTTTTTCTCTCTCTCTCCCTTCCCTGTCCCTCTCGCCGTCCTGTTCCTCATCTAGCCGTGCGTGGAGGCGGCGGCGGCGGCGTGAGGCGGCGTGAGGCGGGACGGGCTGGCAGCCTCAACTAACACCCAGCGGAGGTCGCTCTGAGTTATGGATGTTGACGCTTTCCTTTCGGACACCAGGGGAAGCAGCTCCGGGAGATCGAGCGGCCGCAGCGGCCAGTCACGCGTGGGGCTCTGCCCCCCGACCCACGCCCCTCTCCTCCCCACCTCTCCAGCATGCTCCTTCCCGTGAGGTGCTCGCCGGTCCTCAGAGCTCCAACACCATGTGCAAATGGAAATTGAGCGTGAGCGTGGCACTGTGCTCTCGTCTGTCCTGCCTGTCCCTACTGCTGGCTCTGTTCCTCTGCTCCTTCCCGGCGGCCTGCCGTGACCCCCTACGGCCCGGCCGCGCGCCCCGGGGCACCGACTCCTCCGTGGTGGTGGGCCGTCACGTACGCAGCTACAACCACCTCCAGGGTGACGTGCGTCGGAGGAAGCTCTTCTCCTTCCAGAAGTTCTTTCTCAGGATTGATAAAAATGGGAAAGTCAATGGCACAAAGAGCAAGGATGACCCATTCAGTAAGTAAAGGCTGTTCCGTCTGTACCTGGCTGGGGGGTGGTTTTGGGATGCCTGACATGAGAGGATAACCGGAAAGTCACTGCATTACACCAGGCATCGTTTAGGTTGTTTATGCTTTACCGTTTGAGCAAATCGGTTACATCTTGCAGTCGAAGTCTGCTGGGCTTGGTGTCCAAGGACCCTGAAGTCATCGGTCCCTGTCGCCGTGTCGTCGTATGTTTTTCAGCGATGATTTAACTGATTTATGACCGGGGGAAGTTTGGAAATCAAGGCAGCTATGTTGTCTGTTCAGAGGTCATGTTAAACACACGTGTTCTCTTGGTGGATGCTGCACATCCAGAGATCACGGCATACACACGTGTTCTCTTTATAGACACTGTACGTCCTAAGATCACGGCAAACACACGTGTGCGCTTTGTAGATGCTGTACATCCAGAAATCACAGTACACACGTGGGTCCTTTCCTTCCCCTCCCCTTGCTATAATGTTGCACCCCCCGGCTCAACGTTGCCATGTGGGGGCCATGTGTAGGTTTGCCTGCCAGGCCCCTGTGAGCCACAGACAGAGGATTTCCAGCACGTGGCCACCGCTCCGCCCGTTGCTGCCCCCGAATGCCGTATGCCAAGCCTGCATGTCGCCTTCGTTTCCTTCTTACTCCAGCTGCCGGTGATACCGGTCTGGAAGGAAAAGCACTGCCCATTTCTGCCTCTCGGTGCCAGTGTGCTCGCTTGCCTCCCCTCCCCTCCCCTCAGAGTGCACATGTGCCGACAATGTGGCTGTCATTAACTCCCTGTGACCCCCAGGCATGAGAATAACAGTAACAGTGTTCCAGACGGTTGCACTGAGGATTTCTGGGAGGACCTGACGCCGAGTCCTGAAATGTAGGTGCCGCTTCGGCCCCTGAAGTCCCCCAGACTCCACGGTGGGGACATGTGGTGGTTGAACTAGTCATTTTTCTGGAGTGGAGCTCCAGCTGTCCACATTTTCCCTTTACTGTTGATGTAGTGGAGGTGCCGTGGAGGGAGGCTGAGATGGAGAGAGGAAGAGAGAAGGAGAGAGAGAGAGGAAGAGAGAGAGCGAGAGAGAAGAAAGAGGGAAAAGAGAGAGGGAAAGAGAGAGATATTCCCCTCAGGTAGCGGCAGTGCTCCCACGTAAGCCTGAAAACAAGGGCTTTTAAAACACGCATGCGGTCGTCCCCCAGGAGCTGCCCATCAGTGTGTGACGTGTGTTTTCTCTGCGGCAGCAGAGAGCACAGTCTGGGACTGTGTTAGACATTTCGAAATGTCTTATAGTCTGTTTATTCCTCCTAGTGCCTGCTTTATATACACAATTAATCTTTACTTAATTTTCCCGAGAACAAATCCCGCAAGTAGCTGTTGAAATCGCTACCCCCGTCACTAACGCAGCTGGAGATTCTTACACAGGGGTCCGGTTCACTGGGGGAGAAAAGGGTCACGGACGTGTGACCGCCGCACCTCTGCAGTATCTGCAGAAAGGTAAGCACATGGCCGTGGTTCCGACTCACAGAGCCGGCCCTAACATCGCGCAGCGGGGCCCCTGCCGAGTGACCCCACGGCTTTCCCCGGGTCATCCGATGTCGAGTGGTTAAGGGAGATGGAACCCGGGATGAAAGAGCAGCAGGAACTGAGAGAGACGTGTGCGGTGGGGGTTCAGCGCTGGGGTGACTGGGGTGGGTGGAGCCAGCACCACATGGCTGCAGTCCCACGCAAGTTTGTTGGGACCCCGCGTCTCCTGCTAGGTAGGCCCTTACTCTACACCCCCAGGGTACACAGGGCAGTGTGAGCTCTGTGGGTCTATAGGAGCAAAGGGGCAGGCTGCTACCCCCACTTTGACTGAGGACCTCCCAAACAGCCAAACCCAGGAGGTACCCTGAGATGCATCCTCATGCAGCCACACTGGGGTTTTGGGAGACCAATTCAGGGAAAATACAGGTCCTGAAAAAAGTGAAGGTATTTGTCTGGTTTTGGTGGAACTTTGCTAGCCATCAAGGTTCATCTGACTGGAAGGAGCAGGTTTAGGAGTCATCACTGACCTTAAGACTGGGGTTTATGGGCTGTGTGTGTGTGTGGGTGTGTGTGTGTGTGTGTGTGTGTGTCTGTGTGTGTGTGTGTGTGTGTGTGTGTGAGTGGCAGTCTTTCCCTGAAATTCTAGCGTGTCAGAGACGAGAGCCTCGACTCCCTTATTCTGCACTTAACAGCTGTCCACAAGTGCAGCGGTGAATAAAGAACCGACTCTACAAGGCAGTACTGCCAATGGCACGGTGACATGCCGTCAGTTCTGACAAATTATCGCCAGAACTGCAGGATGTTATTAGGGCTCGTATTAAACAAAGCCCCCGTAGATCTGAACCGTTTTCATTCAAATGGCTTCTCCTTCGAACAATGCCTCTCGGAAGCCCCCCTCCTCTCCTATCTGCTGGAGGTTTTCTCTCGGAGTTGTCGCTTTTTTTCCTCGTGGGCTTTTGTTCTCCGTTCCGGGGGAAAGCTCCACAGTCATTTCATCCACGGATTCTGTCAGTCATGGGCTGTTTTTCCAGAGATTCCCTTACCTGCGCGGGAAACGTTAACGGCGGAATTAGAGGGTTTAAGAGCCGTGTGTCGCCCAGGTGCGAAACCTGTTGAGAAAGCGTCCTTTGTGTGCTTTGATGTCCACGGCGTGGCCTCTCCTGCTTTCTCTCTATCCCTGCGGTTTCCATAAAAGGCCCGTCTATGTACTGTTTGAAATCCAATCTGGCTCGCATTGTCCGCTCTTCTTTCAGAACCCATCTGCCCAGTATCACCCTGTCAGCCTCTTTCCACTTCGGCATCCGCGAGCTCTGACCCATCAGCCTCTGACCCGCATGGCACTGGAGTTGGGGGGTGGGGGGGGCACCGGGCTCTCCACAGAGCTCCTACCCAGCCCTCGTTTACCGCACAGCCTGTTGGGTAGGTCCCTCCTACAGGAAAGCTCTAATGAGTCTTAATTAGCATCATCAGGCTTTGACAAGCGAGATGGAGGATACTTAGCAATTTGGGGTTCAACTGCCGGTTGTCTCGTGGGATCCAAAGTGCAGGGTTGTCAGGCCAGTGGGCTTTTCATCCGGGGGGTCGGGTGGGGGATGGGCAGGCCAGTCTGATGACCATTGCTTTGACACCCCATTTGGGGTCAGCTTAATGTGGCCTAGCTTTAATTAGGATTACAGGTGACCCCCCATTAACACTGACCATTTCAAAGTCATCGGCATTTGTCCCCGTCAGATGTGTCAGATGAGGGTCCGAGTTCGGCAGTGCCGTCCGGCTGCACAAGGACCCATATACGTCAGCTCTTGTCCTCAGAACCAATAGACGATCTTTCCATTAATCCTGAAAAACCGGCGTGGTTGCTTAGAAGAGCTTGTGGACGCGCCGGCTGACCTCTGGAGAGAGGCACTGAGGTCAGGGATGATGTGTTAGCCTCCCGGGGCTCCATTGGGAGGGGGGGGTCAACCTGTCGTGTTTAATACTCGCAGTGTAATGACAACACAACAAAACTAGGCATGTTTGTTTCCAACAGAAGCGAGTGCTGTGGTGTGAGGGGGCGGGGGTGCAGTTAGCCAGAACCAGCCTGTATTTACCGCTTTATTTTGACCAGTAATCAAAAAGACAAGCATTTTAAAACAATTATTATGCAAGATTACAGGGGATCTTTCACTTCATACAAGACAGATAAATTAAAACAACATTCATTTTGTCTGAAAAGTAGCCTCTAACGGTGGCTGTTTGAGTTTTATAAATTAGAGGCGAGTTAGTATTACTGTGTGAGGCAGAAAGCTTTTAAATGTCAGCCTGTTTACTGCACAAGAACATTTGTCAGTTTTCATTTCCCATAATCCCCTTGTTGGACTAAATTGCAAACATGCCATGTTTTCCAGAGGAATATTGTTCTGTGATTAAAAGCAATTATGCTGATCCCCACTCCTATGTGCCCTCAAGTTGATAGTATCCATTTTTAAGAATAGTCTCACCATAAAAACGACATCTCCTACAGATCCTGTCTATTGCATGTGCCTGATTATGTTTTCATTTATTGTTTTATTCCTTTTTAATGATTTGATTTATTCTTTGACTGCTGTTTTGTGGTCTTTGTGGGCTGTTACTGTCATCAGATCTGCGCTGCTTATCTAATAATCTGCCAATCAGCTAATATTATATATTTGTTAGCCAATCAGATGTGGCTCCAATGTTAATTCCTTAGATAACAGGATACCACAGCCTTGAACAAGCTCCTTGTCCAAGACTGCTGTCAAGCACAGCTGTTTTTTTATTCTTGGACTGAGAATTGTGAGTCTATGGTGGTTCTGCTCACGGCAAGAACCCAGAATTCGAGTGCAGTGAGGAGCCGTGTCACATCAAATCATGTGTAAGCGAGCGCAGGGTCCAGGTTCAAGGGGCTGGAAGTTTGAAACAAACTCATCATGTTGAGGCTCTGTCTCCCTCTGCCCCCCTGGCACCCACCAAATTCCTGCACCCACTTTCCAGTAGCCAGAGATGGGAGTGGAAGTGGATTCCCCACGTCGTTCTGCCCACGTGTACTGTGTCCCGCTCCGCAGCTCCCCTGACTTCCCGTGACAGTAAATCACTCACGTCCTCAGATGTCTCACGCTTGTTGTTCATCTTGTTTTCGCTGTCCTCCCTCTCCTTCACTCGTATCTTAATTGTTTCCTCACTGCGTGTGTTCGAAAGAGATAGGTACACTCTGGATCCGGACCCTAGAGCCAGGTGGGAACATGATCTCCAGGAGGGTGCTTTACCATCTGTCGCTACACCCTCTTACATCTCTAAGCTCACAGAGCATCCCTCCCAAACTCCAGCATGGAGCCACATCTAAGTGGTGAGTCTGTGCTTCTGGGGTGCCCCACTAGCTTGGCCTCGTGTATACTTGACAATTCTGCAGTCCAACAGCAGTGACCCTCCACTTCTGCATTTTTTTGTTTTGATTTATTATCACCTTCTTCCTTTGGCCAGGGTAAGCAACGGATCACTGCAACTGTGGTCAGTTGTACATTTTTATTGTCTTCTAGAAGTTTGCAGCAGTGTCCAACCCGTAACTCTGAAGTTACTCACAAGTCCCGGTTTAGCATGGGGAGCCATGCAGCCGAGTGTGGTCGATTGCGGTGGTGTCGGATGGTTTATTGTGGTCCGTTGGCCACAGGCTGTGGCCCCCATGGGAAGCTCATCTGACACGGTGTTCCCTGATTCTAGCTGACTGACTCCATGTCCGTTTGTGCGTGCCGGGAATCAGTGGGGGGGCAGCCATGCTTCTCTTCACAGCGTCCTGAGGCTGTTGCCTACCCTCCCCATGAAGTTATGAAAAACATCACTCCACGTTGTTAAAGTCAATCTCAAGCTGCTTTAAGAGTCATGACGCCCCACCCTAAACACAAACACACGCAACAATCGCTGCGAATAACAGGCTACCCAGCTGACTGAGACAGCGTCCCCTGCGGGATGTTGATTATAATGCCGTCTTCCAGCTGGATGGTCTGACATTTCTCCTAATGCAGAAGTGGAGGGGAGGCCGGACGCCTGGGGGCTGTCAATGCCTTTGCTCTTTCTAACTGTCTCTCTGGTTTGCACCAGTTATTGTTCATAGATTTTTTTTTTCTGTGTCTTCTTCTCGTGTCCGTGAAGTCCCCGTGTTAGTGGACAGATACCTTCCCCAGTTGGATCATTATCTCTGCGTGTATGGAGCTCATTAGAGGGGGGATGGGAAGTCAGCAGGTCCTCTGACCATTTCAGCCAATCAGCTCATCAGTGCATGACTTACTTCTCTAATAAAAGTCTTTGCTTTGGGGAGAAACACTGCCACGTTCCTTGGCCGTAGACCTGCCTTTTTTGTGCCTACCCGAGTTGCGTGCTGCTGCAGCTCTGGTGAGACCGGCTTGAACCCATGTCTTTTGGCCCCTGCCCCCTCACCAGCCCCTGAAACCTCAGATACGTGGGACCAGATGTATGACTGACCTCTGACCCCCATTAGGTTAATGAGAGTACCATTTGTGCCAGGCCCTTCGAGAGACAGAAATGGCATCCTCCCCAGGCTTTGGGGTCTGCCGTGGCTGGGGGTGGCTCCTCCTTGCTTGACCAACTGGGCTGGACTGGACCGGACAGAACTGTTCCTCTGAGTTCCGATCTCAGGCTGCCAGACCAACAGATCAGACCTTATTTACATAAGCGGCTGAAGCCCTTGCTTTATTGTTCAGATATGTAACATTTTTAAGCTGTGCCATGTTGGCCTGCTGAACGCTGCTGCTTTCTGACATATTTTTCTAAGTTTTTTGTTCCTCGCGGTCAGATCGTTCACCCGCCATGGGGATTCTGTGGACACGCCGGAGCTCTGGAAACCCTGCCGCCGCAATCGCTTACTCCGAGTACCCTAGTCTTCACGTACATCTCCGTTTTCATCTAATCCCGCCACTCGCGACTTAATTCGCAGCCACGTCAATCAGGGATGCTGTGGAATGTTCTGGAAACAAGCTGCAGACCTCTCCGCCTCACCACACTGTATAACCAGCTGCCGGACCCACGGCCCACTGTGGTCCCGTGTGTGAGCTCTGACGGCCTCTGCCTCTCATTGGAGGGCGCGGGCCTGTTGTGGCTGACAGCTGGGACGTGTGGATGACGTGCCCGCTTTCAGCATCCTGCTGTGAGTCTCTCCATCCAGGCTGGGCCCCCTGAGGTCTGCCTTGTGTACCCATTTGAGTGCCGATGCTAGTGGCTCCTCAGATGTCTCCATGTAGACCTTCTGGTATGTCAGATCCTAGGAGATACCGAGGTGCCGCTGTGGTTGGCTGTTACATGTTTACGCCCCTTTATTCACCACAAACCGCCTGGCGCTCAAAGCGTCTCCCTCACAAACCACTCTGCCACTTCAGTCACTTTCAGAACAGTGGGACGCCATTTAGCGGCTGTGGTGGTACAGACTGGACCAGGCCGCATGAAAACAATGCCCTGTCAGAGTGACGGTGCCGTCAGGAGCTTCATCTGGGTCCCATCAGCCCTGGGTTTGGCCGCTGTGTCTGCCAGAGGCGCCTGTGCAGATTCCCCAGCTCTGGGAGGTCACCTGAGTTCATTTTTATCATGCACGGCGGATCCTCGGCTTTGGTAAAACCACGTTTCATATAGACTTTGTGAGCGGACTGCCACATTTCTGCCACAACCAGCCCAGAGATGAACACGCCAAGGGAAGGTGACCAGCCGTGTGCAGCTCTCACGGCAGAAGGGAATACACAAGCACACTGCGTGTCTTCTAACCATATGCAGACCTGTCTACACCTCCCAGCTGGAAGCTTGCCTTCTGTAGAGCCATAGAACCCCTGGCCGACTCATCCGCCGCAGAGTTTGGATAAAAGCGTTTATAAAAGTGAACAGTACAGAGTCACGTTTCCCCACTTCGCTGATTCATGCACAGTGCGAGTGTGTCACATATGCTAATCCATGCACTAGCCAGTGTGCTAATAAACCATGCAGTAGCTAGTGTGCTAACCCGTATGCTAATCCATGCACTAGCCAGTGTGCTAATAAACCATGCAGTAGCTAGTGTGCTAACCCGTATGCTAAGCCATGCACTAGCCAGTGTGCTAATAAACCATGCAGTAGCTAGTGTGCTAACCTGTATGCTAAGCCATGCACTAGCCAATGTGCTAATAAACCATGCAGTAGCTAGTGTGCTAACCCGTATGCTAAGCCATGCACTAGCTAGTGCGCTAATTCATACTCTACCCAGGTTACTAACCATTTTAATATGGCAGTGGCAGTGAACGTGAAGCCAGTGGGCCAAGTGTTTTGTGTGTGTGTAGGTATAAACAGCTCTGGGCTGCAGGAGCCTCCCCCATCTGACCCCCGAGTGTGTAGCAGGGAGGGGGGAGATGTAGGAAGAGACCTGACAAACCAAAAGTGGCTAGAGGAGAGCATCGATGAGAGGAGTGAAGGGGGAGAGCTGGCTTTCAGGGAGCAGGCAGGAATGCCACATAATTATCTGTTGCGTGTGTGAGAGGGTGGGGGCAGTCCTCAGGCAACTGGTGACTGAACCAGGAGTCCTGGATCTTATCCGCCACAGATCCCACATCCCACCCCCGCTGCTTTACTGCCCTCTAATTCGGCTGGTTCCCACACTAAGCCCCCCTTCCAGCACCATGGGTGCCTGTGCTGACATTTAGATTGGTGGGGTGGGGGGACTGTTGGGCCTGGAGTCTGTTGGCTGCCAGATTGATGTGTGTGGGGGGGTAGATGGACATGAGTTTCTCCCTTACAAAAAGCCAGAAAGACCCAGACTTGTGTCAGCAGTGACCTTCTGTAGCTGTTCCTAAAATTCAGTGACTTAGCTGACATTGTCATTAGCATCTCTTACCAGGGTTCGTGCAAAGGTAAAACAGCAGATTCTGCCACTTGATCAGCACCGTTCATAGCATGTATTTGCATGCCAGACAATCATGGTGACAGAACTGGGCGTACTTGTCTAAAGTACTATGTGCTCTTCACACATGGAAGACACATTGCTGAATTTCTGTGCATTAAAGTGCCTCGGGATCAGGACGTAAACGTGTTTTGCACAAGTACACTACTCGTCAAAAATTTTTACACACACTAAGATTTTCTACATTTTCAATGTTGCATAATTTTCACAAAAATATCTAGACACTCAATAGTGTATTTGTAAATGTTGTAATTTGTCTTTGCAAACCACGAAGTTCAACTCCAGCCCAAAGGAGACTTATGAATACTACAACATAATAAACGTAATAAACCGTAATAAACTTTAATAAACCGTAATAACCATAAACCATGCCCCAGGAGTGCTGGAATGAACTTACAGAGTAATATTTAATGTTCCTTGAAAGAATGCCTCAAATTTGCTCTGCTGTTGTAGCTGCTAGAGGAGGCTACTTTGATGAACCAAAGATATGACCAATTTTCTTGCTAATAAAGGTATTCGAAGGACACTGAACATGAATGTGTTGTTTTTTAGCAATGAAAATTCAGTGTCTAGAATTTTTTGTGAAAATTATGTGAGTAACATTGATAATGTAGAAAATCTTAGTGTGTGCAAAAACTTTTGGCTGGTATTGTATGTTTCTTTAAGTAGCTTGCTGCCATCTAGGGGCAAGGAGGACCCGTTTGTGGAATGTGGCTTTCTGTGCTCAGAGAAATGTCTGTGTTTTCTTTAGTTTGGTGTTTTTGCGTTTGCCTGAGTTTCTGGAGTTGGTTTAAATGTTCCCTTTCACAGCCAAGATAAAATTGCGTGCAGTTTGGTAGTGTGGTATCAATATATCTTCTAAGGAAACGGAAAAAACCATAAATAAAATGTAGTCAAACAAAAATACAAAAGAAAATTACAGGTTTGTAAAAGTAATAATATACCAAAAGGAACTGCCAGTCAGAATGAGAGAACAGGACCATGTCACTGACATTGGGAGGGTGCCACGTTCAGTTTGAATGAGAATTCCTAGTACATCAGAGCTGTCTCCATGCCTTCATATTGTCTGTTCAAAATCAGTGTGTGACCCAGACTGTGCCTGATTAAAAACAAAAATAAACGTAAGAATAAGTGAAAAACGGATAAGACAAAAAAAAAATCAGCCTTCTGGCAGTGCAATAAAGTATGTTCTGTAAGCAAGCAGCATCGAAAAGAAAAAGTAGAATAAATATTATTTTGCCCTGGCTTCAGGGAAAGTTTAATACAACAGAAATGAAAAATTCCATGAGTTATAGTGAGCTGACACATCTGTGTGTGTTTGTGACTGCGTGTGTGTTTTTGAAAACTGATCCTGTTGCTTCGCTCAATGCACACAGTAGAACTCGCTAAAGAACAGTCTACGAGGTTTTCTAAAAACAGATTCAGATAAACTATAGAAGGACCTTAATGGCTCCCCGGCCTTGGTTCAACTACACACCCCCACCCCAGGAGGCAGGTCTTGCCGGGAAGTCAGCTTGGGACAGCGAGCTCCGCAGGGGTAGATCAAAAGGCTGTGGGTTCCATCACCTGCTGGATGGCCCCATCAGTCTCCACGGGGACCTTTAATGATGTTGCCGGTCCTTTTCACAAAGAGGAGGGGGCCAGTGTGGTTAATTGAGGAGGCGTTGCTGTCACAGGACAACAGTCAGGGTTCTCCGGATGATTCTAACACTGTTCTAAGTTTGAATGGCACAGTTGGAAGATGGAGGCCAGCAAGACCAAAGGAATACACATTGTAGCCCCTTCTCCAATGTCCCTAACACAGTAGTACACAACTGACATTCGCTTTCAGGTGGAAGGAGGGAGACTGACATCCACAGATCACTGCATCATCCCTATGGGGTGTTTCTGTCCTGACTGACTAATCTGAGCACCCACCGCTTTAATTGTCCCACGATGTGATACCGTAACCCCCCCCATGGCATTGGACCACCAGCTGAGTACGCTCACTCCACTGCATCTCCATGCCCCATGGGACTTCCGTCTGACCTTTGACCTGCAGCCCTGGGTCAGCCGGTGGGGATACGGGCAAGAGGAAGGGGTGGATCTGCAGCTTCACCTTGTGGGTCAAAGGTGAAGGTCAGGGCACCCCGAGGAATCGTCGGCAAGAACGTCAGAAGCCGACGACGAGGCCTGACTGAAGAAGCAGTGGAGCTCCACGTGGTGCCACTCGGACGGCCGTGAATGAGCTCAGAGACACGCAGGCTAGAAAAGGCTGCCGGCCCCAGTTGAGGATGTGAAACAGCACATGGTGTAATTATTTTGTATTAGTGGAAAGTGCTACGCAAGTCATATGGGCAATTACTCTGGTCAATCCCAAGTGATCCCAATAGTAACTGGAAGTTACAAGAATTAAACACAGTAAGGAAAACAAAAGTCATGTTTTAAAAATGATATCAGCTTTACGTCTTCTACCTTTCTCTGCAATGGGAGGGTTAAGTTAACCAGTAAATTTAACTGGGTGGCATTTAGTTCTTTGTATTTTTTTTTGAGTGCACCACATAAAAACTGATCCATATACAGGTGTTACTCTTTGTAATGTCTGAAGAATGTTGATTGTTGGGAACGCAGAAACTTTTTTTGTGTGTTAAAAAACATGTCCGTTCCATGTTGGGTAGAGCCCATAAAAATGTTTCTGGGCCGTTAAAGGCAACCGCCTCACAGTAGGGTCAAAGCAGGTGGCACTGAGCCAGCATCGAGCTGGTAGGAGGAGAGAGGGAGAGAAGGAGAGAGAGCAAGAGAGAAGGAGGAGTGAGGGGGAGAGGAGGCAGCTCATTACTTAGCATTACTTAGCTGACCACCTTCCTGGGTCCCAGGGGTGTATTGCACATTCACCCTGGGTTCATTCTGGGTGCATCACGTTTCTGTTGCAGGCCCTTGTTTCAGGGCTTTCTACCTGTGGACCCTCCACTACCTTAAACATGTGCCCTCCTGACCAAAGCTGGCCAGTGAGCTTCAGTGGGACTGGGTCTTACTACCCCTGAGGGCTTCCTGGTTCCATGTGTGTGTGTCTGTCCACGCACGCCTCTGATGCAGGTGTGTCCTCTTCTGCCGCTCCTTTATCACCCAGCTCCCAGTCTTTAATGGTGGACCACCGGGACCCCCTAATCCCCTTGTCCTGTGCTACTCCCGTTCCTCTCCCACCTGTCAGATACCTGAGGCAGGGAGCGGGGCCTGGGGCGACCCGGGTCACCTTACATTTCGCTCAATGGTTGGAACCCGATCCACCAGGGGGTGGCGAGTCCTCAGATCCTGAATAAAACAGATTGTGTGATTCATGTGATTCATGTGATCCGTGTGTCGGACTTCGGCCTCGACCACAGCAACCTCGATGTCGCCTCCACCAGGTGTGGATTATGCCGGATCGGACCGGCAGCCCAGGGTTAACAAATTCATGTCTCACTCAAGTCCCAGAATCCCCTTGGTTTTGTGATTAGGATTTGTGGTAATTAAAACAATGTGCCAAACTATGACATTAATTTTTTGTCATCTGAACACCACTATCATGCTATAACAGAGAACAGTGCATGCGGTACTGAACTCGTTACTGGTAAATCCTGATTTGTTTTAAATCAGTTTACGGATGTGGCTCCCAGACAGATGCCATGAGGTGCTTCTGGGCCAGTCTTTTTGGATCTGGTGCTGAACAGGCAGGAGGCAACGTTCCACTATAAGACTGTCGACTCTCCGCACGACTTTTGACACGTGACGCCAGCATATCTCCTCCGCCTCTCAAAGGGCAACGGCATCAGCAATTAACTTCCGATCAAAGCTTCTCAAGCTGCTCCTAACCCATTAACCCCCACCATAGCAGAACACATCCAACAGGACTGTAAAAATCGCACAGCGGTCGTCGGGGGGGCTGTGGAAGCACAACCTAGGAAGCTTTTCTGCTACTTACTGTAGCCATCTTGTGAAGTCAACCAGACTTTGCAAAGGATTTGGGACACCACTCAGTGTCTTCTACTCCCTAGTCACCCCAGCAGCCTCACGTGGAATTAGTTAACAAAAACTCTATGAGGGATGGTGGTTCCTGTCTGTCTATTCATCCAAGCCCAGCACCCCACTTTTTACTGACTGAGAGACCCAGGAAGTGACAAATGAGCCCCTCCGGGGAAGCATTTGTGAAAGTGGTAGACCTTTCTGGAAGCCAACCTGAAAGTGTGTGCGAGAATGTGTGGCACAACCCTAAATGTCATGTGGTCATTTACTGCCTTTTTCTGACCATTGACCAATGAGCAGCCTAACCCACATTTGGATTCTTGAAGTTCTCCAGACTTCCTGAAAGAATTTCTGAACAGGCACTGCTTGAGCTTGCTGTCTTCAGGACCCTTGTGAGTTCCGATGGCAATACTGTAGTGTAATAAATAAGGGCGCCACAGAGCACTGATTGCTCTCGTAAAATCCCAATGAGACCAGACGGAAAGCCAACGGCTTTCCTCCGGCACTTAGTCTGTCACCAATCAGGTCAGCTTGTGAAATGCCAGCTGCCGACAGTGGTTTGGGGTAGAATTGGGCTAATGGGTTGGTTTTGTGTGTCCCTTGTTCTGCAGGTATACTAGAGATCAAGTCTGTCGATGTGGGGGTGGTGGCCATCAAAGGACTGAGCAGTAACTACTACCTGGCCATCAACAAGAGAGGCGAACTGTATGGATCGGTGAGTGTTTAAACCCAGGGACGCGGCCCTGCCTCACAGACACGGTCAGGAAAGCCGCCCTCATCGTTGCTCCGCATGCCTGAGGAATATGCCAATAGAGCAGTGCCCTGCAGCTCCCACAGGCTCTCTAAAAATAGACAGAACGAGATCAGGTGAACGTGAGCTTCAGAAATGAATTGAACAAACTTAAAGCGCAGGTAGCGTCCGGCAGTGGCAGGGATGTTCACGCAACATGTCAGACACGTCCCTCGCCTTCTTCAGCCCCACCTGCCCACCTCCTGACTTGCGGCTGATACCGTACGATGAAGCACCACGTCCTCCTTCTCCATCTCCCGAAAAAATTGCCATGTGATCATTTTAAAGGACAGTTCCACTTCACCGCACTTGAATGAACCCTTACCGAAGTGGGCTTTGCTAGGATGGCGTGGGGTGGGGGGGTGGGGGGCAGGGCCTTCCCATGAATAGCACCATGCTGGTACTTAGCTCCATTCAGAATCAGGCAACATTATCCACAAGTTTGCCTGCCTTCAAAGCTCAGGCTTGACCCGCCTGACACTGTCCCCTCCTCGAGAAACGTGAGACGTCTGTCCTGCCCATTCTCCCCCCGTCTCTCCCTCGCTCTCCCCTTTGTATTGTATGTGTCGCAAATGTTACATCTCAGTTCCACAGCCCCAAGACACGCAAACAGAGACGCAAACATTCCACAGAGGTGCGGTCTGGGTGGGGGGGGGCAGCACCTCGGAGGTAGAGTGCGACCTCATGCTATGATGGGGGAAATCTCCAGTTCAGCTTTGCGGTGTGCAACCAGAACATGGTGAGGCACACAGCTGAATGTCGTGTCAGGGTTTGCCATACCTCTGAATCTGCAACTTCTCACCTCTGCTAAACCTCAGGGTGCGGGAGAAAGTCACAGCAAGGGTTAGCAAGGGTTAGCATTCAGCAAGAGCAGCAAAGGTTGCGGCGTGATCATAGCTGACTTCATTCCGTTGCTCACTGTAGATGATTAAGGACAAACATCGAAGGTCATTCAGGTTCAGCCGCTAAAAACGGCACAGACACCACGTCACCACGAGACCAGCAGTTCGGGTTGCAGGCTTTCTGGGGGTTCGAGTGAGCTCTAACACCACACCCTGTGTTTCAGAGGGACTTCGGCGTGGACTGCAAGCTGAAGGAGCGCATAGAGGAGAACGGCTACAACACCTACGCCTCGGCGGAGTGGCGCAACAAGAAGAAATCCATGTTCGTGGGCCTGAGCGCCAACGGCAAGCCCATGCGAGGCAAAAAGACGCGACGGAAAAACACGGCGACACACTTCCTGCCCATTGTGGTCTAGCCAGTCGACACGGAGGGAGTGTCCACAACACTGAAGCGGACTTTAAGACTCCAGCACTGTTTAAAGGAACACTATGAGCTCACACTTCCCAGGACAGGTCAATGTCACGGAGCCCTTAAGTTATGACTCACTACTGCAAAGAAATGAACACTTTTTCCAAAACGCTAAGTTCGGGGATGATAAACGGACTCAGTTCAGGAGGGGAGGACGTTCCCACGATCTCAGATGGGTCCCACAGAGGGCTGACCGACGCAGGACACGGGGCGTGCCTGTTAACCTGCGCGGTCATTCATGCCATGGTGACGTCTTCCCCGAGCACAGCGACCTGGCCGACACGGCCACACGTACTGGAGGAGCCTGGGTGCGACGTGGGGCGGGAACTCAGTGACAGGGGGCAACACTACCCCCACGTGGACACGAGGCTGCTCCACCAGGCTTCACCACCTTTATTTTCTGACTGCTTCTCGATAAATTATTTATTTTAACTAATATTTAAAGAAAGAATTGAAAACGCAATGCTGTTCACGTGGCCCTCCCTCTGACTTCAGGACCCCCCCCAGCCTGTCCTGCCATTCGGTTACCCTGGAGCTCACTGCTGAGTGTCATTGGTCTTGGCTGTTGGTAAAGATGTGTCCCGTTAGTGTCAGGACACTGTGACACCCAGCTTGTGTACCCACTCAGAACATCACGCCAAATGGAACACAAGTTCGTAGGGCAGGTTCTGTGTCCCTCGGCATTTCAGAAGAGCCCCATAGCAGAACGTAGGGAGTCAGAAATCCTACAATAAAGCCTTTTTAGCATCAGCAAAACAAAGCCAGTTCTTTTCTGGCTGTGCTTATATTTGCGTTCTTTCATCTGGCCTGTCAGGAGATGTCTCTGAATTGGGTTGTCAATCCAGAGCTTGACGTTTATGCTGCACTGTGGGCTCCACACCTCCAGGATTGCACATCTGGGTCAAACCCGGAGCCTCCCCACATCTACAGCTCATGTGGTCCAGGTGAAACCGGGGACTCGATATTATTCATCGCACATGTCTGATCTCCTACGAACACGCGAACGTGCCATTTCAGGCAAGCCCCATCTCGGTGCCCCACGCATTTCATTAGGCTGTCTCGATCAGTGGCTACCAAAGACCTGGGGATGTTACCATCTAATGGAGAGAGACAGACAAGATCCTCGAATGCTATGTGGAGGCAAACACATCTATTGCCTCCCTACTAGTTTCAGCCCTGGTTTCAGCAGCTCAGCTGGGCCTAGAACATCAAGTAATTCCATGTCACTGTGACAGCAGTGCGGAGGGAGGCACACTGAGCCTTTCAGCAGCAAGTATCACCTTGTAGAGACAACGTCATCAAGAGCACACGGTTCTGTATTGCAGTATTGATCCTGCCATCTAACTTCATAATTTGTTGTTTTTAAATGTCTGGCTTATTCGAATTGTTTGGGAATTGTATTCTGTTCTTTTTTTAAGAAAGAGTGTTGCTTTTTTAAAGAGTGAAATATATTTAAAGTATAAGTTTATGGGACACAGGATTCAATGGCTCCATTGTAAGTTATTGTTATTTAGAGTTGAGCCAACTCTGTCCTCTTCATTCTCCTCTGCTCTCTAAGAACAGCTTCCTGTGAAGGACATCGTGTGACAGCTATGCCGGGACACCCACAACCCGCAATTCCCTGGGCCTGATTAAAGTATATCTGTGCTTTTATTCTGTGGTGTGCTGGGGAGTTGCACCATTGGGTCAAACTATATGACACCTGTATGAAATATACTGCCATGTGTAATTAAAATCAGCCTACTCTCCTGTCCTGTTTAACCCCCCTTTTCCTCGAGTCGTTGTCAAATCCTTTTGGCAGCCCGACGCCTCGTTTTCCTTCGGAGAACTCTGCTCAGCATCCTGTCGTCCATTCACTTTTTCAGTCTCCTACCTGTTCGACATCAGCCCACTCCGAGCAATTTCAATGTTGAAGCAAAATCCCAGTTATTTTAAGAGGTAAAAGTACTTTTGGAATTATTTATTGCAAAAAATATATATGTGAAATTGCAATCGTCCATAATTTAAACAGAAATCATTTCCTGAAATTTGACCCAGGGAGAGAAATGTCTGTCTTCCTGTGTAACCGGAGCTTTGGTTACTAATAAATGTTTTCAGTGATACCATGAGCGGACTTACGGCTGGTCTCTAGCTGAAAGTGTAGTAGTCTCCCTCTCAGCCTCCGGCTGGTCAAAATGAGTAAACGTGCATACTGACAGCTCAGCACGTTCTGCAGCTTTAAGACTAATTAAAAATGACCCCTGCGGTGAGTCACAGCCAAACACCTGATGGCTCTGAGTACCTTAACATAACCCCCCTGCCCCCGCAGGGTAACAGATGGCTGGTCTCAGACCAGGATTCTGACATCCCAGAACATCTCTTAACAGGAAGGGGATGTCTGCCTCTCGCACTGTCCTGTCTGATCCAAAGTGTTCTGGAACTATCTGGGAAAATAAAACGTGGGGAAAAAAAATGACATCACACTTAATTAGAATCAGCTTACAAACAACCACAAAATACAAAGTATTTATGTTATAGCACAGGCACTAGCCTGTAATTTCAACAAATGAGTGAAAGAGAAGATGGATAGAGTGTGAAGGGGAGGCTGAGGGTGCCTCACATATAGCTCTATGTACATATCCATCTCAGGGAAGCTCAGGAAGTCTGTCAGTGGTTGTTGGGGCTCTGATGGAGTAGAACGGGACCATGGAGCATTTGGGTAGCACAAAGACCCCACACACTGCCGTGAGCACATACCATGCTCAACAGACAAGCCCCGGCACTCCGCAACATAAAGCCGGGGAAAGGAGTGACACTGTGATCATGCCAGTGTGGACAGCATGACAGGACCGGGGTGTTGTACAAGATCATTCAACTTGGAGAAAGATGAGCTGGAAGGAAATTCCGATTAAATGATCTGTTATTGTCCAGTGTCTGACCTTAACTTCACAGGTTTTCTAAAATAGTTAGATTTTGTAGGGGAGGACTGAGGGTAATAAAGTCACTGCAGAGCCTTGTCACAGCACACCTGAAGGATGGACTGAACCGTCCATTCATATGTTTACGAGGACTAGGTCTCCTATGAACACATGAACCGAGACTGCGTGTGTAGCAACCCTCATCTTCCTTGCGTTAAGAAAAATCAGCCTTCAGCTGGAGGCCAAAAGCCAGAAAACTGAGGAGCGCAGTAGTAAAATGTAGCAACACTAAGATCTTACAGGTTGCCAAACCGCAGCATGATGGCACATGAAAACAGAGCACGTAGCCCCCCATATCACAGCCTGGGAATACCCGATCTGAGTGGGGCCTCCTTAAAAAGGGGGAGGCGGGGGTAGGTTCCAGGAACAGAGCTGAGGTCTCAACTTGATTGGCAATGACAGCCACATCTCCAGGGAGGTGATAGCTACACCCATGTGGACCTGGCTCCACCCACGTGACAAACCAGGCAGAAAGGGCCCGGCCGCCATCGTTGTCTGGGGGTGCGTAAAATTGCCCTTGAACTTGGTGGAGTAAAAGGCATGTGTTTATCGAATGGTGGGGCGAACAAGCAGAGAAAGAAATTCAGTCGGTGTTTCGGCCCGGCACAGAGCCAGCATTCAGAGAGAGCGGCCCGTGTGGGACCACACCAGGAAGCTCTCTACCAGCGTCAGCTTCAGGATTGAGAGGCTGCTTCAGCCAGGGAAGAACACGGTGAAACCGTCACCTTCCTACGGAATGTGCAAAACTACTGCTGTGTTCCCAGACACAGCCAGACTAAACCAGCTTAGACAGGAGTGATCCTCACTGTGCCAGCCGAGTTTAGGCCTCGTCATACCAGAGCTGCAGGAGACCTCCCCTCCATCACCATGCCTTTAAACAGGCTGCTACAGTGCAACATGCGTCTGATTTCACATTTTACTTTGCTGCACCTGGGCCACACTGCGGCACATGTGCTTGCCCTCTGTGTTGCAGCTGCAGCCGCAGCAGCGTGGGCTTTTCTCAGAAAGCAGCTGATTTACACAGAGCAGTCGCATACACCGTGTCCCTCATGAGTTTGTCATTTACGAGCGCAGGTTAACATTTCCCGTTGATATCTTTCTAAGCCGTACGGAACACAACACAAACCCCAACAGAACCGAGAATCCTGGAATGACAGGTGAGGATAGGGTGGTCATTAACACTGTGTTTAGCAGGAGGATGTGAGCCCTGAAGCCTGTCTTTCGATCCTCCAACCGAACGTTTTGTGACTGCATTCCACCCTCTAACAACATACACCACGTCCCCTCAGAAAGTCAAGAGCAGAACATCAGACTCAAACAGGCCACCCTCGACATCCCTTTTGGCTAAAGAACTGAGTGACAGCACCAGATGTTTACTAATCACATGGCTGAGCTGAGTTCCAACACACCAATACTAAAACAATAGTAAGCCACACAGTGCAAACGAATACAAGAATAGTATGTATCGTACGTACATTTTATTGGCTGGCTGATGATATATGTTCCAGCCATTAACTCAATGTATCCCACTTGACACAGACTTGCATTTAATAAACACTACGATCATCCAGTATATGAGAGCTGAAATGCATTTGTGGAAATGACTCAAAGTGGCCATCTTAATCGTAAACAAGCAGGGTTAGGGTTATCGACTGGATTCCAGTACGTTCTCTCATTTTCAAATGTTCATCTCAAGGCTGTGAGGTTACGGAAAGCAGCTGAACAAACCGCGCTTGCAGTAAGGCGGAGAACACTGTTGGCCGTGCTCAAAAATGTTTAAATAAATCCTTCCCTGCGCTCAATGTCAGTTTAACCGCAGACAAAGCAGCAGGCGATATTCTGACCAACAGTCCATCCATCAGGTGCTGTCAGCAGCTCGTCTGGGATGACGAGCCAGTTATAAACGATCAGGAGTTTGACTTTCTCATAACAAACCCTGCTATTTCCACCTGCTAGAGGACTCTGGGTCAAGCTTGGCAGTGAGTAGATAGCCACTCACATTACTCTCAGATTCAGAGTTGCTCCTCTGACATCCTGAATGCTGACCTTTGAACCTGTGAACTTCCCCTAGCTTTGCACCCCAAAGGATAATAAGCTTCAGAACCACGGACAGCTCCAGGAGAGCCGGTTCGCCATGCAAGAGTGAGGCTTCAGCCTGATTCCTGCCACTTCCTGTTGCAATGTTCCATGTTAGCAGCGCAGGTCACCTGAACAAACAACTCATCGGTAACTGATACCACAGTAGCTATGCACTTTGGGCTGCAAAGACTTAGTATGCGTTACAGATCGTATATGAAAAATACCTCCTGGACTGACAGTTAAGAATGACCTGGGTGCAGAAGCATCCATTTGTCACCTAATCATTGTTATCTGTCTCCCAAACACAGGCACACACTGCCTATGAATCAAACACTGCCTGTCTCATGTCAAATCTACCACTTTCTTGACATACACCGGTGAAAATAAAGGCTGTTGCAACAGGCAGAACCTCATCTCTGTCTGGCATGAAGCTCACATAAGTTAAACAAGAACAGCGGTCCTACAGTGGCAGGAATCCCTCTGAGATCTGCTGAGAGTCGGCTGTTATTGGCAGCCAGTGAAGATCCTTCTACTGCATGTTAAATACCAAGTCGACCATGACAGCGCTCACCTACAGTCTGTTTCAAATGGGTCTTCTGCAGTAGACCAGGCTGTCAGTGTCCATTCATGGACTGAGCCCTTTCTCAGCCATCTTGAAGTCCTAGTTTTCAAAATGCGTTCATTGGATTCTTCCATTTGTCACAGTAATACACACATTAACATGAACAAAAATATAAAAACTAGAAGTAAATTTTGGAGCAATTCGCTGTTCCTGACCATTCTATTACAAGGCCCTAAGTTAAATCTTAAGGCTTCAACAAAACCTTTACCTAATAACCCAACAATAGAGCTCCAAAATTTGAAAATGTACATTTCTCCATGACCAAAGTATCTGTCAAGCGATTGAGTGGACATTTGGTGGACAAACAGACTAACAGAGCTGAGATGTTGTTATGCGTTGTTTACAAGGTTATCCTTCCAGTTGGACATTATAGGCAGAGAATGGCAGATGTTGGAGGAAGGTGTAAAGAGATGGTGGAGGTTGGAAGAGCAGCAAGGTGGAGACACAGAGACTGGAGGGTGGGTGGAGAGATGGGCAAGGTGGAGGTATAGAAACTGGAGGCTGGGTGGTTGGAGGTTGAAGACATTCCAGGATTCTATGGGTTTTAGACCATCAATTCAATTGATCTTGTGGTTTATTTTCTGCCAGCTGTCTATAAGCCAGTCATTACTCAGTGAGTACCAGAAGGGTTTGTGCAATGCTGTGGGGATCTCATCTGCTATACTATGGGTAGAGGACCCTGAGCATGGACACAGAAGCTACACCACTGAGGATTCCCAACTTTCATTAAGTTGGGAGAGGGTCCTTGTCTAGCTGGCATTTGACCCCCAGAGGTCAATGGTACCTGTCTCTGTTGAAAAGAGCTGAACTGGTTTACCCTATGGATGTCAGGTAAAGGGCAAAGGAAACAGGGCCCATCAAAATCTCCCTTCAACTGCTGTCTGTTTCAATGTTACCTCAACGTTTGATGAGGGTTTAATTCTCTGTCCGGGGGAAAGCTCCACCATTCCAGCTACACAGACCACAAATGAGCCTTAGCCTCTGGCTCAAAATGACGAACTTCCAGACCAATCAATGACAAAAAGGCGTTGGTGTTTTCCCGTCTTGCTGACATCCTAGTGGGGTATATGAAGGTTACCTTCAGAAGGTATGGTGGCTGTCTTCTAATTCAATGAGACAATCTAAGCATGGGGAGATGGGAAGTTAGCCAAACACAAGCACCACGAGCCGAACTCTGCAGAGATGTAGGAACCAGCGGGGATTACCGGACACCTCACGGTTTTTTCCTTCATTCCACAAATTCTCCTGCTGTCTCTCACACTGGAGATGGTCCAGAAACCAGGGTTATGGAATCCCATGGCTTCGGCAAAGAGCCATACCCAATCCAGCAACAAAGCACAGGACCGTGACACCGTTCAAACGAATGAACATTTCCCAGACTGTAACCAGAATAACCCAGTGAGTTTTACATGGAGGTTAATTGACTGAGCTTGCAGCAGCTTTTGCTGAGATCTAATTTGGGATGTCCAGGACTTTCTATGAATCCAGTGTCTTTTTTTTCTTGTTCAACGTCCTCCGCCACTCCCAAACAGAATGAAACATGGACAATGTCAGAGCATGTTCGAAAGAGCACCAGGATGTAATGTATATACACACACTCAGCACAGAGCAAGCATGGAGACGCAATTCGCAAACCAGCAAGATAAACAGCAAACCATCACTGAGTAATAACAATGCGGGAAACGGACGGTATCGGAATACCAAAGGGGCAATATGAGTCACAATAACGGCTCAAATAGCACTCACAAGCAACAATAAAAACATAATAGGTTTAAGCAGAAAGGAGCCTTTGAACAGTGACCGGGGTTCAATACCAATTCAGCCAGTCAGTGTGGTGGAGGACATGACGATACATCTAAGCTGCTCCCTTTGAGGTCCCACGTGGAGATGACAAAGCCACGGTCTGAGGAGGCCTTTATGGGGAAAAACAACAGAGAGGCGGTCACGCCCAGGTTGGGAGGAGCGAGTGACTCGACAACCAATGGGGTCAGAGGTCAAGGATCAAGAGAGGAGTGTGAGGAAAAGGAAGCAGAGGAGAACCCAAGATGAAGAGGCTTTGGTAGGCTGTGCTGTCAGTAGTGATGAGACAAATGAGGCTTCAAAACCCGTAGTGAGTGGTGAGGGACTATCCTGAACTAACCAATCAATAGCCAGCCCTTAAAGAGGCTTCAAAACCCATGGTGAGTGGAAGCATCATGAACTACCAACAACGCAGCCGATCACCAGCATTGATTGGTTAGTTCGGGATACTCCCACCTACCGCCGGTTTTGAAGCCTCATTTGTCCCATCACTAGCTGTGAGGCAAAACCGCATAACAAATGTTTACCAGGGGGAGGAGCATGCTCTATAGGGTCATTCCAATAGGCATACTCCATTCCATTCAGGATACAACACTGCTAACGCCAACCAGTGAATTTGCAGTCTGTGTGCTCTGCACCAAGTCCCTCTAGGCTGTGGACTTAAGCCCATCCAGCAGCTGCATTCTTTAATGGAATGGGAACGCTGTCCTGAGTCACTGGCAACCTTATCCTACTATGTTTACACATAACTCCCATGTTCCAGCAGCCATGATGTGGAAGATGGCCTAAACAACTGAAGAACTGCTCTTCATCCCATACCACCAGGCACCCTGATTTAGCCTTTTCTCTAAAAGATTTATTTCCGTCATCCGCCCACGCCGTTCATATCCAGAGCGCATTCACTTCATGTTATCTGAAGTAGAATCTGAGCCTGTGGATGTGAACGCGGTTATGAAGATATATTGGAGTTGGTTGATTTAAACAAACAGTCCTGCGAGACGAAAACAGGCAGGTCCCATGGGATACAGACCCCGGAGGTTCACGCTTGGTCTCGCAACACAAAGACACAAGCACCGTTTCACAGACAAAACACAACATGTCATCTTGTATCTTAGGGGTGACGTCGGAGAGGAGGTACAGGAGCGAGTCTTATGCCCCAAAGATGTGACCCCATGACCCAATGCCAACCCTGTAGCACTCCAGCAGGACTCAACTGTGTCCAGCTGGAGGTCATGAAGAAGAGGAGGAGTGCTTCTCGTGAAACAGTGTGTAATGCTTCATATGACCTTGAGCAGAACCACTCAAAGACCCTAAGGTGACTGTCCAACCGTTTCAGTGGAGTCTAGAATGAGTGTGGATTTGGGCCGGGGCCGAGCAGGAGGTGGGGAGACTGCTGTGTCCCCCCCCCCCCCCCCCCCCCGCCCGGGGGGGGCGGCCTGTGGCGCCCCGGCCCTGAAAAAAACAAACCCCTTTTTCCCCCCCCGGGGAACGAAAAAACGCCCCCGGAC
>JAACJT020000095.1:14958921-14970436 GCA_009936485.2 Gymnarchus niloticus | reverse complement strand
ACTCACAACAGGTGCACTAGTTTTCAATACTGTCACTTCAGACCAGACACCAGACCAGTCATGTTATAGCATGAATGTATTATAGATTCAGGCCATTTCTCACATCGTATATTTTCCATTTATCAGCAAAGTATCTTTGACGTTCCCACCACCACTTTAATGAGAATAGCAGTTACTACCATATGTACACACAGCAAATACAGTTTACCTTGGGAGCCTTAAAAGCCCCAGACAGGCTTCCATTAGTGCGTCTCTGCGAGGTGTTCAGCGCTGCTGTACCGAGCACGCATTTTTCTCACACGTCCCTTAAATGTGTTTAGACGGCTCTTCTGTCCGTGCGAGCCAGCACTGCGTCGTTTTGAGAAGCACTCCGAGGCCACCACGGAACCTTCAGTCACTGTGGTCCACGCTCCTGGGCCAGCTTTTCATCACAGGTGACTTCTGGAAGTGTGCAGGAGCGGCTTTAAACCATTTCATGCTGAACACATGTTGAGAAGGGCTGAAAAGATCTCTTGAGCTTGATTCTCTCTCTCCTCTTTACCCATAATTCCCCTCCACTGAAGAGTAACGCTGCCTGTTTTTGCTCCCCTCTCCTCGGTGTTTGTACTTTGATGGTACACAAGCAAATCAGAACATTCATTCGTCTTGCCCTCATCCTGCAATCGCAGCGAACAAACTCATTCAGGAATTCAGCACATTCCATCACTCCACAAACAAACGAATAAAATTTCGTGGTTTGGTTGCTCTGGTTGCCTGAAATTCACAGCCATTCCCTGGACCACAGCCAGCGTCATTCGGGTTTTTCTGTCAAACGTCTTTTTCATACCAACGGCCATGTCGAATTGACGTTCTGTGTTGACCTGCCACATCATGGCCTGTGTCCCGCACGATGTCACTTCCTTTCACACCTTTTAAAACTGCTTCACTATATATTTCCTGTCTGTCTGTGACTGACAGAGAAGTGTTTCTGCAGAAAGCGCCTGTGAACAGGGCACAGGTAGGCCGTCCTAACGGAAAGCAGATCGACGCTCTGAAAAGTGAATGGTCACTACTAGTGACAAAGGGGGGGATGCCTTGGGAATTGTTTGCGTGTTCCTGTATGATTTTCTCCAGCGGGTTCTGGGCCTGTTAGCAGTTACACGGCATGTTCTCCATCCCATTAATTGCTATCTCAGTGAATCACGCGAGGAATGGCGCAGATGGTTCTAATTAGGCCGAGAGAGGGGCCATCAGAGGCAGGACACCCCCCTAGGCGTGATTTGCTCAGCTCTCCCATGGTACCAGTGTGGAGTTGGTTCAAAGGCCATGGCTGTGCATTTAAACGAAGGCGATTAGCAGAGAGACACATTACCGTACCGACACGTGGTCAGATCACGCAGAAGGACAGGGTTTGGGGTGAATTAACAGGAGCACTGCCTCAGAACATCAGCAGTTTGAATTGACAGGGTAACCCACCCATGGGGTCACTCGACTAGGCCACACATGTTCAGTAGATAGGGACGGTCTTAATAAAAGTCCCATGTTTCACACCCAATCACAGTACATTTCTACTTGTCGTAGAATGGGTTCACGTGTTTAGATGGTGACCGTTCCTCAGGTTTTCTGCTAAGCATCACCAGGCTGCCTTGGGATGGTTAACGCACCAGACGTAAGAATGACACCATGAGATGAAAAATTAGTGTGACACCTGCTGGCCAGCGTTACAGACAGCCAAGCCTCAATAAACGGCCATTCACCAGCCCGGTATTCCAATTCCCAGCCACCCAGGAACTGTGAGTCCAGGCTGGGTGGGGGGCGGAGCCAAGGGGCGGGACTGAGGAAGCTGCGGGTTGGAGGCACGCTGCCATCCAACATGACTTCATCTGCTCACAAACACCTCCAGGAGAGCAGGTACGACTGAAATGAGAATGCGCTAGACTCAGACGCCCCAGCTGCGGAGGGGCCCGCTACAAAGAAAATCCACACCAGCGAATGCAGGCGGGTTGAAAGCCGTGTTAGTGGAGCGGCCCCACTCCATCTGCCTGGAAGGCTAGGCTGTTTACTGCAGCCAGATTGGAGACAGACGTCAGGGCCCACACTCCTACCTGGGGGGCTGTTTTACAGTGTAGATAGGGAGACCTCTGCATGCAGGTGATATGTTCAAATAAAACAATACTTTACAAAGCTATTGGTTTTCATATGACAGCAGTAACTATCAGCCCACAAGAATGGCTGAAACTTGTTATGTCTTGGCAAATATATCAGTCTAAACGCTTGAGTTTAAGATCAAATATAATCATGCAAAATTTGTATGATATTTGGATTTAAAAATGCTTTTTCTGTCAGAATGAGTTAGAGTAAAGAATCGGGTTCATTAGATGAGACCCGTCTTTAGGCTTCTGCACGGGGGCACAGACCCTGCTTCCGATGCAAAGCAGACCCTCTCCCGTAACCAGGGGACAGCGGAGACGGGACAGGGATGGACGGCGTGAGCAGAACTCCCATGGCGACAGAGCACCGTTTGGTGAAAACAGGCTCGGTTCGGCTATGCCATCCCAGAGCAGAACCCAGGTTCCGTCCCACAGAGCAGCTGTGCACATGTTTGTCTTGCTGTAACATCCGCTCCACTTCACTGCAACTGAAGCGCTCGGGGCCGATGCAAACAGCGTGCAGTGCGATCTTCAGAACCTCAAAAGCCCGGCGGACCATGAAGCACGGAACAGGGCTCGGACCCAATTGGGAAGCTAGGGAAAAGGCAGACATAACTGTGGTTCCTGAAGGTAAACCAGAAGCTGCCCACATCAAGACCAAAAGCACGGTCATGTTAGACCAAGACAACAAACAGTTCTTTCAATGACTCAGTCAGGTGACGGTTGGGAGTCCGAGCTTTTTTGTGTGTGGGGGGGTGACTTTCCTTTCATTATGTTATTTAATTGTCGTAACCTGTAGGAGTTTAAGTGCATTAACGGCGATTGACCGGTTTTCAGAATATCATTACGAGCCCACAAAACAGCCAACCAAGCTGATGGCCCATGTATGTGGGAGGCACAATTTGGCAGGAATGCTGGGGGGGGGTGGGGGGGGGGTGGCTGTGTAATGAAACACGGCACCTCGTAATTACCTGGGCCAACAGAGCCCACGTCCAGGACCCAGATTGTATCGGAATCTTGTTTTCATTTCTGTCTCCGTTCAGGCTGGGAGACATTAGCCAATTCCGAACCACGATTTATATTTCTCGTTTTTCTCTGGAGATGGGGGAAGGGGTCTGTCCTTTGAAACGGTCACTGCCGCCCACCTGGAAGTAAGCCATGGAAGCAGCGCTGGTGCCGTACCTCCCACGGTGCCGAGGAGGGGAGGTGAGGAACCGGGATCAGCGGGAACAGTCCATCTCATGGCATACCAGCACAAGGCCTCTGTCGGCAGAAAGATCCGGAAAAAAAAACACCTGCTGTTTTCTTCTGTGGTTCAATAAAGTTGTCAGATTCGCACAGACGGAACATGTACCATTTTTACATGCTGAACGGGAGGTATCTTAGAATAATAATGTTAATAAAGATTTATTCATCCATTATTCCTTTTTATTTTCAAACATTGTCTTTGGAGATGTGACAAGTCCGCAGTCACATTCCACAGGCTGCTCTATAACTAGTATCTCTCTCTCTCACATACACACACGCGCATGCGAGCACACACAGGCCTGCTGTCTGATGTCAAGAAGAAGGTCTGTGAGGCTCTTTAATTCCAGCTTGTTTGTGCGTTTGTGGGTTGTACGTGAAAATGGCAGAGGAAGCAGGTGGCCTCGTTCATCTGGTGTGCAGCTGCAAGTTTATGACTCACTTCTACCTTGACCTGGCACAACACACACACACACACACACACACACACACACACACACACACTGCATTCTTTCGAGAAACCCTCCCCAATCTCGTAACTCTGCTTTTTACTTGCCCCGCCTCCTGTCACTGATCTCGGACGTCAGGTGTGTCGACACCGGTGGCCTAAACAGCCAGTTGCAGGTTCACAGGCCAGTGACGGCCTCAGTAGCCCACGTGCCACTCGACCCATCATGACGAAATCACAGCAACCAGAAGCCCACTGCTGTGGACTCCCTGGGCACCCATGACAACACAACCTAGACTGAAGACAACGGCTGTGGGTGGGGTAACAGTTCAGGCTCTGCTATTCAGTCCATGAGATCTAACTATATCCTGTCAACTTTTTTTAGCTAATACAGTTGGCATGTGATTTACAAAAAAAAAAACAAAACAAATGGTCATTATACACAATGGAGTAGAATCCTCTTCAAGCAAACTGCAAAATGTTTAAACATTTAGTCTGGGCTACATTTCAGTGTCAGTTAGTAATTCCAAGTCGTGAGCATCAATTAATGAGACTAAAAACAGTTTACACCTGCATCTCCTGCCATTTCCATGGCAACACAGGGGTCACAGAATTCACCATCGAGGAGTCGTGGCCTTTAAGCTCACTCATTGGTTTAGATGTCTGTCACAACATGATCCGAGGAGACGCAGCTGGCGGAGGATGCAGGAGAAGACATCGCAGTGGGTACTGTCACCACAGTTGGCATGGACATGGAGATGAACAGAACAATGGGATTAGACTTGGCTGTGGGTTTAGTCTTTATGGTGGGAGTGGTCATCTGTCGTTGGCTTGTTTGTATGGTCCATAGATACAGTAAGTTAAGGATTGTCCAACAAAAAGATGAACCCCTGCTCCAAACATGAAAGGAATGTGGCCAACTGTGATGATCTGACCAAACCATTGCTTGCGCTTGAACCAGAGCTTGCATCATATTTTGGGAACTTTCTGGGAAATACTACACAGCAGACATCAGTGTAAACTTCCATTGATACATTGCAAGCAACGTGTCCATCACAAGTTGATTTCAGTGAAGGCAAACCGAAAGTAAGCAACAAAAAGAGCTTTAACCCCACCAGCTGCTAACAGTCCCATGCTCAGCCTTTTCATTCACCTCTCACTGCCATCACAACCTGAGTAGGTCATCAAAGTGTGAAGGGGTAACGGCAAAGCAGATTTTCCCACACTGCCTTGCAAAACGAGCTCACAGGACACAATCTTGATGAGAACTTGCTCAGGGCTACAGAGGAACAGCGAGGTCTCCAGTGACTCTATCGCAGTGTGGTCTGATGTGTGCATTTTCCTGTTTACATTGACTTGAGTTGCTTTATAACAATTTCTGTATCCCCAGTAAGTTTCCGTCAAAGTCCTTAGTTTTGTTTATACAGAAATGACGCATATCTACTCGTGTACATTTTGCTCTGTATGATTTTGTGTCTGACAGGTCTGTTTGAATGTCAACGTGTTATTTTTCATTTTGTTCCAATCACTGAAATTCAAAATACACAATGTTTAGCATTTCAGTGAAATTGCCTTCCTTTGCACAATATATGAGTATAACTCAGTTTGGCAGAAGAACTCGTTAGAACCTAGTCTGCTCTGATTCGTTTGGGTCACTGTGTTAAGAGTCTTACACCTCAAGAGAACTGTGACCATGAACTAAAAACAACTGCTGGAAAATGTCTAATTTGCTGGGTGATATTCACAAAAAAGGCCTCTGCTCAAAAAGGCTAAGAGTGTGGATGGATGTATGTATAGATGGATGGATGGCTGTTCAAGAGGAGCTTACATTAGGTGAGCACCAGGCTGCTGCCTCTTTGGGTTGTATTTGGACATGCATGCCAAACCCGACCATACTGTTTTGTATGACACACACAGCTTTAATCTCCCAGTGGAAACAACGTGCTTAACAGACAGGAGTAAATCAATTTCGCGTCGTCTCACACAACTACTGCAGGATTTTCATCATACAGCTTGCACTGCCACTTAAAATTAATACATTTAAAAGTAGTTCAGCCAAACAAAAAGTTTAGATTTTTCAAATCTAAAATCCTTTTTTTCTAATTTAAATATTTGCTAATTAACACCAGCTGCATGCATTAGGCCATTAGTATTGGTCTGGGTCAAGAAAAATGTAGTCTCCTTAGAATAGTGAATTTTGGTTTCAGACAACAAATGTATTTTGTTACTGCTGATTAATAACCTTGTATTTGTCCAAGTCAGGATTCATGATGCCCTCAAGGCAGACAGGAGTGGGGTGAAGAGGTGTGGAACATATTTGGAACCATGTGGGCATTACTGGACACGGGGAAGCATTTTGTTGTGACACAACAGGAAGAGCAGCTGTCTGTGACATAGGAAAGCATTTTGTTGTGACACCCCCGGAGGAGCAACCGTGCCTGCTTTTGCCCTGCCAGCCTGGAGCGTCAGCGGCCTGATGAGAAATAGAGTGAGCATCTTCTGCAGACAGCCGCTTGGTCCTCTCCTTTAAGTTATTTCTCGCTCTTGTTTCCACGTTTGTTCCCTCTTCTGGCTCTGATGGTATCATTTACTGATGTGGCTGTGCTTCAATGCCATTTGCTTGGGATCGTGCCATAGAGGAATGCTCTCAGAGCTGCCGGCATGGCTTGCCAGGAAGAACAAGAGGCACAGAGCCCATGTGTGGCCCTGCAACACTAACGGGACCATGATTCTCTGGCATATCTGTGTTCCTCTGAGCCTGGAGGGAGAGCCGTGTAGACGGCTCAGGCCCGGCTCTCTGTCCACTGCACACTAAATGTGCTCATTAGCTCTGCACCTGCACTGAGCTGCAAGAGCAATCACCAGAACGCTGTATGTTCACTGACACCATCACCAGAATGCTGTGTGTTCACTGACACCACCACCAGAACGCTGTGTGTTCACTGACACCATCACCAGAACGCTGTGCTTCCACTGGGATCATCAGCTGAAGATGAATGTTCACTGGCGCACTCATTTGTTTAATAACCTGCTCTGTTTCTAATCAAGGTGGCCAGCAACAATAGCGATCATAGTAATACTGGTACATTTCAGCTGGGATATCAAGTAAAAGCTAAATAATGGATATTCTTCCTGCCTTCTAGTGGGCCTGTCAGGATCATAATGAAAGTTGGACCCCAGCTCCAGTTCCTGACTCAGACAGCTCACCTCAGTGTTCACCTCGAAAACATTACCGACATCTCTTCTGCTCACAGGTCTCCAGAACCTCCCCGTCCCCCAGTGAATTTAAAGGGTGACCTCACCTCCAGCTCCCAGCAGCTGGGGTCCCAGCAGCTCCCAGCAGCTCTGGGGTCATCCATCAAGCCAGTAACAAAGATGGATACAGTGTACCTCTTGGCCCTCACACCCACTGCTGAACGCTCCGTGTTTTTCGAGAGGAACGGGGCCATAGATAGGGAGGGGAGGGGCATCCATCGCCAGGCCGACAACCCCAACGTCGGCTTGGCCGCACATGGGGTTCACACCAGGACTCAGTCAAGGACTCGCCAGAGCTGTGATGGATCGTTTTATGGCTTACAAGGGGGACAACTCCCCCATATATGTAAGGGAAAATAAATGCCATTTCAATAATTCCTGCTTTTGGGTTCATACCTGAGACCACCATCCTGTTTCAAAGACATTAACAGCAGTATTTGGACAGAGAATTATGGAGAGAAGATGTGTTCTATCAGCAATAAATACAGTTTTTAGTAGTCTTTCATCTGTTTTGTAGCTCATTTTTCAGCTATGACCCTCTTTATCCATTGACCCAAATATGTTCACCTCAGTCTTGAAACGCTGAAACAGAAGATTAGGTCGGTACGTGAAATGAAGACAGCTCTTCCTGCAAAGCATCGCTTAACTGGACTCTGACTGATTACCGTGTCCAGCCTGCTTACACTGTAACGAGGCCAGTGGGCCTGAACCTGTTGATGGAGAAAACTGCCGGGATATTTGTAATTTTCTCATTAGGAACAGAGACAGCTTGGTGTGTTAACCGCCTCGTGGACAGCAGGTGAAATAATAATTAACTGCAGTGTGCTGAGTCCCATAACGGACCCTCATGTTATCCCTAACCTCAAGAATCACCGCTACGGTATCTATATAAAACTCAGCAGGAACAGTTCAAACGGATCATTAATGGATGTAAATCGCAGAGCCACGGGGGTGTTGGTATTCTGTCCCTGAGCTCTCTTTGTTGGTGTTCAACAAAATCCCAGTAAAACCAGACTTTGTCCTGGGACAGGAAGGAGAAGGGGATGGAATCGTTTAGTTTGTCCTCAACCCAAATTCCACTGTGACTTGGTGGCACAGGGTAAGAAGAGTAAAATCCCCGGGGGAGGGCAACTTTTTGAGAGAGTATTTTCCCTGAAATGCTTCAGTGAAGCATAAATTATGGTTACGCAAACTTGTAAGCTGAAAAGTCATCTTGAATAAAGACAACTGGCAGACTGTGAGTTCACGACTTTGATAGCCGTTAATGACCATATGCAGATGACAGAGCAGCCACAAACACCCACTCCAGTGGATTTTAGGGCGCCCCCGAGGAGTCGGAGAAGAAGCGCAGGGTCGTGGAACGAAATTTACACTAAACATGCTTGGCTGTTAGAAGGAACATGCTAAGCATATCGCCTCTGCTCAGTCAGGGGACACACTGCTGAAATGTTAACTCAATTTGTCAGAATTATCTTCATGTCAACAGTTCCGCTTAAATATTTATAGAAAGCTGGGTGCCTGGGGGGCCAGAGGGAGCGGGATGAATCAGAGAATGCTAACAAGCCGGAGGTTTTTTCCACAGACGAGGCGTCCATGCAAAGTGTCCACGCTACCTGACTCGGGAGCCTCTCCTGGCACAGAACTGTCACAAGGTTTTCCTTCCATTTCATCAGGCTTCACAAGCGTCAGCGATGAGGCAAAACAATTTCTCTTTCATGTGGGAGATGGTGGATGTCACTTATGAATTCCGATGCAAATTGAATCGGCACAAACCATGAAAGCTAGTGACCAACAGGCAGGCGACCATCGACGGGGCAGCATGGTTGCATGGTGAAACCACAACCGGCCAAATGTGAGCAGTAGCTGGCAACCACGAGTAGCAGGCAGGAGGAACAGATGGCATAAACAGTCACACCATTAACCAACCACTGAGTTACCCCAAACCCTCAGTGGATAAACAGAGGCTAGAATGTGGAGTTTATTTATTAACAATCCCTCGCCACCCCATTTTAATGCAGTTACAGCAGACTGACTGTCACTCTGTATTTATTTGATAATCGCTACCTAGCATTTCTCAGGCACAGCCACTTGCATCCACATGCCGTGCTGCAGGCTCCACCTTATCTGACCAAGTTGTGCATATAGGACATTGCACAGTCACTCTGTGGTCCTTAACGGTTAACCCCAACAGGCTTAGCACAGCTGAGACTGTAAACCAGACTTATAGCACGGTGAGTGAGTGAATGGAAGTCAGATGTTAATCTAGCTAGAATTTTAGCCGGCTATAAAGGACGGGCTTGGTCACTAAGGATAAGAGTGTTAGAAAACTTGACCAAGACGGGCAACCCTCTGCTTAACAAACACACATATATATATATTCAGGTAGGGATCTACCAGTTATTCAATGGCAGTCAGTCAGAGTATCAGCCGCTCAATGTTTGTGGTTTGTTGGGATGAGTCACCTGCACCATCACCTTCACCATCAGCACTGTCAAGAAACAGATGTATAATGGTTTTAACAATCAGAAGGTTCTTCTCAATTAACCATTCAACCGATGTATACTCCGAGGCATTCTTACAAATTCAACACCCAACCTTGGAACTACCATTTATTTTCAATTACTTGTCCTTAACCACCATGGGACCTACTGGTCCAATGCGAGTGGATTTGCAAACAAAATTGCCAAACTAAAAAAACTCATTTTATAGCACACTACATGTCACTAGAGGATAGTTCATGTTCCATGGTTCACAGAGAGATCCAAAACACATTCAGTAACATAGATGCATGCCAAAACCAAAGATCTGACCATTGAAGATCTGCTTTGAAATAATGTCCATCTTCAAGGACACTTGGTCTGACCTCCATGGGTCCTTGAAAACATACTGCACTTTCAGAAAAACAGAATTGAAATAGTGATCTTACCATGAAATGGAAGAAATAATCTCCCCCTATTAAAATGTAACAACGTGATTCTAATAACCATAGGATTGTCACCATCTTAGACATGAGGTCAGACATTAAGCACAGAATGTCCAACTCTGGCAAAGATGCCCTCATATATAAAACCTTTGATTACAAGATACTATTACAAACAGTTGCTATCGGACTTCAAAAGATTCTGTGTAATTTAGTAAATATGAACAAAGGGAGTTTCATTCAACATCTTTTGATAACACATGAAGGCCGTCTAAAACACGCCTGGTGCCAAATGGACTCATGTTCCAGAATGTTCCTTTTGTATGTGGAAAGGATCTATGAATGCCTGGCAGGAACCGGTCACTCGCTGTAAATCTCTCTCGGTTTCACTTCTGCTCTCTATAACAAGGGGCTCCGTCTGTCAGGAGCTACATGTTAGCAGGTTGTGAATCTTGGTCTATGCTCTGCTGGATTAAAGACAGCCAGGCAGATGGGTAAAGTGACAGAGTGTGAGGGGACCTGGTCAGAGAGCGGCCCCTTGTAAGACAAAATCTCAACTGCTGTGTACCGAGCTTAAATCATCAGGATTTAGATACAGTTCCAGTTAGGGATAATCGCCACTTCTATTAACTCAATAATTAAATTCCAAGGGCTGCGAATCATCCATCTGCATCCAGCAGGATTTTCCTGCTGTAGGGGCCACTTCTCTCTCTCTCGGTATGTATATATACACCTGCATGCGTCTGCGCGTGTGTCAAATAAACTGTGCTCTATTATGGGAATAGTAGACTGTAAATTGTTTAACATCCAGTGTCGACCGGCCTGCGCTCGGCAAAGTATATGGGGGGTTTCGATAAAGTCGGACAGCAGGTCAGGCCTCAGTGGCATATGACAAGGGCGGCACACAGCACGTGGTTCCGTAATCACAACAACCTGGGATAGGGCCCTGCTGTCAAATCCACTTACGTTCCCCTGACTTCTGATTATCTTCTCAGAGATTTCTGGAAGACCGCACGCGGATTGCATTTCAAAACAGATCCAGAACTGGGGTCAGGACTAGGGATGAGGTACCCTTATATGGAGAAGGCTCTGGTGGGGGAGTCGAATGAGGAGGGAAGGACCGCGGTCAAGTGTAAAGGGATAAAGTCAACATGAGGAAGTATGATGGAAAAGGCCATTTGGCATCCAACATGGTGATCAGTCTTGTCCAGCAGCTCACAAGCCTCAGATGGATGGGAGGTTTCGTGGATGGGGAACGGAGAAGATTAAAGCTTCATGCATCCGCCAGGCACCCAGGCCGATGTAGAATAACGTCTCTGTTTCACCATAGATATTCAGCATTAGCATGTCTGTAGTGTTAGGGTTATGTTAAAGCTTCACTGCTATGCCAGGCACCCTCTCTGTTTCAACATAGCTATTTAGCATTAGCATGTGCGTAGCATTAGGGTTATGTTAAAGCTTCACTGCTATGCCAGGCACCCTCTCTGTTTCAACATAGCTATTTAGCATTAGCATGTG
>JAACJT020000095.1:14947996-14958821 GCA_009936485.2 Gymnarchus niloticus | reverse complement strand
CGTAGCGTTAGGGTTATATAAAAGCTTCATGCATAGGCCAGGCACCCTCTCTGTTTCACTATAGCTATTTAGCTTTAGCATGTCTGTAGTGTTAGGGTTATATTAAAGCTTCACACGTATGCCAGGCACCCTTCTGTTTCCCTATAGCTATTTAGCATTAGCATGTCTGTAGTGCTAGGGTGCTCCATAAGACAGGGCATCCATTTCAACACATACTAGAAGCATGCTCCACTCCTGGGCGACATTTCTTACACGCTTGGATGGCAGTTAATCCTCTGGAATCAGCCTAACTTTAAAGCGGGTCACAGGGGCCAGAGAAGGGCACCTCTAAAAAAAATGCTGCAAAACTCAGTTTAAAAATAGCAGGTTTCTTTTATTCTCTTCCAAAAAGCAGGTTACTATTAGAATGGGCACTTAAGCCTTTTTTTTTTTTAAAACTTAAAACGTATATTTAGCTCTCAAATATTTATGGATCCCCTCATCAGCCCTTTAAACAGACTGCAGAACATTCCAGCGATACCTCGTGCTACGTCCGCAGTCACGTCATGGCCTGCACTAAGGAAAAACACACCATGTATCTGCAGAAACACCATCACTGGTATGACTCACGAGGTGAGTCACAGCCATTCCCGCTGAGGGGAAAGGGACAGGTCAACCATACAAAGTGCGCATCTGTTTATGGATCAGGAATGAAAATAAACCATAAAACGGCCATGGAGATGGCTCGTGATGAGGACTCCCTGAAATGGCGCACCTGTTTACATGGGGAAACATCAGCTACATCTATCAGCAGCTCCTAAATGTCAGCCTGTCCTCAGCTTTTCATGGCCGTTTAAACACGGAAAGCACCGGAAAGGCTCTGAGCACACTCCGCCTCGGAGCCTCTTTTTTTGTCTACTCGGTCAGTGGCAATTTTCTCTGGTACAAACATGCAAGTGTAGATCTACAGCCTTTGTTCCAGAAATAATGATTTTTTGGGGGACAAGCTGTCCCAACCCTCACTTGTCACCGCAGTCAAAAACAGTTTTTTCTTAATCGCAGTCATTTTTACTACACAAACCGCATAAATACTTTAAATGCACATGCAGCAGTCAGCATAACAGCAAATGAGTTAGTGAACTTTCCAGAGGTATAAAAAGCCATTGCTGGGGTTTGTCCTCCTCTGTACTTTTCTTTTCTCCTTCTTTAATGCTCCTGTCATCCATTTTTTTTTTTTAATAACGAGGACTGTCATTATCATATGTCACAATCCCGCTGAACCAAAAGTTATGAATATTGAACTAACAGAAAGTGATGATGGAAGACACACATTTATACTCATGACGATGTCAAAACCAATAGTCTCTGGTTTACATCAGCGGGGAAAGCATACTCCAAAGATCTGCTTCTGCAGCCTGGTCCCAGTGACCTCGGCTATGCTGGTTCAGTGTAAGTTGAGCGGATAATTAATTAGTCTTGATTTGCTGCCTGTCTATTTAAATACACTGCTCAGTTCAGGCAAGGTAAAATAGGTTAGCTGAGGCCTCGAAATCATACAGAATATTATTAGTGAATGTTGAGGAATACTAGTATTAGTTGCAGACGAGATCTGACGCTACGATTAATCAGTTCTTTACTCGCTGAGGCCAAATATTTCAAAAGGCTGTTTGAGCTCCAGCATTTGAACAGGGCAGGTAACACCAAAGGACCCAGCAGCTCACCATCGCCTGCCTCGGCACGGGCTCCTCTTACAAAAACCTCCAGTCCCCCACCTCCCACCCCCGGGCTCTCCGTCCTCCACCTGGCAGCCCTTCACGGGGTCATCAGAGGTATCAGATCCTCAGATGTGGGTTGCCTCGTGCTGTCTGAATACAGAGAAGATTGCGCCCTCGTGGGGGTGTGTGTGTGTGTGTGGGCGGTGGGGGGGGGGGGGGGTTCACCTTGTTGCGTCTAGAGGGGCTTTCACAGCCCCCATGGCTGGGACGATACCCCTGCTGTCTTTTCAGTACTGCACTCTTCACTTGATTGTATGCTTTCTCACAGACAGAGCCTATTAAGACGTCTGGATCACCCATAAAGTGTTGTATTCCAGTGGAAGGGAGATAAGGCTGATTAAAACTGGTAAGAACACACGACGAGAAGTGCAACCAGGGGTGGAGATGCTGATGGCGGTCACTCCCCAGCAAGTAGAGGTGCCACACTTTCCTGTGTTAGGCACGCGAGCTTCCAGCCCCCCTGCTGGTATTTTCCTCGTGCCCAAAGAGGGTAGCGTGGCAGGTCTATTGTCTGGTTTACTGCAGCACTGGGCCCCTACCACTCAAAGTTCCCTAGCCTTGTCACGGTAGGCTTTTGTCAAGCCCCCACCGCTTTTGAACAGGTAAGCGAGTGCCAGGCTACAGCGGTCAGGCAAAGTCTGCGGTCTGCCTAAAAAAAAAAAAAAAAAAAAAAAACACACACAACACAACTCTAGAGCGACTCCACAGAAGGCCTGGCCACTCACAGTGGGGAAGCCTGTGAGAATGGGGTCTTTTAGCATGGAGAAATTTCACTGAAGGCCAGTATTTAGCAAGCCCCCAGCCATCTCCATGTGGGGGGGGGGGGGCTCCCTTTTATGCTCTGAAACCCCATCCCACCACTTCCTTTGTGTGGCTGTGACAGCTTTCTTTGACGCTGGCGAGGTGTTCCTGGTGTCCAGGTGTTACCTGATTCCCGGTCGGCCTCCACCCCCTCTCCTCCTTTGTTCCCCCATAAGCTTGGTGCTCCTCCCCACAATGCCAACTCCCAGCTCAGGGGTCGTTAATCATGACTTTTAATGCACACTTTGACCAAAATTGTACCTTTACCCCAAGCACAGTTAAATTAAAATTGTCTGACTGGGGGAAGGGGAAATATAGATTGTTTCTTTTGGGTTGAAAACATTTTTCAGAGGTGCTGTTTTAAGTTTCTGCCAGTACTCCAGGAGCAGTACCCCTATAACAAAATGGTGCGAGTGGGGGGGATAAGGAGAAAGTCATGCAAGCGGAGGGCAGGGGTACTGGTACTGTGTGTCCAGAGTTAGTCCGTGTGCCGTATTGCTTCCAAATTGCTCACCGGTTGTTGAATTTAGTTATTAATTCTGAGACTTCCCCATGGGGGTTGGAGCCTCTAAGCACCCACTTATGCCACAGAGAGGTTGATGATCCATTACCCAGCTCAGCCTCCACCTTTTGCCCCTCATTGGGGCAGGTTCCACTATATAGGATGCCAGGGAGGGCCCCCCCCAGTTCTGATGGGGCTTCTGCTTCCTACATACCGAGGCCTGTACTCCGAGGGCTGGGCAGAGACTGTCCTCACGTAGATAAGATGGTGGGCAGCTTGACAGCAGAAGCTGGGGGCTTCGCGTGAAGACACTCACAGACCTACAGATAAGAGGCACCTTTTCAGAAAAGCCAAAGTGGTTACTGAGAGAGGGTGGTTGATAAGGGTGGTATGGGGCTGGCAGGGGGTGGGGATGAGGTGGGCACGCTGTGGGCTTGTCACGGTTTGCTGTCACACAACAGAAGACAAACACCAAATCACTCCTCAAACAAAATCAGGCCAAAGGAGGAGTTATGTCGTTGATCCTCGATGTGAAAAGCAAACCCCTAATCTATCTTAGAATATCATGGCGTAAAGTATCATGCATCTTAAGGATTTTTTTTTAAACTCCCAGCAGCTGTCATATAAGTGTAACTTCAGAAGGTAGCACGATGACAGACAGCAGCCCCATGCACACCGCTTAGAGCCCACCACAATCCCCCTTTACCACAGAGGAGAACAGGAAAAATAAACGGGAATGACTTGGGCGTGGAGCTCGACTATGACCACTCTCCGTCACAGAGGAGCCCGCCCTCAGCTGCTACTATTGGACGGCGGACAGCTTCTTAACAAGTCTCCACCTTCACGCCACAGGCTGCATTCCCAAAGGCAGCCAGGTGACAGGCAGACGGTCTGTACTGCTCTTTAAGAGAGAGATGGATGAGATCGTCGCCTGCAGAATTTCTCCCTAAAAATGGGGAGCTTTGAAGGCCTTCCTATCTGTGAAGTGAAGTCACTCTGCCAACACCCTGCTGATTGGACATTAGGGTGAAGCCTTTCATTCATGTAATGTATCACTCACAGGGAACAGATTCATTAGGGAGCCCTGTAAAGCCCAGCAACGCCTGTCAAGGCCAGGCACTGGTATGAAGCTGACCTCCGGCACCCCAGAAAAGGCCCAGAACTGAGCTACAGGCCAAGAGGCAGACTCCGTCCTTCAGACTGCAGTAGCAGTGCAGACAGGTCTACTTCTGAAAACCACAGACCAAAGCAAAGGCTCAGGGGATCGCAGCCCAGCCAGGGGACTGGACAGGACTGGAACGGGACCAGTACAGGGGATGCCTAACCAGCGTGGGATCTAAACTAGAATGAGGCTCCAGGCAAGACACAGTGAGGAGAAATTGCACAATACCAGACTGAAAAACAGCTTTGATGCTAGAGCTGTCAAACTACTGAACACTACATAATTCCAATCCATCCTATGTGCAATACAGCAGGCCAATACGCAGTATGTGTTGCATTCTTTACCTAGCCCTACCTGGGGGTGCTAAATACCAGTTATGCTGCTCCTTACACTTGTTTTTAAATATACTTTTTTTCCCCCTTTGTATTTATTCTTAACGTATCTTGCTTGAAGGAGGAACAATTCAGGGAATGTATCCATAATCTTGTTGTTTGCTGTTCACCGGTGATACAATGACAAGTGGCTTGTGTCTTAAATCAAACAGACCCCAGTGGCGCCACCTGTAGCCACAGAAGAATAGCATATGCACAACCTACTTGCATCACCCTCAACAAAAGCATTCCCTGTCAGTGACAGGTTTGAGGACAGTGAGGTTCTTACCTCTGGTCTGCCAGTGTGGCTCTAGCCATACGGGGTTTGCGGCAGATTCACTAGATATTCAATCAAACTCACCAAAGTGCCTGATATGAGACCAGCTATCATCAAGACAGGCTTTTGCCTGGAAAAGCGATCTGCCGTTTAGGCTGGCTGAAGCTCAAAAAGGAGCCACCACCTGATGATTTTAATTCATTTAACCCACTCCACCCCACCATAAAGGAATTAAATTTTATAATATTACAGGAAGCCTTCTTAATTTTGATGATTAGTGTTATAGGGCAAGTGACGTTGTTACATGCGTCGGGCATGTTGATATGTGGTGAGAGAGTAGCCATTGTGTAAACAATGCAAATTCTCACTTTATGTGCTCATCCAAAGGTGGGAGACCTCAGCACCGACAGGACCAGAGTTGCCTTCGAGACTCGTATTCCACTCTGGGAGAGGTCATTCCGGAAGCTTCTCTGAGTAACACTTCTTACCCTGGCACCACTTGTGCAACAAAAAGTACATATTTGCCCTTAAAAACGTTTTGCAAAACACACTTCCAGTCCCAGAGGAGTATTTTGACACACAGGCCTGGGTCAAAGGCACGTTACCATAAGAAGCTCCCAGCAAGACAGGCAAACACAAAGCTGGAGCCCTGAAGGTTCACATGACACGACCAAGTCCACTCCATCCTTACCAGATACTTCCCCATGCAAGTCTTCATCATGACGAACTACACTTTTCACCAGGAATATCTTCCTGCATGTCTCATTGTACTCAAAAAAAAAAAAAAAAGTAGCACGACACCTGCCCTATATGTTTACCTGAGCCTGTCGTATCTCTCGTGCTTAGATGAGATATGACCATATTGCTCATTAAATGAGGCACCTTGAGAGAAGAACACCCAGAGACCAGCCCTGATAAGCCTGGCCCTGTAAACCACAAAAGGGGTCCCACACGCACCATTCGTTAACCTTATTTACCTTTTCGCAAAACAGAATGGGCAAAGTCCTCAGCAAATTAGAAATACGCCACACACCTTGATGCCGAATCAAGCAAGCCAGATACTGAATCACCGAACTGAAATACCTGTAGAAGCCGCCACATTCTCAAAAAGCAGCGGGACAGCAAGCTCATTCCAGTTCCTCGAAACCTGGACTAAGCATTAAGGAGTTTGGAGTCTGTGCATATCATGCCCTTTCCAGTAGGACCCTCAGAATCCTACAAACCCACCTGCTACTGTGAGCTTTTTGGCCATCTGGTGGAGGGGTCCACTGGAACCGCACAAGAAAGGGCAGAAAACAAAGAAAGCCATGAGCCATTCTGTCCGTAGCCCCAAGATCCTCCAGTGGGCCTTCTACTGACAACAGCTCAACACCTACTGCTTCCAGCATTTCAGTGAATAGTTGACCGTTTCCTTGAGCCATTCGACAGGGAGAGTTCACAGCATGCTGCCACCCCAGACAGACACTGTAGCTGCATCGGCAGTTAATTCTCAGGTTCCAATTTCACCATCGTTAAAAATGACTCCAAATCAAAGGAAAAAAATTAAAAATTTACATTTTTGAAAGTAGATTAAGCATTTGAGGCGTCTTTTTTAGATTTTCCTGTCATGCGTCTCTCCCCAGTGTTTATATGTCACAGGTCAGGTCTCACTCTGGTAATACATACATCTCCCAGTTGCTCCCAAGTCCATAAAAAGGTACCTCTCAGAGGTGGGTGCATGCAGTCATCGTGGAAACTGAAGCCCCCTCTCTACTTAGACAGCAGGGGTCACGAAGATCTAAAAGGTAGTTAACGAGCAAGGGGCGGTAGGCTTTTTTCTGGCCATACGTTTGGTCCGCCTGTTCAAAGCATACGCTTCAATGCACATCTGAGAGAACAGATGAGACAGAGACCGTTGCCCAGCATGATGGTAAACATGATGTTTCTCAACAAACTAACGCATTGTCAGTTTATTTGCTTTTCTAACAGATTCACCATGTCAGTACTTGGTAACACCTCTTCTGGCAGACATACCTGCTTCCAAACATTTCTTTCAGTCAGAAAAGAAGTTTTTTTCTATTTTTGCTCAGGGATATTTTCCACACTTTTCTAGCTTAGAAATATTCTTAGATCTCCATAAAGAAAAAGTGCATGTTTGAGATCTCTCCACAGATTTTCAGAAAAACTCACGTCTGGGGAGCTAAAGACCTTGCCAAAGCCTTCATCTTCCTTTCCTGTAAATATTTCATGGTCGATTTAGAGGTATGTTCTGGGTTGTTGTCTTACTGAAATACCCAAACTCTTTCAGCTTCAGTTTGGCCAACTCGAGGAAATATGCTTCAAGGATTGTTGATACAGCATTTCCGGAGCCACCGGCAGCCACAGGACTCCAAAGAATAATAGATTCAGCCCTGTGCTTTAGGGTCGGCGAGGTGCTCTTTAATCTGAATCTATGGCAAAAAACTCCTCATTTTGCATTTCATCATTGCTTTGATTCACAGAGCTTCAGGCTGAGAGATTCTCTCGGGAGCGCTGGTGAGAAGCTCTGATACACCCAGACATCACCACTCTTCTGCTCTCGCCTGCTTCAGTAAAGCTGAAGTTAGGAACGACCTGGGGGGGGGGGGGGGGTCGTCGTCAAAGCAGGAGATGAATCATCTGCAGATCTGACCAGTTTTCTGGTGACTATCAGAGAATTGCCTGTCAAGCTAAAGGTTGAGCGACTGTCCCGTTTCATTTCCAGTTCAGCAATGATCCTCCCAGATGAAATTGTTAACCGTAAGAGCTGAGACTTTTCCTTTCTCTGATTTGTAATTTCTGTGTCAGAAAACTGCTTTGAGGAATGTAACACTTGAAATCATAGCGAATCAGTGCGACCCCGTTTTATGAGAAACCTGGTACCACACCGCGGTCAGCCTCGGTGTTGCTACGGTTAATACGGGTCATTCGTCAAAAGCGGCAAAACTCCGTATGCGACTTTCACACCGAGGGTCGGGCAAGTCTGGAGACGGCTCTTCCCTTAGCGCACTTGTGTGACCAGCTCGTACAGAGGTCACCTGCAGGACAGCAACATTCAAACGGTGTTGACGCTCTGGAAATGTGCACCGAGGCTTCACACAGGGAACAAACATCCAAAATTTCCACCCAGGACAACAGGAAGTGAGCCAGGAGCCTGCCAGAAAAGAAAAAGCCAGAACAGACCAGCTACACCTGATCCACAACCAGGGAACAAAAGTTAGATAAATCTCAAGTCGGTCTTAAGGTAAAGGAGGAGAAAAAAAAAATTTCTCAACCACACACTGACCATGAGTTTCAGACATGAAATTCCCCTTGACACTCCAAAGATGCAAAAGAGGAAGACACAAATACATCAGGGACTCCATCAAGATACCGCAAAAATGTGAGTGCTCACAACAAGTCCCAAATCAGACTGGACTTCAAAGCATGCCTTAATTACAAGACCTCTCCTCTCTGTGGGGATATTCAGAGCCTCTCACGTCACTACAAAACACCTGTTCTTTCACAGAATGCCTCAGCGGGCCATTCTGCAGCGATGAAGGTGCCCCTATGGACAATCTGAGGGCCTCCCAAACACACACACACACACACACACACACACACACACACGAGGGGACCCGGTCGAGGAACAATCTGTAATCACCTGCACCACGACAGCCCATATCTCTTAAATATGACAGCGCCACGCCCGTAAAGACAGAGGTCTCAGGGATAAACGCTGATCAAACTGAAGGAAAGACAGCACCGTTTCCCCACAAAGCCTTGTGCTCACATGGGAAACCAATCAACCAAACCCCCCCCAACGACCGTGTGCTGCGGAAACACCGTCTCTCAGTGCAAGTGGAAGCAGTCAGAAGACGAGCTGTTTTCATGTCACTGGGTGTTTTATTGAGAGGCCACATGCTAAACTTACATACCAGTGTCACGTCATAGCATGGTGACAACAAGCTTGAGGGTATGCTTCATTTTTATTGATTCAGTTTCCCTATAAAGCAGTAAAGAACTTTTCTAGGCTAAAGGGGACTTAAATACAAAAGAAAAAATATACCAACTTCCAACAGCCTTAAAGCTCAGTCCCTTCTCACAGATTGAACCATGCCAGCTAATGCTCAGGGTAGAAGCAGGTAATGTAGCATTTAAGGTGTATTAAAAATATAAGCTACAGATCTGAAATGTTGAGCAGCCAAAATGTCCAACTGGTACAACAGAAAGTCTAAGAACAAAACAATGAAAAATGTTCTTGTGCTCATTAAAAAAAAAAAAAAAAAGCTAGATTTGGACCCAATTTAACGGGGTAATGGAAGATTGAAATTAGTCATTTCAGAACCGCAGAGGTAGGACTGTTGTTGTTGTGGTAATGCTTTCAAAGTCAAGTTAAGAACTGCATCAGGTCCCAGTGTCAAATCAAGTGACTAAGTGAATATACACGTTTATGAACAGACAAACACCCGCCGGCCGCCCTACAGTGGGGCATTTACAGCTAGAGAAGCACGACTACGCTACAGAGACTTATAGCCTAGGAATAAGTCAGATGCCACCGCTGAGTAAGGAGGCAGACCTGCCACTGAAAAGAAAGGTAAGACTGAATTAGTTTGGTTGTACTTCATTTAACAGCTAAACGTTCAAACAGGAACCAGAGAAGACCGATGGGGCTGCCTTGACCACGTTCCTTGGGGACGGGGCCTTCCAGACACATCTCCAGCACTCCCTGGTCAAACTCATCTTCTCCGACTGCAAAAATACCATTCTAGACATCAAAGGCTAACTTACAGCACCATCACAGGTGTTCTGGTGATCAGACCAAACAGGCTTGAAATGTCAATCTAAGAATTTAGCAAAATTCATTTAACATCCACGGGTGAATAACATGGCATACCATATAAAAAAACGTTCTATGATACAAATCGGAATAATGCAGAGCAAGAGTTTTTTGTTTTTTTTTAAAAAAAACACAAGCTGACCGTTCCTCCTCCACCTGCTTCAGTAATCAGCAAGGGCAGGTTGGGTTAATGTGGCAACACCTCACTTAAAAAAGGTAGATTAACCTGATATTCAATATCTAAGATCATTAATACTTGCTTAATGTTTGGACATTAAGGAGGGGGGAAAAAAAAAAAAAAAAAAAAGAACCCACTAAACTAAAACTAACAGGCAATATGAAGGCTATTTCTACGGGTTTGCTTATTACAGAATCCTCCCCTCCCTAGAATTCCACAGCACCCCCCACAGCCTTCCTGGTGTCACTGGCTAGCCTCACGGACTTTAGCCAGCAGGCCATCGCAGGTCTTCTTGGCATCTCCCAGCAACATGGCCGTGTTGGGCTTGTAGAAGATGGGGTTGTCCACGGCGGCATAGCCCACGCCCAGCGACCGCTTCATCACCACCACCTGAGTTTGGGTTGGGTGGGTGGGTGGTTAAAACACACGGTTTTCATATGTTTCCATAACCAGTTGATCCAAACTGTCCACACACGTGACCGTAAATGCAACTGCCCCTTTAAGCGACATCTCGGGAAGGTCCAGAAAGAGGATGCACTACAGCCTCAGCCCATGACAATGTGTGTGCAGGGCATTGTTACTGGGTCTGAGCAGAGGTCCCTCCCACACAGAGGAGGAGGCAGGGTCAGCACCAGAGACCAAACACAAGGACTATTCCCTGACGGAGTAAGTTAAGCCGGAGTACGAGTGAGAAACCTCGTACCGTCAAACGGAGGACCACGCGTGAAATCTGCAGGGAGGCAGGAGAAACCAAGTGACGATATGAGTGATCGGCCACATCCTGCCTCCACCCACCCGGGGAAACCAATCAGCCAAACCCCCCTCCCCCCAGCCCAGTGGTCCTGCGTGGCCCAGGAGCTCCCAAGCAGATGTGGCATCGTCATGTGACGCAGATCTATGCGGGGGGGGGGGGGGTCCCCCCGCCCCTTTTTTTGGAGAAAAGGTTTCATCTTTCCTGGAGGGG
>JAACJT020000095.1:14922458-14937232 GCA_009936485.2 Gymnarchus niloticus | reverse complement strand
AGAAAGCAGAGATATCTGGGAGAGGGGAGCCACTAGTGGGGCCTTTGGGAAGGAGGAGGCCCCGAAAAAAAAGCCCCTCGAGGCTTTTGCACAGGACTAGTTGGCCCCCCCCCCCCCCCCCCACGTTTTGACAGAACTGTGATGTGTCTGCACCAAAGCCACAAAGAGGCTTACCAGGGCTTTCCCAGCCCTTCATGCACGGAAGGAAAACGCACATGTTGGTGTCTGGCTGGGTGATAGCCTACATGTTCTTCACCCTGATAGGCACAAGGGGGAGCCGTTGAGCTATTAATGATTTAATGTCAAAAATTGTCTCTTTGTGGCTTGTTTGTTTGGATGGAAGAAGTGTTAGTTCCTCATAGGGTTCTTCAGGATTAACTGGTTTAGGTTTCACAGCAATATCATTAATGGAAAGGGTTTTGCCCATTTGCAGGTACTTCGATGATGAGGATGAGATGGACCCTGAGATGGCGGAGGCTTATGAGATGTTCTGTTTGGAATCTGAGAAGAACAGGAGGCAGTGAGGAAGAGACAGGAAGTCGAGCCTAGTCTAGCAGAATCGTTTCCTTTGTGTATTCAGTCGGCCTGAATGTGTTGCAGTGTTTAATATGGACGGTGAGGTTTGAATTTTCACAAAGTTTCCATCTTATAAAAAGAAGTATGTTCCTTAGTTAACGCACCTGCTGCCCAGGGTCCTGCTGGTTGTGGGGCAGGGCTGTTGCTGGCACCACTCTGCACTCCCATGGTGGCATTTTTATTCAGGCAGTGGGGAAGACGCCAGTGGGGTTCTTGATCGTATTCTCCGTCTGTGCTTGTGCACATATGGCTTAGCTTAACCAGCAGAGGGCCACGGTTGTTAAAAATAAAACGAGGAAGAGGAAGTAGAAAGAGGTGGGGCTGAGGATGGGGGCCGTGCTTCTCCACCATCGGTCAAATTCCTGCCCTGCATTTCTTTGATAGGGTTATTTTTTTGGGAGGGGGAAATTTCTTTAGCTGAAGCACAGTCCAGTCTGACTGGATTCTAAACCCTGAGTACAGTAGGGGCATCTGGCTGAAGGAAACTGGACAGCCAGAAAATTCATAAGCTACCAGTTACAGAAAGTGTATAGTGAGATATATATATATATATGTGTGTATGTATATAGGGAGGGAGAGAGATATACAGGCACACTGGCACCTTATGCAATAAAATAGTGGCCCCCAGCCAAGTGTCTTTACTTTACCTGTGTACCCTGGAGCTGCAGTAAACCCTGTCTAACAGCAGCACTAAGGGGTCTCCCTCTGTTGCCTGCATGCCGCACTGTGTATTCGGCATGGTGAGCTGGCCAGCTGCTCTCTTCTCCGAGGGTCACACATCAATACACTTCTGCTCCTGATTTAACTTGCTTGTTTAAGGCATCGGAACATTTTGCTTATAAACAGTAAAATACGTACGAACAGTTTAACTGTTGCCCCTTTCAGCAGTTTTGTACTATTTTTGTAGACAGAAATGAGAGTCAATAAACATGAGTGCACATTCTGTCCTTCAGAGTCTCTCCCCCTCCCCGTCTGCCTTCTTTTTTTGTCTGTCCTCAGCATCACAAGTGGGGTCACGGGTCCGGGGGGTCACTATTCACAAAAAAATCATTGAGGCCCCTGCATCCAAACTCGCAGAACATTCGTGCTGATTGTATGGAAAAGTCGGCTTTGTAAAGGTGTGAGGTAAGGAGGACAAGAGGCACACGTTGCAGAGAGCGGCGATTTCTCAGCCCATGAGCGGCAGGAAACGTCGCCCCCACAGATACGCCAAAGGCGAATGCGTGTGTGGTGGGAGTGCAGTTCCGCAGCAGCATGGCTAAAAGCCTCCAATGAGTTCTAAAAGATGTAGATATCAAGATAAAGGTGTTTGTATACGTCTGAGAAAGAGGGAGGAGTGAGTGGGCTCACGCAAAGAACAGGACTCAATAAGGCAGGCAGCCAATGTGGTTTTGGCTCACTTTCCGGCCAGGTCTGTTTAGTCTGCCTCTTAGACCTGTTTTTGGTTATTCGATGCTTGTTTGCAAGTTTGCCTAGAGTAGCTAGAGACACGTCAGCCGTTCATGTATGCAGGCCGCTGAGGCTGATGGCGATTCCCCGAGAACGCCTCTAAGGAATGTGCCTGCATGATGCCATCGCTTTTCCCAGAGACGCTTCTGCACACGGCTCGATAGAAGATGGGGGCAGGAGGTGGTTGGAAGGGACATCGGCACGGCACAGCTGTTCTGCCAGCATCCCCGTATCCTTAACTCCTCTGACCTTCACTCTTCTGTGTTCTCCATTACTCACCTGGCCAGTCCCTGGCCCCCGTGGACAGGACGAGTAAGATGCCTTTTAAGGTCACTGGGAGTCCTTCTCATGGGCTTGGTCCACAGGACAGATAGGAGCCAGATCGACATTCTGAAAGCTCTAAGGTTGGCTCTCGTTTCCATGGGCACCTGTATATGATGTACGGGGACACCCATTTGCCATCATTTAGCCAGCTGATGCTTTGTCCAGAAGCTTTCATGCAACGTGGGGTCCGTGTTCTGTCCACAGCACCCCCACCCCATACCATGACAGCCTGAATCCCCGCCCCAGTTCTTCTATCAGTACCTGCAGCCTCGCGGGTTTCTGTTGATTCTAGGCTGCTTCGAGCAGCTCGCCTCCCCATGTGTTTCCGCTTACTGGCCCTCTCCCTGGAATGTGGGCCGAGCACATCTGGGCCATCCTGCCTGAACCACATGTGCCACATGTTACAGAACCCCCTCCCTTGGTCTCGCAAACCGAGAGAACTGAACCAAAATGAGAAGAAGGACTCAACCTGGGCATGACATTAAAATATATATTCACAAAATGCAGACACACTGCTTTGTAGCCTGATTAAGTGCTCATTTTGTCAGGTTTCTGCTGCTGTGTATTGAGTGAAAGTCATCCTGCAGATGCCCAGTGATGCTCAGAGTGGGTAGTAGCAGCCTAGGGATCTAGCAGGCATCTCGGGAAGACATCGGGAGAGATCCCATGTGATTTTTTGGATTGTTAACTCCCCTAAAAAACCCAACCTCCCTTCCCCAAGTCATGCCCAGGCAGTATGTTTGGAGACAGCTGAACAGCTGCCTCGCCCTGATTGTGTGAGGGTGGAGGACAGCTATAGGTGCAGCACTGGGATGAGGGATTCATGTCTAATCACATCTGAGAACAGGCCCAGCACCCCTCCCCCAAGCTCTGGCCTCTCAGTCTCTGAGCAAACTTGCAGACGTGTTTTACATGCTGATGAAAGTATGAAAATCAAACTGGGGAATATAAAGTGATGTCCGAGGGTCTGCTGGTGGTCTACTGTAGAAAGCAGAGGGATAGGCCCAGTAGTAGGATTACACGTGTAGGACCACCGCGCCAACTCGGATGACCGCAAAGCCAAATGTAAATAAAATAAAGGACCCATCCAGAAAAACGAGGGGAGGAGCCAAGCCTCCCACACAAACTGAAACCCCTCTCTTGAACAGTCCTCCCACAGTAAGGGCACAGCATCCAGACAGGCCTGATTCCACTCTTTGGGATCGTTTGCTTCATGGTTTTCTTTAGAATTCTCTGAATGTTTTCCTTAAAAGATGAGTTATGTAACCTGTTAACTTTCGCCGAGGGAGAGGCTGTGTGTGGGGGGGGTCCTGCCTCTTTATGATTCTCCCATGGGGCAAAGAGGTATAGGGTTTCAGTCCCCCTCCCAGCAGCCCTCACTTCTCACCCAGCTGGAGTCTCTGTGAGGAGCGGAGTTCAGACACAGTGTTGCTGTGCCACAGCTCTCTGAAGACTCGTTCTCCACTGTTCATCCTTGTAATCCTTGGTCAGATGAACCGGTTTCTCCAGGCCCGCTTCCTACTCCTCGTCTGGATGCACGGCCCGATTCTGTCCGCAGTCCGGAGTGGGCTGTCTAGCCTGGGGGACCACCTACCTGGCGGATTGGCAGAGACACGGGCCCGTGGGCAGCCGGATGGCGCTGCACCCAGCCTGGCCCCTGAGCTGGCCTTCCTGGCTGACGTGGTGGGTCATAACCGCCTGTGGGTGATCGTAGCCCCTTCGCGCTCTGATTCCTATCTGCACATGATGGAGCAGCAGATCCAAGACATGGAGGCGGAGGGGCTGAACTGCCAACTGGCGGCAAGGGACACGGCCATCCTCACGATCATCCAGAACGCTATGATGGAGGGCAGCCTGCGTCGGCACAGCCCCCAGGGCACGGCCACGGAGCAGTCACTGGAGCCAGAGACTGTCAGCAGGGTGCTGCATCACCTGGAGCTGTCAGAGAACACCTTTTCTATGGTCATCCTGAAGAGAAGCCTGCAGGTGAGCGCACGCTTCCCCTACCCTGTGAGGGTGCAGGCTGTGCTGGAGACCATCGACCAAATGCCCTTGCGCAAGTTGGAGCGCCTCACCGGCAAGGCTCCCCCAGCCAGATGCAAGATCCCCAAGAAAAAGGTGCCATTGAGGAAGAAGATACAGGATAGGGACTTTAGAGCCCTCCGGAGGAGCAACATCACTGTGACTGTCGGGCTGCGCAAGCCTCTGGATAGGCAGTCTGCCCTGAGGAGCAAGGTGCGGGATATCCTCAGTGGCCGCTCCCGGTTTGTCATCCGCAAGGGCCCTTCCCCGCCCAATGCCCTGCCCAGCCCCACGCAACGGAGGGGCAGCGAGACATCCACCCATAAGGACAGCGCCTCCACTGGCCTGGAGGATTGGGTGAATGGCAAAAACCCAGCAGGCAGTGGAGCTGAGAAGAGAGGAGAAGCGAGGGAGAGGAGCACAGGCAAGCCCCCGAAAAAGGGCAAAGGGAAGAAGGACGGAAAGAAAAGAAAGGGAAAGGGGAGAGGGAGAAAACCAGAACAGGATGCGACAGAGAAAGACAGAAAAGCGCTGAGGGTGTTTTTGGAAAAACACCAAGGGAGGAGGCGGCTTCTGGTGAGTGCTGGCGCTGCCAAAAGCATGGGGCTCGCTGCGGTGCTTTCCTTTGCTGACTGTCTACAAAACAGAAGTCCAAATTTAGCCATTTACTGCCACAGTTGTTTTAAAGCGTAAACTGGGCTTAAAATAGTACTTATTTGTTGTTTTACTGATACCGTAGGAGTTCATTGCCTTGCCAGCCTTTAGTAGAAGAACAGCTCTTTATCTACCATGACCCTTGCTGGCGCTATTAGATATGTGGCTCTTTCCAGGTGATTACTGCTCCTAGTAAAGAGGCTCCGCAGTACATCCAGCAGAGGGCAGAGACTGAGATGCACAGCTGTGAGCTGGGCCTGAGGAAGGTATCCATAATAACCATCCTGGGTCCTGAGCGTAATGCTGCCGTGTCCCTACAGCATTGCAGTCCTGGTATGCCTGGTCCTGCCCTGGTCCTCTTGTGCAGGGTATCATACTGATGCACTTTCGGTAAAGTACTTTGCTAAAGGCTACCATTGCAGACGACAGCTGCCCTGTGTGTTTACCACAGGGACGGAGTTCTGTCAGTGGTCAGCTTCTGAGGAATCCACCAATCAGGAGTTGATTGCACAGCTGCACAGGGAGTACACCCTACCCTTGGGGAGCTTCCATGTGGTGCTGACTGACTACGATCTGACGGCACAGGTAGTATCCTCTCTGCTTCGTTCTCCAGGCCAAATTCCTCTTCTACAATATTATATTGGCCTACACTGAATAACAAAGCAGTAGTTACTTGTATGAAAAGAAGAGTCTTCATGTCCAAACCCAGCAATCTTTTATCCTAAGTGTACCATTTTTTGCATGACGCAGGACATTGATACCCCTACTGCCACATAAAATTCTCCACCTGGTTTACAGGCGCATTTCAACAGCCCAACGACTGGGCCCACGTTGATTGGCTATATTGACACACTCCCGTCAAGACAGCCTGAGATGGGGAGAGATAGGATGGCCCAGGAGTCCTGCCCCAGGCCCCAGGACCAGGGTGGCAGTGAAAAGTCTCTGCTGAGGTAATATGGGTCTGGGAGTGCAGTTAGGGCACCTGAGCTGTAAGGGACAAGCCCAGATACTGTAAGGCCCATTACTTAGGAGCTCGTCACCCGTGGTCGTTTGGGTGACAGATGGGAAGAGCCAGAAATCTGAACCACTGAACCTTTACCAAAATACCTCAAGGACCACCTGGGGTCCTGGATGCGTAGTGCAGGCTTCTGTCCCACTCATTACAGACTCATTACACTGGTGCTGGCTAGTTTACTGTCCCTTATCATCCTTATCAAAGTGGTCCTGCAGGTTTGTGTCTAAAAGGAGGCTCCTGATCATCTCTGCCCCCTCGGAGGATGACTACTCACTCCAGGAGCAGATACGGTCCCTGGACAGACAGGCGTGCGCCCTGGGTACGAGCCTTGCTGTGGACGGAGGTCCCAACATGCCACTCGCTCGCTCCACCTCATGTTTGCCCACAGAATCGCAGATTCGTCTTAGGTCAAATTTCAAAACTAAAGCGAAACTACACGACAAAATGTAAAAGTATCAAGGCTACCACAAAAGCTTTGTCAGTTTCGAGGTTTGGCAGCTAATTTTTTATTTTTTTTACCTTGAAGAGGTCAGATGTTCTGTCCTGCGATTAACCTGATCACATAGGTTTTATTCTGATGTCCCACGCAGTTATGCTCTTCCATCAGCACTAAGCCGAGTTACCCTGCTCTGATCTGATCTGTTTTTCTTGCCCAGGAATACGGCATTTTGCCCTGATGAAGCTCATTGGTGAAGGTTCCTCAGCTTCTGGCTCTGTGGAGCTGTTTCCTCTGAATGGTGAGCCGGGCGTGTGGCCCTGTTTAATTGGCCGCTCAGTTCAATTTTTCGGCACGATTGTTAGGATGTTTCAGGATGCAGCCAACCCTGTCTTTTACTCTCTTTAGGGAGAAGCCAGTCAGAAATCGAGCAGCTTGCCACAGAAACGGTGAACGGGCTTCGTGAGCAGTTGAAGATGAGTCGGGATTACTTCAGCATGGTGATGGTGGGCAAGAGCGGCAACGTCGAGGCCTGGTTTCCTGCCCCCGTGTGGTCGATGGCCAGCGTCTATGACCTTGTGGATTCAACGGAGCTGCGGCAGCAGGAGCAGAAGCTGCAAAGCACCCTGGGAATCGAATGTCCAGAGGACAGTGGTGGTAGCACTGAGGTCATCGGTGAAGAGCACTACCTCTACAGCAGTTTGGAAGACTGATGGCGTGCCAGAGACTGAAAAGCTGCTCTGCCAAAGGCATCCATCACTACAGCTTGGAAAAGGTGGCTGGTCTGGGATGAAGTGAGAGATGGCCCAAACCAGTGATCAGCAGGTAGCAGGCTAAAGTCCCAGTTGAAGTTTTTAAGAGTTACATAATCCCCCATGCTTTAAGTATGCCATCCAGATGCATAATTGAATAACTCTGGATGATTACTGGGTAATAATAATTCTGCGGAAATATTATTTTAGGCAATCAGTCTGTCCGATCAAACACCTTCCCTGTGCTCATGCAGCGAGCTGAATTCAGGCTTGGTCAGCTGTTAACTGTCAGGTGAAGTAAAGCTCATTTTTCTGAGAATGCTATCATATACCTTGGAACCTATATACTCAAAAAAGATGGATATATTTAACCAGTTTGGGGTCATGGCAAATAAACAAAGGAAGTAACTGCAGGAAATGATCTAATGCATTGTTAAGCCAAAGAGGTTGTTATGTACAGAGATAAGCATGAAAATATGTACAGCAGCTTTTACCTAGACGAATGCTGTTCGTATTTGTGCCTGTCTCTCGTCTTCGTGGTGACGTGGAGGTGAAGCCTATTGGATTTTAAACACACCTTGGTTTATGTATCAATCAATGAGAGGCTGCTGAATAAACGAAAGGGTGGGCTCTGCCAGGAAACCCAGTGAACTCCTGAACTCTGCTGGAATGCCAGAATCCCCCCCTCCGCCCGGTCACTGAGCACACATGCCCACAATACCTCACACTGGTACACACCCACACGAAGTGGGTAAACACAGGTACACACCCACATGGTTTGCGTACTCACAGGTACACACCCCCACAGGTACAATACACACATAGGTAGTTGTCCCCATTTGCATGTTTACCTTTGCTGTGGCTCTTCCCCCCCATGGCATGCAGGGGTCCTTCAATGACTGGTGATTCGAGTTCCTGTTTGTGATTCACTTATATGAACGCGCACTCGCCTCCCTGAGTCTCACGACTCTTTCTGGGGCTCCAAGGTGAAGCTGGGGGGTGCCCCCTAAACCCCCTCTGGTTTATGAAGGAAGCTCAGGCAGGGCTAAATTCAAAGAGGTGACGATGATCCATAAGGACACAGAGACCGGTTCACCGCTAACGAAACCCGCATTAGAGGTTGGATGTTTGGGTGACGACAGTGAGTATTGTAATCAAGCAGAGTGCTCTTCTGGTTCTACATTTGAGTAGGGTGAGTACTCTGTTTAGCAGAGCAGGTGCTCTGCTTTATTGGAGGTAGTATGGCATTGGAGTACTCTGTTTCATGGTGCGAGTACTGCATTGTAGCAGAGTTCCGTGTCGTGCAGCTGTTGTTGTGGTTTCACACACAGGCCCTGCACCTGTGAAGCGTGATTGACATGATGCTCCCAGAATGGCCCCAGGGCAAACAGTGAACATGCCACCGTGTCTGTTCTACTCGCCCGTCACTAATCTCGCCCTTTGCTCCAGAGGTTTACAGCGGATTGTTCTGCAAGCAGCAGACACACCATTACGACTGCCTTGACGAGATCAAGCTTTTCACTCACGTTTGCATGCGTGCATTCCTTCGGCTGAATGTTTCTGGGCGGGGACAGTGACCCCCTCCGAAACAGGGCTCTTGTAGGGGTGGAGGGTAGTCTCTGTATGGAATAGGCAAATTGCAGTGATGGAGAAAGAGACACGGCTTCCTGTGTCGAGTGGCAGATCTGTCTGACGTGAGGAGGGGGAAGTGGAGATCACAGCAGATGCGAAGGCAGCAAGCACGCATATGCAGACGCACTGAGCTCTCGAGAGGACTTTGCCGGCCATGGTGAGTACGCACTGCGTTGGAGATGCGGGACAGGACATTAACACCTGTCAGCTGGCAGCGTAGATGTGGTTGAGGTAGAGTGACTGGGGGGGGGGGGGGTTTGTGCCAGACCCTGAAGTCTCACTGCTGACGGGGACAATTGATCGGTTTAAAGTTTAACAGCCTCTCAGAGTTTGGGCTGCAAACTGCAGCCCTGCAACATGACGATCTTTCTGTTGGGTTGTGAAAGGCGAGCCGCTTTCATCAGGCTAAAAATGTAGTTCCTCTTCATTATATTTTACTTCAATGAGTCATTTTTCCTCCTCTGCTTTCTCGCGTTCGTCTCCTTTTTCCGGGATGCTCGGGACAGAGGAACAGCTGACATCCAATTCAAATCGAGCCACCCATGAATCTGGGGCCATTTCCACTCTGCCGTCTGTAGTGCTGTGAGTGGGATGGCTCAGCAGTGTGGCTGGGGGTGAATCGGCCCCCTTTAGGAGCGGTGCTGGCTGCTCCGAGGAATGATAAAACCGAAATTGCTCCTCTCATCCAGAGTGACCGCAATGCTACAGCTGAGCAAAAACTCACCCTCAGCATTTCAGGTTCTGCTTTTATGGTTTATGAAGAAATTCTCTCCTTTTGTTACCATAAAACTGGTAAAAAAACATCAGATGGCATCTTAAATGATTTCTTGGTTGTTTATTCAAGGTTATTTCAGAAATCGGGGGGGGTTGTTAATACGCTGGAGCTCTAAGCTTTTATGAGGAGGCAACCACAACCTGCAAAGAAAAATGCTACAAATTATTTTAACTACACATCATTCTCAGGCCAGTGACACTGATTTTCACAAGTCTCTCTGACTGTCACACTTGTGGACCACTTTCAGCCCCACAGGCTTCAGGGGCCGTGGCCCCCTCCTCTTCGGCTCTCTTCAGGGGCTGTGGTCCCCTCCTCTACGGCTCTCTTCATGGGCCGTGGCCCCCTCCTCTACGGCTCTCTTCATGGGCCGTGGCCCCCTCCTCTTCGGCTCTCTTCAGGGGCCGTGGTCCCCTCCTCTACGGCTCTCTTCATGGGCCGTGGCCCCCTCCTCTTCGGCTCTCTTCAGGGGCCGTGGCCCCCTCCTCTACGGCTTTCTTCATGGGCCGTGGCCCCCTCCTCTTCGGCTCTCTTCAGGGGCCGTGGCCCCCTCCTCTACGGCTTTCTTCCAGGGCCATGGCCCCCTCTCTTCTTCAGCTTTTCTATTCACCCGGCGTCCCATCTAACAGGACAGAAAATTAACTATGACATTCAACAAATACGCATTACTCAAGACAATCAGATGTGGGCGGAGCCGTACTGTAATTCTGTCCCACATCAAATTTCCATCCAGTCGAAGAAGAATCAGGACATGCTACATGGTGCGGCCATAGGCAGCCTAGGAGCAGTGCAGCCAGCACAGGGCTGTTCCGAGTAGGGTGATCTCGTCCTTTAGGTGTCACAGCTTCAGGAGGTTCTATAACCCAGGCTGAACTGGTGCAAGCTGAGCCCCAGTTCAGTTACTGCACAGGTTTCAGTTACGTCATTTTGGCCAGTGAACATTTGAGTCCCCAAGCCTGACGCTGTGTTAAGAAGTAGGACCCTCCACGTGTCATTTGTGACAGACGAACAGTGTTGTGCCAAAAGCTTTCATTCTCCAGGAGGCAATCAAGTCTCTCATCTCTTTTGAAGTGATTTTATAGAGCAACTTGCTGTTGGTAGATCAGTCGCTGGTCCTCAAGAATAAAGTAGATGATTTGCAAATCACCCTTGTCTTCATTTGCATGAACCGGGCAGATGCAAACTCTCCGACAAAGTACAAGAGGTCACCTGACCTGCCCAAAACATGTGACCCCTCCCTTTGTATCCCTTACTGGCTGATGCATGTTCTCCCAGACTGATGTCATAATGAGGCTTTGTTAAGCACTGTGTGTACTTTTTACCTGCGTCGTGAATGCAGGCTCATACTCCAGGGTCAGAGGTTCGATGCACCATTCCAATGTGATCTTTATTTACTCTTCGATTTCCCCTGAGGGTATCTCAGGGCATTGCACAGCTGCTGGCCCTACGACCAGGTTTTACACTCTGTGCTCATGAGAGATGACCCTCATGAAAGACTCACTGCTGGATCACAGTACAAGCAGCAATACCATGCAGAAGCATCAGTTAAGCCTGTGGGGAGTCGTCTGCTTCACGCACCCTTTAGTGAATGAGCCACCCTGCAAGGAGTGTTGTAACAACGTGCCAAAGTGTCACTAGCAGTGGGGGGGGTTTGACTTGGCTAGTCTGCACAGCAGAGCAGCAGTACACTTGCATACTAAATGCATGTTGCTCTTTGTTTAACCTGCAACCTTCCAGGCTTTGAACAGCACTAAGGCAGGGAAACATTTAGCCTCGGATCTGTGCAGCAGTCTTGTGCCATGTTGTGTGGTGGTTGAACTGGTTTCTGCAGATCGTCTGATTTCATGTCCTGTAGTGTACTGATCCAGCTGAGGGTCCTTGTTTTACTATTTGATGTTTTTTTTTTTTTTTTTAATTGCACCGTGAATTCTGCTCCAGTGTGTTGATGATTTGCTGCATGGTGTGTTGAGTGGTGAAGCAGTGTGTTAATCCGCGGTTCTCATTAGTGATTGAGCATATTGTTTAGTGGTTCACATTAGTGATTCTGTGTGTTAATTTCAGATGTGTGGTTCTCCTCGGAGGCCCGGCTTGCATACAGTAGGGCTATTGGAGAAAGACCAGGGAAAGTACTGTGTTGAGAAACTGCTCACATGGTTACATTTCCTCTCTTCGCACCCTGGGTGCTCTGCTGCAGCTCTCAGTCACACCTAGCCCCGGCCAATCGCCCCAGCTATATGTGACCATACCCCCCTGAGTTGCATACCTCTCCTCCAGCAGTCAGTAGCTCTGTCAGCCCACTCCCTGAAAGGCTCCTACCTTGCCGGACGTGACTGAACCGGGTCCAGTGTCGTAGCTGTGAGCATCATTCACTTCCCCCAAGGAAATTTGCATCTTTTCCCGTGAGCGACACAGGGAAGCCTAACTTTATAATAACTCCATCCTTTTCTGTCCTTGTGCTCTTCTGGGCAACTGCATCTCTATGTGGATTCTCACATCCTGTCCACATGCCACAAGGCTGGTACACCTCCCCCAAAATGCCCCCTCCACCTGGAGCGAACGTTCAGAAAACCCTATCTCTCGCTTTCTGTGGGCCTACAGGAGCTTCCTCATTGCTCTCCTACCCCCAGCCATCAGCAGCACCAGGCAGCTTCTCTCAGTCCCTCCCCCGTTATCAGGCCAGGAAGAAACACAAACAGGCACCACCCCCCCAGCCAGTGTCCAATGTGTCATGCATCACTTCCTGTTTAGAGCATTCTCAGTATTCTTGCTTTCCCTTTGTGCCATTGGGACCAGGTTCTGGCTGGGCGGCGAGTGTTAAGCTGAGCTGGGTGCTGAACATGATGGAAGAGTTAGCCTTCACAGATACAAGTTGTGATTCTGTATTTTCTGTTCAGCTTAAGGTGAGTCCTTTTAAAATTTCTTTCCTCTATTATATCACACGCTCCTTGAAGGACAGACGATTCCCACTCTGAGAAGCTGTAAGCAGGTTAACTGGAGGGTTATTCTAGAATAGCACCATTCCTATTGCTCGGCGCTGGCTTCCGCTCAGCCTGTTCTGTGTCTGCAGGAGACCAAGCCAGACGTGAAGGCCATCATGGCACGCTTCAACACCCAGAACAGTGCTTCCACGGAAGGAGCCTCGGGGGCACACCCAGCACTACACCAAACCTTCTCCACAGGGACTTCCAGTCAACCCCGGAGGATGGCTCTTGAGAACAGTCTGTCGGGAAACACAACTGGCCTGAAGACCAGTGCCAGGAGAAACACCGAATCTTCCCAGAGCACCACAGAAGCAGCCGAGTTCCCCCGAACCAAAATACCTACAGCCAAACATGGTGCTGCCCCAGAGGACGGGAAGTCCCCCTTCCCCAAACCGCTCACCTTCAAATCCAAGCCATTGGACACAGCGACAGACAGCGAGCCCAACCCCCCCCCACCCAAGCCAATCCCACAGAAGCCACCCGTCAGTGGCACTATATCTGACACCAAGCCCCCCATCCCCAAACCTCCACCTACCCAGAACAAGCCCCTCTGGAAGGACAGCACCAAGAGCGAGGAGGTTGGCAGTGGCACCAGCCCAACCAAACCTGTGCTCGCCAAAAAGCCCAAGAGCACCTTAGTGGCCATTCGCTCACAGGTGGAAGAGACGTCTGCTGGGGACCTGGCCTCTAAGCCAGGGTCAAATTTGAGAAACTCTGCTTTTCGGGCTGCTCAGAGCGCCTTCAACAAGGAGAACGCCGAGGACACATCTCGCGACGGTCCCAAACCTGTCAACTCTCAAGATGCCCTCGAACCCAAGCCTCTGGTTACCAAAAAGCCCAGTGTTGTGAGGAAGCCTCCGGGACTGGCCTTGCAGAAGGAAAACACTGACCCCAATGCCCCCAAGAAGAACCCCCTGCCCAACATTTTTGCCCTGGGAAGCCCGCCGGCCAAGCCAAACAGACCCCCAAAAGTCAACCTGGAGAAGTTCAAGAAGGGCGTTGAGTCCAACAGTGAAGGTGAGCTCGGTGCAGCCTGATCTGTCCCTGTGCAGCCTGATCTGTCCCTGTGCAGCCCGGCCTGTCCCTGTGCAGCCTGGTCTGTCCCTGTGCAGCCTGATCTGTCCCTGTGCAGCCTGGTCTGTCCCTGTGCAGCCTGATCTGTCCCTGTGCAGCCTGATCTGTCCCTGTGCAGCCTGGTCTGTCCCTGTGTGGTCTGCCTGTTTGTATGCAGCCCAGCCTGTCCTGACTGAGGGTCTTTGCATTAATCTATAGCAACAAATGCTGGGGAGTGCTATTCTACTGGCAGGACATTGCACAAAAAAGCAGAAAGGCAGTAAAAATGCGAGAAAAGCACACAAGGCACTCTGGGTCGCCGACTCTCGAGTTGAGAGTTTGGTGAAAGCGAAAGCAGAAAGTGACCCTGCTGGTCAGTGTGCAGTCGGAGTACGCGGGGTTCAGCGTGTGAAACAGACAGTCGGAGCCACGCTCCAACCTCTAGAGCCGCAGCTCTTCTCCCAGGCCTGCTGTACTCGGTGAACATAAATGCATTCCAGCTGGTCAGCAGAGTGTGCTAAAGAGAACTTCAAAGTACGGCTCAGACACGGCTGACAACTCAACTCAGAAGACTTCTGTATGTCTGAGGAGAGTGACGGCTGCAAGACCAGGCAGCCATACACACCCCTACTCCTCCCCCAAGTGTTTTTGTGGCCCCCCCCCCACGTTATTTGGGCTGTTAACTTTAAGGTAGAAAATGCTGCACTCCCCAACCTCAGGGATGGGAAGAGCTTGGGTGATGATAAGCCGTCAAAGAGTCTGTTCCTCTTCGTCTGCTCTACTTCCCCTGACTTTCTTGTTTTCCGTTGCCCTCTCTGCATTGTACAGTTCCGCTAAAAAAAAAAAAAAAAGGACAGGTCTTCCTGATTCAGGGCACCTGGGTGATTCTGTCTAGTCTGCCCGTGGATTTCTCCAAAAAGAGTTATAACATTACAGATGAACTATACAACGTCTACGTTCATCGTTGGATTTGAGCAGTTTCTCCAGTGTCGGTGCTGAGAGTCTCCTCCTGTCACATAATGTCAGCCTTACAGTGTCGGTGCTGAGAGTCTCCTCCTGTCACATAATGTCAGCCTTACAGTGTCGGTGCTGAGAGTCTCCTCCTGTC
>JAACJT020000095.1:14894664-14917418 GCA_009936485.2 Gymnarchus niloticus | reverse complement strand
GTTTCATGTTTTGTTGGTTTTTGTGTGTGGTTGTGTGTGTGGGGGTTTGTTTTTTTTTTTTTTTGTTCTTTTCGGTTGGGCCGCCGGGGCCGGGGGGGGTGGGGGGGTGTGTCATTGGATAGGACCAGTCCAGCTCAACTGTCTGTAAACTTTAAAGATACAAACTAAAAAACATGTAACGTGTAAAAAACATTATAAATCTGGCTCATGTCAATTTATAAAATAAACTCCATGTTAGTCTCTTTGCCTTGCAGTTGGTTATGTTTCAACGAGCAACATCGTTACAGAGTAAGTATCTTATCAACATGTCAAACATTAACATCAAGTACAAACATACTGCTGAATTTGGCAGCTCCAACAGGCCAGCAATCTTCTTGAGCACCTGCCATTCTGAAGTAAAAACACTGCAAAGGTGTCCAAACACCACCTTCCAGTAGCAAAGTCATAGGCAAATAGAACCGCACTCATCGAGCTGAGAGTTTGTTTTAATGCAGAGCTCTTAAGAACTTTCTCCTCTTGCTTTGTACAGGGATTTGGACATCTACGATGACATCGGAGATGGTATGAAGTCCATATATTTCATTCCAATACAGGAAAGAAGGACTTTAAAGGACACAAAACAGCCATGTATTTACAATGTGTTAGCTTACATTGAAACAAATCATATCATTAGCTCTCTGCTCCTTCTGACATCTTTTCTACGTTCTCTTGCAGACTCCATCTATGATAATGACTGAATGGGCCACAGCCACCCTCCCCCTTTGAAGCATCTAGTGTTTTGTCCATTTGTTTTTGTAATTACAGGTAAAGTTGACTGTCTTCACTGCATTACAAGAAAGGTGTAGGTTGGGTAAAAGGGAATCAGCTATTGGACAATCTTTGCCACCCATGTGACCATTCCATCTGTGATAGGCTGACACAACAGAACATGTGCAGCAATCGTACCAAGAAGCCTATGCCTCACCCACTAGTCTGGAAATGGCCCATTTTTAACAAAATATTTGGTGCTGAAAAGACAAGGTTAAAAGTCATAAATGTTTTTCCACACAAACCATCACTCATCTGGTATCCAGCCATGACCAAACCTTTTCTGAGGGCTCCCCAATAGAAGAAACCCCCTGGATTTGGACCTTGTACTGCCTCTTCACCAGCCACCCAGCATGGATCTCTCTGCTACGTGAGGGACCTACACTCAGCATACAGGTTTTCAGACACACAGCCAGCCATTGATGCTTTTTGGCACAGCATGGAGCAGAGATCAGCCAGCAGATCAAGTGGATGCTGAGAAAATGTACCTGTTTAACTTCCTCTTGACTAAAAGCCAAATATCTGCAGATCGTGCTGAGTGTAGCTTCACATCCAGCACCCCTGGCTAATCTGTATACCAATTAAGTAGAGTAACTGAGAGCCATGTACTTTACACTAGTAATGGGACAAATGAGGCTTCAAAACCACCTTGTGGGTGGGACTATCCTGAAATAACCAGTCCAGGCTGGTGCTAAATGAGGCTTCAAAATCTGTGGTGGGTGGGAGTATCCCGAACTACCAATCAATGCTGTCAATAGTTAGCACTGACTGGTAATTCTGGATACTCCCACCCACCACGGATTTGTTACATCACTACTTCACACCTTGACCCTCTTACCAAGTCTGAGCATGCTAAACCACTGCTTTGTGTCCAATACATCAATGTGAGGAATATAATCGCATAGTTTGATGGATAAGCAGGATTTCATGTTTGTTTGCTTGTTCTCCCCCTCGTACGATAAAATATCTTTTTGGTGTTTTTTATATATTTTTTTTCTGAATAAAAGGTTTATTTTGCTTACCTGAAACAACAGGGTAACTAACTTTCTGTATTTCATACCCACCTGTGTGGTATTTCACACTGGTGGCAGAATGGGTGATACTGAAGAGATTAGTGACTTTCAACGTGATACCATCACAAGATGCCACCTTCCCAACAAGTCAGTATCAGATTTCTGCCTTGGTTAACTGCAAGTGAAGTGATTGTGATGTGAAAATTTCTATAAACAACAAGAGTTCAGTTGTCATGTCATAGGCCCACCAAACAGAAAGGGACCCGATGACCCAACATCAATACCCAACCTCACTGCTGCTGTTGTGGCTGAATGGCAGCAAATCCTACCAACGATATTCAAACATCTAGTGTAAAGCCTTTCCCAAAGAGCGGAGGCAAAGGAGGACCAACTTCTTATTTATACCCTCGGTTTTGGAATGAGATATTGTACAGGCAGGTGGCTCAGGCCTTTTGTCCATATAGTGTATTTATCATCAGTAGACTCGCTCTGTATCATTTAAAAAGAATGACTCACTAATAAGGCCAGAGTCACTATCATCCAAACGGAAATGGATTTGCTGCCAACCACTAGCTTCCTCTACCAACACCTGTGACCTCAGTCATAAACTCTCAGCTGCTCAGTTTAAACATACCAGTTCACATTAGAAGTGCAGTTACTTCCTCCTGTGTGGGGGCACGGCCACTCTCACGATTACACCGGCCAGTTCAACTGAATTCAACAGCAGACTTCGCAAAAAGGGGGCTTTCCAGACAGGACAAGAAGTGATTCCCAGGGTAGTAAATTTCATTGTCCAAATACCACTTGTTTTCAAAACGTTGCGTGTTCATAAGTGTTTATGAATGTTATACAGCACATTACCGCTAGGCAGTTAAAAAGGAAGCCATACCTGCAGGGTCACCCACACTCGACTTTCACTCATTTACCTGATGTTCTTTTCCCAATCAACGTGACTAAGAAATAAACATTCATAAGGAGTGGCACACAGCAGATAAATAGCACTTGTTTTCTTTTTGCACATTCTGTTTCTGTCTTTCCGTGTTTTCCCCATATTGTTGCGACTTGCCACATATCACGTCTGCATGGCGTCACTCAACAGTCAGTGGATAGTGAGTTCAGACTCACAGCCAGAATGTTGTCTCTTACTAACCTGAAAAGTCATCGTATACTACAGGTGACCATATTTTGGTTTTCAAAAAGGAGGACACTGGGGGTGGGATGGGGGCATAGGGCAGACGGACACCCGCACACAATGAATAGTGACTGTAGAAAACACAAGCCAAAACCGGGACATTTTTGCCGATTTAGAAATTCTGGCTGGACGCATTTTTTAGGTCCCAAAAAGAGGACATGTCTGGGAAGAAGAGAAAGACGGATGGCCACCCTGACTTACACACGTCGACTCTGATTAGTCATTGGTCGAAAAAGATAATCTTCATTTATTCTTAGGATCAAGATCTGGAATCCAGTTTGCCACATATGAGGGCAAGGAAAACGTCATGGGAATTTCAGGGTGGTATTGCCCATCTTCGGTAGCTCAACTTAAATTCACTTCCCACACCAAATGCTGCTCCAAAATCGACCTCCTTACATGTCTCAGATATCACTTGGCCAAGCGGCTTCAGGTCTGTGTACCAGGAGAACTCATGTTATTGTACCTAAGAAAATGTACTTCAGAAATGACTTCAGCATTGGGATGCTGTGGGCAAAGTGTGGGGGACTCCTTTATGTGAATATGCTTACCACTTCCCCCAATGTGTGAATTAAATTTAAATAATCTTCAATGCCAACATACATATGAGCCTAGCAGATCCAACAGGGAAAAGGTCCTATAATTACCATGTGCACCGGATTTTCATCACATTGGCCCACTGGTGTGAAATTTTCCATGTTACAGTGGATAGTTTAGTCCACTTGTGCTTCTACACACATTCCATCAGAGCCAGTGTTGTACCCCACATTTCAAGTAACTACCATCAGTAGAAATAATCACAAAAGTAGAAAGAGAAAGCTTTAATTTATTTTTAAAACACTGAAAATATCTGCACTTAGAAATTTAGGTCCAGTACTTAGTTCTTTAGTGTTAATGAACTGAGAACTGTTGATTAAAAATTTTAAAAAGTGAGAATTCTGAGGAAAAAAGTCAGAACTCTAACATCACACTGACAGTATGAAACTGACACATACTGACACACTCCCCTCTGCCTGGTGCCTCGCATGTGACCTGAGGTCTGCAGCCAACCTCTGACTGTAATGTCAGGATTCAGACTTCTTTCTCAGAATTGTGACTTTTTCAGAATTTTCTGAACTTTATTTCACGTGGCCCTAATCCTCTTCCGTACGTTCCCACCTTTAAACTTTCAGGTCGAAAAATTTAAAGTTCGGCGAAAAAAAATATGGTAGTATACCTCTATTAGAGCACGTGTCGTGATTGTTCGTAAACATTAAAACGGCGCTGAGGTTCGGGTGCAATATTACATACAATAGGGAATTACAAAGTGTCTTGTGCATTGTCAAATTGGGAAACAATGTTTCATTAATTTACACGAATTAGATTGCTTTAAGGTAACAGTACTTGTGTTTTAATAGGAATATTCAATTCCCTACAAATATTGTCACTCATTGTGACGGCGCACTAGCTCCGTATTGTTTCAGTGAGGCAACACACAGGCACAAAAAAAAAGCACGCACGCACGCACGCATCACGCACCACGCACCACGCAAGCACCCGCTACGGTTTTTCTCTCGCGATATTTCGCGATGTTTCCGGTGTTGTGAATGCCCCTTGGAAACATGGCGGTCAGCATCCGCGGCCGTCAGATCCGAAGTCTTCGGATGCGAGGTGAGCTGTGGCTGTCCCTCCCCGAGCCAGAACCTGACCGACTGGTTGACCAAAGGGCCTGAGGTGTACCCTGCATCGCTCCCCCGGTCTTGTGAGTTAACTGTAGACGTGTTGTGCGTTTTGACAGGTCGGAATGACAGCGGGGAGGAGAATGTACCGCTTGATCTGAGCAGAGGTAAGAGTGACAGGAGAACTTGGGGGGATCGGGGGGATTTGGAAGGGCCGATGGCCATCGGAGCGCCATCCTAACTCCTGCCTGCAGCCCCCGTACGTTCACAGCGCGCCTTATCCTTGGGCTGTCCACGCCGGCAGTGGATACGTGGTGATCCCTTTCGTGGTCCGGTCACCTTTCTGGTTGTGCCAACGTCAGGAACGGGCGGCTTCTGGTCCTGGATAAAGCGAGCTGGGGAGCATCTGTGTGAAATCCCAGTTCTACTCTGTGTGCCGGTCTGTCAGATGCGTCGGCTACCCGGAGGTTCAGAGGAGTTTTTCCGGTCGGATAGTGCTGGGTGTCTGGGATTGGGGTTATTTTTATGTCATCGGTGACCCGCCTTGTCGGTGCTGTCACACGACACCACCACTCGCTGGCTGGCCACAGCACGAGGGTGTAACCAGAAACCGGTTATCCTAACCCGAAACCAGCTGGTTATTCCATTTTTCCGCATTCAGGGTTGTGTGTGTGTGACCGGTCCAGGATCGGAGATCTGGGCCTGTATGTATGACCGGTACTGGGATGGAGAGTTGGATCTGTGTATATGTGACCAGTACCAGGACAGAGACCCAGGTCAGTGTGTGTGACAACCAACAGGTGATTTTTATCCAGTACACAGGTGCTCTCTGGGAAGATCCCACAGGCGCAGTCAAGACAGCTTGTGTCTGTCCTCACTTTCCCTATGGTGCAGCATGGGTTGTGCCCTCTGTTTGCCAGAGGCTTTCAGCCCTTTAGTAATTGAGGTTGCCATGTCACACATGCCTGTTCCTGTAAGGTTCCTTTTAGGAAACTTCTAGATTAGTTAATTCTTTGACACATCAGCCATAGTGAAAGCTCTTGTAAGGGGGGCTGAGTTTTATTAACTAGTTGGTGGTCTGTCTGTCTTTGCTATGGAGAGTGTATACTGTATACAAATGATCATTTACGTGTCTAGAAGTGACGTTTACTAGAATATTAAAGCCTTAGAATTGTATATAAGTAAATATCCTGATAATGATCAGATTTGGGTGTGTGTCCAAGTGTGTTGGTTATTCCCACAGTACTGTGGCTGGGTGGGGTGGAGGGTTGTGGTGAAAAAGTGAGTAAACTGTTGCTAATGAACAGATTGTTGATGGCATGGCATCCTGATGGAGGAAGAGCCGGGTGGGAGAATATTAGAGGTGTTTCACTGCTGTTGAAGCATGTGATCTTGTAGGCACTGTCGGGCATTTCCCGGTACGGGATGCCCGCTCTAGCACTCGGTCTTTTCCTGTGACTTCTCTGGTGCACTTAGCAAACTGTCTTTCTGTAGCTCACCAGCTGATTTGGTGTATATATGCTCAGGGTGATATAACAGGTACAGGTATGTGTTGCCATGCCAAAATATGGCAGCAGGGGGGCGTAGTGGTTCACAACTGAGCTTTCAAGTTAACAATTTGGTTTAGACAGGGCTTTGAAAATGAACCAACCAGTAGTGTTTGTCCTCAAAGGACAGCCATGTTAGCAGAGCAGACCCATCTGTGGGGCGTGACTCTTTGATCTTAAATAGGGATATTAAAGACACTGCCCAAGGCATGGTGAGCAGACGTGATCCAGCACCACAGACTCGACGTGCTGCCTGCTGCTCCATGGGCTTTCCTGATGCCCAGCCAGCAGTACGCTGGAGACATCTTACATATTTGGGGGATGAGAGCGGTTAAACTGTTCCAGGTGGGAGAACCAACGCAGACAGAGGGGTCTGGCCGAGGGCCTGTGAAACTGCGTCTTAAGTATATCAAAGCTGGCATGGAAAAATAATGTAACGTAAAAGGCCTGTTTCTGAGCCCACTTTTGAAGCCTATACCAGCTGAATAAGTGCTTCAGGAATGCCGGCATGATTACGCCTGGTGCGGGGGAGTGACTCTCCCTGGTTCACCCAACACTCTGGAAAAAAACGTGTTTGTGAAACACAAGTAATTCGGTGTCACCATGTTGAAGGGCTAGCACACCCTCATCCTCACCCCAGGTTGCCCCCCCCCGCCCCCATTCACAACAGGCCCTCTTTACCCGCTCCCCCCCCCCCCCCCCAACATTCCCCTCAATTTGTGACCTGCTTGAGAGGACGCATCATCAACTTCTGTTGAACTGATGGAATTCCAGCCCCAAGATCATCTTGTTTCTTCTCATACAAGCTGATTTCTAGATGCTTTTTTTTGAAAAAAAAAGCATCCATATTCACTGCCTTACATTCCGGTCAACGCTGACAGAGAGTGTCGTACTCTGTGGCTGTGGAAAGGCTTGCTATGGTCATCTCCAAAGGGATAATCAGGTGACCAGGTCTAGGTGTGGTGATGCCTTCTGCTGGCCTCTCTTCCTCATCTGTAAATGTGCATGCGTGTGTTCTCTCTGTTCCCGGTCACTCTGACCATTTTGTTCATGCTGTTTTCATGTGTCATTGTTTCCGATTCTCACGGTGAATTTTTTGTTTTAATTTTTTTTTGGAGCTGGGTGTTGCACACACCCCTCCCTTTGCAATAACCATCGAAATGCATGAGGGAGTCTCACAATTGTTTTCATTCTTACTTTCCGAACGTCCTCCTACGTATGGGTCTTCAGGGTGGCGTGCAGCTCTGTGGCTAAGGCGTTTCAGCCCATGACCGGGAGATTATTAGTTTGAATCCCATGCCTAGAAAAAGTACTTGCATCACTGTTGGACCCTTGAGCAAGGCCCTTCACCCCATCGCTGTTCCGTCTACTCTGTGATGTTCCTACGTGGCTTTCAACAAAAGCACCTACCAAAATAAAAGTCTTTCTGTTGTGGTATTGTCTATAATTAAAGTCCTGGAGAGGGGCTCATTGGGGCATCTCCAGGCTCATCAAAATGCCAGCTCACTTGCGTAATGGCAATGTAGGACTTGGAGACAGATGCTTCAGTTACCTCTTAGAGTTGCAGGCATAACTTCATCCAATTTGAGAGTTAGCATGAACGTTTTTACGGGAGGCTGTCCGCTACAGCGGCACTGCACCACTTCTCATTTTAGGATGCTGTACAGATGTTGTAGAGCAGTTGGTACGGTTACAGCAGCTTCCCATTGCAGCCAACGCCCATGTGAGTGTCCCTACAGCATCCCCCGTCCTCTCATTGCCAGTTCGCAACTCAACGTTGATGACAGACAGTCATCTGTGTGTGTGTCATGTCATTGGATCGAGTTTGGATCATGCTGAGATTCTACTGGTATCAGCCAAAGCCACCCCCCCCCACAAGCTGATCTCCACACACATTATATAATAATCCACCCATCTTCTAACCGCTTATCTCGGTCAGGGTCGTGGGGGGGCCTGGAGCCCATCCCAGGCAGCACAGGGCACAAAGCGGGGGTCCACCCTGGACCGGATGTGCGGAATTACAGGGGACGTATAACTACACACGCATATTCTATGTTAAACTCAGCACACTCAGGACAGAAGTACGTTTCGAACCCTCAGCCATGGTAGTGTATGGCCACCATTCCATTCCATTCCATATTCTTTGTATTCTTTGCTATTCAAAACCTAATTAAATAAACATAAAAGATAAACACGCAAGCACAAAAAAAATCAATGGGTCTAATCATTCCCAGCTTTACTGCGTATCAGTTATCGCGTGATATTGATGGTTGTCTTTGCATGATCTGGGCGGGACTCTCCGGTCACAACTCTTACATCAAAGACATCTGACACCCATCCCAGCCCAGGAACATCCCTCTTCTTTGTGGTGTATTGTCTCTTTGCATTAATCCACTGCGAGCGGTTGCTCAGACAGCCCACCTCTAGCCCCCCGGAGACGTGCTCTGCCTCTCGTACCCTTGGTCTTAACAGTGAGCTGCTTTGCTGTGGGGGATTCCTTACTTTTGTGTTCTGAGCTAATAATGACAACACAGGCACTTTTCCCACAGAAGCCCTTGTGCTTGTAAATTAATTTATTTCTTTGTTTCTGAAAACAAAGGGCTGAGTCAGAGGCCTCCGTCTTTGTGGTTTCTCATGCAATTTCGGTTCAGTCTGTCATGGCAGAATGTTAATAAAACATTTTGGTCTCAAATCTGCAGTGCAAATATCATGGTTAGCGTGGTGGGAGTCCCATATCTCGTGCAGCCATTGGAAGAGAAGGGAAGTAATTATGAGCCTCATTTGACATTCTACTTTTTCCTTTCACACAGACATTCACAGGGGCCGGCTTGCCCTGCCCACTGTGTTCTCAAGGAGACACAGCGTTAGCCTGTGAAATTCTGTTTGTGTTGTCTTTCTATGCGCCCATGGGCTTTTTCCTCGGTGAAGTGACTTTCTCGTTTCTACAGACTGCTCATGTTGCCACGCATTCATAATGCAGATGCTATGGCAGTTGATGGTGGTTGCATAGTTATGAATGTCATGGTCCCATTATGTGGAAAAAACAAAAAACCTTTTCCAGGTAAGGTCAGTTTTCAGGTGAGGCCCCATTGAAGGGACGGTCAGTTTATATTTGATGCTGTTTACCGGTGAGGTCCCTTTAAAAGGTGGGTTATTTTATATTTGAGACCATTTGAGACACTGTTGAGGTCAGTTACAGTACATGAGTAGTTTGCTTACAGGTAATGTCTGTCTGTAGCTTTTTGAACCGGTTGAAGGCAGGTAGGTGAAAGGAAGAGATCAAATGAATTTAACCCCGAATTGCGTATTTGTTCTCTGTGCCGCTGGTCAGCTACCCCGCAGAGGTTAAATGATAAACGATAGCTTTCTTTATTTTCTACTCCATATTGACAGTAAAACTGAAATGTGATCACAACTCATTTGGTGGAAATTTGTCCTGAAGGAGGTCGTGTCCAACACATTAAAACATGGAGGGAAGAGATGAGTTTAATTAGACGTTTTCCGTCACATAAATTGACGCCCCTGCAGTAAACTTGCACTGATGCTTCATAAGGGGATGCAGAAAAATGCGACTCCGCAGGAACACAATGCAGCGATTTGTGACGCATCGACTCTCCGTTTTCTGCTAATTACCCTCTCTATGCATCTTCCAGCCCGACAGGAATGTATGAACCCGAGATGCACAAGTCTGCTGGAATGGGCTGGTAGGAGACACAACGATGCCTGGGTTTGGATGCCTTTACTGTTTCCATGGTGATTTATCACTGGTTCTGTGCACACAGGTTGCTAATTAATGAATCCCAGCTGGCCTTGTTCGGATTAACTGCTTCTTTAAGGTTCTCATGGGGTCGGCTGGGTGAATTAGGGAGGACGGCTTACAGGGAGAATTCTCCCAGATTTATGGTGTTATTGGGTTCTGCTTGCCTGCTTTTTTTTGTAGTTTGACAGAGTGGCTCAGTGGGTCGCAGTCTTGCCTCATCCCTCCCAGGTGGCCCCCGATCTGCATCATTGGAATTTGTACGTTTTCTCCGTGTTGTGTGGGTCTCCGCCAGCATGCCCTGTCTCTTCATTGCCTTATGCCCAGAGTTGTCTGAGATGCGCTCCAAGACCCTTTCGATGTCGCTTTACATAAATACTTGAAAGATGGATGCATTTCTCTGTATTCCTATTTCTAATGGCTCCCTCATGTCGTTGAGAAGAAGTTTTAAGTTCCTTTGTTCGGTGAAGTCCTGCAGTTCTGCCACCTTTCACACTGGGACAGGGGAAATATGGACCTTCTGTGGTTGTTCTCATTTTTTACTGCCTTGCGATTTTTAAACAACTAAAGGGTGGTGGTGGTGGTGGTGGTGGTGGTGGTGGTGGGGGGGGCTTTGTCCCCATGGTGCTGCTCTTATTTTGTGCAGAAAACCTGACTATAAGCTGTTCTTTCTGCACATCTCCTCTCTCTTCCTTCCCCTGGGTGTGACACGGTAGTGAAAATGACACGGAGAACACTGTGGGGCTGTATTTGTATCGATTTAACATGTCGCCAAGGAAGCCCGATAAAGACACCTACACGGTATCTGCTTACCTTCTGGTCCTTCTTCCTCTCCAGTTCTGCAGCATCATGGTGAATAGGCTGGAAAATCCCGGTTCTCTCTATGATGGACCTTTTATAGAAACTCTATCTGTAAAAGTGGAGTATGGAGCCTGGCTGATTCCTTTGGGGCTCCTTCGTTATTCCCTACATATGGAACGGTAGGCTAATTCTAATGCTAGGCTAATGCTAATGGTTGCTTCACATTAAATAAATTAAGAGGTGTTAGTCCTTCTCCCTCCCAAATGCAGGTGTGTGTGTGTGTGTGTGTGTGTCCCTGACCAGAGAAAGTGGTCATCCCGAGTCAAGGTGCCGCTATAACTGCTGAATCAGATGGGAGCTGACAGTTAAGATCTCCAAATGCTTCCTGTGGCTGCAGTCTTGTCTGTTCAACAAAGCGTCAGTGAGTCATTTCACCCTGATTCCTGTTAAGGAGTCCTGGACTCGTGATGCCGGGACACAGGAATAGAATCTGCCATATCACAGCCAGGTTTCAGATGAGATGTCTCAGGACTGGTATCCAGTAACCATCTCCCGCTACAATGACCACTTAAACCATGACTGCCCTCAGCTGAGTTCCTCACGGCTGACCCTTGCCGGTAGCTGGTCAGTCTCTCCGCACCTGCCAACTTTGAAGCCTTTGAGGCTTCTGAGGGTGACTCATTGCTTCTAGCTTGTGGCCCAGCAGAACACAAGCAGCCAGAGACAGAACCCATTAAAGAGATCCAGCTGGCCGCTTTAGCTCCAGTGGAAGGACTTGCATCGGTACCTGCGACACTGGAGCTCTTCCATTCAGACAGGCTCTTTGAGTGGAGGGCATGGCAGTCCCGGAGGTCAGGATTACATTGAAGGATGTTGCCGGTGCGATGTAGACCTGTCGTGGGCCGTGGTGTGGGCTTGAAGGCCCCTCTCAGCACCCTGACAGTCACCTGGCAGCAGAAAGCAGGCTTCAGAGACTGAGGTCCAGGGAGCAGGGGTGAGCCTACCAGCTGGTGTGAAGGAACCACGTATGTTATGTTAATGTCGCAGAAGGGTGAGTGGGATCCCTGTGACGACCGTCCGATTGATGGAGCCGTTAGCTGGACCATCACAGAGGCCTGCTTTACAGATATTTATGCCATTCAGTCCATGAGCAGAGACTTCGCTGGCTGAGATACTGAGGTGTGGATGGGACTGAGAAACTGAAGCCACAATTTGTATTGTATGTCTCGAAGGAACTGGGAGAAATTTCATGCTGGTATCTCCAAAGTCAATGAGCACTGAAGATTACAGAGGTTAGTGTGTAATTGCACCTCTGAGTTTTCACATTTGCTTTTTTATTTCTGACATGGAAGTCACATGTTTAGTGAATGAACATCTTTGTAAAGTCCTAATATGAATCATAGGTTTTATTCTCAAGTGATTTTTAAATAATCTACTAGAAGTGGGTAACTGTAGTACGTAAACACTGAAGACATCCGACAGAGCCCTGGTGGATGTCAGATCGGAAGAAGAGAAGTCACCCAGGCAAACACGCTGGCCCTGCTCAGAGATGCCACTGGCTCCTAAACTTGTATAGCAATGCATTTTAACACCAACAAATGCCAAAACAAAATAAAAATCAGTGAGAAGTTAGGAGCATGGGAAAATAAACCCTGGGCAGTTACTCTTCTCCCTGGCTGCTCTGCCATAGTTCTCACCAAGGCCAGAAATTATTACAGAGCTGTTGAACTCTGGAGAAAGCAGAGAAATCCAAATAATTAGCCCTTCATCTCACAGTCTCTCCCTGACTCTGATAGGATGCTTTTCATGTCAATCCCTTAGCTTCGTATCATGAAGCCGGGATGTGGGACCGTAGAGTGATACATCCCTCTTTGTCCCTCGGGGAGTGGGTTTGTTGTTGTTTGCTGTCTTCTTGGCTGCTGTCCAGATCACAGCACGCAAGCCCGTCAAAAACTGCTAGGGGATCACCACCGGTCCTAAACTCACCTGGTTTAATGAGCCATGAACTTGAATGTAACCTAGAAAACACACCCACACTGGTATTATTAATCCCTGGATTAGAAAAAAACTTACAGACATTTATGGTCCATGTTCATTTCTGTTTCTGAGAAAGGTTACTGTAGTTCGCTGTTACTCATTTTGCATTTAAAGAACAAATGACTCGATCAGATCTCATAAAGATGTAAAATATCTGCCCCTGCTGTCTGATTGGAATGTTTTTATTGGTCTCCCAGGGAGAGACCGGCTCTAATTGCCAGGTTCTACCCATGGTTTGATAAGTGCTACAGAAACTGTACTACAACATATGGAATAGAATCACTTCAAAAAGACGTGAAATGATCTCTGTAAATTATAAATGTCAGAAAATGTTCTTCAGTGGCTGACGAAAATGTCATCGAAGTTTGAATGGACGTGGAACGTTCATCGGTAAGATGTCTGTGTCCTTTGTTGCGGCAGCTTGTCACATAAACAGGGGAGTTAAGTGCTTGGAAGGCTGCTTACGGTGTGCATTGCCATGGGTGCACAGCTGTCAGAAGTCGTCATTTTTACTGCTGAGGGGTGGCTGCTTATTCATTTAATAAATATTTTCCATCTGTCACTCTGACTCCCATTCTTCTCAACACATCTGGATTATGATAACGGTGAGTTACAGATGTGGCCACACCCACACCATAAAAGTGAAGCTCCTGTGATCATGGCAACACCGACTGATTCGCTAGGAGGCTGGTGACCTTTAAAGAAGGAATCTTTGGCGTGGCTCAAGAACTTATGTTATTAGGTTCACAGGCGATTTAAGCTGATCATCAATGTGAAATGGCTTTTTCAATATAGGTAAATCGTTAATGGCTTAGTCAGCAGCACTGTTCTGTGACAGGGCTGGAGGTTTGAATCGCACCTCTGCTCTGTGTGTGGGAGTCTGCATGTTCTTCACGTGTTGCATGGACTCTTTTGGGTAGTCCAAAAGTTTCATCCATGGTATACCACAGACTTGGACAGGCTAAAGACGACTCACTGTGGATCAATCCAGGACAAGTGGTTAGAAGTTAGAAGATGGATGAATTCGTTAACAGCTCAGGGTTTGTTTCAGGAGAAAATTGATTAGGTTTACTGGAGTGACAGCCATTGAGTTCCCCTGTTGGACTTCTCCATGAAAAGATACATTTAATGATGGGCTGAATTTGATGTTATTAGCATTTCAAAAAACAAAAGCTCAGCCTGAGGCCAAGGAATGAAATTCAGCCTGGTATTGGCTGTCTTACTGCTCAATTACGCAGTTGTCTAGTTGCTGTGGCGATGCCATGGAGCGATGGTCATCAGTGATGCCGTGTGTGTTCATAGATTTCGGGGCTCTGTGTGTTCTGCCTAGATTTAGACATTCTGTTGGTTTAGTGGTATCAAAATCCTGATGCTCTGCTGCCTAGGAGAGAATAACAACACGGCTGGACAATTTCAACAGACATTAGCAGAAGCTGGCTGAAGGACAGAGATGCTATACCACTGACAAATAGCCTGTGTTCATTAATGTGACGGCCATCTTTTTCCTCAATTAGTCACTCAGGACAGATCTTGCAGATGAATAGATACCCTGTCTTGATTTTCAATTGACGACTCCAGGCTGCGCTTTTCCAAACCAATCCCAATCACGGTTCTCCTCGGCACCTGCCGTCGGCATCGACTTGTGGAATGCATTACCTGCCCAACGCTATACGAGTCAACGCTATGGCGCTGGGTCCCTGACACCCGCGGCGTCGACGAGACCCCCGCCCTGTGGTCGACCCTCGCAGGGCCTCATGTAAAAGAGTGCTTTTCTCACCTGCAGATAGTCTTTCCAACCCTGAGATGGATTGTCGATATCAGGCTCACACCATTCTTGCCGTTGGCCGGGGTGGTGTAACGGAGAAGCTGAAGACTCAGCATGTCCACAGCGCAGTCATTCCCGGCTCTCACGTGATCCCCGGTTAAGTGATCGTACTGCCTTCATCTACAGAAAGATGACTTAATGTCAATCGATTCATCTCATCTCAGACCCAAAACCCATTCTGCTGGCTGTCATGCTCTGACCTTATTTAGTGCTGTTACTAATACGGCAGATCAGTAAATACTCCTCGGCTACCTCCAGCTCAGAGACTGACGTTTAAATCTGCCATAAATACATAATTAATATGGATGAGCTCATGTGAGCTCAGTCTAGACCACGGATTTAGCAGAAGACAATGGATGCAGATGTACTCAATTTCGATTCTTTTTGCCAGAACAAGCAGAGTATAAAATGTTATTACTAAATAACTGCCTTCCCTTTTCGTTCTCAGGAAGCTTTCCAAGTGAAATGACATGAGACTTTATTAAATTTGTATTTGTTTGTTTCTAATGCTTTTCGGTCAGGCGCGTACTGAGAGGTCCGTGCTGTTCAACATCTCGGACTGTTCCATGTGTTCTTCTCAAATGGGTGACAGATATTGGAACTCCCATGCAGTGGATCATGCCAATGGAACATTAGACCACTGTAAGACCGCGATGAAGGTGATCCAGATAAATGCAAGTTCCCACTGTAAAGAAAGTTAGAGACAGGGTAGGATTTAGTCTGGTCTCTTTGGGTTAACTCTCTGGAATATGGATTTTAAGCTCTACCTGCTAATGGGATGAGTGTGACTGAACTCAGAAGGGTCGTTTAAGCCAAGTTCAGCTTACAGGTGTGAAATGCCTGGCGTCAGAGCGGAGAGTCAGTCATGCTCTAGCACCTTGTAGAGCCTGTGAAGTTTAGGGCTTTCCTATGAGTACAACAGTAATCTGAGGTCCTACTGGACACAGACACAGATCCCTAACTGAGGGAACCAGTAAAAGAGGGGCTGATGTTAAATCAAACAGGTAAATATGTTAACAACCATCATCGATTAGGCTTTTATACATTTTGTTGCATTTCCCAAACCACACAGAAAACAGAAACTACAAAGTGAAATTTGTGGGTTTTGTTTTCGAAAGGCCTATTTACCACAGATGAACGTGGCACCTGATAGCTGTTTAGATATGAATTTCGCACACTGGCAGCGTGTTTTCTTCTGTTCTCGAACTTCAAAGATCTCAAATTCAGCTGGCTGAAGCAGTCTACGAATTGACGTCAAGAGAATTTTGAACAGGTAGGAAATGGCGGGGGTGTTTTAGGAATATGACCAAATTTGGCTGTTTGCTCTTCAAATGCTGTTTCATAAGGAGACAATGGGTACACAAAAGACTCTCCATGCTTTCAGCCTTCTCTCTACACTTCATGTTTATGCTTGTGAAGCTGGAGAGACCATTAAATATTCAGCCTTGAAGAAGATCCCCCCGTCACAGATCGGCAGGTAAAAGCTCCCATCCCCTGGTCTAAACATCCATTGATGAACTAAGTTTTCTGAATCATACTTAGTAGAGCTAACTTGACAGCTAATTAATTGTTATATGGAGGCATCGCTGATGGAATAAAAATGACATTGATTTAAAATAGCTAGGTAGCCACATAGCTAATGTTGACTGATCCTGGATGTTAGGTCAATGGTCTTTATCGGTGATGCTCCAAAAGACCGAGTTAGATAGTGATTTCAGTAACACAGGCAAAAGTGATCTGCCAGCACAGACCCTTCAGTTTCGAGGTGGGATTCTCAGAAATGCTGAAGCCTTTTGGCCAAAAAAAGACGATGACACACAGTGCCGGAGAAGCTCTTCCACTCTTAAATCAGGCCACTGACAGCATTTGAGGTCAGTGATTCTCTCCCTCCCCATAGCTATTTGCTGTCTGTTCTCTTTCTCATGCATTTTTAACAAATTTTTTGCTGAGCAAAACGTCGATTTTTCCAATTTCAAAAAAAAAAAAACATTTTTCGTGGCAACACTGTCAGAAAATTCCCAGAAAAGTACAAATCATTCCAAATGTTAGCAGAGTGCATGTAACATGGAGCTGGCCTCTTGCCTGGTCCTCTGGTGTCGGCCGGCTCGCTTTTCTAGAACTTTCTGCAGCCTGTGTGCTGTCACCCAGGATGGTATTATTCTCTGATTAAACACTAGATAAAAGATCAGGAGGTTTAAAACTATTAAAAATTAAGGAGAGGTGATAAACCAGTCAATGTCAGAGTGATCGATTTTGTTTTTAATGGAAGGGGATATGCATGGATAATAATAACCAGACCTATAAAATTCAAGCTTCCTTTTATTAAAGTTAAAGGAGGCACTGCTTATAAAGTGAGGGTCACATGACTCCCTCCCCCCTGTTTTTGCACTTCAGATATAAGCCCTCAAGGGTCAATAGTCTCAAGGTGGTATACTGTGCAACGGCCCACCCCCAACAAACCTGTGAGGACTTATTTGATCAGATGTGGGGTAATTTGCTGATGTGGATGAAGAAAGGGTAGAACATTGAAGATATGGTATGTCTACGTCTGCTCTCAGACAGTCATTAATCATCTGTCCTTTGACATTCATTCTAATTATCAGGGTATTAATTATCAACAAAAAAGACCACCGTTAATTTAACACGTTTTCATTCTGGTAGCTATTACAGAACCACTGCTCTTAAGACATCTTTCATTGCAGATGTCGATTAAAGAGGAGAACTTATTGTATTGCATGGACTGTGATGGTATCTTTATATATCACTGGTGAGAACCAGGGATTTTGAAGCTCTGAAAAATGTGTACAGTTTGGAGGCCTGTTATGGTTTAATAATACCAATCTTGAACAGTCCATCCTCAGGGATTTGAAGGAGAGTCTGTGATTCCACAGACCACCTTAACAGTGACAAACTACTAATCTTGAACGGTCCATCCTCTGGGATTTGAAGGGAAACTGTGACTCTGCAGACCACCTTAATAGTGACAAACTACTACTCTTGAACGGTCCATCCTCTGGGATTTGAAGGGAAACTGTGACTCTGCAGACCACCTTAATAGTGACAAACTACTACTCTTGAACGGTCCATCCTCTGGGATTTGAAGGAGAGTCTGTGATTCCACAGACCACCTTAATAGTGACAAACTACTACTCTTGAACGGTCCATCCTCTGGGATTTGAAGGAGAGTCTGTGATTCCACAGACCACCTTAATAGTGACAAACTACTACTCTTGAACGGTCCATCCTCTGGGATTTGAAGGGAAACTGTGACTCTACAGACCACCTTAACAGTGACAAACTACTAATCTTGAACGGTCCATCCTCAGGGATTCAAAGGGGAGTGACTCTACAGACCACCTTAAAAAAATTCAGAAGCTGTGGATGACTGTTTTATAGTTGTCACCTGTTAACAGCGACTGGAGGTGTTTTCTTGGGGTCTCCCGTAAAACGTGATTTATTTACTTTAATCTGAGATGTGAAATGCAAGGAGCATACAGTGGGAATTAAATGGAGTTGCAGTGGGGTGCTGATTATTTTTATAATCATTTGCAGTTTTGTTTTATGTGTTTACGTATCTCAGGAAGGCAGAAGGATGGATGGATGGATGTACATTGTGTGTACATATTCTGTTTGTTTTGGCTGGAATCTATGAGCAAATCATACAGTAATAAAAAAACACGCTCTACTGAAAACAAGATCCATGAAATCATGGGACTGAGGGATGTGCTCCATGGGAGCTGGACTCTACCTCAATAACATCAAAGTATGATACCTGCCCATGAATTTGTCCTCTAGATGGCGCTAATAATATCTGTTTAGCACTCCTATCATTTGCAATGCCAGAGACCCTCAGAAGAAAGGAGCCGTACGGCTCAGACACCCTGCAGAGATACCTGCTTTCTTCCAGTCGCTGATGCTGACGCAGTGGGTGCCGAGGGTGTAACGCAGCCGGCCCAGCCACAGACGAGGACGTGCTTTGGCGCCCGTCGCTGCAGTCGGGCTCAGCCATTTCGGCGCGGCTCAGTCACAGATTGTGGTAGGCGCCACCCTTGTCCCGGGCAGCCTGGTGCCTTTCGTGATTAATTCAGCACATCACTAAAGAAAACAGAGAGCCTAGCATGGACTCGCGTACATTTTCTGCATATGTTTGATGCCCAGGAGCGTGTCTGTAGTCGCCGATAACTGTGGAGTTTCACTTCTGATCATCGACGCTTCATTTATAATAACGGATCTTACTATCATTATGTGAATGCACTGAACTTCAACTCTGCAAAGTTAAAGCTCAAATGAGAGGTAGGAACAGACTCATGCCGACGGCAGGTCGTGAGCATTGAAGGTCAGGCTGACTTGGCTAACCTTTGCGGCTGAATGTCGACGTCATAGCAGCACCTAATTGGGCCCCGACGTGTCCCAGAGTGATGGTCCTTCAGTCACTCATGGAGGTGCACGACTCCGTTAATCGCTCCTCACCTACGCGGTGTAGCTCTCCATCCTCTGCTCACCAGCTTTAATGGAGATAAAATGTACATCCTTAAAATGTACTGGGATTCCATCTAGGAGGTCCTTATCCTTTTGCCTTCTTCATCCCCCTGCCACCCTAAGCAGGATAAGTTGCTAAAGGATGGAGGATAGATGGATGGATCACTTGTATAATGGTGAAATATAAGGACTCTAGCTGTAAAGGTTTAGTCTGCTTCAAAACTGAAGAATTTACACTGAAGGCATCCGCAGAAATGTGCCCTTGAAATGCCTTGAAACCTCAAAGTGTGGTTATGTGAAGATCCAATGATCCAGGTAAATATTAGTACTGGTCATACTGGAGCTATAAGACACTAGTTATGTTACAACAGAGGAAGCGATGGGAAGAGTCATGTCAACAGCATGATCTTCACAGTGAGAACTGGGAAATTCCCACAGATCCTTACATTTACAGAGGAGCTGTCCCTACAAACGTGGGGACAGTCTATAGTAATCCCTGAGAAACGGGCCTACGGGCAGAATGCCATGCATTCGTCCGAGGGGACAAGCTGGAGCACTTGGAAGGTGAAGATGAAATAAATTTAGCGACGGCTGTAGATGGTAAAGCAGAGGGAGTGAAGCGTGGAGAAATTCGCACTTAGACGCCCCGGACTGATGACAGCACTGCTTCAGCGATCATTCTGAAGCTCCCTCCCTCTTGTAGGACAACTTTCCTAATCATCCACAGGTGGATACAGCCAACAAGATACATGCTTAATTACTCAAATTAGAGGTAAATGACTGGAGTAATTAGGATGGATCAGCAGATCTAAATGGATGTCTATGAATGGCAGAGCTCTCCTAGTGTGACGCAGGCTTTTTTAGACCAGCGATAACGTTATGATAGCAGAGAAACCACCCTGGGCATCGGGGATAATGCTGCCGATTCATCTTGAAAACGGCGTTTTGACGTTTGTTGCGATCCACCGGTCAAATGACACGGGGTCTTGGGGCAAACAGCACAACCTGAGAAGGTGACATGAAAAATGCACAGGGGATTAAATATGCACAAATCAGCGATTTGGAATGGGTCCAGTATTTAGTGAAAGAGCTGCTTTTTTGACTCTGACACGTGTTGGTTTTATATCGTTATGAAATCAAAGGCAATGAGTTTTTGTCGATCTTTACAACGAATGACAGGATGCCCTGACCCAGACAGGGACTGAGTCTGTCTAAAGGTGTGTTATAACTCCAGTTTCTACTGCCGAGCATCCCTCTGAAGTCCTAGGCCTAACTTCCACGTTGACGCCTAGGACGATCTACGTTGGTATCATAAGGTTGATGTTTATGGAAAATAAAGCTAATAAAATCAACGAATTTGCCAGCTATTGTACTTTAAAAGTTTTCACTAGCGGTCTGTGTTTTTAGCACCTCAGATGCAAAGCCATACAGTGATATCTGAACATGCGGCTTGGAGATGACCTGGTGACACAGGGTGATAAACGGTCCCTGCACCTGGACCACATGAGATTGTACGACCGAGCCTCCATCAGGCACATGTCTTCACGGAATGACAGAAGTCGAAATGATGATGTGGTCCTTAGAAACAGCTGAAAGTTTACTTTAGCACCCCTTAGTGATGTTACTGGGACGAGACTCCGGACTCCGTGGTGGAAACTGGGCAATCAGGTTATTTTTATAGTGCCTTTCACAGCACAGCTGCGGCAACAGGAATGTGTGCTTCCCCTCTTTGTTGTACGCCCCGTAGGCGCCGACATCAAACCCCAACACCATTAGGTCGCTGGTGCTCTGTCTTCCGGAGGTGTTTATCAGCCCCGTGCACCTTCCAGAGATTTCGCAGCCTGCAGTGAAGGGATGAGATCCATCCCGGCAGTAATATTGCACGTGGAGAAAGAGCATTTATATTCCTGGCTCCTCCACCCCCATTTGACACCGGCCCCTCGTCCTTGATGAGCAGGCCCACGGAGATTCCCATTAGCATGGATGCCGTGGTATGAACGAGATATCGGTCCTGTTCGGGCGTTGGCATGATGGAGCTGGCAAAGAGAACGGCACGTGCAGGTCAGAGAATCCCCGAATCACCACGGAGTCCGCTCTTTAAACGTGATCTGTGCCATACTTTATACATCTGGGCTGTGCTTTTCAGGGAGAATTAAATTACTCTGAGGATGACAGTACTTAAGGTTTTTTCATCTGCTATATGAGTTAAATGTGGTATTCCATGTAAATCTATTAGCTCATTTTTTAATTTAAAATGGCTTTCAAATCAAGGAATACATTATACCTCTCTGGCTATAACATTTCCTCTAAGCAAGTGAGACTCAAAAACTGAAGATTTGGGACCATAAATATGAACAGGGTATAAAGACAAATAAAAAGTTATTTGAAAATCTTAGAGGATGTCTGACCGCATTTTTTGTGGGACCTTCAAAATGATCTGGTTAATAAAGCATCAATCAGTACGGCTCGTTTTGTGCACAGCAGTGTTGATTGGTGATAATTTGAGGTCTTGAGTGTAAAATGTTGGAGGTAGAGGAGCAGGGGGCGAGGCTGTTGGTGCTGGTGAAGCTGACGTAGTTGTGGGATCTCTCCTTCATGTGTACACACAGGACATCAACTGCCTTCTCATCAAGACCCCAACTTCATACCAGATCAAAGTTCAAAATCTGTCCCAATTCAGCTGGGGGGGTGGGGTAAAAGTAGTGAGGTGAGAGTCATTGTCTGTGACTACTTCAATCCCCTTGGCTCCCGCTCCTAAAATTGATTGGACCCTTCTCAGTAACCTCCACTTACATCCCCATCCTGAGCAGTGGGTCATGTGGTTCTGTTTACCGGATGCTAAAACCGGCTGAGTTCATGTGACATCAGCCTTGGCTGTCCGATTCCCCAAAGCTGTGGAGTAGTGAAGTGTTCTAAACATTCTAAACAAACATTCTAAACAATCCCCTGTTAAATTAAAAAACTGTTTTATATTTTTAAATTTCCATAATTAAAAAGTATCTTGCTGTGTGCAGCCTGGATCGTAGGTGGCTCAGAGCCACTGTGCTCACCACCCTGAAAAGACTTGTCTCTGACTCAGACAAGTCAACCCCTCCATATCTCAGCATCTCCATGAGTCCCTGTACAATGAAGATCGGCCTTCACGTGCTCCTGTGATGAGCCTGACCTACTTGAAGAGGCCCTTGCTGTCCCTTCAGATGGAGGGACAGTCAGCAGATGCTAAGTGGGTAAAACTGTCAGACGGAGTGTCTCTCTTCAAGCACGGGTCAGGGCTAAGTGTGGAGCTGTCAGAGGACTTGCAGAGAGCCCTTAGACAACGTTGGGATGGAGGGATCCCAGCGCTCCAGTGAAGCACATGGCCCCCCCTCACCCCCTCTCCACATTGGGGGGGCGTAGTCACACACACATGCACATTTCAGCTTTGACCCCAAACAAATCAGGTAACACTAATTTCTGCATTTTTTTGCTTGGAATAATCATGTTGGGATACACACCTTCAGCACGACCCACGGGTTGTGAATGTGTTAATGTGAGCCATTTAATGAAGCCCTGATTATACTTTGATCAGAATCAGAATCAGAATATCTTTATTGTCATTGTAACGGGTACAACGAAATTAAGTGCAGTCCCTGTGTCAG
>JAACJT020000095.1:14817172-14888687 GCA_009936485.2 Gymnarchus niloticus | reverse complement strand
CGTGGGGGGGCCCCCCCCCCCCCCCCCCCCCCCCCCCTCCCCCCCCCCCCCCCCCCCCCCTTTATTCCTGAGGTATCTTTTGACTCATTGTATAATTTATGTCAGGGGTGTAAGGAGCGCTTCTTCCAGGTGCAAGGCATGTAATGATGCTGAGCTTGCCACAAGAGGGCGATCTTATCACTGTTTCTGTGTGCTCCTGTTTGTCTGTGGTGTGAGGTTTGATATGGACGTGATGAATTTGGGCTGTAATATGGCCACGTAATGGTGTGCCTTCTGCCTGTGTGATCTGGATATTGGTACTTTTTTTTCTTTGCGTGGTTTTTGTGCCCTCTGGTTAAAAATGTGCCCATGACTGCAGGCTGGGCAGTGGTTCCCAATCCTGGTCCTGGGGCCCCCTGTGGGTGCAGGTTTTTGTTCCAACCAATTCCTGCTGAGTTTTATTGTTATTTTTTTAATGGATAAGACATTGTGATGTTCCTTCTTATTTCTCCTTTTGTTGCTAATTATCACAGAAGTGGAAACGCACATTTATTGCTGCTCATTAGGGCCTGATGAGATAATGTAAGTTACCACTTTTGTGATAATTAGCAACGAAAGAGAAGAGTGGCAAACCTTAAGAAGCAACATCACCATGTCTTACCCTTCAAAAAAAGAGAATATCTACTGTAGAAGTTGAGCCCTGCTGAGAATATGCTGATTGACACAGTAAATGTACAACGATGGAAATATGAGGATGATTAAATGAGAGAGGGTTCACTTAAAAGCAGGAATTATTTGGAATGAAAACCTGCACCTACAGGGGGGCCCCAAGACTGGGAACCACTGCAGTAGGGCATAGTGTACCAGAGGCAAGTACAACCCGCTCAGCTGGGCTCGGTGCATCCCAGCCCCTGAAGGCTGTGCAAACTCAGCCCCTTTGTGCAGAGCACAAGCTCCACCTTTCCTCCATCTCCTCATGTCTCCTTCCTCAGACCCCCATGACAACCTGTGTGAGATCCTGCAGACCTTGGCCAGACCGCAGGGCATCAGCAACATGAGGAAACTGGGTCACCTCAACAACTTTATCAAGGTGCGTGACTCACAGAGCATTCCTGCTTACATACCCGGAGAGAAAAGCCACTGCATAGCCTGCTGATGGTGGGGTGGAGTTTCCTCACTGATTGGCTGCCAGTCCTGTCAATCAGCACTGCTGCTTGACAGCTGATGGATGTCTCACATCGTTTCTCTCACACTGGCAGCTTCTCTGCAGCACTGGCCACAGCGAGGAGAAGTTTGGGTTTACATACGAAGAGATAATTATGTGGTGAGTGGGTTGAAGAGGACAGTGCTGCCCCCGGTGGCGAACAGATGTACTGCTTTAGTTCTGTCTGCTGCACACATCCGCCCACCATGCTGTACCTGGCTCTGCACCCCCCAGCCTGCGGCTGGCGCTGCTCAACGAGGCCAAGGAGGTGCGGGCGGCGGGTCTGCGGGCACTGCGCTACCTCATCCGTGACTCCAGCATGCTTCAGAAGGTGCTTCGGCTCCAGGTGGACTACCTGATCGCCAGGTGAGTGACGGGGCGTCGGCCTCCCACGCTAGGTCATCGTCTACCCGATGATGTCAGGGTGAAAGGCCGGCTTATATGCTGTCTGAAGCCATCCCTCTCCCCAGGTGTATTGACATACAGCAGAGCAACGAGGTGGAACGGACCCAGGCCTTGAGGCTGGTACGCAAGGTAGGATGCTGGCTGGAGGCTCTCCCCTCGCTGGCTGGAGGCTGCTGTGGCACCGAGTCTGTTTTGGTTTAATGCTGCATAAATCCTGAAGCGTCGTATGGCGTCTTCTAAAAATGCCTGTTTTCTGGCTGATCACCACATTTCTGTGAAGTCTATTGGCTAACAGCTCTGCCTTGCACCTTCTGCTGCCCTCTACAGATGATCTCCGTGAACCCACTGCTCTTCCCCAGCTCCATCACCAACTCCCTGATTGCAGTGGGCAACGATGGACTGCAGGAGCGTGACCGCATGGTGCGCGCCTGCCTGGCTACCATCTGCGAGCTGGGTGGGTGTCACAGCCGTGATCCCCGCTGTCCTTTCCTTGACATCTGCCTCCTGCTGAGGGTGCCCATTCCCTGTTCCAGCCCTGAAGAACCCTGAGCTGGTGGCACAGAGGGGGGGCCTTAGCACCATCCTGAAGAACGTCATCGACTGTCAGCTGAGCCGTATCAATGAGGCCCTGATCACCACCATCCTACACCTGCTCAATCACCCGCACACACGACAGTACGTGCGCTCCGACGTGGAGCTGGAGGTATGGGCCCCGACTCCGCCCCTTCCTCTCGGTCGGTGCGTGAAACCCCTCCCAATGTTCTCAATACAGACTTGTTCCTTCCAGCAAATCCTGGCACCGTACACAGACTTCCACTACAGACACAACCCAGACACAGCTGACGGCCAGCTCAAGTAGGTGTAGCGGTGCGAAGCTGGGCCGGGTCATGGTCAGGGTTATCTGCCAGCTGGGCTCCCCTCTGATTGGCTGTTACCATATCTTGTAGGGAGGACAAAGAGGCACGGTTCCTTGCCAGCAGGATGGCTATCGTGGCGTCTTTCCGTTCCTGGTCAGGTGAGCAGGTGTCTGCCAGGCTACGACCGTCCCGAACAAAATGGCGTGTTGGTAGAAAGCTTCATGGGGGGTTGTGTCTCAGCGTTTACACTATGATAATGTTGATGGCAGGGCCTGCTCACCAAACGATGTTTCCTTTTGCCGCAGGTATTATTAACCTGTGCAAATCAGGCAACTCTGCAATCGTTTCGCTTATCGGTTTACTCTGCATACCTAATATGGACGTAAGGGTAGGTGGGCAATCCCAGAATCCTCTAGTTCCCTGCTACATTGTGACTGACCCCATTGCTAATGTTGGGGTGGTGAGTGACCCAATGGCCCAGGCTCCCTGGTTCTTCCACAGAAAGGCCTGCTGGAGGTGGTGTATGACGTATTCCGCCTTCCCGTTCCTGTTGTGACACAGGACTTCATGGAGGCTCTGCTGAGTGTGGGTAAGGCCTGCTGAAGTCTGCGTCTGTTTCCTGATGTGCTAACATTAGCAACCTTCATCAGCATGCTTACATTCTCCATCTGTTTATGGTATGTCTAGCTATTAACATTTTGAGATGTTTTGCGTGCTCGGTAATCTGTTTGGTCTTTCACAGGCTTTTAAGAACCTGATCTAATGTGTCTCGGTTGTGTTGCTAACTCTAGATCCCAGTCGGTACCAGGACAGCTGGAGGCTGTCTGATGGCTTTGTGGCCTCAGAGGCGAAGACCATCCTCCCACATCGAGCAAGGTCACGGTAAGCCAGCTGCAGACACTTGGCAGTTCTGAGCTTCCTTGGTTGTTGAAGTAAACCTCCTGCTGAATTCCAGTATCTCTCTCTCTCTCTGTGGTTTTCCCGTTCAGGCCTGACCTGATGGACAACTATCTTGCTCTGGTACTCTGTGCTTTCATCAACAGTGGGCTGTTAGAGGTAGGGGTTATCACAAACACATTAAGAAAGCACCATGCTGTGATTATGTAAAACTTTATGATGCCGAAGGACGTTTTTCTGTCACATCCTGGACTTTGAAATGACGAATGCGGTGTTCGGGGGCAGCGTCGTCAGTCTTCTGTGTTTGTTGAGCTTTTGGATGACCACCACTAGCTTACACCATCTGCATCTTCCAGCTGTATTTCTCAGAGCTCTAGCCTTGAACCCGTGAGGGCAGCGAGGCGGCGCGCTGCTTCCAGAGAGACCGCTCTGCCTTCTAAACATGACTTTGGCCTAGCGTTTCCTGTTGCTGTTCCTTCCTAACGTCTTGCGTTTGCCTCAGGGCCTGGTGGAGGTCATCACCAGTAGCGACAGGCACATCTCTGTGCGAGCCACCATTCTCCTGGGGGAGCTCCTGCACATGGTACTGGCCTGAGGTCACGACTTTCCCATTGCCAGCTGCCATTTCTGGGGTAAAATCTCAGGTGTTATCCTGTTTCCTGCCCTCCACAGGCCAACACCATCCTCCCCCAGTCTCATAGCCACCATTTACACTGTCTGCCCACGCTGATGAGCATGGCCGCCTCCTTCGATGTCAAGCAGGAGAAGCGCCTGTAAGTTTGGTAACTTGGGGGGGGGACCGCCTGGCGCTGCTGTTGTCCTAGCGCTTGCGTCTTCCAATCGGGCGTGACGTGCGTCTCCGTTCCCGCTGGGCTGTAGGCGGGCCAGTGTGGCTGTGAACCACCTGAAGTGCTTCCACGAGAGGAAGAAGCAGGGGCCCAAAGCCAGCAGCCTGTACCTTGATCAGATCTTGTGCAAGTCGGTCTCAGCTCGCTGCTCTGTGGAACAGCATCCACGGGCTTCCAGGGACATATTCCTGATCAAGGTGACCCCACTTTGATGTCTGGACCCTACCGGGTACCGACCCTTAAACGTGTGGGCGTTTACATTGTGTCTCCATATGAGTCCAAATCATTTCCTGGTGGTTTCCGAAGAACGTGAAGCATGGCCATCAGCCTCTCTATGTTGGCAGGACACTGAGGAGGCCCTCATGATGAACCTGAGAGACAGTCAGATCCTGAACCACAAACAGAACCTGGACTGGAATTGGGTCCTGATCTCCACCGTCCTGAAGGTACGGAAGGGCTTGGACCTTCATGGTGTTACAGTCATTCATGGCATCTGTGAGGTGGCACCCTGATTATTTCCTCCCACTTTCTGTACAGTGGCCAAACATCACCCTTCGGAGTAACAAGGACGAACAGATTCACAGGTGAGTGTTGCTCTGGGCTCTCCTGTGGCGAGCTTAGTGACCATCTTCATAAAGGTCGAAGGATCCTGTGTGTGGCCCTGTGGGATCACGTGACACTCTGCGCCTGGCAGGTTCGTGCGCAGGCTGCTGTACTTTTATAAGCCCAGCAGCAAACTGTTTGCCAGCCTGGAGCTGGACCACAGTAAGTCAAAGCGACTCATCGTGGCTGGCTGCCAGTTTATGGAGTTCCTGCTGGAGTCGGATGAGGTGAGGCTGTCTCCTGGGTGGGCGTCAGGAAGTGCTGCTAGCCAGCTTTGGCTGACGTCCAACTTTTTCAGGATGGCCAGGCGTATCTGGAGGACCTGGTGAAGGACGTGGTCCAGTGGCTGTCGTCCTGCTCGGGGCTAAAGCCCGATCGCAGCCTCCAGAACAATGGCTTGCTCACCACGCTCAGTCAACACTACTTCCTGTTCGTCGGCACCCTGTCCGCCCACCCCGTTGGAGTCAAGATCCTAGAAAAATGCGGAGTCTTCCAGTGGTGCGCCTTCACGCTAAAACCTTTGACCTCCTAGAGTAGTACCATCATAACCGCTCATTGGAGTGATTACTGAACTGCCCGATGTCTCCTTGATCACCTCACCAGCCTTCTCAGCCTGTGCTCACTGAAGAACCAGGACCTCCTCTTGAAGCTAACGGTGACCACGTTGGACTACGGTCGGGATGGACTTGCTCGGGTGATCCTGTCCAAGGTCCTGACGGCAGGCACCGACGTAAGACTGCCACCGTTTTCTTTGCTTCACAGTGACGTCACACTAACCGAGGTTGTTGAAGCGTGCCCGGCCTGATGGGGACGCGATGGCCTGTCTGCCAGCGCCGCGGTCACCGCTCTGCTCCGCCTTCCCCCAGAACTGCAGGCTGTACGCCACCAAGCAGCTGCGAGTGCTGCTGCGAGCCAACGTGGAGTTCTTCAGCACCTGGGGTATCGAGCTGTTGGTCACCCAGCTGCATGACCGCAGCAGGGCCATCTCCATGGAGGCGCTGGACATCCTGGATGAGGCCTGCGAGGACAAGGTAAGAGGGGTGTGGTTGGAAAGACAAGGGAGGGGGGTAACCAGTCCCAAGTCTTCTGCTTGTGACACCATCCATGATGTCTGCCACACTTACAGGCGAATCTCCATGCGCTGATCCAGCTGAAGCCCGCCCTCACTCACCTCGGGGACCAGGGCATGCTGCTCCTGTTGCGGTGAGTCTCACCTGCGGCCTCCCTGGTAGCCCCCCCCGGCCAGTTGGACCGTGCAGTCACCCTCATCTCCCCTACCCTGCCTTACAGGTTCCTGTCCATCCCAAAGGGCTTCTCCTACCTCAATGAGCGGGGCTATATCACCAAACAGCTGGAGAAATGGCAGAAGGTCAGTGAGCCGCCTTCCTGTCTCGTCACAGAGGGCCACAGATGGAGTTATGGGTGGAGTAACCCTGACCCTGACCCTTAGGAGTACAACCTCCACTATGTGGATATGATAGAGGAGCAGCTGAACGAGGCGCTCACCACGTACCGCAAGCCTGTCGACGGTGACAACTACGTACGGCGGAGCAACCAAAGGTGAGCCTGGGAGAAACTCCTCGAGGCTGCATCAGCAGGGGGCGTTCTGCTACTTCGGATCCCTCCGCACGCCTGGAAAGTTCTCTCCGCATCTCCTCTCTGTGTCTCGCCTCTTCCAGGTGCCAGAGGCCAAACGTTTACCTGCCTGTTCACCTGTACGGTCAGCTGGTTCACGATAAGACGGGTTGCCACCTTCTTGAGGTTCAGGTATCTGGGCGGGTCCAATTTTCCTCGCCATCTGCTTCCTGTCCTCTGTCCAGCCTGATGGCTGTACTCCATCTCCTCAGGGTGTGGTTCCCGACCTCAGTTACACGGTGCGCTCGCCTGTGCTGGACAGCTGGGAGGGCATCAAGCATCTGAAGGCGGCGCTATGGGCCTTGGTCAGTGCTGTGTCTGTGCCTCGCCCTCGCCCTTGCCATACTGTCCCGAGAAACGCACCGACACTCCGCATCTTGTTCCCAGGGTAACATCGGCTCCTCCACCTGGGGTGTGACACTCCTCCAGGAAGAGAACGTGGTCCCGGACATCGTGGCTCTGGCCCAGTACTGTGAGGTCCTATCTGTCCGTGGGTGAGTCTGCCCTGACCTCTACAGACATTCAGCATACCTGCATGCAGTTGCCATGACGCTGAAAACTGACCCGCCCACCTCCTCCGCAGCACCTGCCTTTACGTCCTGGGCCTGATCTCCAGGACCAAGCAGGGCTGCGAGGTTCTCAAGCAGCTGGGCTGGGACGCGGTCCGACACAGCCGGCGCCAGCCATGGCCCGTGGTGCCAGACGAAGTGGACCCGCAGCCCCCCAGCGAGCTGTCGTCTGTGCCCAGTCTGCTCAGCCTGAACTCCGAGTCCACGGGCTCGCGGCACAACAGCGAGAGTGAATCCACACAACCCGGTGAGGGGGATGGGGGTGGAGTTACGGCTGTGGCTGGGAGGCGGGGGGAGGGTGTTCTTGGCCCAGCGGGCTGTGTGACCCGGCTCCTGCCGTCTACAGGCCTCTACATCCTGGACGACGAGCGGTTCGGGAGCCCGGACACGCTGGACGAGCAGCCAGTCCTCATGCGGCCCAAGGCGCCGAAGGAGCGGAGCCCGCTGGCGCTGCTCGCCCCGAGCCGCCTGGTCCGTAACAGCTTCCTGAACGTTCTCGGCCTGCCCGGCAAGAAACAGCGCAGCTCCAGTGACCCCAAGGGTCGGGCTCTGGCCGGCCTGCACCGGAGTCGCACACTCACCGAGCCCTCCATCTACATGCCGGGACAGCTGGACCCATTCACCTTCCAACGCGGCCCCGAGCTGGGGGGTGAGGCAGAATCGAGGTCGCCCCGCAGCCACCGGGACCCCGGCAGCGGCGAGCGGCTAGCCGGTGACGGCTCATCCTCCTCCTCCTCTGGTGGGGGCGGAGTTCCGTTCAAGAGCCGCAGCCAGAGCTTCAACACGGACACGACCACCAGCGGCGTCAGCTCCATGAGCTCCAGCCCCTCCCGCGAGGCACCCGGTGTGGACTCGTCGGCCGGCGACACGGACCGCGCCAGCCTGGACACCATGGGCAGTGCGCGCACCGTGCGGACGCCCTGCTCGCTGACACCGCGCTCCGACCACCCGCCCCTGTCTAAGTGCAGCTCGGCCTCCCTGGTGCCCCCGGGCCTGTCGCACACGCTGCCACGCCGGGCCCAGTCGCTCAAGACGTCGCCAGCCGTGCGCAGCCTAGCCGACTGCAGCTTCGCCTACACCAGCCCGCGCGATGCGCTGGGCTACGCCACGCTCAGGCGGCTGCAGCAGCAGCGCATCCACCCGTCGCTGTCGCACAGCGAGGCGCTGGCCTCCCCCGCCAAGGATGTGCTCTTTGCCGACGCCATCACCATGAAGGCGGGCAGCCTGGACTCGCGACTCACGCCCCGCAGGTAGCCACCCTGGCCCCCCCGCTCATGACTGGGCTGTCTGTAGCCCCAGCTGTGCCACTCAGGGTATGGCTTATATGGGGAAACTGTAACCTTCGTGTGACCGCGGTTTCCAGCCCCTGCTGCCTGGGCTCTGCTTCCTTTAGTAGCTTATCTCGGTTCCTCGGAAGCACCACAGAAAGGTGACCCGGCTGCTCAAGCAGTACCTTCCTGGCTGACTGGATGGTGTCTATGGAGAGTGAAAGGCTCTCGTGTTTTCGATACCCAGTGATACCACAGGGTACTTACGCTGGGAATATTCAGCCTGATCTGACCACTGGATCTTTCTCAGACTCATTCAACCATCTCTCAACCAGTTAACCAGTGCAGCATCACTGTGACCTTGAAGCCCGTTCCCAGGCAACACTGGGGACTCGCTGGATACGAACCCATTGTCATAGGGTACCCAGACAGGAAACCTAAGTGCATAGGTTTCCTCCCATGGGAATACGAGTACCAAGGGAAGCCTGCATGGGTGGAATATGCAACCTATAGGCTATAATGATGTTTCACATCGACTGTGGAGCCAGAAAGGCCACCAGCCAAATGAGAAGGTGTGAGAAAAGGGTAGCGGGCCACATATGCATATTTGTCTCATGGTTGTGGCTGTTTCTCAAAAGTATGACTCATTTCCTGCCCATGTGTTGGTCGGTTTGGCTGAACTGTTGAGCTCCTTTCTGGGCAGAACGGCCAGTGTGGTTCTAGGCCTGCAGAACCCGTTCACGACCACCCCTGCTGCGGTGGTGGAGTCTCAGGTCCTGGGCTGTTTACCCTGAAGCCGTCCACAATGCTGATTGTTGTGCAGCTGCCCTTTTGCCCCCGTGTTGTTCTGCCTTTTCTCACACCACCAGCCCAAGGAATAATCATGCTTCCTTTTCTGATTCCTCTTTCTGTTTATCACTTCCTGCCTCCTCCCTGTCTTTATTTAGGCATCCTTTCCTTCCTGTGCCCTGCCTGCTCAGCAGTGTGGCGGAGGGACAGACCCAGCATGCCACAGACCCCATGGTTCAGGGTCAAGGCTCACTGCAGGCCTGGCTGATGTCTGATTATTGTAATTTAGATGGCACTTCCCAAAGAGGTTTCTTGCTTCTATGCTCCAGTGATTCACCTTGAAAGCTGAGTGCTGCTGTGTCATACAGCTCTTGAAGCCCAGCGTTGACGCCCCCTGCCGTACGCACTGCTCTGGGGCTGTCTCGTGTCTGAATTTGGGCCTGGGGGTCTGGGAGGCCTGTCGCGGTGGCTAACCGCTTCTGCCGGGTTTGCATTGCATCCCGATCCCTCAAAGCTCTCCCTTTCTCATGCCTCCTCACCCCAGGTTCCTGAAAGCCTTAAGTTTTGCTTCGCTGGACAGGGAGGAGCTGCTGAGTCCCATCAGTCAAACCACCCTGCATCGCTCTTCCTCCATGCGCTCCATGGTGTCCAGCGCCACCTATGGGTGCAGCGACGACTACATCGGCCTGGCGCTGCCCGCGGATGTCAACGACATGTTCCAGGTTAGTCCCTATGGGAGGCCTGCATGTGCTCCCGGCTCAATAGCCGGGGCCTCCTGTCCTGTATGTGCCTCGTCCTGATTGACGCCTGCGGGCTCCATAGGTGAAGGAGACTGCGTATTTCCAGCACAGGACCAGTCCTCGGTCCGAGGAGAGGTCCGCCACGTTCTTTTTTGGAGGGGACTCTGAGGGTGAGGGCCACCGTGGCATTTGTTTAGTCTGGGTTTCTGAGGCCCAGGAAGCCTTTCTCTGCGTGTGGTTTTGCCAAAACCCACTCTGACCCCCTTCCCCCCCAGGTGCCCACCGTGCCGCCCCCCCACTGCGACAGCAGCTCAGCATCACTGAGCTTTTGGTGGCCAGTCGGGCAGAGTCACAGATGGAGCTGGGGCCAGAGGATTCAGGTCTGCAGGAGCACCGAGAGGATAACTGCCTCTACTGCGTAGGCGTGCGGGTGTGGAGAGGCCATGCCCATGGTACCGCCCACAGCCGTACAGGTGAGGAAAGGCTACCGCCTCCCTGTTTTCTGTTGACGGGGCGAAGGCTGTCCATCTTACACATCCCTTCCCCCCACTTCAGATTTTGCTGACGTCCCCTACTCGGACTGGTGCGGCCCAGCCACCCCCCACCACCTGGAGGTCATGCTCCAGTCGAGCTTCTCAGGGGCATCGGGTTGCAGCGACGTCGCGTCACAGGGCTCTGCGGGTAGCTCTCGTAGCACTGAACTCGTGCTGGGTGAGGAGCCCCTCCAGCGGTCCCATCTGCGCTGCGAGCTGCCCGGCCCTCTGCCTGACCCGCCTGCTCTGTCCGCAGGAGGAAAGCCCATCACAGAAGACGCTCCAGCCTGCAGGGTCCTGCTGAGGAGGGAGGTGATTCGGCTGGTGGTTAGCCTCAGCTCGTCTGTGGGCACTAAGGGCCACGAAACTGGCCTGCTTACGTAAGACTGGACCCGCTTCTTTCATTTTTGGCTCAGTTATGGTTGGGTTACAGTCAGACCCTGCCCCTCCACACAAACCACTGATGGTCATCCTCGCCCTTGCAGGATCAAGGAGAAATTCTCATATGCCTTCGACGACATCTGTCTGTACTCGGAGGTGTGCCACCTGCTGGCCACCTGCAAGTTCCGCCTGGTCTCCCGCCGCTTCATCCAGGAGCTCTTTCAGGACGTCCAATTTGCCCCGGTGCGGTGCCGCCCCCCAACGCGACATGTGTTCTCAGCAACCCTGTGTGATCTGTGAATTTAAATTACCTGTGTTCATGTGGGTAGGGTCTTTGTGGGGGGGGGGGGGGGTGGAGCCTCTGTGGATCGTGTTGATGGATATGGGGCAGAATGAATCACGAGGCAGAGTCATTGTAGAATATAATTCCAGGTGATTGAGGTCTCTGTGTAGGTGGAACTCACAGGGCGTGTTGGTGAACATGAGTGAAGCCTTGTGGGGCACATTAATTGATGTGGGCGGTGCCTCCTCTCCATATCGCAGATGTACGAGGAAGCAGAGACGATGCTGTCAGTGGCGGTCAAGCGACTTGCGGACGGGTCCCCCTCGGATTCCTGACGCCGCCCCCCCCGCCGCCTCCCATCCACGGCCCCAGCTGCATGCGGTGGAGACGATGGCAGAGGCACGGTGGGGTGGGGGATGCAAACTGAGGAGCGGGAGTCCCTCTGAGAGGAGGGAGAGACGAGACGCTAGCATCTGTGAAGGAAAAGTTCTCCAGGAGATGGTGCTACTGAGCCCCTCCCCAGAGGAGGTCCAGGGGTGCAGCGAGGCCGGAATCATGGTTAAGAAAGATGCCATTATGGTTGTCCAGACTGCATGTGCTTGTTTCCTGTATGGGACACTGACGACAATGGCAATTTTTTATTTTATTTTTTTTTTTTTATGGCTCCCTTCTCTTAATTGCGAGCACTATGGAGCGTTGTGTGCGTATGGGAGCTCGCCACCCTATACACCATCCGTGTTCATTGATGCTCTGGGGTGGTGCGAAGTCCCAGAATGTTGATCACCTAAGGTTTCCATGAATAATGGAAAAACAGCAGTTCACTGCATATTGCTGTTTCCTCTATTTTCTGGTGTCTGCCACCAGGGGGCTGCAGCACCTGATGCAGCCACAGCCATGGACCCAGCACTGGTGGGGCCTGTCAGATGGCTGTGAACCATGGAGATTCACCCCAGCTGGAGGCCCTGGTCTGGGCATCTGTTGAGTCCACCATGTGACCAGAGGACACAAGTGTGCTGCCTCACCGTAGTGTTTCTGAAAAAAAAGAAAAAAAAAAATGCCTCAAAAAGACAGCAAGTCTGGCACACTGCATTTGGCTGATACACTTGGTGATGCACTTGATCCATGATAGTGGAATGAGATTAAAAAAATATATATTAATTATTTAATAAAGAGGGGGAAATGCCACTTTGAGACGTTCCTCTACGTTGAACTGGACTATTCCTGACGGAACACATTTTCTGCATTTTGTCCAGTGGTGGAAGAGGGTCTGAGGTCTGCTCTGTTGTTGTGCACACTACCAGTGGTGTTTGCTGTTTAAATTATGTTTAAAAATGGGTGCCGATAACTGCTATGCAATGTACCTGTTAACTAAGCACAGAGTAATGATCTGGGTACAGGTGGGAGGGGGGATATTTCCCGTCTGCTGCAAAATAACTACAGTCTTTTTTTGGGCAGCTTTCTTCGTATTTGAGTCAGTAGTCCAAGTCAATGATATAATTTATTTTAGTATCTAATTTCTCTGGCTTGACAGTCTGGTACTTTATTTCTTTGACCTTTGAGTTGTCTGCCCTGCCTGTACTGATTTTCCTCATGACAGGATCCTACCCAGCACCTTCTAGGGTTTAAACAGCGGCATTGGCTGTGTGTTTCCAACCCTCGGAGGAATGTTGTGTTGTTTACTGACGAGGCAGATCATGTCTGGTTTTCTCTGCAGTGGGGAAAGAAAAAGTGCATGGATCTTCTCTCCCTTTTTTGGAGGGGCTGCGTGGAGACACTGCAGCTGGAGACTTGATTGCTGTCTCAACATGTTCATGGCAGATAAACCAGAGCAGGATTTTTCTGCAGTGTTTTTATTAACAAGAGGTCAAGTGTTGTGAAAAAGAAACTGAGTCATTGGGTGTTAATGTGCAGTGGGTTTCCTATGCTCTTCCTGTTATGTACTTCAGAGAATTCTTCTGGAGCCCTGGCACAGGCCTCAAATGAAGCACAGTGTTCCCCTTATTGCACAAAGTCACACTCTAAATGTCTGTCTTTATGATTTTCTTAACTCGTTTCTGTTTGTAAGTTGCGTGGTTAACTTATTGCTGAAAAACCTTGCCTGTCGGTTTAAACCTGACTTGAGACTCGAGTATGCAATGTTTCACGCCGGCTTTGACGAGAAGTAAATATGTAAATGTTTTATACAGAAATGCATGAATTTTGCTAGGGATTAAAACACTGACATGACTTCGTATCATGTTTTTTTTTTTTGTTTGTTTTTTTCTTTTCCTTTGTGTTCTCGGTTTTTGTGAGCTGCTATCTGTGGACCGAATACTGCCCGGTGTTACCTATGTAATATTATGGACTTGTATTATATAGGAGTGACTGGCCTGAGGAGACAGGAAATAAAAGATTTATTTATTTTTCAGTAAGCAAAAAAAAACTGCATAATTTAAAACTTTTGTTAATCTGTGGTTTCCCCTGTATAGTCTGCGATGTCTCGTTATAGCCTGGCCAATCTTCCAGAAGGGTTACTTTGTTAATAAAACATCCACTCAGATGTTCTGTCTTTTTGTGTTTTATGCGTTCGCGAAGCGTTGCGATATTAACGGCTCTCAAAGCTGGATGAGAAGGTGAGCCGACGGCATGGAGACTGCAGCTGATGTCAGCGCCTGCGTGGGTCGGACGCTTTCCGAGGAAGTTGCTCCCTTTCTCAGAAACTCCATTAAGTGGAATCCGCACTTGGCAAAACAGCATTCCCCGCCCCATCCTCGGCAGAGTCGCCCCATTCGGTTCTACTCCTGCCTGTAGGATCCACGGGTATTCGAGCGATCGCTGACATCTTCAGGTTTATGTGAGCTTTCTGTGGGATGAGGCTTCTGAACGCACTGAGTAATTCCAAATACCAGGACCAGTGATCGGTGAGTATCGGCGAGTATCGGCGAGTGGATGCCTGGTTTCTCAAAAGCTTCATCTAATACCCAGGCTGCTTACATTATACGTTTCAAAGTGTCAGTGAACTGAGTACTCGTCAGGTATTTGTTCTCCTTTGAGTACTAAGGCGATGTACTGACCGTGTTCTATAATGTAACCGTGTGCTGCTGCCCGCCCCGACAGCGAAGGCGTCAGCCCTCTTTTAATGTAACTTTGTATCCCTCAGACTTGTGGCTTACTCTTGGACACCTGCCAGGCCATGATTATTCATACTTCCTTAGGGGAATGTGATTTTGTGGCTGGATTAGATCTTTCCTAAGAACCATGACGAGTCCCTGGAACTGTCGCTTCATGCTGGGGTTGCGGTCGACTTCCAGATGACTCGTCGCCGCTCCGTGTTGACTTTCGCCTCGTATTTCCAGCAAAATGAGCCGTGAGCTTCGTGGCGGCTTGGGTGCTCGTATATATGCGGGAATGCTTTCTCTGAGGCTCGGTACACGTTCTCCATGAAAGAGACTGAAAGAAAGGAAGGAGACGGGGAACCAGGACTGAGGTGGCCGGGGACTGCTGCGCAGTTATGGGAGAACAGATTTCAGATGGCCGCCTCATATGAAAGCCTAAATAAATCAATGAAGAAACTACAAACAAGTTCCTTAGTAGTAAATGGCCTTCTCAAAAAGCTGGTTGGCGAGCAAAAACGTGTACAGTATGGTTTAACCAGCTTCATGAGTAACAATGCCAGCCAGGGACACCACAGAAAGCAAGGCCATATGTCTGTAGAATAGATGAGATTAGGCTGATTTTCCGGGCCCGCCGAGGTTTTTTATCATTTAAAAGCGCACAGTTGAAAATGAAATAGTAAAACTGAAAATAATACTTTTAATACACTTGGCAAATTTTAAGTCTGCAGGACCAGACATGCTCATTCTTACCCAGGCCCTATATACCCAACTCGAGACCATTTCTGGAAGGAAGATTTAATTAATATAATATAGCCAACAAATAAACAGGAATTCAGTAGGATCTGTTGTTATCATTAGGTGAAAATGAGCAGTTCCAGTGAGGAAGATTCGGCTGGTTTCTGCTATTTTTTTAGTACGCTACACAAACCGCGCAGAACATTTTTTCCTCCTTCAACTGGAGCCATGAATAGCCATTCCCCCAGTTGGGTAAATATTTTCATACTCACATGCTTGGTATGTTTTATTCCTTCCAGAAGACATACTCGATCTGCACAGGTACACAGCAGGAAACTAACCGAGAGGGTACGTAAGTCCTAAGTAGGGGAATGTCACCATCTGAGTTTCCATCATGCATGTAAAGTCACCGTTCGCGTCATGGCCCTGTGGACTTCTAAGGGATCGAGCACGGTCACAGTGCCTCATTTCTTCTCTCTTTCTAAACTGCTGTTTATTTAGCTGCAGAAATCTCTGAGTTTTCATGTGCTGAACAGGATTGCTTACAAAAATGCTTCAAAAGTTCCATGGCGCATACAGTCAACACAAAAAGAATTACAGGCCTACTGTCCCTGGGTCATTGGGAATGCCTTATTCTGGATCCCTGGGTGGATTGATAATGCTTAAGAATTCAACATCAAGAACTGCATTCATGGCCTTATAAATGATAACAATGAAATTGATCTGTATCAACCTAAAATGAATTCTACCTAGTTTAACCTATTTTTTACATTTAGTAAAAACTAGGTTAAAGTAAAAGTAGTGTAGCTTGCATGTTCTCCCCATGCTTCGTGAGTTTCGTTTGGATAGTCTGGTATCCTTCACCGGTCCTATGATATGCAATTAAGTGGTATCTCTAAAGAGCCTGTGTCCTGTGATGGACCAGTGATAGGCTCCAGGCCCCTGCAACCCTAACCAGGATAAGGAGTTGGTTAATGGATGGAGATAGACTAGGCTCCCAACGCTATCAGTATGTGTACTGCTCTATTCAGGCTATTTAGGTGTTTCTGATGTCATCTATGCTGCTCTTAACAGAGGCTCCATGATGAAGATGTGGCTCTATGCCTGAGCTGGACCTGCACCAGAGCGCACCCTACAGGAATCCGCTAACATGTGCAGCCAGTTACTGTGGGTGCTCTGTGTTCTCCTTCTGCTCCTGGAGCATCAATGCCTGCTTGGTAAGCGCCAGGCAATCTGCTGATAGGAAAATGTGATGCACGTTTCCCTTGGTAACCTAATCCAGCAGTGAGATATTTGAACCTATACTGTGGTGATGTGAATAAAATGTCTGTGTTGGCAGGGAGGAAGCTACCCATTCCGTATGAGCTGAAAGCGGAAGCAAGAGGATGGTCCTTGTCTGTCACATGGAAGACTCCCCATTTTAGTGGGATGTTACAGTATGAGGTCGAGGTCCAACAGACGGGACTCAGTGCACCTGTCCATCATGTGAGTTTCCTCAGTTCCTGCACTGGTGACTATCAGGCGCATTGGTACTGTTGGCATGCCGTTAGAGATGTAACTCATAAGTCTTTAAAGGCCTTGCTCAAGGTTTGGCTTCCAGAGAGCTCCCACTTGATATTAATTTAATTTTTCGTAGAATCCCGTCAGTAAATTCTAGCAATATTTTCACACTGAGAACCAAAGGGACATTTTGTGGTCTGACTGTGCAGGAGATCTTAGTGGGTACCTGTAACCTGTCCCTCCATGTCCACCATTGGGAATGGGTTTCCCACTTACCCCTCAACTGCGTTTCACACCGCGTCAGAATCCGCTCAAGAGACATGAACCAGACCAGCCAGTGGAGCGCTCTTCAAGGTCAGTAACACAAAACGTGGCTGGTAGAGTGACACACAGGCACAGGGAAATGGAGATCTGTAAGGCCAGGTGGGTGGGCTTATTGTGCTGTCAATCACAAATTGTTTCCAATGCAATAACTCACTGCAATCCCACTTCTCTCCAGTGACAGAGACCTCTAATGTAAGTGACATATTCCCCAAGGATGAAGTGGTGCTTGCTGGCAGCAATGTTACCTTCTGCTGTGTGCTGAAGGAGGAAGGTTTCGACAGTTTTTTTTTCGATAACCACCGCAAGAATGAGAGATGGATCGGAAACCATACCGCCGTCATTGACCTGTGGAATCTGGATCTGTCCCACCATTCAGGAGTCAATGTTAAATGCAATACAACTCGAGGTTCTAAAGGAGCTACATTGTTCGTGGGCTGTAAGTTTGCTTTCCCCAGGCCACTCGCTATCCTCATTGAGCACGTGACTCACTGTACTATTGAGCACAGAGGTGTTTGTGACAGCATTCACAAACATCTCTGTGTGACAGAATGTACAGAGACCTCCGCATGACAGCACTCTCAGAGACCTCCGCATGACAGCACTCTCAGAGACCTCTGTGTGACAATGTACAGAGTCCTCTGTGTGACAGCTCTCACAAACACCTCTGTATGACAGAACTTACAAAGACCTCTGAACTCTTCTAGACCCCCCCGACGATAGTGACCTCCAGTGTGAGACGGACCTGCAGTCTGTGACATGCCTCTGGAAGAAAGGCCGGGACACGAACCTACGGGGACAGCGGAACACCAAATATACTTTAAATCGCAGGTAGTGGTACTGCCCTCTTTGCTAGCTGACTGTAGCACCTGTTGGTTGGCTTGTGTTACACACCATTCATGTGGTCTCTCTCGCACTGCGTTGTCCAGACCCTGCTTGAACTCAGGTGATTGGTGTAAACTTGCCAAACACCCACCCTCTGGAGAGACAAGATGGACCCTGGTTGCTGAAAACCCACTCGGGAGGGTGGAGTTGAATGAGGTGGTGGACCTCAGTCACAGAGGTCAGTATTGTCTCCGTTAGTCTTCTGGTTAGTTAAAGGAGCCCTAGCAGAGCATCACACCCACCCTCCTAGTCTCCCTCCTGATGTTCTGTTCTGGCACATGAAGTGCTCTCCATGGCCTATATTCCCGTCTCTCCACAGTGGTTCTCCAAACTCCCCAGGTGATGCCAATAAAGGTGAGGAATTCCAGCAGTGCGGTGGTCTCCTGGAACTGGAAGTCACTGGAAAATGTCCAGTTTACAGTGCAGTGTCAAGTGCAGCTGAGCTACGCCCCAGACAACCTGGAGGTGGGTGACCGAAAGGGCCAGCGGTGGGGAGACGCTGGGAAAGCACTGTACAGGGGTGGGGAGAGACTGGGGTACACCACTGTCAACGAGGGGAAGCCAGCTAGTGGATGACAGCCCTGTTAATCCCACGAATCAGTGAGCTTGTATCAGTCCACACTCACCCCTGCCCCTGTGTGTCTAAGGGTCATCCCCTGCCTACTTCTCCTCCCCCACTACGGAACTACTCAGGGAAGGACCTGAGAAGGGTGGTGTTGGAGGACTTGCTGCCTGCCACTGCATATCGCCTTCAGCTGCGCTGTGGGAAGCTGGAGAACTTCTGGAAGTGGAGCTCCTGGAGCTCTAACCTTCTCTTCCAAACTGATGGCGGCTGTGAGTGTGCTCATATTCGGCCTCTCTACCACCCTCCATTTAAACGTGCTCTGACTTGTTCCCCATTGGTGGGTGTTTTCCCAAATCATGCCATAAGGTGGCAGTATTCAGTTCTAGGGCAACACAAGCTGTCCTGCGGTGTTGTATTATGTGAGATCAAATACCTCAGCTATACTGATAGATATTTATTTCTGCAGATCCAGATACCCCAGACCTCTGGTTTCAGAGAAACAGTAGTGAAACAGTCTATGTCATGTGGAAGGTAAGAATAGTTGTGATTATTTCACACTTAAACACCAAAGTTATGGGTCATTCATATAGTTATGGTAGTAGGTTGCACGTACATGGAGTTTTATTCCTTAAAGAAGCAAAGTATTTGAAGGTTACAGAAAGAAGTGTAAAAACAGAGTGAATTAAGACAGTATCATTACATTACTGGAACAGTCAGCTGCAGGTAGGGTTGGACAGTGGTTTAGCAGTGCCGCACTGCCACTTAGTGATGTCTCAGTGGTTTTAGTTCCTGTCCCCGTCTTGTTAACTCAGCCGGTCTCCTGGAGTAACGGACTGCTTAGGGAGTATGTGCTGACCTGGAAGAAGATCACAGACAAGCTGGAGCAAAAATTAAAGATGGAGCCAACCCAGTACAAGACCACCATCAACCTGGGCAATCACGGCCGCCATCACAGCATCAGGGTGGAGCTCACTGCCGTCAACGCCGTCAACTCCTCGTCTCCCGCTGTCATCATCGTGCCCGAAATGACGGGAGGTAAAGTGGGTCTGGGGGGAGGTGAAGCTGGACGACCAACAGTTTGGGAGTTTTTGACACACGTGGTCAACACTGTGTATGGCTCATTCATACGAGCCGATACAAACTGAAGGTTAGAGAAGTGGATTCTCTGCCTGCACTGAGGTGCTTTCTACTTGCAGGCAACGTTTCTCCCATCTCCCGGGTAACTGGCAGTGGCGGTGGGTTTGAGCTCTCCTGGTCCCCACACGACAGCAACACCTGCGGGTATGTGGTGGATTGGTACCCAGCTCATGGCAAGAGAGATGTGGAGTGGTTGAAGGTGCCCTCAGGTCAAACCAGCGCCCACATCCAATCAGGTGAGGGCTGCAGTGCCAGCATGAGCCAATCAGGAGACGGGCCACAGTCTCGCCAGTCATATGATGCTCACAGTTCCTGCAGCTGCTGTTCTGCTTGGTTTTTCTGCATGTATTGGAACATGTGTGCCAAATTCGCTGTATGTGTCAAAGCATTGGTTTTTGTTCACTATTTTGCATCACCACAGATGCCCCTTTCCCACTAAAATGGTGTCGGTGCTGGAGCCTAAGCTACCAGCTGCATTTTCACAGCCATCTGGGTCAAATTCCACATGACAACGGAGCAACTGCGTCACTGACCTGCTCCCTCGGCAACACAAAAGAAACATAGCGGACCGCTTCCCCTGTTTCCCAGCTTTACTCCTAACTTTGACAGTATATTTTAACACACAGACGTCCCGCTCTGCCCAAAAACACTGGATTGGCTATCGGAAGCAATAAAGTTATTTTCCAGAGTGATACACACGCAAGCCTCACTTCACATTGCCAAACAGCCAGTTCATTTTGTAATAAATTCTTTATGGGACTGGAGTATTTCTTTCACGGTTTGGGCAGATTATATATGGGATACAAATTGCCTTCAAATTGTTTAAGTGGAAACAAGAGGAAGATCAGCTGACATTCGTGATCGTATATGAAAAATTATGAAATTGTGATTAGTGTTATTGAGTCACTAATCTTGATCCAAAGACAATTCTGCATTCTTACAGAGATCACAGAGAATGTCAGAAATTCAGATCCAACTTCAATGTTTAAAACATTGCAACGCTAGCAGCATTTACAAAACTTCAAGCGTTCATGCTGCTTATCTCACCCATCAGCTCTTCACGTCACTGGTTCCTGGTTCCAGACTGGCTAGTTCTTGGTGCTGGTTCCTGAACTTATTTTTTGGCACTGGAACCAGTTCCTTAGGGGTGGAAAAGCATGTAAACCGGTTGGGGAACCGGCACAGCACCGGGTCAGGAGTGATTTTGACTTTGTGATACGGAAGGCCACCTGCCATCTCTTAAAGAGCAGACCACTGATGGCTTTGTGTTGTCCCTGACCGCTGACTCTCTGCCACCAGCCAGCTTTGCTGCCGGGATGAAGTACATCCTGTCCATCTATACCTGTCAGCTCAGCTTCAAGCTGCTGGAGAGGAAGGAGGGATACATCCAGGAGTTAGGTGAGCAGAGGGGGCCATCCGTGTCAGCCTGGGCTCCATACTTCCCTTACTCCAACTCGCTCTAATCCAGCTCGACTGCCCTGCACCAGCTCCAGATGACGGCGTTCAGAACCTGACAGCCATCCAAGAGGGGGCAGACGTCACGCTCTCCTGGCAGAGGGTTCCCCCGGAGAGGTGCAGGGGGTTCCTCCTTGGTTACATCATCAGGTGTAACTCGTCTGATGTGAGCGAAGGTAACTGATGCCCCGCCTCCCACAGCGACATCATGACTGGGTGCCGCTACATCATACACAGGAGGCAGTTTTGGGACATTATATTACACTTTTGGATATTCAGGGGTATGAGGGTACAGTTTATTGCCCTGAGGGGTATGACAACAACTGCTTTCATGGGACTTGAATATTTACTGACATGACATCTTGGTTATATAAATTTCTGTTGTTTTTTTGGCCCCCCAGTGAATCGGATTAAGCCTGAGGAGCTGGAGTACAAGTTTAAAGGTCTCTCTCAAAATTTGTATACGTTCACGGTGATGGCCTACACAGCGGGAGGTGAAGGCGTAGGAAGCCAGATCTCTGTGAACGTCGTCATAGACGGTGAGTCCTGGTGTAGCCCTCAGCTACCTCCCTGTCCTCTATCTGTTGGGTTCCTCCACTGAAGGTCAGTTTGTGGCCATATTATTGTGAATCATCATTATCACATTCTAATTGCTCATAAAGTCTGCAAAAGCACTATATTCTAATAAAAGCCATTTTTAATTAACTGTGGAATTTAGCTCAAATGACAGCTCATTTTAAATAAAACGCGGTAGAAAAGAAAGACCAGGTGCTTAAAAGGGAAAACCGTGGGCCAACAACATAAGCTAACCTCTTTTCTCTTCACCTGAGGGTTCAACAGAATCTCCTATCTCAGCTAGGCTACAGAAACGGTGGCTCACCAAGTCAAGGAAGCATGGTTGGACCTTTTATTTAGTCATATAATAATTTAGCCTAAGTAGGTGAAACATCAATGTCTACATTTTATAAAGTGAAAGAATGATTGATTGGACGATATAGCAGAGTACACAGTGTTCCCTCGGGACAAGCAAAAGACAGACCAACAAAAAAAGTTTTGTTTAACCTTAACACTGCAGTAGGCCCGGGTTTTCTGTGGGAGTGCTCGGTTAAGCGTCACGTGACCATCGAGGACTGAAAGACAGATTTGTGCATCTTTGTGCCGTTGGATTGCGTGGCCTGTGTGGGAGGTGCTCAAGGCAGACAGGAGAGGTCTGAAAAGCAGCCCAGAGCTTTGCTAAAGCATGCTTCTCCTTTCCACAGCACACTTGGCCTTGCCGATGATCCTCATCACCACAGCAGTCATCAGCTGCCTTCTGGCTTTCCTCATGATGCTCTGCTACAGATACAGGAGTCGGTATGGTCTTCCGCTTGCACCTTTTTGGTATGGCAGCTGCTGTAATTCACAAATGCATCTGTTAGTCACGTCCTCCGTTTTGGTCCCGTTTTTCTTTTCCAGGATCAATGTGATCTTCTACTCCGAGGTCCCACAGCCCAAGATCTCCAGCGAGTGGTGGACGGAGAAGGTGAGCCCCCCACTTAAAGCTTTGTGCTCCAGTCTCTCAAAATTGGCGTACAAATGTAGTCACATGCATTTTATAACTTTTGTGTGCCTTCACAAGTATGTTTGACCATATTTAACAGAAAGACCATCGGTCTATGGATGAACCGTGTGAGTGCTCGTGTGTAGCTTTATTCTGTCTGTCACCTCAGCCACTGTTCTCTGGTCTCTCACTTAGGGGGTGCCATTGATGGTTATAAAACCATGTCTTCACCACCAGCTTCACATTATGGAGAAATATGGCAGCACAGCAGACCTTAAGCTGGATGCGGAACTGTGCTTCCCTGAAGATAAAGTGTATGATGACCATCTGGTCAAGAAGTTTTATATGCAGGGGTCAAACAGCAAGCTCAAGCCGCAGCCCACTCCCTGCCCTGACTCCGCCCCCTCAGATCCTGTATACCCTCCCAGTAAAGCTGTGCCCGGTGACATCACCTACACGAGGATACAAGCACGGGTGCAACAGCTTGACGTGCTGTCCCAGATGGCTGAGCCCCAGTTGAGCCCCCCATTCCTGGGTGTTCTGGCTGCTTCGCCTGAGTGCCTGGGCAGCTACCTGCCCCAGCGTGCCGCTCAAAAAAGACCGGCTACTGGGGATCATCTTGTCAGTCCTGTTTCCATCAGCTCTTCACAGTTCCTCCTCACTGAATGTGAATCTCTGGAGACCTGTGATCCCACCCACCCAAATCTGTCCTCTCACGGTGTTCCCTCCACCTGCTGTTTCATTAGTAATCCCACCTACTGTGCAACATTTCCTCCTCAGTGCCCTGGCTCCCTCTAGTGGACTCTCCTGGTCAATGCAGTTTATATTGGACCTAAAACATTTGTCTGGTTTGGATGAGAGTCCCTTACAGTCAGGTAAATTTAAGTCAAGTTTGCACTACTGCGGCAGACAGTAGTAATTAAGGCATGCCCATCACCACTGTCTGCGATGGTGTCCACCAGGCCCGGAGCATTGACCAGTCGGGGCACTCCAGCCATCACCACTCTCTGTCCATAGGAACAGTGCCACTAAATCAATGCTGGACCAAGTTGCAGAGGGTGCAGTTAGCAGCCCTAAAAATCAGACTGGAAGATAAAGATGAAAGACCGACCACAGCTTATGCTCAGTGTATGGGTGTGGGTGGCCTTGGCTGAAATATGGGGGCCAAATAATGTGAATGACAATCACTCGAGAGAGTGTCATCGTGTGACTGTTACGAGGTCATTTCGGCCTAAAAAAAGAAAAAAACTACTAACTAGTTTTTCACAAATGTAGCAGCAGTAACCTCCCGCGGTTCACGAGAACAGGGATTTTATTAGATTTTTTTCTATTTCCTCCATCGACTTCATTTTGAATATCTGTATGAACTGTGATCGTTCGGAATACTCCGTGTATATACTGTCCGTCACTATATGTACCATTACACAGGGAAACCTCTGACACATGTCCACAGTACCATGAGCACACTAAAACGCTGCTTGTCGTGAATGTGTTAATACAGCATTGAAGGGGTAGCAGCTGTTCTTGTAAAAGAGGATTGAACTAAATCGGGTAATATTATGAGTTGAAAATAAATGTAATCATTTCTCATCAGATGCCTCTGGCGTGTCCGTCTCACGGTGTGAAACTACACGAGGTCGCGGCGGTATCAGGGTGACACGTGCTTCAGTTGCCATGGCAGCACTTCCGTAAACAAACGATGCTAGGGAGATGAACGCGCTCCTAGCGTTCAGCTTGTCCTGAATTTTTTAATGGGAGAAAAGCAGTCCGTGTGACAGGGGTAAGTGAAGATGTTGGTCGGGCAGAGAAGAAAGCCACCCCGCCGGGAGATCGCCGGACCGACGCCGCATTCCGTGGCTCTGGTGAGCACTCACTTTAGGCACGATCGGCGCCGTCGGTTCGCAGTAAGAGTCATAACGAGAGTGACCGAATTAAAATATAAGTAATAAACTGACCGCGGTGAAATGAAAAGAAAATGAAATAAATGGCCGCGCCGGACGCACAGGAGTTTAAGCGGCTTAAACTGACATCGATTGTTGCGACTCTCCAGAGGGCGAGATACCCGTCCTCAAGACCGGCCGACTACCTCATCCAGGACCGGCAGCGGCAAGAGGCTGCTCGAGTCGGGGTGTCGGACTTCACCCGCTACCAAAAGTCCTGCGAGGTCCGGACTCAGTGGGAGATCAGCACCGAGCGCCGCATCGTGCACCGGACCACCGAACGGCGTGTCCAGGACGCCGTGAGGCAGCTCAGGGTCAGCCTGGAGGACCGTAGAGACAGGTGTTAATCAGAAACGTACAGCGCTGTGAAATGAAACGAGGTGAAAGGGGAATTCAGTAGATTATATGAAGAGGAGATGGTAAAGACTAAATAAAAGTTAAGCATGTCACTCTACAGACATTTCAGTAAACCAATTTTTTGCCTTTTCCAGTGTGGATGGAAGCAAGCAGAGGACCCTGCAGTAAATCTGGTTAAACACAACATTTCTGTGCCTCTTTTCTGCCTCTTTCCTGGCACGCAGATTGCGAGAAATGCTGGAGACAGAGGAGAAGGAGCTCCTGGCGCAGATGGAGGCCCAGGGGGAGACATCATTGGAGAGGCAGGCGAAAATACGGGAGCGAGCCCGATTGTTGAAGGAGAAACGGGAGAGTGAGCGGCAGAAGGAGGTCCTCCTCAGGCTGGAGCAGCTCTTCAGGTGAAGTCCAGGCTGACAGGGAATGGCGCTTGGCCAAGTCAACGGACAGTGGCTGACCAGACATCTCACATCCACCTGTCTTCCAGGGAGCAGAGCGAGGAGTTGCGGACTGCACAGGCGCACCAGCATCAACAGGAGGTATGCGCGGATCGTGCCGCTCAGCTGCGCAGCCGGGAGGAGGAGCACCAGCGGCACCTGGAGGAGGAAAGGCTCTTCGCCCAGCTGTGGGAGGCCGACCGCCAGGCTAAGGAGGAGCGGGCCGAGAGGGAAGCTCAGCAGCGGCACCAGAGTGCCCTGCAGCAGCGGGACGTCCTACGCTCCCAGATGGAGGCTGCCGAGCAGCAGAGGATCCAGGCCCAGCAACTGAAGAAAGAGCAGGCCCAGCTGCTGGTACGGGAGGGGGGGTCTGAGCCGGTGCCGTGCGCCTGTTGCGTGGCGTCATCCTGTACACAGCGTGTCTGTCCCCACGCAGATGGAGCAGCGGGAGGTGCAGCGCCTGGAGGAGCAGCAGGAGCGAGGCCGAAAGCAGGAGGAGCAGGAGCGCACGCGCAGGGAGCTGGAGCGAGCGCTGCGGCTGAGGACGGGGCGACGGGCGCGGGAGCAGCAGGGGGAGCGGGAGCTGGACACGTGCTTCCTAAAGCAGCTGCTGCGGGAGGAAAAGGACGAGGGTCAGGAGCGGGAGAACCGGAAGGTGATGGGAGCGAAACCCTGGGGTGGCAGAGTGATACCTGGGGGGCGGGGCTAGTCTGACACCCTCTCTCCCCACAAGCAGCAGGAGCTGCGGCAGGAGCAGCTCTGCTACCAGCGCTACCTGGCCGAGAGGGCAGAGGAGCAGAGACGCCTGGAGGTGGAGGCGGACCGGCTGATGGAGGTGGAGCTGAAGAGAGCCTGGGCACGGAAGGAGGAGCAGCGGCGTGTGGAGCAGGAGGCTCGGAACTGCCTTGTGACAGAGGTGATGGATGTCCGGCGCCAGCAGGTCCAGGAGAAATGTAAGGCTGAGGAGAATAACGGGTCGGCCGGTTAAGGAGGGGCCCCGTTTGGCCTGGGAGGCCTGCTGATTGTTCTGGGGGTGGGGGTGATCATGCCTCTTCCTTTAGTGGCGGAGAACATGCAGAGACAGGTTCAGCTGGGGGAGGAGAGGGAAGAGCTGAACAGAACCATCCAGAAAAATCGACAAGAAGAAGAGCAGGCGAAGGAAAGGTATTCACCGGTCACAGTCTCACGCACGCAGTCCTAAAGCATGCGGTAACGGCTGGGCCGTCTGGTCTTCCCTCTCAGCCTTAAACAGACCCGTCAGCAGTATCAAGCAGATCTGCTCTCCCAGATACGGCACCAGCAGCAAGTCCGCCAGGCACAGAAGGATGAGCTGGAGTATGAGCTCCAGGAAGGGCTAGCTTTCCAGGAGCAGTACCAGAGCAGGCTGCAGGAAATTCTAGCTCGACCTGGTTCCCACTCAGGGCTGGTCCACCCCTTCAGAAGACCAGACGGGACACCTCCAGCATCCAGGAACGAGCCGGCCAGGATTGACCTTTGAGTGGCTTCATACGCACGCAGATACACACTGGTTCTCAATGTAACACTTCATCATAAAATATAATACAACAGGTTATCACGAAATATGAAAAAGAAACTCATTTTAAATGTGTTCTTGTCACTTTAATATTCTAAAGGACTTTAAACTGTCTGGCCACTGGGGGGCAGCAGTTGCTCAGCTTTAGCAATTTCCCATGTTTTTGAAGGCCAAAGTCCTGCAGGTTTTATGGAACGACATTTACATAGGAGCCAACAGACAGATGGAACAAACAGCTCATGCAACTGTTCTAATAATTACATGAAAAAAACATCTAAGCCAGAGTAACCACCTCTATTTAGCATGATGCAAGGACTAAGCCTGTTTGACTGTTGGAGGAGGGGCTTTAACCTCTCAGTGGAGACACCTGTGTGGTCAGTTAGTCAAAAGAAATTTTATTGTCCATCAAGGGAAACGTACACTATCTTGTACATTAACGTCAGTGCTTCCCCCTAGTGGCCACCCAACAGAAAACAACCAAGTTAGAATAACACTTCACTTTTTTTTTTTACTGAACCCTTCTTTCAAAACAATGCATTTAGACAGCTGATTGTACTCAAGCAGTTATTACAGCACAGCCCCTATTGGGATTTGAACAAGCAATCTTTAAGTCCACCCCCATGAGTAGAGCACCTGCAAACTTCATCCTGCTGTGGACTAGATGACCAGCACTGGTGAGAGGGTTCCACCACGGCTGCCTGCATCTGGAGATCTCAGGACAGCGACCAACCAATAAAAACACGAGGGAGCCGCCCACCAGAGAGCTGATAGGCTGCTCAGAAAAGTGACACATCCAAAGGCAGTGGAATCAGAGTGGAACCTCGCGCACACACACTTAACCGTGGTGGTGTTTCGCAACCTAATGTGACAAGTGTGGAACATCTCGTTAGATCAGAAAACTGGACCGACCAGTTCCAGGCAGTGTCCGTTGTGTCGTGCCGAGAGACGATCTGCCAGGCAGTTCTCCCTCCAACAAAGTTGCAACATGGGGCTGCAAACAGTGGTAAGGTGGGACCTTTCTCCTCTAGACCACTTCTACTAAAAAGGAGCCTCATTTTTCCTGGATGAGTAAAGAAATTGGAGTCCCCCTCCCTTTGAGCGCTCTACTGGCTGGTGTGACATCAGACTCAGTGAACATCACAGGCGGTGTTAGTTAACACCCCCTTTGCTGGCCGTGTAGTAACACTAGTGCCACCTTCCTGCAAGCTCCACAGCGGCCACTCAAATTCATGGTGTTTTTGGAGTATGACTGTAACCTGCTGGGGTGTAACATCACTGATTTTAAACCTGTGATTGCCTACACACACACATTCATTTCAGTGGAAATCATTTTTTCATCACACCACACACATTAAAACGATGCAAACTCCACCACTCCCTAATGGTCTAAGAAACTGCGATGGTTTGTACTGTTTCGAAATGGTCCAGGGCTGGGTGTATTTTTAAATAACACAAAGGGTTTTTTTAAAAATCAGTCTTAATTATTACTGTTTGGTAGTCCCATCAGCCCATAATAAAGCAGTGGTTCTCTGTTACGATGATTCAGTGCTGGGCTCTCTTCTTTATAACCTTGATCTTTTTGTGACACAAAAGTCTGTTTTTCTGTTAGTAGATTACCGGACACATTTCTGGGTATTCTCTGGCATACAAAACAATACATTATAGCAATTTCTTTGGCAATTTTTTGCGAGGAACAGATTCTTCCATGATAAAATCACCAATCAGCTGAAAAGAATAGTATATGTACAAGTATATATTTGGAACATAGATGACTTGCATTGCAAATGTGCTCTAGGCTGGGATCTTCTGTGTTAATAATGTCATTGTGTTTTAACAAGTGATAATGTGTAGACCTGTGTGTTTGCTTCAGTCTATTCAATGTCATCCCCATACCAAGCTAAGGAGTGGTTTGGGAGGAGAATCATTAGCTGTTCATAGGCAAAACATGTTTGTCACCCATTTAGCACTACTGGGGCAGGCCTGGGACATTGCTCAAGCAAGGGTTTGCTCTGAGCAGGCTCAAAGAACAGTGCCACTCAGAGATCGCACCACCAAGCAAAAGACAGCTGTCCTTCACCTGGACGTGATTCTGTGATTTCCCGAGCATCTGTGGCTCATCCAAGCACTTGAGATGGCCGAGTACAACCATTACTGTAAGGTAGGACACTTTATTTCACCTGGCTGATGTGAATATCTGGTAGAGTGGTATTCCCTCATAGGGTACTATATAAAGTGTGTATCTGTCTGTCAATGCCTTTACTAGTGCTGTGATACGTTGTTTTGTGACGATACATCCGTAAATATAGCAATCTTTTTGGTACTTTGCTTAATTCATGTTTAAATTAGTTTGTTTAATTCATTCCTTAATGAAAATGCATCACTTCATCCCCAATGTATTCCCTCACACGGTAAATTGCGGACAAACATTTATGTAAAGATATTCCCATCCATCTTACATTTCAACGTCTGCATCAACTGTTCCTAGCTGTAACTTTTATTTTGACGTGTAGCTCAGTCAAGTGGATCTGTGTTCTAATGAAAACTATTTTATTATTAATTTAATTTCAGATTTTCTTTTAATTGATATTGATGCATACATGGAGTTGACTCGGTTTCACATCTAAAGGTGTGGTGCCTCTTAACGGTTTACCAGTAGCACTGTGGAGTACAAAAGTGAGGGAGTATTTTTTAAATTCACATGGTGGTTAGACATTTTCCTATCATTCCTTAAACGGTCACAATGACGAGACAAGGAAAATTATTTTCATCTTTTCATTCATTCACTCTTGAACTGGAGGCCGTCCCAGGCATATAAAGGCTACGCCGAGGGCATGTTGATCCCCTAAGGCCAAATGCACACATTCACCCGGGTGGCCTGTACTGGAGCGGGACGGGAGGTCGTGCAAAGAGGCAGATATGCTTGACTCGAACCCGCAACCCCGGGGTCTGACACCACATGGGGGGGAGAGAGCAGGCGCCGGAAGGTGTGTCATCCCGGGAAAGGACAGCCTGCCGGTCTACATGAGGGAGTCCATGGACACGGAGAGGAAGTGAAGGGGAGTAACTACGTTTATCAGGCACTCGCCAGCCACACACCAGGAGTGTGCGAAAATACACCTGCGACGAAGGGGACGTGACCGGAGACGTCTATTAAACACGGTTACGGAGGAAGTGTCAGAGATACCTTTAGGTGGGGAATGGCGAGCAGACTGGCCCACGTTTAAACGAGGCGATGTTGTAGGAATAGGGCTTTTTGGAGGTTTTCGTTGGGCTGGAACGAGATGTCCGTGAACGAGCTCTTCACAAAGGTGAGTGCGTGTCCAGCACCTGTCCCAGGACACCTCCAGCCTCACCTTCACCATGCCCGTCACAACCAGCAATTTCCGAATAAGTCGTGTGAGCTGCTTTCAAACCTGGTGTGATATTTTAATGTTAAAGTTGCTTGACTTGTCTTTTGAACCGCGGTCCTCGTAAATTCCCGTATAGCACGCTTTGAAACGCAGGTGCCATTTATAACCAGAATATTATAAGGGGCATTTTTCTCCTTGTCCCACTTGCGGCAAACAGGCGCAACAGGTCTGCTTTCGGTCCGCGTCGATACGGTTTCCGTTCAGTTTCGGTCGGCTTTCGGTCCGGTTTCGGTGTGCTTAGGGACCGTCTATAAATTCCCGCACTTTACTCGGCACGTCAGCCTCATTTGTATTTACAGCCTCACCTTCGAACCACGTTCACCTGCTTTTTGCTCGAACGTAACGCCGCTTGGGGCTTTTCAATACGATTAAAAAAAAAAAATCAATCAAACAGGAATTCGTTGCAATACGTGAATTTCCTCATTCCCATGCCAGTCTTTGTAAGTGGAACAGCCTTACTTCTGCTGGACTGCCGTGTAGAACCACGTTTTTCAAACGGACAAGGCGGTATTAAACAGCTCATTTGTTTGAAGGGAAGCCTCCGTCTACGCCGGGTGTGCTTGACAGACTGTCTGGTGTGTGTCAGGATGTCCCATCTTGAACAGCTGTAAACTGTGCCGAGCTTGAGCTTGAGCTCTCGCTTCCTTGCAGCACTGAAATGTGCTGAATGGACCTAAACCTTATCATTGAGGTGTGCATGCGACTGCAGGAATTTGTGGAAAATTCACAGCAATTAAAGAAAAGAGTAAAGTGATCTGTGACCTTGAGGCAAAACTGGAAGGCCCATACTGAGATGAGGCCTCTCCGCAGTCTGGACTCGATCTGAGGCTGGACGTGTGTGCCTTGGGGAGGTCGCTTGAGGCTCCAGCCAAGACCTTTTTCCACATCAGAGAGGAGCCGATCACATCAGTTCTCTTGCCATTTATGACGTCACTATGAGCAGGCTCGTGGTGCATTTGTATTGTTCTGGACCATACTGGTGTGACTTGGCTGTAGTGAAGTGTTGCGTATTCACTAAACACATTGTGTGCCTGTCAAGAAGAGAACAGCGCATAGTCTACCTTGGAGAAATAAAAATGTTATTGTTGTTATTACAAATTCTCTGAATGAACTCTGCCTCACTGCTAGAAAGTCCATGTACTGTAGATGATTTGGGTAACCCACTGCCGCAGTAGAACTCTGTTTTGTTTAAGGCTGTTTGTGGAGAGGTTTGACCTGTTTCTACCATGGAAAACATTGCTAAAGCTAGTATAATCTGCTGACTTCATATTTTCTGCAGGCCAGCCCCAGGAGGTAATTTTTTGTCCCATATCAAATTTGTCATGTCTGCTCCTAGGTCTTGGGCATTATCTGTTAATTAATTTTGTGGTTGAGACGGATTTGGCTAGCCATTATTACTGCAGTTAATCCTTCTCATGACTGAACTCACCCCCTGCAATACATAGCAGCTCATTAATGCCTGAGAAACATGTAGATTTTTGGGAAGGAATGGTTTGTGTGTAGTGAGTTATTTGGGCAGTCGGCCGTATTACTTTTGTTAAGGAGCTGTTGTGATTTTTAATTCTGCTGATTCCTTTTTAATAGTGGAAAAAGGGTCCATATGGCTGACGCAGTCATTTAATGTCCTCTGCAACCCTGCATGGTCAACACGCTGACAGGCTACTCGTCGCATGTGGTCATCTTATAAATGTTGACAAATGGCTTAGATGTGACCCACGGGAGACCGTCTAGGTCTCATCGACCACAGGGTGTCCCTCTCATCCCCTTCGACATCACTCTGGTCGTTCTCTGGGTTTCCTGTAATAGACACGTGGTGGGTCTGACTGAAGATGCTCTTCTGGGTCTTGGGCAGTAGGATGTTATCAGTTATGGCAGGTTTGGCTGCTGAGATGATGCACTGGCTGTAGGCCAGACTGACATGTGCTTTGAATTGAAAAGAAAACGGTTTGTTACAGACAGAGTGCTGTATAATCGAAGGCCCTGGTGTGTGCCTCCCCATCATGTCGCCGCTCTACACGGTAGTGGGTAGACGAACTGGGGCTGTGGAGGCTTTCTCCAGGGGTGCACCCTCGGACCAGGTAGAATTCTCCCTCTTGTCAGGAGCAAACGGACCTGGATGAATCACGGCTGACCCCAGCCTTTGCAAGTAGATACAGGTACTTATGTGACCACATATTGAAGTGATGGTACTGCGTGGTTCCCTGCCTGTGTAAACCAGTGTAAAAATGATGGTTAGTGCTGCTCCGGAGGAGCTTGCCGTTTTCCTCGCCCGCTTATGTTATGAGGGGCCTTCCCTCACAGGAACGCCTCGATTATAATTTTCAGACAAAGCGTGCGGTAAGCGTCTGTGCTGCCATATGGGAGTTGTGACCTGTGTCTGTCGCTTCATTCGCTGTTATTTTTAGCTACTTAAGCTGGTTAGTTCCCTGGTGACTTCTTGATACCTGTGCTGCCTTCATCTCCTCTGGCAGAACTTGATTAACCAGTTGCACAGCCCAGGTCACCCATCAGTCCTGCGGCTCAGCATCAGAACAGCTTCTTCACAGTGGCTAGACGTGCACCCCCCAGCTAGCGGTCCCCTTAGAGTGGATCCTTGGTCCATATGCGGTTCTGTTTTCGGCTCCTGAAGGACATCGTGGGGTGGTGTAGGTTGGCTGGTTAGTTTGCTTGGTAAAGTGGGACGTGGGGCTTGAAGGTTAACGTGGGGTGTGAGGTTGACCAGACCTGATGTCCCTGATGGTTTGGTGAGGGTGTGGATGTGTGAATGATCAGTGCTGGCCGTCGCTGTCCTCGTCTCGGCAGAAGAACCCTGCCGTGTTTCCTTGAGCCCGGTTCAGTAGAGAAGGCTGGTCATGTGACCTCAGCCCTCCCCAGAATAGCGGTGACGTTCTCGCTCAGCTCTCTGTCATGGATCCTGTGCCACGGAGGGAGTGTTCCACCTGCATGTCAGAGCTCATGGCCCATGAAAACGGCGTTCTGACAATCCAGGAGGTGTGGGCGTCAGTTGGGATGGGCTCTCAGTGATTGGTGGCAGATGATGTGAGAAACGTGGGACTTTTTCTAGCATTTAATTTGTTGGTGATGCTCACTGTCACACTGGTAGCTCCCTTTCCTGTTTTTTGTGAGCTGTGCTGATAAACAAGTGGCCCAATCCCAGGGGAGCATGGCAAGCCACAGGTGGTGCTGTGGCGTGTGGCTCCACCCATCTCCAGCTCAGACTGTTCAGCAGGGTTCAAGGACCTCGAGGGGGGCTTATAAATAACCCTGAAGTAGTACATTCAGAACCTGGGGAGATGCAGATGGTGTCCACACACCCATTCCTGACCCGACCTCCACGGTATCCGGAGTTTCTTTCGAGCATTATTTGAAAACACCCTTTCTTGTGCCCCTGGGTCTCCCTTCTGCGCTCATCTGGCTCCTAGTGAGTTAGAACCAGGGAGCTGGCCGCCTTCTGGCGGCTCTCTACCTACCCGCACAGACGGAGGCCAGGGTGGGGCTGGTGTGTGACGCACCACTCAGTGAAAGCCGATCGGCCTCAGCGACAGCCGGAGCGGGTAGGACCGGGCGTGTGAAAAACGCAGCTCATCCGTTCAGCTCCAAATGCTTTCATCACGAGCCCCTCGGTCTGAAATGCAGTGTAACGTGAGAACCTTTCACCGCACGAGCCCTACTGGGATCTACTCATCTGCGGATCCCATGCGGAGCCACGTTCACTGGGGGCAGTGGCCTGAGGCTGTGGAGCAGCCTGATCTGCAGACAAAGTTCCACTGGTTTGTGTGTGTGTGTGTGTGGCTGCGGCTGCGGTCTGTGTGCTCCCTGCTTCTCTTTCAGATGGTGGATCTGTCTGTCAATCACTTCAGAGATTTCGCTGTGCAAGCTTAATAGCCCGTCTGCCTCATGGCAGAAGCTCTCCACCTTGGAAAGAGCCAAAGGAAGGCTGGGGCAAAGGTTTCGCTGTCCCTGCTCATGACAGAGGCAGGGACGCCTTTATTCTGCAAGCACAGAGGAAAAAAAAAAATCAGCATGGCTGTGACTGAAAGGCTTCCAGGGTTGCTTCTGGTTCCTGATCGTTATAATGGGCTTCCTGCTGTTGATCCAAATGTCACCATCCACCCTCCCAACGGCTGTGGCCGTGTCATAACGGCTCGGGGGCTTGGCTGGAGCTCTTCAACAAGTTGGTGGTTAGACCGTCTCATAGGTAGTCTGGTTTCCTTAGGAAGTACACACTCACCTGCTTTTGGAAACACTCGCCGACGACCTCTGACCTGCTGGATTGGCAGTTGGGAGGGCAGTGTCTGCTTTGCAAGCCAAACGATGTGCCAGCTTCACAGAGCTGGATTTGCATGTCGGAGCCAAGCCAAACGGCATCTGCAGGAGAGTTTAACAAGCTGCAGTTCTGCTCTGGAGCTTTTTGCTGTCGGGTTCAGTTCAGCCACTCTGCAGTGTGGTTATTGCTCTTTGTGTTTGGGGGTCCAGACAGCTCTTACACCCCTGCTGGACAGGTTGTACAGCGGAGGTTCCGAGGGGCTTCTTAGCAGTTATTGGATTGACTTAAGATAATGGTGCAATTTTTTAAACCTGATTTGGGTACTCTTGGATATGGTTGGTGCGTGGTTCAGATGTAGCATAAAATGGTCAGGCCTGCTTTAGTGGCTGGGTTAGTTAGCAGAGCTATTGTCCAGTACCGTTTCCACATGGTTGGATATTAGCCAATGAAAAGTCTGAGGTAATGGTGCTGTATACTGAATGATAGCTTTAAACAGTAAATAGGGAGGAACTGTTGGATATTTGTGTTAAACGTTAATGAAAGCCTGACATCACCTTCAGCAAAAGCTTTGTTCTGCCTGCTCCACACTTTTTTACCCCTCTCTTGCGTGAGAGCCTAAAAATGTGGAAATTCTGGTGCTTTCTGAAGCTGTCTGTCCCCATAAAGCATGAACAGCAGCCTTTGGCTGGTTAGGACCATCGCTGATGCTGGCGTGGGCTTTCAAAATTAAGCCACCTATAAGGAATCTCTTGTAAATCGATATCTAGAAGCTGAAGGCCGACTTATTTAATTGGCTGGCAGATTTTCCAGGCTATGCACACTCGGTCCTGAGCTGACACAGGTTCTGATGGTTCCATTCTGCCCCCCTCCCCCCATGGCCCGCTCAGTCTGAGACTCAGTCATGGTTGTGGAAGGCTGTTCTGGTATTGCCACGTCAATTAGAGCAAGCTGTGGCCTAGCAGTACTCTTGTCGGCTGTCCTGGGAACTTTGACCAGCTCACCACTGAGGACTGTGACTGGTGCACAGAACACCTTTTCAACGGTGCGTTTTCGCCGTTCCCACGGAGGGTGGGAACCTTTCTGCGGTGCGCTGTCATCGTGGAGACTGGGAGCAACATTCCGTGTGCAGCCCCGCCTGCTCCGCGTGCCGCAGATGCATTCTTTATGGGGCGCCATGCTATGAAGGAGGAGTTGATTTAGGTAGCATGGGTCATAGCTCTTTGACCTTTCGACCACTGTGTTGCATCATTTGTGTTGTGTGATCTTGGCCTTGTGTGTGCCATTTCCGGAAGCACGGAGATCTTTTATTGTGCTGTACAGGGCATAGTAGGCCCAAGGACGGCTGTCAGGATCAAGGTGCAGATGTCTGCTTCCGAAGGAGATCACCCACCTACGTACAACCATATACAACCCGGTTGCTGATTAACCCAGGAGTGAGTTGGCCTGGCTTTTCCAGTTCACCTCTCTCTAGGCGTGAGGCTCTCTGTCCTTTCAGGAGATGAATGCCTTTCTTTCCTGGTCACATTTTCCTACAAGACGTTCCGGCTCGTCTTTCTCGAACGCTGTTCCGTCGCTCCGTGTTAAAGGTCAGGCACGGCATGCTCACCCTGTGAAGCAGTCTCTGTCCACCCTCAAGTTTTAAACGTCTACTCGCAATATGGCCTGGCAAATAAGATCACTGTGTCAGGCTCTTCCATGCTGGGAATCGCTTTCTCCTGCTCTGTCGTCATGGAGATGGGTCTATAGTGTCTAATGGTGAAGCCCGTGTCATTAATGTCATAAATGTTCATGGCACGTGTGCGTCTTCGTATGATCTATTCATTCATTTCCTTTTTTTAAAATCTGCACATGATGCATTTAAAATGAACATAGTGCTTGGAGGCATTGCCTTCTGTGTCTGCCTGATTTCAGCCACCTCTTCATGATGTTTTTTTTTTGTTCCTGCTCTCCATATTGGCCACATGTTCACAGTCTGCCAAGGAGAGCAGGGGTCCAGGGGGCACATACAACTGCTTATTTATTCTGGAGTGATAGGCTTTAAGGGGTGAAACCATTGAGGATGGAGCATCTGAGGGAAATGGGGGCAGTCACCGTGTGAAAGAAGATTACTGCAGAGGGTCTTTAATTGTCTGAGGGTGTAACAGCCCCCAATAGCCACCAGGGGTGTAAACACACCTAGAAATATTTACTAAAGATATTCATACACAGCACAGATTTGCAACCTCCAATCACAATGGACAGTACTCCCAGAACAAAATGTACATGAAGTAGCATCCATCACAACTGGAGCTACAAAGATTCAGTATTGCCCTGGTTCTCATGCCAGCTGTCCTTCATGTAGTCTTCTCAGTTTGTTTCCCTGCTACTGTTGACCCCTCCTTATCACGCAGCCTATTCCTCAGTCACGTTCCCACATTTCAGTTTAACCGTTTGTGGTACTGGGGCTTGAGAGCTCCCATGTTACCCCCCCATTCCACTGCTCTCCATCTCCCCTTGGGTTCCTGTTTACTCTACACACCATCCATGCAACCTCCTGTGGAGCCACACAGACCCCAGTATCACAGTACAGTTCTCTGGCTCTGGTTCAGGGTAGCCCCTGCCCTCCAAACATGCCCACTGTCTGCTGAACTGTATGGACTCATCTGATTTTTCACTGATTTACACAACTTATTATAAATGAAATAATTAGAAGCCTATCAAGAGATCCCGGTATCGTCCGCTGGCTTACCACGCCCTCCCTCCACTTCAGCTGTCCACACCGACCGACTTGCTGTCTTCTGAGCCATTGAACCTACTCTGATCACTGGACTGTATCTTCCAATACCATGCTGTCCTCCTGACTGTTCAACATTGCTGTTGTTATTTGTATTAATGAATTTGTCCAGCTTGGTGCCAGCCAGAGGAGGATGGGCTTCCTCCTTGAGTCTGGCTCCTCCCAAGATTTCTTCCTTCTGAGGGAGTTGTTCCGTGCCACTGTCACCATTGGCTTACTCCCTGGGGACTCTGGGCCCGGGACTCTGTAAAGCGGTTTGCGACAGTGCTTCTTGTTAAAGGCGCTATATAAATAAAACTGAATTGAATATTGCTTCTGTTTTGGGAGCTGCGTTTGCTAACCTTCCTGAAGACCTATTGAGCTTCCTCCATCAACATGCTGATGAGTCTAGACTCTATCACCGTTTACATGCTATTGAGGTGTCAGGAGTCTCATGATTTAATGTGAAAAGTCAATCTTTCATAGCCCTTACTAGCTTCTAGACATGTGACCCGGTTCCAAAGGGACCCAAGCCTAGAAATGACTTCCCTGTGTTCACTGGTGAGTGATGGTCTGCTGTGCGGATAGTCTTCTCTTCCTCATACGGGGAAATGAAGGTATGCTTTGGCCGGCTGGTTCCATTTGCCCAGCTTATCGTGCCAATAAAACAGGAAGTCAAAGTACACGACACGATGCTGAAACTTTGACCGAGTGTGTGGCATGTGGCCTGTCTCACCCAATGAGTCTTCACTGTGTCTGTTTCAGTACACGAGGGTTTGGATCCCCGATGCAGATGAGGTGTGGAAGTCTGCAGAGATTACCCGGGACTACAAGTTAGGGGAGGCTGTCCTGCACCTCAAGTTTGAGGATGAATCGGTAACTTTGTGTGTTTGTTTTTGTTTGTTTGTTTGTTTGTGGAGCTATTTGGATTTATCACTTGTCAGGGGAAGCTCCAAAACAATCTGTCCTGTCAAAGCCACATGGTAACAAAGTTCCCAGAGTGAAATTAACACCAAGCCTAAAAGGCCAGCTCCCCTGAACACCCAGCTCCCTTTACATACCCTCAAATATGAGGCTGCCAGCAACCTCGGAGTCCCTCCCCGGGGTCTTCGATTGAGCTCTAAGGGTTCTTGGTTCTCTCAGCTGACATGATGGTCGTCCTAAATGCAACCCCGATCGACGTGAACCATGCCGTGTTAGTGCAGAGACTTGTCATCTCCTGCTTACCCCACCCGGTATCTTGTCTCAGACCCTGGAGTACCTGGTGGGCCCCAAGCACAACCCCCTGCCATTCCTGCGCAACCCAGACATTCTGGTGGGGGAGAATGACCTCACGGCGCTCAGCTACCTCCACGAGCCGGCCGTGCTGCACAACCTGCGGGTCCGCTTCCTGGAGTCCAACCACATCTACACCTACTGCGGTGAGTGAGCCTGGCTCCTCTGTGCACCTGTCCTTCCGCCTGCGTTTGTTAACGTTGACTGACATACCCTGTCTGGCCAGGTGCAGTAGTCCAGGGTTGTTGTGTGGGTTTTTTTTTTTTTTTTTTTTTCCTTCATGGTAGCTTTGCCCTGCAGTCTTTTGCTCCCACCCATCTTCCCAGTTGGTTATTCAGCAGTGACGCACATGACTGTCAGCCAGTCAGATGCTGACACCACCTATGCTGTGTCCACTGTACGTATTTTGAGTGGAGTTGATAAAATCCTGCTTTCACCGCAGTGACAAGACAGTTAATAGATGTAATGTGTCATCGTGGGTGGTGCAGAGGGGTTGTTTGGTAGAAAAACCAGTTAGACGTGTTTGGGTAATTTGTGTGTCTGGAAGCTCTTCTGTTGTTAAAACCATGACATGAATCATGGGCCCAGTGAACATTTACTCTCATTTCTGCTTAGGGCTGAGAGCAGTATGGAAGGTAGGCTGTCACGCAGAGGAAGACCGTTAGTGTGACTCAGTTAAATGGCCACCTGCAGGCCATACGTGGTCACTGTTTTTCACCTTGATTCTTTCACTTTGTTAGCCCAGGTGTCAGAAACTAAAAACTTTTTGGTTTATGGTCTGTTAGGTCCAGCATGGCATTTTTCAGACCCCTTTTTCATTCCGAGTGGTGGCCGTCGTGTGCCTGATGGCCTGACCTCATGTGGGAGAGGCTATTACAGCCATGTGTTGTTCCCACTAGCCGCACTTTGTGACTGGCCATTCTCCTCACACTTTCACAGGGATCGTTTTGGTGGCAATCAACCCATACGAGCAGTTGCCGATCTATGGGGAGGAGGTCATCAACGCATACTGCGGCCAGAACATGGGGGACATGGACCCACATATCTTTGCTGTGGCTGAGGAGGCCTACAAACAGATGGCCAGGTAACCAAGGCCTGGGCCCCACATACAGCTGTAGACAGTATTGAGCTGGAACCTTGGGCGCGTGTTCATGTTTCTTTCCTGGTTTGGGCACCGGAACCACCCAGACAGCGCCCATCCTTCTCATGGAGGAATGAAATGCCGACCAGGGCTTCCACCCCATTTAGGAATGCCCTGCCTCCCTGAAAAATGGCTGGCTTTACATCTACAGCTGTAATGTTCCTAATGTGTCTGTTTGAATTCTGTTCTGCTTGTTTATCAGTTAAATGTCAAAGAAGTGTCATCATAACATGCAGCCTTGAAGCATTCCTGTTACATTAGTCATGAGTTCGGTTTAAAGGGCGTGTAATTTCTCTTCAGTGAAATTGTTGAAAGTAGTTAACTGTGGTGGATGTTTCTGCTGGCATTGATGTGGAATCAGCAGACAGTTAATTTTCACTGAATTCTCTTCCCTGACATTTTCTTCTAAGAAAATGAATCGCCATGACAACAGCCTACAGCAATCCAATAGCCATCACATGCAGGAAATTGTCTCCTGTTGTGTGCAGAGATGAGAAGAATCAGTCCATCATCGTGAGTGGGGAGTCAGGAGCGGGCAAGACCGTTTCGGCCAAGTATGCCATGCGCTACTTTGCTACAGTTGGGGGCTCAGCCAATGACACAAGCGTGGAAGAGAAGGTTTTGGCCTCCAGCCCCATCATGGAGGTGAGGATCTGAAGAAGGAACCTCTGACTATATGAGGACAAAGGTCAGAAGTGGGCCACTTGGAGTTGGTCTGATCATTGACTTAGGCCCTGTGCAAACAAAATTGTTCAAAAAACCCAATGAACAGCGACTTCCTGAGTGTGTCCAGCCTAGAACTTTTGAGAGGTTAATTCTACACAATGATTTCTCTATAGTTTTGCCTTTCTGAAATGGCAAAGCCCATGCTGAAAAATCTCTCCTCCTCATCATGTCACATTCAGGAAGCAAATCTTGCCTTGCTTGCCTACTCCAGACACCCACTTTCTGTCTTTTCCACTCTCACTTTCTGCTTAAACACCCAGGCTATTGGGAATGCCAAGACCACACGCAATGACAACAGTAGCCGCTTCGGCAAGTATATCCAGATTGGATTTGACCGACAGTACCACATCATCGGAGCTAACATGCGGACTTACCTTCTGGAGAAGTCCAGAGTTGTCTTCCAGGTGAGACATACAGCACCCGAGGATCAGGTGTCAGGGACTACAGGTGTTTGTTTGAGGTGTCATGTCACTTGGGTGCAATGGTTCATGGACAAGCTGTGAAACTGAGCACTGACTCTGCCTTCTTACAAAGGGAAGGTTAATGTGTTACGTCAGTTGCTTGTTAATTTTCTACTTGTGGCACACGTTCCTGAGAGGGAAGAAAGCGTAACCTACACACAGCATCCTTCCTCTATTTCCGAAAGCCAGTGTGAACCCTCCTCTCTCTCTGTGTTGTAGGCTGAGGATGAGAGGAACTACCATATTTTTTACCAGCTGTGTGCTTCTATCGACCTCCCAGATTTCAAAGATCTGGCCCTCAGTAAGTCTCAGCTCAGCTTTCTATGTTGATGAGTACAACAGTTTTACTTTATTCTGGGCTCCACTGAGCTCTTGAAGGAGACATCATTCTCAATCTCCGTTCTGTTCTTGTCCCCACACTCCTCACCCCTCCTTCCCCAAGCTAGTGCCGAGGACTTCACCTATACCTCCATGGGTGAGAGCATCTTCATCGATGGGGTGAATGATGCTGAGGACTTCCAGAATACCAGGAACGCCTTCACATTGTTGGGTAAGGAGTAACTTTCTGGACTACAGAAGTAATAGGAGGTTTGCCATAGACAAGCAGAAAGCACTGTATGGCGTGCTTTCTGGTGCAGCCACCTTTGACCTGTAATATTTGTGCTTCACCTGGCAGTGCTGGCATCCTGTTTTTGTTGTTACGCTTGGTTTGTGTGTGTGTGTGTGTGTGTGTGTGTGTGTGTGTGTGTGTGTGTGTGTGCGTGCGCACACAGGGGTGAAGGACAACCACCAGATGAACATTTACAAAATCCTCGCTTCCATCCTGCACCTGGGAAACGTAGAGATCCAGTCTGTACGAGATGGGGAGTCCTGTTATATTGCAGTGAGTCACCTTGTCATTTAGGATCACCATGTTTGGTTTCTTCACGGTTATGTCACTAGCCTCATTCCCACAGTGCTTTTCTCTCTGTAGTCCCCATATCTTTAAAATCAACACACTTCTATCACCTGTCCCTATAGAAGGATGACACCCACCTGCACCACTTCTGCCGGCTGCTGGAGGTGGAGAGGGACCAGATGGAGCACTGGCTGTGCCGCAGGAAGCTTGCGACGACAGCGGAGACCTACGTGAAAAACATGACGCGTGTCCAGGCATTGACTGCACGCAATGCCCTGGCCAAACACATCTACGCCCACCTGTTTGACTGGATTGTAGAGCACATCAACAAGGCACTATACACCTCCATCAAGCAACACTCTTTCATTGGCGTGCTGGACATTTATGGGTGAGCCATTCTCTGTTGGATTTGTTGAGGGACTCTAGCTTGTGCAAAAAAGTTCCATGCTGGTTCTGGGGCTTTTTGGAAACTGGACCACTTGTAATTGTTCTTAATTGGCTGCGTGTACCCAAAAGATCATTGACTGGCACACCAGACAGGAAAGGAAGCCTGGTGTTCCGTTGTGGTCCTCTAGCCATGCTCACTTGCTCCCTGTTCTGTTCACAGGTTCGAAACTTTTGACCTGAACAGCTTTGAGCAGTTCTGCATCAACTATGCCAATGAGAAGCTACAGCAGCAGTTCAACTCGGTGAGTTGGATCGCTAGTCGTCTTCTGACATCAGGAAAAGGCCTGATTCTGCAGGGAATGCTGATCAAGCCAGTGGTAATAGTAGAGTATGCATTCATAATAAGAGAAGATGATCAGAGAAAAATGGAGGATAACTCAGGAAAGCTCTGTCCTAAGCCAGGCCATCCTAACCAACCCAATGCAGAGAGAGTAGATTCTTCATCTTTACTTTTTCCTGCAGCATGTCTTCAAGCTGGAGCAGGAGGAGTACATGAAGGAGCAGATTCCATGGACCCTCATTGACTTCTACGATAATCAGCCTTGCATCGACCTCATTGAGGCCAAACTGGGCATTCTGGACCTACTGGATGAGGAATGCAAGGTAGATGGTCTCATTATGGGACCAAATAAGGCCGGGGTTGCCGGGAGTCATCACTGTCCTCCTAGACACAGCGTCATGGGGCTGTGGTGGGTCGTGTCAAAGCATACTGTCACTGCTGGGTCCCTGTGTGTTTACCTACCTCTATATAAGCCAACTGTAAGGTGCCCTGGGTAGACAACCAAAGGTGTTCTCATGGCAATTTTGATGAGTCTTTTGAAGTTCAATTAGATGGTTTGTTCTTTTGATGTTGCGTAAAAATTGTGAATCCCTTCTCAGGTCAACACAACGGGGTTTTTTTTTTTTTTGTCTCCTTAATGACTGTGCCTTTTCTTCGTTCAGAAGTTAGCCTGCGGGGAGCTTTTCTTCATTCAGAAGTTAGCCTTTATCTACTCTTTTCAGCTACTGGAAAGTTTAAATACCTGGGATCAATGGTAGCCCAGGATGGACAACTGGAAGCAGAGAACTGATATAGGGTGTTAAGAGTATTGTGTAATTGAAGAATTGGGTGAGGATTAAAGGTAAGGTTAAGTCAATGGAAAAACCAGCAATGATGTATGGGCCTGAGCCATGGGCGGTGAAGGAGGTGCAGGAGAAATTGGATGTGGCAGAAATGTGGAGTTACAAAGAAGGACAGGATAAGTAATGATAGAATCAGAGGTACAACAAAAGTAGGAGCGATATCTTGGTATGGGAAAGTAGGTTGAAGTGATTCAGACAAGTTAAGAGGAGAGATAATGAACATCTTGGTAAGAGAGTGATGACAATGGAGGTACTGGGGAAGAGAATGGGGGAGGCCAAAGTGGAGGCGGATGGATGGAGTAAGGGTAAACTTAAAGGAAAAGGGTCTGACTGGGGAGGAGGTGCAGGACCTAGCTGTAATGAGGAAGCTGAATAGACCCCAGTTAGAGGATGGAGGTGATGTAGAGAAAGAAGACGGCACCTTTTATTTCTTCCTGCAGGTGCCAAAAGGAACAGATCAGAACTGGGCCCAGAAGCTCTATGACCACCATTCAGGCAGCAACCACTTCCAGAAGCCCAGGATGTCCAACATCTCGTTCATTGTAATCCACTTTGCTGACAAGGTGGGTTGGTATGGTGAACCCAACTACACGGAAGTGTATGTTTTGGGTCTTCGCCTTTATGGGGACATCAGGCATGGTCAACTTGTGTTTCGTCCTTCTAGGTGGAGTACCAGTGTGAGGGCTTTCTGGAGAAGAACCGGGATACAGTCTATGAAGAGCAGATCAACATTCTACGGGCTAGCAAGGTAAGAGCAGCGCTGTCTTCAACAACTTGCTGAATTGTCAGGACAAATGGATCTTTCATATAATAATTCACTTTTGTCACAGGCCATAATGTACAGTGAACCTGAAGTGCGTTGTACAACACACCAAGAAAACGTAAGATCAAAACACTGAGGGAAAACAAGAAGCACAAGATTTTCTTGTGTTCATTCTTTTTTTCGTTTTCATGACATTTTTGCTCTCTTTAAAGCATTGTGTTTCCGTAATGTCGTGTTATGCACTTGGCTGACTTTCTTCTCCAGGCCACGGGGCGGTGTACGCTGGGAGAAATGTAGGGATATATATGTTTTCAAGCAGAAAGCTAGAATCAGAACGTTTGTTGCCACACAACCAAAGCTAATGAAAATATTAGTTGGTACAGCTTACAGTGTTAAGTGACGACACAATAAGACAGCCAGACCGACATAAATACACAACAGAATAAATCAGTCCGTGCTCAGTGTGGACGAGCAGTTACATTCACGTAGATGCAGGTGACACCACTCCCCTTTAGCTCTAGTCAGTTAGTACAAATTAACTGCGAGGGACTCCATTTTTAATAATGGAATAAATTAACACTAATTTTAACTTGGTGGCTAGTCTACACCATGAAATTTGGGAGTATAGCATTGGCTACAATTTGTGGGAAAAATGGAAACGTTTGGCATATGGCTGAAGGCTATATGGCTATAATGTTTAAGGACAGGTGGGGCTAGTTTTGTGAGATTTGGGTCTGTGGATTGTCCAGGTAAAGCTAAAATGGTCTACAAACTGGCAACTTAATGTCTGACTAGTGGGTAGTGGTGATAACTTTTATTAGGTACATAGTTAGTGAAAAGAGTTTAAGCTTAGCCATTTACTGGACAAACAACTATATCCCTAAATTACCCACAATATATAGTACTAACTGGCCTGGAGCACTTCGATTTTCAAAAAGTCAGCAAAAGTCAACACGTCAAGAAAGCACAGAACATTACGGAAATACGAAAACATTCATAACGCAGAAAATGAACAATAAGAATACACAATCATTGTTTTGTGTGTTCCTGAATTTTTTTTTCTTATTTTGCACTCTGATGTTGTAATTTTTTTTGTTGCCATAATGTGTTGTGCATTGCACTTCAGGGCCACCATAATAATGAGATGGAGATTTAAAAAAAAAAAATGTGGCATCACCACCTGTTCCTGTGCTCTCATCCACTGGCTGTCCATCATTCAGGCTGTGTAGCCATTCCTTACAGTAAGAGCAGAGTGCTGAGGTGCTAAGCAAGCATTTGATTACCTTCCCTCATAGGAAATGTAAATGAATGTGCTCACATCTACAACTGGCTGCTGTTCATATTCCTGAATATCCATGTCTTGGGGATGATCTGTTGAGGGCCTTTCACGTGACTGATTTTGATCATTGAGGGAAGACCATAGACGAGCCTGCAGCTCGAAGCATGAGCTTTGGTATTGGAGGATTGCAGCCTTGACATCCCCAGAGACAAAACCGGCCTGTCAAGTACACTCTTGGTCTCCAGTGAGGCTCAAAAAATGCTGGAAATTCACTTAAGCAAATAGTTGCCGTGCTTCACCTTTTTAAGTACTTAAATAGTTGGAAAACAAAGAGCAGGCATGGAGATGCAGACAGTATGAATCTTGAGGTCCATGATTTTGTAGAAACGTGTGTATCACTGAGGACATTATTGGCCAAATTGGCACCCCTGTAGTTTTTTCTGATAGTACACCTATTCTTACACAAAAGTTTATTACAAATGTTTTGATATTAACATACACAAAGTTTATTTTCATTGAAACAACACAAAAAAACCTGGGGGAAGAAAGCCAAATTTAATCTCATTCCACACACAACTCAAAAATGGTGTTAACAAAATTCGCACTGTAATATTTGGTGGCAAGATTTACTGCTGTCAAGCGGTTCCTGTAGTCACGAATGGGCTTCTTGGAGCTCCCTACCTGAATTTTGGAGCACTTTTCTTTTGTGTTCTGCTCCAGGTCTCCCAGATTTGATGTGCATCTTCTTCCAGTTGTTCTCTTCAGACCAGACCTCTCCGCATGTGTTTAGATTGGGACTCATTCCCGGCTACTTCGAAACCATTTAGTGCCCGTTTTGAAATTTCTGGTTGGTTTCTGAAGTGTACTTTGGGTTATTGTCATGTTGAAAGACCCATGACCTTCGTTGGAGACCATGCTTTTACGCAGGGTCCTATATCGTGCCCCAAAATGCCTTGATAATCTTTGAATTTCTAGATGCCATGCATAGTTGGGGTAGCATATCAATCCCAAAATATCAGTGATCCTCCACCATGATTGAATGTAGGTATACGGTTCTTCTGGGGTTTTAGGTTTCTGTGTTAGCAGTGGGGTCCTCCTAGGTCTCCATTTCATCGAGATGGCAACTGATATTGTGAGCAGGAGTGGCTCGATACCACAAGCTTAAATATCGATATGATAGTCTCTTTGTTTTGACTATTGAGATGTTTTGCTTGGCCTGTTCTGGCCACAGCATTGCTACCATTTTTTTGGTATTGTCACTGTGCTGTATTGTTAAGGTTGTTTGGAGTAGCACAAGTTGGATATGGAGACTAATTCTTCATTTATGACGTAAGCTGTTTGTGTTTACACTATACAGTGTTCATTCCTTCTGTTAATCATAGTATGCCACACTTTCAAGCTCTTTGTTTGCCATGTGTAATACAGCCATCTGCAGGGAACAAATACTCCAGTCCCTCACAGGAATTATTACAAAACAAAATGCTGGTTTGGCAAAACAAAGCGAGGCTTGCCAGCGTAACATATCAGATTATGACTTTTTTCCGAGAACCAATCCAGTATTTGTTTGGCATCGGGTCCAATGGCAATGCTGAATATGGGATTGGCACCTCCCTAAGTGTGAGTTGATCCTATTGTACCTGAAGGTCAGCTTGGATCAGTTGATTTGAGGTTCTTTCTCCACCATTAAAGCAATCCTTTGCTACAGTATTAACTTTTTGCTTCCATCCATGTCCAGGGAGGTTGGCTACAGTGCCACGGCCCTTTAAGCTTCTCGCTAAGGTTGTGTACAGTGGACACAGGAACGTGAAGGTCTCCAGAGAGGGACACGCGTAGCTGTGCAGTTTTTTCTCACCTCCTCAGACAGTTGTACATGCTTTCCTCATTTCACCACCTCTAATTCAGTTTTATACTCAAATTTGTGTGACATACTATTAAGGAAAGAATAGGTAGTGAACCACACAGACAGGAATTTGAAAATATGGGATGCATTTGTGGATCTTGGGCATAGATTTGACAGCCATTTCTGGCCCTCGGATGTGTACCACAGCTCTGCATCCACTTGAAATGCCGCTTTGCTGATTAAGAAAAGTTTGGTTCCACCTCTGGCATGTAAAGCAAGCAAATACTAGTTTGCACATAAAAAGGCAGGCAGGTACTGTTGGCAGAAATGGCTAAACGATATGAACTTGGCCAGAAGAAAACCGAACCAAGGGATGTTGAGTTTTTAGCGATTCATGACATGTCAACTGTTAGTCATCATCTCATTTGCGTTGTGCCCTGTGCTGTCTGGATTAGGGTCGAGGCCTCTGTGACCAGAATGAACAGAGGATGGATTCATGGATGCATGAATGGATTGGCTAGAATTTGACTGTACAAACCTGCAGAGAGGATACGAAAGACGGTCAGCTTTAGTTGTCAGAAGGGGTTTGAAAGGGTACCCAGTTGCTGCTGGTGTTTCGGCCAACTGTGCAACTTTCTACAGGCCTGAAAAAGCCTGAGAAGGACCATCGCTACACTCAAACAGAATATCACTACACTGACCAAGGGATGCTTCGGTACCACTTCATCTCCGATGTTGATAAGGCAACCTTTAATACGGGCCGATCCGATAATCTTTCAGTTTCCGCTTAGACAGCTTTTAAGCCATTCGTATGCCATATGTAATATAGCTATCAAACAGATGCTCAGACTGTGAAATAAACAGTCTGTTCCTTTAGGGGATTAATCACACGGCCCACAAGATGACCCAGTTATGTAATACTGCTGCTTCTGTTAGCGTGTAATGGTTTGCAGAACAATCAGCTTGGCTTTCTTGCTCTCGGGGGGGAAAGTTGCTCCTGCTTTTTAAAGGTTTCCGGCAGTGTTTGCCGTCACAGCTCACCAGTCGTCTTGGCAACCATTGCCTGTTTAAATCTGTCATCCCTTTCCATGATGCTTCTGCAGGTGTTTTATCGAGTTTGTGAAGTTTAGTGCCGATGACACCCTGCGAAATGGTGATGCAGCGTTATGTTGCCTTTGGCTGTTTTGCATTTTTAGCCCCTGAAAACGGAGACTTTTGAAAGCACTCTCCAGATCTGTATACTTCTGAAACCACCGACTCAGCGTTGCAGTATGGATGTGTGAAAACAGAGAGCTTTGAAAATGCAGACTCTAATCCCACTCTGATTGGTTTGTGCTCATTAGGTGGCCCTTTCCTGATTGGATCCTGCGCATTACAGGAGAGTCGTATGCATTTTTGGTCATTTTAGGATGGGGAGGAGAAACTTTCACAAACGTTGTGAAAGCGCTAGTGGAACACCATGGTTGCTGTTATCACATGACACCCGCTGCTGCTTTTCATCACGGCATGTTGCTCAGTGCGACTACAACCATTAAGCCTAGAGCTGCCTGAGGAAATCATCCCCCCCCCCCCAGATAAGGGATCCAGTGTGTTTGGTCCGTATCAGCACCGACACTGAATATCGAATTGGCATATCCCTGCTCTCATCAGGCTGTAACCAATAGACACCCAACAAAGTCCTTAAAAGCAGAGATTCCTGCTGTAAACTGACTCTCTGCAAGGCCTCTAGCCAGCCTGTTCATTTAACCCACATGACCCACAGTCGTCCAGTAAGAAGCCAACGCTGCCCATCAAATGTGGTGTAGTCGGCTCATTAATCTGACTCCGTTTCTCTGCTTCTTCAGTTCCAGCTTGTGGCAGATCTCTTCCAGGAGACCAAGGAGGGTGCTGGCCCCCCTCCCACCAGCACTACCACCACAAAAGGCTCCAAGATCAATGTGCGGCCTGCTAAGCCCCTCCCCAAAGCCCCTAACAAAGAGCACAAAAAGACGGTTGGCTTTCAGGTGAGGACGTTCTTGAACTGTCCCGCGTTGCCCTGTTCCTCCAGCTCCTGGGTTGACTACATGGGTACACGTGTGGCACCTTGGCACTCACCTGGTCCTGTGCTCGTTGCATCAGTTTCGCAGTTCCCTGCAGTTGCTGATGGAGACCCTCAACGCCACAACCCCACACTATGTCCGCTGCATTAAGCCCAATGACAGCAAGGAGCCTTTCTCGTAAGTGTGTGTGTTTTCATTGGGAAGTTCAACAACACTTGCTTTTTCTGCTACTACCGTCCTCTCGTCATGAACACACTAAACCGACTGAGCATTCCCGAGTAAATTGGCTTGGGGGCCGTGATGAACATCTTTAATGCCTGGCCTTGCTGGGGCCATTCCACATGACTGCAAATAATGGCCCACTTCAGTCCAAGGGAAGAGACGTCACCACCTAGGCTGGCAGCTTATCACTTTATCTGTACTCTCCAGGGGGAACTGGGCATTCACTGAGTCCAGGATAACAGAGGTTTTTGAAAGTTTGATTTCCCCCCCACAAGAGCTGATTTTATGGGCTGTAGACTGGGTAATGTGACTCGTGACCCAGCCTGCATCAGGCGGTCTGTGGGGCTTGGCTATGTAGCACAGCCTCAGTGACTCTGTGTAACCAAAGAAATGTGCTCAGTGCTGCAGCTGAGGAAGATGAGGTAAGGATGGATTCTGGCTGGGGGGTTAGCATAGGCTGGGCTCCTGTTATATCCTCTGATCTGTTCACACCTTCAGGGTGTTGGGAATGATGTCAGACAGTATGGCTTCAGCCCTGCCTATACATGACCGTCACATGTTAGACATGTTAGTCATATTAGCACGAGGGCATTGTTATATTTCACGTCTGACTTGATGTTAGCTTGTGACAGTGTAGTTTCATACGGTGTTTAACATTTTCACAAGACTGGGTGACTTAGTGCGTGTGGCTGGGAGGTAAGAAACTACACTAAGTTCACAGACACTCTACTTAGGAAGCGGTAGCGTTCCAACAAATCGCAGGTCAAAAATAAATTTCTTGAAAATAAGTTACTCCCTCATTAATTTCCATTTTATAGCGAGGCAGGTTGCTTCCGTCGCTCCCTTTAACATGGTAGTGCTGGCTGAACGTGTACTATGGCATATGATTTACCACTCAAAACTTTGTTTTGCTGTTAAATTTTCCTCAACTAGTTATAAGTGGGGGGAATGTCTGTTGAAGGATTACTTAATACTCCTACTTCTGAGACACAGGATGAAGAGCATTTAGGTGTGTGTCAACGTGTGGCAGAGAGAGATCAATGTGTGCCCATTTCACACTCAGTGTATATCTACACAAGCCGCCTCCTTCTGTGCTCCAGGTTCGACTCCAGGAGAGCCGTGCAGCAACTGCGAGCATGCGGTGTATTGGAGACCATCCGCATCAGTGCAGCGGGGTACCCCTCCCGGTAGGTCCTTCCTGAGGACCTCACACACCTTTCTGTCACTCGTCACGCTGATGGACGCTAACATGCTGCTTCCACTGCCGTCCGTGTCCTTCGCCGCACCGCTTAGTACAGGTGACACGGTCTTGTATGGCAGGAGTTTACCAGACCCAGACGGAGGAGGAGATGTGCGTGAGGAACACTCAGTGCTCACTGTGGATCTCCTGGTTCCCTGTTAGTCAGGCTGAGGCCTGGAAGCAGCAGTCCCAGTGTCAGTGGTATTCCCATCGGGGAGTGACGTCAGTGAGACTCTGCTGATCGTAAACAGTCACTACATCAGGGGATCTTCTGCTTTGTAACAGAGGCACCAGCCTGTGAATTCGTGAAAGACTGAGCTCCATCACAGCTATTCTTACAAGATCGTGTGTGTGTGTGTGTGTGTGTGTGTGTGTGTGTGTGGGGCGTAAGAATGGCTTTCCTCTTTTACCGTGAGTCATGTAAAAACCATACTGCTCTCTTATCTTGTGTATGGTGCTTTCAGGTGGACCTACCTGGACTTCTACAACAGATACCGAGTGCTGATGAAGAAGAAGAAGGAATCCGTCACTGGTGACAAGAAAGCTTTTTGCAAAAACCTTCTGGAAACTCTGATTCAGGTGACGCTGCATCCCACCAAGCCTCCTTTACTCCATCTCCCAGATATGTGGTTTCATAGCTTATGGCCTGGTGGAGGCCAGGCAAAGACACACACTTTGTTCCTGTGTCACACTACTGTAGCCTAGTGCATACATAAGCTGGGCTGGTTCGGTCCGTGGCCTTCACTTTAAACATTCTCTAGTCAAGGCTGCAAAGGATTTACCCAAAGTAAAGACTCAGATTTCTGAATTAAAGAGCTTCTTTCACGCTGCTTTTAACCGAACAGAGGTCTTCATTTCTTCCCACTTTGAGTATGCAAAACTCAGAGAAAACAAAACATAAAGATATTCTTAGGAATGGAAGCAAACGATTTACAAAAGGGTTTAAACCAGTTAAATGGACTTTTTATTAAATGACCAAGCACTGTGATATTTATTTGGTTTGTTTGTATGAGGGCATTCAGTGATGTAGTTCACAGCTTGACTGATCTCTGCATTCCCCCCAGGACCCAGACAAGTTCCAGTTTGGGAAGACAAAGATCTTCTTCCGTGCAGGACAGGTGGCATACCTGGAGAAGCTTCGGACCGACAAGTTCCGGGCAGCCTGCATCAAGATCCAGAAGACGGTGCGGGGATGGCTACAGAGGATCCGGTACCAGAGGATCCGGAAGGCCGCTCTCCTACTGCAGAAATATGGCCGAGGCTACCTTGCACGAAGGTGAGATTAGTAACGTCTGTGTCTGCTAACACTGCAGGGTGCAGAAGAACCACCACAGAACCCACAAACTGTGTTCTGGGAAGATATAAAGTGAAGAGTTGTGAGCATGTTCTCGCGTGTGTTTCTCAGGTACGCCGAGTTTTTGCGCCTCACCCGTGCCGCCATCATATGCCAGAAGCAGTACCGCATGGTGCGAGAACGGCGGTCCTACCTGAGAGTCCGGCAGGCTGTGATCACCATCCAGGCCTTCACCAAGGGCATGTTCACTCGCAGGAACTATCAGCAGGTACTGAACTCACCACCCTCAGCAGGGTAGAGCTAGAATGTCTGAATGCAGTGACAGAAGAATCTTGTGGTTAAAATGCTGATCTGAGGACAGTTTGAGCCAACGCTACTCTGCTGCTGACGTCACGTAGAGCACAAGACAAGCCAAGTGGGTAGAGTAAGAGGTGCGGCTGGTTCATGGGTACAGCTAGGCTGCCCTGATGGCCTTTCTGCCCCTGAGTGATGCATCCTGTCCTCATAGCTCCTGCTGAATCACAAAGCCACGGTCATCCAGAAGTCACTGCGCGGCTGGATGGAGCGGAAGAAGTTCCGGAGGGCCCGCAACGCGGCCATAGTGCTCCAGTGCGCGTACCGGCGCCAACAAGCCCGCCGGCAGTTCAAGCAGCTGAAGATAGAAGCACGATCCGTGCAGCACCTGAAGAACCTGAACGTCGGCATGGAGAACAAAATCGTACAGCTTCAGCGGAAAATGGATGATCAGGTTTGGCAGCCGATGCTCACGCCGGCCGCAACTAAGATGGACGCTTTTGAAAAGGTTCCTCAAAACGCTGAGTCTGAGATGCTCCTGTATGGCCCCAGCGTCGTTTCGGACCGATTCCAGGCTTTACCCTGTATCAGTGCAGGTGAACATCTTTCTCTGTCTCCAGAATAAGGAGTACAAGAACCAGAACGAGCAGCTTCTGGCCAGCCACGCGACTCTGGTCACAGAGATGGACAAGCTGCAGAAGGAGCTGAACCAGGAGCGCAGTCGCCACGAGCAAAGCAATCAGCTGACCTCGCTGCAGGAGGAGCTGGAGATGCTGAGGGTGGAGCTGAGTGAAGCTCACTCTGAGCAGAAAAAGCTCGTGGAGGAACACAGCAGTGAGAAACAAGACCTGGAGAAGGTGAGGTGTGCTTACAGATGGGGCTTGGTGACAGGACACCTAGGAAGGGTGCTGAGCTTTGCAAACATCCATCTGTTCTGAAAATCACCCAATTACCACAGTGTGGAAAGGCGAGGGTTTCCCAACTGTTAAAGCAGTCACGTGATCTGCTGACAGAAGCTGAAGATTTTACGTTCAGATCCATGTCAAGTAATGCAGTCAGATGGATGTTCTCCATATGAAGGTGTAAAGCCAGGTGGAGACGTTTATCTTAAGATCTTCGGGAGTCTCACTGTTTATTTCTGCCTGTTATTTCATGGCAACGTAGCAGCGCTTTTTAACGTACAGTATGTTTAAATAACATTTATTAAACATCAAAAATGTTAAAATGCTGGCCTTGGAAGCCCCCTGTTGGCCTAAATAAAATACTGCGGGAGCCCTTTGCAGTACAGAGTGTTAGCTGCTGAATGTTGTGGTGCAGTACGGGTGGCACACTGGGAAACGCTGCATGTTTGAGGAGTCAACTTTGCCTCATGTTGGGAGATCGCCACCCTGCTGGACTCTGAGACCTGTCCTCTGATGTTCTCTGAGAACGCCACCTCCTGAAGACGAACAATTTAGACATATTTCAGCTGAATAATTTTTCTCTCTAGCTGTCACATTGGTGTCTCCTCTGATTGGGTGCTTTTTTTTTTTTGGTCCCTCCTGTTTAGAGGGTACAAGAGTTGGAGGAGGAGAACTCCCTGCTAAAGGTGGAGAAAGAAGAGATGAACCAAAAAATTCTTCAGCTGTCCAAGAGCACAGGGGGTAAGCAGGGCTATCCAGACCGAGTAGCCTGGCTGATGGGTAATCAGGTATAGCTGTTCATTGTGTTTGCCTCCGAAAAAGTCAGGAATACAACATGCACTCTTGCTGCGGGTGAGGAAGCATTGTTTCCTCATCACAAGAAGGGTCTGTATGCAGAAATAGGCTGAGAGAGCCCTAAGTGGCATTGGATTTCACAGGCACGGAGTCAACGTGAGCAACGTGAGCCGACGACCCTCATGGGACACAATTTAGTCTTTGTCTCGCACGGATTCACATCGCACCAGTGTTCTGTGCTGTGCATTGTGTGTGTGAACCATGGCTTTCCAAAAAGGACATGTTTAAGCAGGGCCCCTAGGCCACAGTGTCCTGTTCCACAGAGCTAGGACCGTTTGAAAGGCTACAGCCAGCACTGAGCTAGTGCCTGCTGGCCACTACTTTCTGTCTGAGGATCATCATCTTCTACAAAGGCCAGCTATTCACTTGAAATCTGTACAGAGACTATCATTTCTTTTTTTACAACCCCCCCCCCCCACACTAGACAAGGGGCACAGTGTTTCCCAAAAAGAGGGCCAACTGCAGGCTGAATTGGACGAGGAGAGACTGCGCTACCAGAATCTACTGAAGGAGTTCTCCAGGCTGGAGCAGAGATACGACAACCTTCAGGAGGAGGTGTCCTTGGCCAAGGTAAGAGAAGCAGAACTTGACAGGTGTGAGCTGAATGGTGGAAGGAGAGGAGAAAAGTGTAGACGTGTGTGTGTGTGTGTGTGTGTGTGTGTGTGTGAGTGAGTGTGAGTGAGTGAGACTCAGTCATAACGTTGCCAGGTTACTGATTGCCTCCTCCTACCTTCTAGTTTCAGCCAGGCCACAGAAGAAACCCATCCAATCAAAGTAGCCTGGAGTCCGACTCTAATTACACCTCCATCTCCACCTCAGAGGTGGGAGACACAGAGGATTCAATCCAGCAAGTGGAGGTAACCATACCCTGTGGGACGTGTGCGGGTGCCACGAGGGCCTCCTGACCAGAGGTTTGGTTTGTAGGTGTACGTTGACTTCCTCTTTCCCTGGGGCCGTGCAGGAGATGGGCCTGGAGAAGGCAGCCATGGACATCACGCTCTTCATGAAGCTGCAGAAGCGTGTGAGAGAGCTGGAGCAGGAGCGGCAGAAGCTGCAGGCCAACCTGGAGAAGATGGAGGAGCTGGCCAGTCGCAAGGTGGGCTGGTCTCCACGGCAACATCATCTTGGTCTGCTCCAGGTTGACGGGGTAACACCTGTCCCTGTAGAAGTGAGATGCACAAGCACGAGTGTGTCTGTAAATACGGTTTTTTGAGGTCCCGTCTGAGGCATTTCTGGAAATAATCGTGTTGTTCTTGTCGTAGTTAAACAAGTCGTCACCATGGTAGCAAGTGCTAAACAGGCATGCTTATCTTTGTCATGGCAAACCGCTTTCAGGCGCCATATCTAGTTAATGTTTCAGCAATTGAACACTTTGCTATGTAAATATAAACTCTTCTCTTATCCTAAAGATCTGGAACACAAAAAGCACTGAAACTGAGCAGCCTGTCAGTTTGTAACCCAGATTTGGGATGGATGGTATTTTAGATATTACCTCTGTCCAAAGGAATAGATCTTGTGCTTTTTTTTTTCCCCGTCCAGGTTACAGCATTTGTGATCCTATTGCATTAGACCATGTCCTCTCTTCAAGATGAATCTTATCTCACAGGTGGCTGAAAACAAGACTTCCACAGCAGAGCAGGACAACAGCGCAGACACTGCCTATAACAGCCTGAAGGTATAGGTCCATGCATCTCTGCTCCCTCATGAGCGCGCACTCACTCACTCACTCTCATGGTCCTCCATTTAACCTGCACGCGGGTAGGCATGTTGGTGCTGGTCATCCTGCCACAGGAGCAGTGGGTGAGTAGGTGGGGGCAGCCACATGACCGCTGTGACTGACGTCACATGCATCTGTCCTGATGCCATTCATAGCAGGACAACGCCAAGCTCTTTCAACAGGATCTCTGGAAATGCTGTCACCTGGGCTGAGAATCGCAGGTAGCTTGTCTTACTCATCCTGATGCGGTAGGAAAATGTCTGTTGAGCGGCACTCGTTTAGTTTCCCCTGCTGTGGTGTGGATGCAAAGCTGCCAGCTGGTGAGGTGACACGGCTTCACGTTCCTCAGTCCCTCACCTGGGGCCAGAGCAGCTAGTCTAAAACCATTAATAGGTGACAGAGAATCAGTGCTCACACGCCATCCTTAAAATCGATGATGGGCTGATGGGGCTGTGTGATTTCAGTACCAAATGAGTTCCAGGTGGAGCAGAGATGCATTCACGGTAGATTTTACTACAGTGAAGCGTGCCCAGGTTTACAAAAGACAGGTCAAATGGCCAGGGGTTAGATAAGTGTGCTGTGAAATGAAGGCATAGTTCTGAGCTGACTGCCCATGGCTTTGCTCCAAAATGTGTGAATAGGCCAGGAACCTACCATGCTTAAGCAGGGGGTACCTGTGGGTCTGGTAAACCCCTTTGGAGGGTTTACAAAATTGAGGGAAAAGGGCCAGATGGCCCTGATGACCTCCACCTCATCTTTCCTCCACAGAGACAAGAACTGGAGTCTGAAAACAAACAGTTGAAGAACGACCTTAATGAGCTGCGCAAGACTGTGGCTGACAATGCGTCCAAGAGCAGCTCGTCCTCATCCAATGAGCTCCAGGAGAGCTACACCCTGCTGCTCAACCAGCTCAAGGCAGCCAATGAGGAACTGGACGCTCGCAAGGAGGAAGTGCTCATTCTCAGATCTCAGCTCATCAGCTCCACCCAACAGGATCTGACGGCCAATCACATTGTAAGTCACTTTGATTATCTGTGGCTTTTTTGATGGGCAGCTCTGCACTCTGGGAAGGCTCCAGCTGCCTTTCACATTAAAAGACCTTGTTACATCAGAGAACGGGGTCACACAGGTGCTGGCACTCTGACCCCTTGTGTTCCCAATGAGAAACATGTTCTGTAGCTATGAGGGAGGGAGATGAGATCTTAAAAGTATAGGCGGTCCTAAATTTCATTGGCTGAGAGTACAAATCATGCAAAGCCCCACTGTCATAAAGTGTGCCTGTTATAGGGCTCTGGTTACTCCTGTATTCCTCTGCCATCCTGGACACGTATGTGCTGACCAGCATACTGAATCCCATCATGTTCTGCATACGAACTCCATGCCTGCTCCTTGTTCACTCAACATGTATAGTCTGTGAGCTGTGTACATCTCTCTTCAGCTGGTCACTTCTTCACACTTGTGTGATGTCATTTCCCTTCCCGACAGGAAGCCAGGAGCATGCCAGAGCAGAGTAACAGCAACAAGCGCACAGACAAGGATGAAGCAATGGAGGCTTACCAAGGACTGTCAGAGTCCAATAAGTAAGTGTTTTGAGCCGCAGGTCCTCAGCAGACTACAGGCTGAACTCGTGGCAAAATGAGTGTTCAACCTTGTGCCAGTTCAAGACGAGCGATTACAGATGCGAGGTCTCTATGCTCTGAAAAGACCTTCTGAAAGATGACATTCCATTCTCCACATGGTTGCTGCTGAAGGTTACAGGTTAATGACATTTTCCCCAAATCAGAGAGGTGACATTTTTGAGGGGAATGATTCTGTGAAGCGTGTGGATGAGGTCAGGGCAATTGGTGCTCAGTGAGCCAATCATGCTGATTTATACAGGCAGCTGTGAGAGGCCTGAAGACAGTGACAGAGGTGAATTTAAGGTTCGAATCTGCCAGGTTAACACGGGATCTTTGCTTCCTCTTGCCCACTTGTCCCCAAAGACCTGACCCTGCTCTGCTTCTTGCTTTATTCATTCACTTTTTTTATTCTCGGCTGCGAGTAAATGGAGGTCATGTGCCCCCTGTGGATCAGCGTGGTAATTCAGGGTGGTGACCAGGACTACTACTATCAAGGTCACTTTAACTAAACCTAACCGTGTCTGGATCAACAAGCCACCCTGACAAGGCAACTCTGTCCCCTGCAGACATCAGTGGGAGATGGCTGGAGTGACAGGGACAGGTGTATCATTTGTCTGGGGATGAAGTAGGGGCAGTGGCCGAAAGGGGTAGTGCAGGTGGAGTGAGAGCAACGGAATGACTGCGCTGGCTTGAGAGAAAATCTCTCTCCAGCAGATCTGAGACACTCCAGTGGGGTTTCTCTTTTAATCCCTTGATCCTAAGGAGGGTCTTTCATCTTCGCTTCTGTTTTTCCCTCTGCTTTTTCTGCCTGTCTCACCTGTGGATCGCAGCAGGTGCTGGGCCTTGCTTCCCAGCACATAAACTGGACTGCTACGTGGTATTCTTCCCATTGCTGCGTCTCTTGTCATGGAGTCTGATCCAACTTTTACCTGCACAACTAAGATGGGCTTCTGATGCAGACGAACAGGCAGGCGTAATGAGGCTAGCAGAATACGGCCGAAAGCTTGCAGCAGATTGCAGCATTCTGATTGGTGGAAATCAGGGCCCCTCTCCACTCTTCATTGTTTGCTGAGATAAAGAAGCCTCTGGCAGGTTTTAGGACTTGTATCCCCTTGTCAGGTGGGAGGCTCTCTTGAATCGAGTACTGGTTTCAAAGCAGTTTCTAAACCCAACAAATGGCAGTGCAAAATCAAGAGTTGATAAAGAAAGCCGCCCAATCCTGTGTTAGGGAAATTGGCCCGGCGTGTGAAGAGCAGGGTCAGCGGCTACGTGCTCTCTTAACGTTTACCCGCAGGTTCTCTAATACATGCTCGAATAGACATGAGCTGGAAAAGGAAAGGGAATGGTTCTTCTGAATGGCTGCATGTTCTGGACGTCTGGTGTTCCCAGACCTCCACTCAGCTTGCTGTAACCACCTCTGCCCCACCCAGGCTACTGGAGGCCCAGCTACAGACTCAGAGCCGACAGTACAAAGATGAGCTGGAGGCCTTGAACACGCAGATCGAGCTGCTCAGAGACGACCTGGAGCGCAAGCAGGAGCTGCTCAACCAAACGATGGCACTGCCACCCGACGCAAAAGTGGAGTTCAGTGTGGAGCAGGAGCTCACGCGACTCACCAACGAGAACCTGGTGAGTAGGAAGCAGAGGGGGATGGGATACACTGTCAGAGGGATGTTCCCTTAAGAGCAGAAGCTAATTTTTCTGCTTCCTTCACAGGACCTGAAGGAACACGTGGAAAAGCTGGAGAAGAACGAGAAGAAACTGAGGAAGCGACTCAAGATCTCTGAGAAGCGTGTGCAGGAGCTGGAGGGTGAGGACGGCAGACTTTCCACAGGCTTGCCTAGCTCACATCTTCCTTGCCTTGCCTAGCTCCTTGTGACCGGCTGACCTGTTTCCCGGCAGCCTCTCAGGCCGTAGTACAGCAGTCGCGGGCCCGTCCAGAGCTCTTCCGACAGGCGACCGTCCAGCGCAAAGAGAAGGACTTTGAGGGAATGCTTGAATACTACAAGGAAGATGAAGCGCTACTGTTCAAGAGCCTAATCACAGGTAAGTCTCAATCCTGACACAGTAGTGCAGAAAAATCTTTCCTTCTAAAAGAAGCTAGTTTTACCAAATCCATCCTGCTTCAGACATGAAACCTCAACTGGTGTCCGCCACCGTGCCCTGCCTGCCTGCCTACATCTTGTTCATGTGCATCCGCCACGCGGACTACATAAACGATGACCAGAAGGTCCACTCACTCCTTACCTCAACCATCAATTCCATCAAGAAGGTCCTCAAGGTAGGAGACATGGCTTGCACCCACTTCTGACAGCTAACTGCCAAACATGTTTGACTCGTTAACTGCATGTTTGTCCCTCCCCCCGAGTCTTTCTGTTCTGGTCCCAGTTGTTTTCTGTTGCTGATGTGGGGTGTTCAGGTCCCACCTTCTGAACTAACAAGCTTGCTCTTTTACAGAAGCACAACAAGGAATTTGAGATGATGTCTTTCTGGTTGGCTAACACCAGTCGGTTCTTGCACTGTCTGAAGCAGTACAGTGGGGAAGAGGTAAGAGAGACTTCAGAAGAACCAGATGGCCTTGGCCATTTTCTGAAAGGATTATTCTGCTTCAGGGCCTTAAGCATTCCACTGATTCACAAATGCGAGTCTGTCTCTTCCATGCCGTTCTCCCAGTCCTTCATGACACAGAACACCCCAAAGCAGAATGAGCACTGTCTTAAGAACTTCGACCTGGCTGAGTATCGACAGCTTCTGAGCGACCTGTCCATCCAGATCTACCAGCAACTCATCAAGGTGGCCGAGGACATCTTTCAGCCCATGATCGGTGAGAGCAGTTGCTACTACAACCCAAAGTCTATTGCTATCCATTATTAACAATGTACATAACCCAGGACCTACTGAGTATCTCTGGCTAAATGTACATCCAGCAGCAGTTAATATCATATCAACAGGGTGATATTCTGAAGACCTATTTCCATATTATTACCCAAAGAGTTTTCCACTTTGATCTTCTGTGAAGATGTTCACCTAGGGTAGCATTGTTGTTTCTTAACCCCATCAGTGTCCGCCATGTTGGAAAGCGAGAGCATCAGCCTGGCAGGTATCAAGCCCACTGGGTACCGGAATCGCTCGTCCAGCTTAGAGTACGACGGGGATGGGCCGAGCGCCTATACCCTGGAGGCGCTGATCCGGCAGCTGAACCAGTTCTACAGCACGATGGCTGACCACGGCCTGGACCCAGAGATCATCCAGCAGATATTTCGGCAGCTCTTCTACTGCATCAACGCCATCACGCTGAACAACCTGCTGCTGCGGAAGGACGTGTGCTCCTGGAGCTCCGGCATTCAGCTCAGGTGCTGATGGGAACCACTGCCTGCTGCTCAGGGATAGACAGAGGGCAAACTAGTCCGGCAGAACAGCCTACAAATGTTAAGACAACTTTAGAGTCCTTTCTAGAAAGCCCAACAAATCAAAACCTTACTCTTGACAGAAAGGGACCTCCCAGGGCATGGAAGGGTACTGAAGTGAATACTACATCATGGTCAGTCCATTCTGTGCAATGACCCATGCATGTTTTTTTATGCAGATATAATATCAGCCAGTTGGAGGAGTGGCTGCGTGGGAAAAACCTGCACCAAAGTGGGGCAATGTCCACCATGGAGCCCCTCATTCAAGCTGCCCAGCTGCTGCAGGTCAAGAAGAAGACCTCCCAGGACGCCGAGAAGATCTGCTCCCTCTGTTCAGCTCTGAAGTCACAGCAGGTATAGGATAAGGCTGGAAATTGGTGGTGTGGTGGAGGCAGTAAAGGATAGGCTGGGATGGTGGCTGGGCCAAGCTCACAGGTCGGTGTGTCTGTCTCTCTCACTCTCTCAGATTGTGAAAATCCTCAACCTGTACACCCCTCTCAATGAGTTTGAAGAGAGAGTCACTGTGTCTTTCATCAGAAACATCCAGGTAGGTCTGCCTTCCATCTCATTGCCAATTAGAGATTGCTCATCTCTGTTTACTAGCATCACCCGTGGTTTCTGACGGTCATGTTGTGCCCCAGACCCAACTACAGGAGCGGAACGATCCCCCAACCCTCCTCATGGACACCAAGCACATCTTCCCTGTCCTGTTCCCTTACACCCCTTCAGCCCTGAGTTTGGAGACCCTGCACGTTCCTGCCTGCCTCAACTTAGACTTTCTCAATCGAGTCTGAAAGCTAAACTATTCGCAGGACGTTGGTATTTCCCTTGCCAGCAGTCATGAGGATTATCCATTCTTACACCGGAAACATGCCACTCCATCAGAATCATGGCAGTGTCGTCTGTGGCTTTGGCTGGACTGAGCACAACCAAGCAGAACCATTTATCTTGCTCTGTGCAGCCATGCGCAAAAGGCCAGGCATGAATGACTTGCAGCATGATCGAGTGTGGGGATAGGAGGAGGTATGTGAAGATGGAAAGAGGACAAGGAATGAGGGGGAGCTGAGAGATGAGATTGGTCAGTTTGTTTTGACCAAGCTGTAATTAATGATCAAGCATGCAGCAAGGTGTGTGTTAGTAAGTGAAGGTAGCCTATGAGGAGAGGACAAAGAAAAATGAAGAAATATGTGGTACTGATCCCTCAGTTTTAAAAAAAGATTAGAAAGTTTAGAATAAATTTGACCTTGGTTGAGTTTAAAAGAGCCTTTTAGGCTTATTCCTGGAGGGTGCTGGCATTGATAGTCCTGTCTGTTTCTGTACACTGTGTACTTCAGCAAGAGGAATCCTGCCTAATGAAGGCTGTGGGGCTTCTCAGCTGAGAGAAGAAACCCAGCTTCTAGTTTTAGCAGGAGTTACTGGGCAGACCTCTTTCTGGAAAGGTCTCCTCTGTAATGGTCCTGTTACTGTGCTAATACGACTTCCCTCGGCTTCAAACCCAGTGTCTGGGCTGTGGTTCTGGAGGAAAGGCTTTGAAAATTTTAAATCCCCTGGCTCTGCATTTCTGAGGGTGTCATTTTAGATCTTTATCAGGCTGGATTTCGATGGAACTTTTTTTTTTTTGTTAAAGGGGAGGGGAAGGGAGTGGGGTTTTTCCTCTTATTCCTGTACATTTTTGTAAATTCATTAACTAATTCTTGGCGATTTTAGGTGAAGGTGAGTTTCCGGCCCTACGTCTTACTTGGCTTTTATGAGTCTCGTACTGCCATCTACTGGCCACCCCTCAGACACAAACCATCTATAAAAAAACACACTTTACAAGTTGATTACACTTGTGCTACAGCTGCTTGGTTCTGACCTTAAATCTTATTACAAGATTTATCCTTGTTTAATAAGCTGAATACACGTGAAGCTGCGGGCTGCACAAAAGACGACCACCCTACACAGCGATGCCTTTTGGGTTCAGTCAACTGGGGGGGGGGGTTGGTTGGTATCATCACCACCCCCCTACAATTACAGGGTCTTCATTAGGAATATAAAGGAAGCCAAGCTTGTGTCATGTTATTTTTGAACATATTGAATTTCAAAAAGTAAACCAGCAGCAGTTCAGCAGCACAGCAATAAGCATAATGACTTCAGGATCCAGAACAGTAAATGTAACGCTGCTCTACTGCTGGAGACTCTGGTCATGGAACAGAATTCCACCTTATGTAGTTTCATTGCAGAAACTGTAACTGTACCAAATCCTGCTGCGCGCACACAAAAGACAAGCTATGAGCACAGGGCAAATTGCTGTGTGAGAGGTTTGGCTGCATATTTACAAAAACAAAATATCCACAATTGCCACAGTATACCGAGGAAACCCCAGAACAGTCTCTGCAACAGTGTCAACAACGAGCGAGACCTCAGGTACAAGTCACACCAGGAGCGCAGTCGGAACAGAGCCGGGGCCTCTGTTCAGCACGTGACGGGGCACGCTGCGGGGCCGCTCGCCAAACCGCTTACACGTCTGAGAGTGAGGGTCGGCACCAGGAGCCACCAGGGTCTCCTTCGTCTGCACATGGTACTTCCTGTACAACCGCTTTCTCTGCACTTTCCATAGCAGCATAAGTCACAGCACACCCTTTATGTCGGCTAAAAAAAAAAAAAAAAAATCTGAAAAATGTGGCAGCACCACAATGGATGCACTAGATCGGACCAAGCTGTCGGACAGCTGAGCGGGGAAGCCTGGCCTTTTATGGAGCCACACCAACAAATTCAAACACGCTTACAATCTTTTACAAAAACATAAGCGAGCTGCCTTTGCTTCATTAATTATATTTTGCTGGTAGTTGCCGCTTTAGCCGGAGGGCTGGCTCATGTTTTTACCACACGAAGTGACTTAAATGTCAAAGGTTCGTCTCTGAGTTATCATCAGAAATCTTAAAAGGGTGCCGACTCTGCACACGGAAGATTCCGGTCTCTGATAGCAGGGTGGATGTGTTTACATTAAAAATCGCATTATTACTGTAAGAGGTCAGACGCTAATTAGAAATAAACCTCTGGTACGAGCAAGTTGGTGCTGCTTGGTGTTAGAGCAGGTTTTGATTAATTAGACAAATCATTTATCATCTGGAAAAAGTTAATCCCACTCTTTACTCAAAATTCAGCAATCTAATGACCCTGACATTTATTTGCACCAGTGAATAAACCTCAGCAGACTGAGGTACGACCGTGTGTGTTATCTTAACATATGCTTGACTACAGAGCTCCATGCCTGCTTTAGCGTGTCAAAACGGGGATTACTTTGCTTACCGTCTCAGGCAGCGGGCCAAAAGTGGCAGAAGTAGAACAGAGGTGAAAATGTCGCCTCCTAGCAGGGGAATTTGAGTGTTTCTCTGAGGGCACCTGCCTTTCCCAGATTCCTCAGCAGCACAGGAACGAATGAACAGGAATGACAGTCAAACCGAAAACCCATCGTCGGGGGAAACGTGGCTTCACAGTGTGTTATAAAGCGGTGCTGCAACATTTTCCAGTTAAGAATACTCTAGGCCTTTCATCATCACCCTGCCTGATATACTAACAGCGGGACAATAAAAATACTCCTGGTCAGATCCTCCACTACTGGCAGTACTAGAAGGATAAACAGGAAGGGACACAGGTGCCGAAGATGATAAGCGCCACTGTCCAGAGCAGCTATTTTGGATTGAATTTATCATAATTTCTCTCGCTGCAAATCTTAAAGCTGGCTTGCAGAGGCTGGAGCCAGTTTTGGCCTTCTGTGTGTCTTGCACTGGTAGATGGTGGCAGTTTATGTACACGTGACAAATCATGTTGCTGACCGACATCACTGCCATAATCAGTCAGACTCACGCGATCGCACCTTGGCCCGGCTCGCTTTGATACCTGAAAATTAATGAGAAGACGGTAAAAGTGGCTGCTGCCATCACTGTAGCCGTCGCTTAAACTGCCAAGCAAACGAGGTCCGCCCCTGGTCAGAAGTTATAACAGATCGCTGTTCTCATAATACACAAAGGTAAGAATGACTGGTAAACTCCCCACTCCGGTGATAAATTGCAAAACACAGCATTGCCTGTTCACACAAATGCTCAGCCGCCATTATAATTCCCTTTATGCTCGCTTTCATTTGAAGTGTCTTACACCCCCTTCAACAGCGAAAAGTAACATCGCCATAACCTGAAACGGCACCATTCCATCACGCGATGGCAGCTCTGTGCTGTAGTGTGGTTTCGTTTTCACCCATTACGTGCTGTGACCTTTTGCTGACATTACAACCTGGTTCTGACTGCACAGCTCAGCAAAGCCACAGCAGTAGGACATCTTTACTCCTCACCCGGACGGTGACAACATCGTGACAAGGATTTTTCTAACTTCTGCCACACTCCGGCTCTCTGTCGAAGCCTCAGGTTGCTGCTCCGACAACTTAAAACCCTTCAGTACAGAATCCCCCTCCCACTGTTGAAGAACATGCTCCTCAGGTCATCTTTGAAGTTTTATTGCAAACAACAACATCCCTTTAACACTTTAGTTGCACGTTTACATTTTTAGGTTCTACATCATGTTCATTTCAGTTGTGGAAAACATGGCGACCAGCTAAGATCTGAGGTTTCTTCTCATGTTTCTTGTTAAATGTCATTTGGACAAATCAGAACCAGTCTATCACCATATAAGGCTGCATTGATGTGACACCCCCCACCCGACGATGCACGCAGCAGAACATCGAACGTGTGCGAGTATTCTGAGGGGCCTCCGGCTGGTCGGTAGCCTAGCATTGCACTCCCAACTCTACCATCCATTGGTGGGATTCAGAACCTCGGTCTCACATCGCATATGAAGGGTAGACGTTTCATCACTATGGTAACCTGGTATTCAGGTTTCTCTTCCACAACTCTCTCCGCAGTTAACTTATTTAACTGGGCTAACCTATTGTTGTTTCACAATCGCCCAGGACAACTCCTCTGTGGTAGTAGCAGGCCAGACGCTCGTTCCGTGGTCCAGAGGAGACCCCATGATCCGGAGGAGCTCTCAGTGCACTCCGATTTCGTTCTTAAGGTCTGATTTCCCACCTCCCCCACCCTGAAAACAGCTGGGCCCCTATGCTGCCCCACCCCTTCCTGAACTTCGTGGGAAAGTAAAACACTGTGGGAGGAGGGAGCTTTGTGAACATAACCTTCAAGTCGCTCCCATGGTAGCAGCAATTCACCGTGCCGTTCTGTCAGTTAGATAACCAACTGGGTCGAACCCGGAGAACTCAAATGACACACGCAACATCCACAGGCTTCCGCAGCACCTTCTCGACACCCCTGCACACAGTGACATCTTATCCAACATGTCATGAAATGTCCCTCCACGTTGGGTTGCTCAAACCTGCTCAGATTTCATCAACACACCTGGCTTAAGAAACAAAGTTGCAAGCTGAGGAGGAAAAATTAACATTGCACTCAAAGAGTTCTGGGGGACAAATTTGGAAAGACCTCAGCTGACCTCACCACTAAAGTCTCTGAAGCAGACCCATCTTCACTAGGTCTCAGAGCAACAGTTCCTCTCTGTCCTCTGTGAAACGGTCCTGGACGAGCACACCAGCGGTCCAAAAGCACCACTTGTCAAATGCCCGCGCACCATAACCCAGATTATGTCCCAGGATTTGATCATTTCATTGAGATTATTTTTGCTTTCCTCCGTGCTTCGATGCACGATTTCCTGCAGAGCTACCCCACTCTTGTACTCGGGCGGTGCAATGGATCTTCAGTAGAACCATCTTCATGTTAAAGCGGAACATTTGTTGTACTCACTAGGTAAAGTTAACATAAAGCTGCTGCAAACAGTTCCTTTTCATTCATTCAAATGAGCACAGCAGTAAGACATCACTGGCACTCACTCAGGTCACTGATACACCAGACTAAGAAAAGAATGTAATGTTAGCTAGCATTTAGCAGTAACTGCTAAACTTAACCAAAGGGCAAAACACAAAACTCTAATGGAGAAGTCAATAATTAAGTCATTTGAGCATTGCTGTGTGACAGATGAGGACCAGCACTTCTATACAAGTTAGATCAATATTTTGTTTCGTTTAAACATAAACGAACAATCCAAATGGCATTTCAGTGGCCCGTTCCAGAAAGCGGGTTGAACAGATACTGTAGTCAAACCTGAATTCTGATTGACTAAAACTGAAAGCCCGACTTTAAGATTTGTCAATTCCCTGAATTTCTCCAATCAGAGCTCAGGTTTGACTACAGGATTTTTTAAACCCGCTTTCTGAAATGAGCCCCAAAAGTATGCTTTCAGTCTGTAAATCTAGCCCATATTCAGAAGGATTGACTGCCAGTTCTGCAGGATATGCACTGATAAGTAAAACCACGGAATGGCCAGGCTAGACGTGGTGGTTATCTTTAGACAACCCATTACATAACAAGAACATTTCATCAGGTAATAAGTGTAGTGTGTTTCTATAAATTTACGCTATCAGTTCATTTCCAAATTAGTGGGTGGGAGATCTACTGTAGTGCACATCTGATAATGTTGACTCTCAGATGTGCAGTTTCACACAATGCATGTGGAGCGACGCTCACGGCACTTTAAAGGGCTGTTGTGTGCAGCCAACTTCCTGTCCCAGTATCAGAATTAAAATAAAGCGGACACCTGAATGAAACCCACTACTTTCTACAATAAACCTCCGAACCACCAGCACCAGGTGGTCAAATTACAATGCTCCAGTATGCCTGCTAATGCACCCTCAGCTTCATTCATACTCGAAGGGAATTTATTTCATAGCTAGAAGGTTCTGTGTTTGAATCCACTGCCTACTCCGTGAGTCAGGAAGGTACTAGGTACACTAGCTTTACTCATAGTGTTTGAGCGCAATTTGAAAAAACAACAGTCTACATGTGGCGTCCTGCTGTTAAATTAATCACACAGGAATTAAAAAGGTCTCAGTTCCGCTGTCTGATGCGCCTCAGCTTCACGGCAACGGCCGGCGTGGTGTTCCTAACCGCACTGTAGCCATCTGGACACCGAAGCCTAACGGGTCGTTGGCGGCAGGGATCCCGATGAAGCTGGGGCATATCGTGAGCGCTGACACTCTTGGATACAAGACCCTGTGACCGAATGACAAGGAGCCAGGGAACCGGAGCTGAGCTGTGCTGAATGGTGCCGATCTGTACCAAACTGTGCTGAACAGGACTGGCTGGACCAAACCATTTTATAAAACTGAAGTCTGAGCAAGAACATTTTCAACCAGAATCATGATAAAGGCGATACATTCAGAAGCTGCAGTACTTACTGATCAAATAAAATCTGTTATTACACTCAAATCCATCTACTGTTGTGTGTTCCAACAAAATAAATATCACAATATAGTGGCAGATTAAATTGTGCATTTTTCAGTCACAACAGCTCTGGTATCAGCTGTTAACAGTACTCCACATCCATCTCACTGGGGATCCACAGAACTGAGGGCTGGGAGCAACTGACCTCAGAGGATTCCTGTCTGAAAAAACACTGCCTAAACCCTCAGTCTCTCTGCACTAATGGAGTACGACGCCCTCCTCGCTGCGGCCTTTCGAGTGAGAGAGAAAGCATCCTGACTTTGTTTCATCTTTAACGCCAACATCACAACGGTAACAGATACTTTCATTTTCATGGAATATCGAAGGCGTCTCTTTCAGCATGTCAGCATGCACAGATCAGCACGGCCTCAGTCTCTGGAGATCTTCCAACACCAGCACCAGGGTGCCCAAGCCCGTTCCAGAACAGATCTCCAGGCCCCCTGACTCTAGGTGCCAGGTATGACGCTCAAAGTAATTCAGTTACTTCCTTTAAAACAATGGCTAAGACACAGCCGGTCCAGATGGCAACCACAGCCCTCTCTACACACTCATTTCACAGTTTCGTTAGCACGCTTCCCAGGACACAGCACATCTGAAGCAGAGTGATGTGACTTGTTGTTTGGTAGCAGATGTTTCCCACATCAGACTGACCGTGGGCGCCACACGTGACATTTTTGCCACAGGAGGGTACTTCCTGTTGATATGAAAATAGCTCCATGGGCTTAATCATCTGCTTTCTCAATTAACATTTTTCCAATGGGGAAAAAAAATCCACTTTAGATGTCTAGGTCTCTAGGTTTAGATGACAGGTCTGTGTCACAGCTTTCATCACAGCTGAGAACAGGCACCTCGATGCCCCCGCCCCCACTACCCTGAACAGGCACCTCGATGCCCCCCAGATGACCTGGGCTTCTTGGTCTGATTCAAAGATGAGGAAAAGGTAAAACAAAAGTCTGGGACTTAAAAAAAAAAAAAAAAAAAACAAACAAACAAACCAAAAAAAAAAAAAGTCGAGAGCAAAGAAAGATTCCCAGCGTGTTGAGGCCCTGCAGATGAAAGCTGAGTGCAGCAAAGCCGCTGCGATGTTGTTGTGAGATGGAGCTGTGTGATAGAGCCCTCAGGCACTGCATGCGGTTTCGCCTCTCGTTGTCACGCTGCCAGGCTGCGCGGGGAACCAAACCGTGCCAGCGGCTGACATGTTAGCCACCCACTAGCCTTCTGCTGTCGACCGGCGCTCGAGCTCCTGCTACCCCAGCAGATGTGTGTCAAAGGTGACGAGTCGCCAACAACCGAGTCTTAATTACCTGGGGAACCTGCTTTGGTTCCCCCCCCCCCCCACACAATCTTTTGTATTCTGAACGCTGGTGCCATAACCGCAACTGCCACCCCCGGACGCATTCGAGAACCGACCCCTCCTTCTCAGCCTGCCATCCCTCACTTCCTGGGTGAACGATGGAACACCAGCCTCCCCCACTTCTCCCCAAAAACTCAAACCCCTTTGCTCGTAGCCTCCTCTGCAGCCATGTCAAAAAGGGACGCGATCTTTATTTTTCTCTCTGAGGTCCGCAAACAGATCTTTTCAATGTTTACACGTTAAATAAAAAAAAAAATCACATTTATTTTTCCTGGGAAATCGTAAATTGCTACAGGGCAGCGTACAACACAGAGCAAGTTAGTATGATGCCAGCCAAGCTGGCTAGCAAGCTCTGTGTGAAAGTCAAAGGCTGTGTCTAAGGATCTTTTGCGGCTCACAGATGACCTCGAGTGGGGACAAGGCATCTAGAAAAAACTACTTCAGTGTTCACACCAAGCAGAGTTTCAGAAGCATACCATGTACACCCCTGGCCTTTCGTTTCACCTAAGTTAAATGGAAGAAAAAACAGGGATGAACAGTGGCTCTCATCAGTCCAAAAAACATCCTGTATTAAAACTGTGCTTTGTCACAAGTAAATGCTGAGGCCAGCACATGAAACAGAGTAAAAGTCACGAGACCACAGCTGCGGAGGAGGCGACTGCTCCATTACATAAAGCTGGTCGATCTCTGGTAGTCATCATTCCAGGTTAGAGCCAAGATGGCTGATTGCTCTAAATTACATGGAGTTGTAATAAAGTTCTTCACTTTTTTTATGCTACCCTCAGACTGGCAGGCCGCTGAGGGTTCTGATCACCCCGTGCTGTATTAGTAAGACCATCTGATTGGGAGAGCCCCCATTTTAAAATGGCAAAAAATATATACCATAGTTAAACGGTTCATGAGGGGGAAAAAAAAAAAAAAAAAAAAGACAGGAAAATATGCAATTCTGATGGAAAACAGTGACATTTGACCACGACTTGGGGAAAACACAAGGGAAACTTTAAAAAAAGAACCTTGAAAAAAATGGCAAGACCGAAAGTAAGGCGCTACAGACCTCATACAGAGAAGGATGTTGTTTGTATTGATGCTGCACCATCCTCCCCAACTAGGAAGGAGATGCATGATGTCCGCTGCTGCAGCAGGAAACGTGCAAGTAGTATGGCATACAGTAACCACAAACCCTCTAAAATCGACTGCTTCCAACCAAAATGCCTGAGCATAGTGCAGCCCAGAGGTCTCTCTCTGCCTGGTCTCTCGTATTGTCTATGACCCTCGTTCTCCGTTGCTTCCTCTACGGTCCCTTTTTGCCTACACTCTCCTTGTCCATGCCTCTCGATCCCCGGTGCTTCCTCTACGGTCTCTCCTTGCCTACGGATGCCCCCCATCCAACACCGGTATTTCAGTCACTGCGAGTTAATGCATTTATAGCTCTCCGTCTGCAGTGATTCCTGCTTCACTTTCACCATCAATTATTTCCCTGTCTTTACATTTTATAATGTATGCATCTATTTGAAAACAGCAGCATTTCAACATGCATTAAATCTCCATTTGCTCAGGGGGTTGTACCAATGGACCAATCAGACAGCCTTCTGACAGGCGGCATGGGCTGGAGAAGAGCATGCCTAAACTGCACGTTAAACCAAAGACCCACTCTTCCACATCAAACGCCCAAAGCCAAAACGCATGCTTATGTTAAACAAATGTAACCACAACCTACAAGACACATCAAAAGCTCTGAGACAACAACAGGCCCAAGCAATTTACAGAAATTGGCTGATTCAGAGCAGAAGTCTTAACCCAGAATGTTTTTTGCCTGTTGTCATTCTGTCCTATTGGGTTACCCAGCTTGACCTTCATGACAGAAGAAAAGAAGTCTTACCCATGAGATTCACACATGGGATTTTGTTTCTGGTATCTGCAATACCAAGTGTCTCACATTTGATGATAACTCAGTTATTTTTTGACAGGCTGACCCGGTGATGAGTGAAAACTCGGTCACTAAATTCTCACAAAGCACAAGGTGGTAAATAACAGAAGCATGGCACATAGGTGGGCTGGTGGAGCTACAGGAGCATTGCTTCAGCGCTAAGTCAAACCCATGAGGTCCGTAGGAAGAAAGCAGGCCCCGATGAAGAACCGCAGATGGCGCAATGGTTAAAGAATCCTAACCTAAAAGGGGACACTGTTGTGTTGTTGAGCTGCACAGCCAGACCTGCTGCAACAAAATAAATGGGCTTAAAAAGTCTCCAAGGATAAAAGCTTGAATAGTTAGCTCTGGTTTCACCTTGTCATCGTTTGCCACTGTGGTGGAAAAACAGTCAACTCGGAGTCTAGAGACAGCAAATACCTTTATTACCTAGGTTATTCAGTGCACAGA
>JAACJT020000095.1:14764483-14813412 GCA_009936485.2 Gymnarchus niloticus | reverse complement strand
ACACACAAGGTCACATTTTTTCCAACACTATTTCTATTAATTACTAAAGTCTCATGTTCCAGTAATTTTCCATTACACCACTTATTCAGTGCCAGCATGTCAAACTTCAATCGAAATTAAAAATGTAGTCACTCAAACAGCAAAAGATGTAGATGGACTGGAAAACTGAAACTGAAACTCAGACTACGTCGAGAAAAGTATATTTTTCATCTCCCCCCATTCCAGATGTGGAGGAGTTCGACGTGCGGTGGAGAGATGCAATCAGGAGCGGAACTGCAAACAAACCGAAGAGAAAGGACCACAGCTGAGGGCCACTACCTTAGCTCAGGACATCTGCTGTCCTAGACGAGTACCAGCAGATCTTAATGTTGGCCTCATTCACTCAAACCAGACTGTCGGAGAGAGAGGAAGTGGTTTGCGGGCCGATGGTTTGTTTTCGTCTCTCTGCGTGCGTGTGCCTGTGGAAATGATCGGCGTTAAAAGTGCTGGCCTTAGCACGTATGTTCTCAGCACACGTTGTCCCACTTCAAGGTGGAGGAGGGCGGGGTCAGCTGTGCCCAGAATGCCCTACACAAACACAGCTATGCTTTATAGGGGAAAGATGACTCACCCCCACCTTAAACATCCTATGCCACTGATTATTCACTTCACAAACGGGCTTGTGGGAAGCTGAAGAGGGCGGAGACTGGCATCCTCCATCTTTACAGGCACACAAACACGGGACGCCTCCTCGGGAGAAGCCCTGATATCTTGGCGTCATCTTATACCCTGAACCTGACGTTTGTATGGGTGACTGTGACTTAGCACAGCCAGACCATCAGAGCACTAAAACAAAAGCAATTTTTTCAGGCCAGTTTGAAAACATCCAGAGGATCACTGGAGTTTCCTATAAAACTGAACTAAAATTACTACATGTGAATTGTCATTGAAATAATTTGTTTTGTAACAAAAATAGTAAATATATTAAACAATAGCATTCAGTAAGTTTTCACCTTTCAATTTAAGACGTCCAAGTAAAATCCCATTCAACTCAGAATTGATGACTTAAACATCTTTATAAAATTATCATTAAAGGCCAGCTAACAGCTACATTTTCCTCTGAAGGACAGAGCTTACATCTGCATTCTCAAATATTATCCGTTTGCGTTTAAGGAAAATCTCTTTTCTGTGACCCATTCATGAAAGTGAGCAAATAATTCTATAACTTCAAATTTCTCTCTCCTGTGTCGTGCACTTCCCCCAACAGACCCGCATCAGCAGTTCCAACAGTCATGGTTACAGTCATAGAGAACTCAGCATCAGTTTTGGTCATAAACAGAGGTATGACTTTTCGGGCCGACGGTGCAACAGTTCACCAAAACAAAGAAATACAAACTCATCCAAAATTTTTTTCAGCGTTGCTTGTTTTGAAGCATCACCGGGACCAAAATGGTCCTAAACGGTGCGTGGAGTGGAACACATCAGGGTTCTGATGGCATGCATGATACTTCTGTGCCACTTGGTAAGGGAATACAAGAACAAGCGTATGGCAGAGAGAGCATGTTAAAGGATGTGAGAGCTGTCGTCATGCTCTACAAGTTCGGGTTCAAACTTGCGCTGAGGCCCTGTAGGCATGGGGCCGGGGGTCAAAGTAGGCAGCAGCCATGTCAGAGTTCGCAGGTGAGAAGAGAGCAGAGGAGGCCAGCCGGATCTTCTTGTCTGCCTGCAGTCGGAGAGGGAACGACTTTCATCTTAGGGAGTTGACAGACACGGAGTGACGTGCGTGTGTCAGGGACACCATGCTGTTCAAACATTCAAAGTGAATAGCCTTTGGAGTCTGGGCTTCAGTGTATACCTTTATAACCTCGGGAAAATAAATGGATTCGTGCATGTTTATTACAAATACTATCAATTCACTTTAAAGTTTAAACATGTTCCTACATTCTCTTTCTGAAGAATAATAATAAATCATCAGCTAGGATAGTGCCCCCAAAGGCAGCTCCTGCTCACCCCAGTCTGCAGGTCACCCATCTCCACCCTCCGTGTCTTTTTTCAAAACCTCTGCGATTGATGAAGGGAAAAAAAAAGAAAAGCTTCCTGTTATCTGCAGAGCCACAAACCAAGCCTGCCGGTTTTCTCCGCCCCCTGATTTCCTCTGCCCTCCCCTTACAGCCCCTTCTTGCACTTATATGTGAGGGCCAGTGCGCCACACTGCTCTCAGAGTGATGATAGGAGCATCACTGAACGGCACGGCTGCCGGGTCCTGCATGCTGCTGACGGGGCATGGCTCAGTGGTGCTGGGCGACGTTCTTCATCTTTCCGCTTCTGGTTCAAGCCCAGAGTGGAAGCGGCGATGACGGTAAGAGCGTCTTCCTGCCCGCTCACCGTCAGGCTTCGCACCCGTCTGAGTTTGCACCTGGGGCAAGTTCTTCTGCTTTTTGCTGAAGGTTCCCATGGCGTCGCAGGATTTAATCCTTTTCCTCACGCAGCCGGCTCAAAGCAAAAGCTCCTTCCAGTTCGCAATTCGAGCATGTTGAGGTTCATGTCTCTGAGAACAAGGTTTCTGATCTTCAGTTTCCGTTAGTGTTCCGCCCCAGTAATATTCCTGCAAATTCCTCATTCCTACGATCCAATCTTCATGCGGCAAGACATGCATATAAACAACGTTCTTTTTAAAATGATTATTGTGGTGTTTAAACACTGCTGGCATGGAGGGTCTCTGCTACTGGCTGTCATCTCCTGCTTTTTTCATTTGTTTGGTGCGTTCCATCACCTTATTAATCCCCGATACACCACTACGCCAGCCTGAGGAGTAGCGGCTGCGAACACACATTGAGGAAACACCACCTTTGTGCCTTGCTGGGGTTTTCCCCCCCACACACAACAGTCCCAGGGCACCGACAGAAAAATGAAAGACATGACGAACAACACTGAATCACACCAGAGCAGAAATAAGACACTGATTCATTAAGGCTAAAATGAGGCTAAGTGAAGCGAGCTGTCATTATGCCTGACAAACAGTTCTCACTGCCACAGTGACTGTGGTTATAGGATGCGGTGGAACGACGCACTGTCTGTTAACCCCATTCTCCTAAAGCATCGGTGTAGACCTACATATTTAACAAAAATCCATTCAAGTCAAACACTTAACTACTAACTGTAAGACTGAATCTCTCAGCTGGAGGGCTGGGTTTAAATCCCTGTGCCTAATACCAATCGCTCAGCCACCTCAAAGTATTCTTATGAATAACATCAAATAGAGCCTTCAATCTAGATCATTAGCCACATGCTCTGAGAAGCCAGCCCTGTGAACAGTACTACAGTGGCCAGCAGAGAAGCAGAACCAGTCTTCTTTACATCCACAGAACCATCTGTGACCTGTGAGTCCAGCATGACAATAGACGAGACCTCGTTAACATGTTCCATGGACGAAGATCTGTACGCGGACCTCAAAAATGCAACTCTGTGGTAAGCAGACTGACATGGTGATCTATGAGTCCCAGTAAAGGGACTTTTATGGTATGACTGTATTGTATGACTATATTTAAGAAAACAAACAGCAACTGCTAAACAAAAAACGACTGCTACGTATTTGTGGTTCAACATGACAAAGGGATAAATGAACTGATGCTGTATAAAGGGTGAAAGGTGTTGAGCAATGAAGGAACTAACACGTGCTTCTCTGTAATACTCTGTTCCCGTAATTCAGCACGAACACAGATATGAGTTCAATCCTTAGCCCAGTCATGTCAACAAAAAGAAGAATCACATTCAGATATCTCTCTCCGTTCCACAAATACGATCTGAACATTGAGTTTGAGACCAGAGGACAGTTCACAGGTCGATATGACCTGAGGAAAATAAGTAAGTGAACATTTTTAATTATTATAAGAAAACGACCATATCTGCTATGCAACTGACAAATTGGCAAAATCCCATCTGCCCAGATCCTGTTCTGGTCTTGATGGCTTCCAATTAATGATGTAATTGTAATCTTCCTGTCCTGCAGTAAGACCAAATCCACCACAGGTCAACGCAACCTTTATAGCCAGGGATTGGAAGGCATTGGTATCCATCAAAACGGGATATGAGAATGATTACCTTAAACAAGCTCTGCAATTTCACATCAGCATCAAAAGTGGAAACAAAAACGTAAGATTCTCAGTTATGTCGTGATTTTTCTTCTTTCAAAAAGCCTGTTTGAGTGAAACTACTTTTTTCACTTCTCAAATGCACACAGTCAGCGAATTACGTTGTATCCCAAAATGAGTTGTACATTGAGTCCAGAGAGCTGCTCAGAGAGAACACAGAGTTTTGTGTCACGGCCCAATCCAAACCTGTTGGGAAATATTTTGATGGCTTCTGGAGTCAATCGAGTCCTTGTAGCTGGTTCCATACCCCGAACGGTAAGTAAAAGTAACTTGACTATAGTGCCTTTGTCATCAAACTCATTATACTCACCTGATTCCACTATGTTCCAGCTCCCTTTTTACTGATGTCTCTTGATGCAGCAACTGTCAGTTCACACTCAGACCACCCAAAGTATTACCTATACGTCTACTTGGTCATGGGCGCACTGCTCGTCGTGCTCATGATTGTCGCAGTGGTCGTTCAACGGTGGTACAAGAAGTAAGTCATTAGGAAAAGTGCTTCTCCTTAGGGATCCTTTCCCTGATCAGCTCTCTCACTGGCTGGGTTGATCCCCCACGTGGGGTAAATAAGACTCATGCTGTGTGTTAAGCAAACATAAGCAGAGAGGTGAACACATTGTAAGATATCAGTTCTGTGCTAAAGAGACACCAACTTCTAATATCCAAATCAGCTAGTCAAATATAAACTGGATGAACATACTTTCATTTCATTGTTTTCTGTCAGTTTGGTTTGACTTTATGGGTTTTTCAGAGAGAAACATAAATAGAACTTGAGAAAGCCATTACAGGTGTACCATTTTGGCCTAAAAAGTGTAAATACTCTGCTTTCCTTTGCAGGATCAAATCGGTCATCTGGCCAATTATTCCAAATCCCAAAAACACTCTGGTACAAAGCTGCAAGCCAAACAAGGTAACAATCCAATTTTGACACCTTTTTTCCCCCCAACTCAGTTTTATACTTTATGTTGGCATTAACTGTAGATCAACTATACAACTAGTTTGTGCACATTCTGCACGATGATCAGTGAAGAGCAAAACAGGTTTGCAAATTCTCAGTCTGTCGTTCAGAGATACTTAATCCTGCCACTATTGCTTACAATCAACTCGTACCCCGGTCACAGGGCCCACCTGCTAGCTTCAACCCAGAAGCTTTCACCGACAACAGTATCCACATGATCGACCGAGTCGAGGAGAGATTCGTCAGCCCCAACATCCCAGACACGATGAGCAACTATGAGGTCAGGGGTCACAGCAGTGGTCAAAGGAGCACAGGACCGATCCTCAGAAGCTGCTCCTCCAGTATCGGCGAGACCCAACCTATGCTTCAGAGCAAAGCAAGGGCAGAGGAAGAGGGCCATGGGAGTGGCAAGCAGATGTCAGCTTCTGCAACTACCAGGAATTCTGGGACATCGGTCAGATCTGAGGCCAACAACACTGAGAACAATGTGCCAGTTCCTCGGAGAGATGAGGCTTATGTCACCATGTCCAGCTTCTACAAGACCCAGTGAGTAACAGGAATATCCCCACCCCACATCCAGACGTACAAAGGCTTCGTGGGTACACTGGCACTCACCTCTGACAAATACAATGTAACTTAACAATGATCAGCAAACCAACATCACGCCTGGATGGAGACATCCCCTATGCCACATCCCTACCCCTTATGGACCACCCTCATCCTACTATATGACACTGCTGCTTACTCGACCATCAGTCTGTCCCTAATATAGAAACATGAACCAGGAAATAAGGCGAGTCTCTTTTGGAGGAATAACTAGACCATAAGATAAGTGCATATAGAACAAATGACAGAGATGCTGACTCATAGCAACCAACGGGCTGTGCAAACAAAGAAACGTGCTGTTGACATTCTCCTCAGCCATAGGCATTTCTGCTCCCAAGCCCGCCAGAGGCTGCTAATATACCAGCATGCTACTATTTAAAGCAAGAATGTTCTCTTATTACATACATTTGTTTTACTTTTTTCTTTTAAAGTAATTATGACGTAATAACTTGGTGTGGACTGTATTTGTAAACTATAGTGGCATTATTTCCTTGGCAATGTAATTAGATGATGAACCACAAGACATTTTCTTAACGGATATTAACAAAATAATGTTTACCTACCTCACCATAAACCCACATGAATATTAACGGGAAATCAGACCTGGAACCCTCTGAATTACCGGGAAATGAAAAAATATAACCAATTATCTGCTTCCAAATCGGGGGGGGGATTCTTGACTTCACCACGTTTTCAAGACAAACATTGGACTCAGTTTTTGTTGAAGGGACACGGCTTAGCGTAGAAAGGTCACCTAAACAGCGTCCACATGTATGAACTGTTTAGGCTGTCAGGTCTCTCCAGACAAATAACCCTTCAAATACAATATGAAACTTCTGAAAAACTACTAGTTAAAACACAGAGAAGAAATGCTTTTCAGGACTGTGTGACGCCCACTGAGAGAAGCACCGACGCTTGTTTCGTATTCGCTGTCATTTCCTACCGACCCAGTGCTTCGGAGCTTTACAGCGTTAGGGGAAAGATACGTGAAACAGAGACTGTTTCGTTCCCCTCTGCGAGTCAGAAATTCGGCTCAGCCCTCAGACGGTCGTGTTAAACAGGTTCGAAACATTCGCGCTAACAGGAAGGCTTCCCCCTATAACGACGGGCACAAATTCAGAAACCGTCGGCTGCCGGCGGTATGCCAAGAGATTTGGTGTCCTCCGTCGCCATTTATGATTGACACAGAGAGATAGAGGTGTAGTTCTCACGTGTGGAAACGTCTTGACTCGATTTTACCGAAGAATGTAAATCCATCACCTATACATTAGGTTGGTTAATTCGTTAAATCTGATGTTTTGTATTCGTCATATATTCAATATCGGTTGAACCAAATGACTTAAGACTACAAACAACTGTAAAACGTATGACGAGGTAGCACACACTGAACAGCAGAAAGTTTTATTTTGGAGCATATGCCATAGAATGGCTTGCCTCCCATTAAGGCAGCCCCAGACAAAAGCTCCAAAAACATATTCTACTTTGGATTAAGCCAAATACGCCAGGGGCATCTGTTCCACAGGGCAAGGAGGATTACACATAAGAGGCTTTATTACAATTCATAAAAATGGAACACTTTAAACACAACGGCAATCCCAGGAATACTACCAAGATCTGCCAAGCACAGCCAGGGCAGGGCTTACGCATTCTTTCATCAACTAACCAGAGAGCTAAACCATTAAAACGGCACTTAAAAGAAGACATTGCATCACCCCAACTCATGGAAGTCCACACAGCACCACAACTACATATGTGTCGCCTGACATCGATAGCACGTGTGGGTATGTAGCCACATTCCCATAATGCACCACATTCAGGTTCCCACCACTGAGTCGAGATGAAGGACAAGGTGTACACACATGTGCAATGTCACAAAAGGGTATTCCAAAGGGAGAATGCACTCACACACACACACACAAACTAAAGCTTACATGAATATTGATGGCCACTCCCCAGGAGTATAATATATCCTACACCAGCTTGCCCGCCACTTCCAGCCCACACCACTGCATGCATCCATGTGAACTCTTCATGTGTCTCAGACTGAATGTCATTATTGCCAGCGATTATCAGTTCAACAGAGCAAAAGATTACTGGATGAATGGTCTTTGCCATTACAGCCAAACAATTTGCCTACTCCAGCCTCATCTATCCCACGTGAGGGAGTCAAAAGCTGGTGAAATTGTCAGCAAAAGAAAAACTGCTCGAGTACAAAAATGATTTAAAAATATTGGTCCTTAATAAAAATCTTTGAATTTTTAGATCGCTTTGGAGTTTTGATTTTTGCCTACCAAGTTGCACAAAAGCACCCTCTGATGTCACCCACATGACTTTTAATTACAATGTAATCAACAGACAGACATATGAAATTCACAACATGGCAGTTAAAGGTCTGTTGAATATCTCAAAGCCATTCAGCAACATCTTTGGTATATTTGGTGCCAACTCCAAGCTTATGGAAGCTTATGTACCTTACAGTTACATGTTGATTTTTGTTTTCAGGTCCTTGCACTTACTACCAGAATACTCACTCACACAATCAATATTTTGTCAGGTGTGACACATCTTGAGAGATGCATGTTGAATAATAGTGACACGTGGTGAGAGAACTCAACTAAAATCAACAGCAGGCTACGGCCTTGTTTTATAACCTGTGGTTTGTTCTCTGGTGTCCTGCACTGCATTATGTTCACCAGCAGATGGCAATGTTAACAATTATGAAGCTTTGAGTAGTGAATCAGTTCTGGGCAGTTTGCCAGAAAATCATAATGCTTTAAAAGGCTTCATTTTGCCATCACTAACTACAAAAAATATCAACAGCATTTAAGGTTCCCAAGAGCACAGTGGCCTGCATATTTCTTAAATGGAAGAAGCTTCCAACAATCACAGCTCTTTCCAGAGCTGACTGCCTGGTCAAGCTGAGCAATACGGGGAGGAGTGCCTTGGCAAGATGGGTGATCAAGAACCCAATGGTCACTCTGGCTGAGCTTCAGAGAGCCTGTGTGGGGTAAGGGACACTTTCCCTAGGACAACTATCACTACAGAACTCCTACGACCCGGGCTTTATGGCAAAATGGGCTTAAAAGACACATGAAAGCTCATTTGGAATTTCCAAAAAGGCACCTAAAGGACTCGGAGTGTGAGAGATAAGATTCTCTGGTCTGATAAAACCAAGTTTGTGTTGTTTAGCCTCATTTCAGGAAAACTCCGACAGTAACCATACAACCCGACAGAGCTTGTGAGAGCCTGCAGACCAGAATGGCAGAAAATCCCCAAATCCAGGTGGGCAAAGCTGGTCACGTCATACCCAAGAAGGCTGGAGGCTGTAATCACTGCCGAAGGTGCTTGAACCAAGTATAACTAAAGGGCCTGTACTTTTGTAAATGTGAGATTTAAGTGTTTCTAAAATCCTCTTTTCACGTTATCGAGTGTAGATAAGGGGAAACACATTTAAATTACATGTGACATAATGTTTCAAGATAAGAAAATGTGAAGGGGCGTGAATATTCTCTGTAATTACATAATAAAAGTAGAGAAATAAAGACATGATCTTACCACAGAGGTGCATTTCGTGGTGGACTTCACGAGCGTCACGCTCACTTTGGCCAGTTCAGCCTTCACTCGGTACCAAGCCGAGTGGACCAACAGACTTCATTATGAAGGAATCAAGAAGGGACGCCGGCAAACACATCTATAGACGACCGTGAGCAGGCTGAAGCCTCAGCACAGCGGGAGTCCTGCGATTTCGCCTGAGCGGCGACACGTCTGTGGATCACTGAACACGGACACTGTTGTCTCGTCTCTAATAAAATTAAATTAGTAATTGGCTGACACTGGTGTAGAATGGAATCTCAGACTTCACTTTCCGCGCACTTGGCAACACGTCCTTCGATGCGGACGTAAGCATGGGGTTGACCAAGACTGCAAAAATGACGAAAGCCGCTTCCACACCATGCGCGGTCCTGACACATGACCAATTTCACACATTTTTCTCACGGTTCACCATCCATAACCATGTTATACCCTCAGCGTGTTGCTAATGTCACCACACTAGCCACAGAACTCCATGAGAACAACAATAATGAGATGCTTGCAACTGAAATCCTATGTTATTATAAATAGCATTATTTATTTAGCACCCAAAAGTACATTTGAGTGTACAAAGGGTTAAATTTGAGTATTCTCACAACCGTCTTTTTAAATTTACTTTGCTGATTTATGGAGGGGATGCATGGTGGCTAACGTGTAGGGTTGGAGGTTCGAAACCTGTCTCTGTATGCAAAATGTGCTAGTTGAGATTTCACACACAGTAAGGCTACCAGTTGTCTCTAAATGTCGCATAGTGTGTGTGTGTGCGCCTGCCTTGCAGTGGTCTAGCATCTCAGCCAGAGGGTAACCCGAAAGATTGGTGGATGGTTTACAGATCATTAAATTACACAGCATGAGGCACCATAACATCTGAAAACCACTGTCCATTCATCATCATAACTGCTTATCCACTACAGAGTCACGGCAAGGCTAGAGTCCAGCCCACGATACATAGGACTCGAGCCAGAGGACTCCCTGAATGGTTGCCAGTCCAAGATGGGAAAAATCTATTCATTGAAAGCCTACGCCAATGCAAAATCTTAACACCACCAATAAGCATTTCATTATTTAATGTGCATATTAGTTTTATACATACAACAGCATGTACAATAATCCATAGAAAAGGCCCCAGCATCCAGTGAAAAGGTTAAATAATAATAATATTAACAATTTTATAAATCACAGTTTCCATGCGCTCTTCATCATCACAATAAAGTACACATCGCTGTCAATAGAGGCACTGACTCCAGAGTAATAGTTTAGGAACTCCTCCTTGGTCACCTGCAAGAAATGCAGAGGAGAGACATGAAGTGGCTGAGCTCACAGCCCTGCCCACAGCGGCAGACACAGGGCGACGCAGCAGGAGAGTGCCGCAGTTTGCCAGGGAAGAGAGGGCACTGGGAAGCTGGATTGGAGAGGGAAATCATTACACACAGAGGACCAGCAAGCCTATCCCTACTGAAGACAGCGGCCACTTCTGATGCATGTGTGTGTCTGATTGGCAAAGTGACTAATAATGCATAAATAATTATACTGTCACGAAATTGTGCCAACTTCATGTGGCTTTGATGAGAATGAGTGACCACACGCGTGCAACAAAATGCTCAGCATAATGGTTCAGTCTGCACTGATGGGTAGACTGTACCATAATTTATAAAGTCATTTCCAGAGGGTTCGTTCTCACCAATCAAACTACGGGGAGAGAAATACAGGTAGTCCAGTCCAGGAAATAGTCAAGAAAAATGTCTCCTTGTTAGTACCCTGAAGAAAAGGCAGGAAGGGACTGACTCTCATTAGGAGAATTACAGACTCAACAGTCGGCATGTCAAAGAAAAGCCAAGTCAGCTATCCACATCCTAGAGGTAGGAGTCATGGGTTGTTACCCTAGGAATTGCAGATCAAGCTGTTAGTTTAATTTCCAGGCCTTCCGCATCATAATGATAAAGTAGATGTCTGTGTCGATGGAAGCGCTCACACCTGCGTAGTAATTCATAAACTCTTCAAGCGTCACCTATTAATCCAAAAAAAAAGGGGAAACAATGAACGCTTACTTAAAACACACTGCATGCAAAGCACTGTAAAGGCCACGTGAGGGGAGACCAATACAAACACTGGATTCCCAAGAGCTCACGCCAAAGTTGCCTGGTGTGCCTTTTCACCCTTTGTGCTGTCCCGATCATATTCATCCGTCCGAGATGGCCACAGCGACTTGTCAAGTTTTCTCTTATGGCAGCTATACTGCTCCCGGTAGTTTGTTTGAGCCAGAACAATTGATCAGCATTTTTCATTCACTTCACATTTCTGCCATCTATGTTTGTGTTGACTTCATGACAAAGATAAGAGATAAGACGGGCTCTTCCTGTGTGAGAACCTGCGATGCTCTGCCTCCTCTTAAGCAGCTCACCAAGGTAAATTCTGAAGAATCGTCAGCTTTTCTGTGTCACTTGTCATTACAGTTTCTCATGAGGCCAGTGAAGCTGATCTTTTGGGTGGTGTGATGATGGTTATGGATTACGGATAGAAAGGTCATACTCATTAAGATTTTCTGGTGTGGAGTAAGTTAAAGATGAGTTTCTGTTTTAAATGTTTAATACATACCTGTGACCCTGACCAGGATACACAGTTAGAAGATAGATGAATGGACAAATGGGGGGATGGATGGATGTATAATACATACGGTACAGTCTGCATTGTGACTCAGAGTCCGAACCCTGCAGTTCCCATCACCTGTCAAAATATCCTCAGAAATCCAGCCCATCTGCTTACTCTCATGACCTCTGGCCCACCATTGCCATGACTGAAAGGAATACTCTGATGCCACCTACCTTCCCATCTTTGTCATAGGGAGAGTCGAAGTTATCAAGGAACTGACGAAAGACCTGTTCCTCAGTCCACTCTCCGTTCTGATATTTCGGGTGGTTCTTTGCGTTATAAACTCCCTTTAAGTCTTCAATGGTGATGACCCCATCGCCAGTCTTATCCAGCTTCCGGAAAGCCTCTATGATCACTTCTTTCCTGGCACTGGACATGGGCGGCTGTAACCGAAAATGCACAGCCTTAACCACCTACCAATGTAAAATGTAAATAGATACATGCAATACTTCCCCCTAGTGGGCATGCATATAAGTGCTTGGGATGCAGCAGTTTGAACGTGCAGTTGGATGTCACCCTGACTCTGACATACTGACCCTGAGCATTAACAGAAATTCATCAAAGTCGATGAACCCACTGCCATCCCTGTCAAACTGCTGGAAGAGCTGTACAGCCTCATCTTTCTCGATAAGCACGCCATAATCATTTAAGCCCTTGAGGAACTCCTTCATGTCCAAGGTTCGGTTGTTGTCATCATCCATTATCTTGAAGGTCCTGTGGAAGCAAATGTTGATGTTTTATTGTCTCCAGGATGACTTTCCAAAGAACCTCATTAAGTAACTGGTAACAGAAACAAAAAAAGACCATTAGACTGTGTTCCCTACAAAGACATACCAAGCGCTGTTTTAAAAACCTGCCCTCGCATCAAGATGGGAAGGTATTCTCATTCTTGATTAGAGTGAGCACTGCTAAGGTCTCAGGAGTGTAAATGTAAGCACACAAACTACAGTCTATATTCGTATTTACGCCAGGAAGCTAAAACAGCAGGTTGCAAAAGAATACTTTTTGATCATTCATATTTATGGAGAACTCACAGAGGAAACCGATCATTTGGGAAGGGCCTCAGAAATTGGCCACACCCACTGTGTGAGACAGATCCCACCCATTGGACTCTTCCAGCCTCACTGGCAGTGCTTGCGTGTCATGTGATCAGTACCTGCTCAATCCCTTGATGCCTGCAGACCCCCGCGCCAGACACTGCAGCCGTAGCCGTTCCACGGGGTCTGTGACGACCTTCAGCTGTCGTTTGGCGTTCATTGACATCTCTCGGTCATGCCGCGATGTTCCAGCCATGGTTTATTCAGCTGGGTTCATAGACATGTTTCAACCAAAAAACAATCAGAAACAGCAAGTAATTGGAACTGAACATTTAGAAAGAAAATAAAACACGGGTAACTGCCCCTGCTGCCCCTCATCCATAGAGCCTCTGGGCGAGGAAAGATAAATAACACGGACTGGAAGTTAATGTTCAAAGAAAAAAAAAAAAAAGCATCATTTATGTCTGTGCCTGCTTTCCATGTACTAAAATATACGCACACATATATATATGAATACATACATTATGTACATTTCATATTTTGTATATTTTTCATAATTATTCATAAACGGGTACGCTACGCGTTCATAAGCACAGTCATGATTAATGTTAGAAGTGAGCTCAGTTTTTTGACCTGTTGTACAGCTGGTACGTAAATATTCACTAACCTGTCTTCAAATGGAACAAATGTCAGCGGTAAACGACCTGTCCCTCTAAGTCACGCTTAATAATACTCATTTCTACTTTTCTTACCTCCGGCAAAAAGCAAACAGCGACCCTTCAGTCCAATATGGCGCGGCCCCAACGCCTGCGTCCGTTTCCATGGGAACTCTCAGCTCTGCGCTGTGATTGGTCAGCTTTACCATCGCGGCGCGGCCGGTGAGGAAATCCAGCATTCTTCCTAGAAGTATGCAGAGGTTCTACCCGGATTCACTGGGCTCAGTGAAAACCTTACTGTGCCTCTTGCCGCATTAAACCGATCGCGGAAATGGGTTAGCGATTAATAGCGGAATAACAGAAATCAGAATTGCCGGTCTGTGTGTAAGGAATGGGTGGAGAGTGAAGATTTGCTCCATTTCTAATCCAGTCTTGGATACATGGTCAACATCTGCGCTAAACAGACTCAGAGTAATGAAGCACTTTGTTGTCTTACACATCACATTTATTTCTCATATTTCAGATACATATATCAAGAGCAATAAGTTAATCACAAGACTCCAGCACCAAAAAACAGTAACATCAAATACGATTACACAAGTTTTCAAATCATCGATATATTGACTTTGACTGGTAAACAGCTATTATTTACATTGCAAGGAGACTCTACCAGTCATTGAAAATTAAGATTCATTAGATTTAAATATATAATAAATTACCTAAAATGAAAAAAGTCAAGGATTGTCAAGGTGGCAATAACTGTGACACTGCATGAGATGTTTTCCAACAGTTACCATGTCGAGATATAGACAAAGATTTCAGTCTTTCCAAAAGCTCCCCCCAATTAGTGAAACCAGTCTCAAACCGACTCGCGACTCTGCATACACATGCACCAGCCATCTCTTCATTTTCATACAAAAATAAAATTGACTGTAGAAGCAAGCAGCTCCTTAGTGCCGTAAAGAAATACACTGCTGGCACCATGGCAACGGCACCGTGGCTGGAACGAGCAGCGCACTGCGCTCTTGCTGATACCTGTGACCTGAACATAAACCATATGCATGAACAAACTGTCAGACCTGTAAACGTGAACACCGTTCTAGTATCTGCAGGCGCGTCGTAAAAGGTCAAAGCTCAGCTGGTAGTCAGTGTCTGAATTTGAAACCTTGTTGTAGTGTTTACTTGCCACAGGAAGGTGGGAAAAAGTCTTGCGCATTAAGAGACCACAAAGTGCGACATCTCAAAAACACAATTACTTTAAGAGCATTATCTACTACAATACTCCACTAGACCATTTTGTTGGTAGTCTAACAGCCACATAAATAAATCTGTACATCTATCATCACACAAGAGCATTTCCTGCCACGACAGTACAGACCAAAGCCTGACCCAGGAAACAGCTCTTTGAGGCTCTTCCTATTGGCGCCCAAACACTAAAGCTGTGAACACCTTCACAGAAAGAGATCATCAATACAAAAATGATGCTCATAGTCTATCCAGGTTTACAGTGGATCCTTCATAAGCAATAAGTCAACATCTCAAAGGCCGCTACAGTAAACTCTATCCCTTCCACATACACCACCACTGGCACAACAACCCGTGTGTTAGCAGTACCTAATGTGCATGGTCACATTCTCCAGGAGCTGCAGAGCCAGTTTCTGGACCAGTCTAACCCTACTGGCCCAGAGTGTGTAATGGATGGCATTTTCCCATATCTACCTGCTCTGTCCCTTGTCAACACTCACGCCCACACATCTCCTATGCAAAACACAAATTACAGATTTGATTTCTGTTGCTTGAGTAAAAACACGTGAGTGATAGGTAGCATGTATTTGGCTAGAACAATCCCTCAGTTCCTATATTGCTGCTAAAAAATTTGACTGCTGAAATGAGCCATCATCTTACTACACTCGTCTTTGTGAAAGTCCTTCTGACAACGAGGTCACAGTCCCTACTGCAGATTAGGTTGACAAAGGCCCAGTGAGCGAACAGAGGTCTGAGAGGAGGATCAGAGACACCATAAACTATTCAGATTCTCCAGACATCACCAAGTAAAAGGCAGAATCCCTAATGACGGCCATGACCTGAGTTATGTGGAATGATGGGCAATTAGACTTAACCGTCAGGCATGGATGCCATCATTCACTGTTGTTCAAAGCAATGTGGACCGACCATCTTGACACGCGAGTCCTCTTATATTTGAATTACCTACTGCTGCCAATCAAGACAGGTCTGGCTCAGTCATGTGGTCTCCCCAGCATGTCCGCACTAGTGGGAGAGAACTCCCAACATGCAAAGGGGCAGCCACACCAAGGCGGATCAGACAGGCACACGTTGGTGTGAAGTGCTATGAACGGGGCAGGGCGGGGCGGGGCAGGACAGGGCCGGGGGACAACACTGGATGTTTGAATGATCAGAAAAACCTCAGCATTGCCTGACCGCCACATTACAGACACGTTTACATTCAGGTGAGGGAGTTGAAAAACTATCCAGACGGCAGGCATTCTTCATCAAAAGGCTCCACAGGAACCACTGCATCTTCAGAAGAATATGGTTGATGCAGACATGTAACTGGGCACATTCACCCCAGGCCTGTATCCAATGCCCCCCTTCAAATAGACCAGCTTCCAGCAGAAATGCCATTTTCAAAATGTCTGTTACTCTCTGTTTCCATGGAATCAAACTACCATTTAAAATGACAGGACCCACCACCCTGGCTCCCTTGCCGAAATCACGGCTTGGCCTTGAGAACAGTAACCATGTCTTATTGGCCCTGGTGAAGTCCATTGTTTACATCGTTCTGCATACTGGCATGCATTTGGAGGGTTTAAGTGTTTGGCTTTGAGAGAGCAGAAATGTATAGGCGTTAGAGCAGTCAAACACAGAGAAGTCCAGACACAGCATTCCACCTGTGGACTGGGGAGGCACGGTCACTGCAGGTCAGAGGTTAGAAGTCAGGGCCACATGTCTCCTAGCTTCCACCCCCCCAGCCCACGACTCCATCCTCACACGTCGTCAAAGATCCGGCTTCGTGACGATGACATGGAAAGATAGCGCCCCCCGGTGTGCCTGTGGGAAAGGACACATGGGTTACTTCGGATCCTCACCTAACCAACACACAGACAGACACTAACGCTAAAATGACCATGCAGTAAGGGGGGGGGGGGGGGGGAAAAGCCACAGAACGATACACGATATTGGCCAGCCCCACCTCCCAGAGTCGGACTCCAATGGGTCGTCGGACAGCATGTCAGCATTAAAGTCCAATGGCTCAGCATCCTGCAGGAGCTCAATCCGGTCCCTCTCTGGCCGGCCACTGGGCCTTGTGTACTTAGCCTCTGTCAAAGAAAAAGTAATTCCGTGAGACACACGCAGCCCGTCAAGGTATCTCAAGCCGGACCACGGCGTGAAACTCACGTCTGCTGCCACTAGCATTGGGCATTTCTGTGTAAGTGGTCTCCTTCAGTTCAGACAAGCTGCTCCTATTCCTAGCCATGTAGTCGTCCCGCTGACCGCCATAACGCTCCTTCCATTCCTGAGGGGTAGGCAAACATCCGATACTCTGAACTTGCTAAAATGCTCACCAGGTCACCCAGACATACCACATGTGAGGACCTGAAACGCTGTCGAAGGGCCACTCATCCAACAGAGAGCAGATCCGAGTGACAGCCACCATGAACACTCACCCTGCGCCTGTTCTCCCCATCTTGAACTCTCTGCCGTTTTCTCTTTTCTGAGTAATAAAAACATACATTTAAAAGACAACATGGGAATGTATATTTTTGAAAGTTTTTTTTTAAAAATATGATGTGTGCCAAAACATGAAGGGGACAAGGGTCACAGTCACCGCGTCGGATGAGTTCTTTGCCCTCGTCGATGAGGTCAGAGGTCATGTCGCTTTCGCCCATGAACTGTTGGAATCCCAGAAGGTTGAGACAGCGCGTTCCAAGGCTGAGGTCAGATGAGTCATAGGTCAGAGGTCAAGCTTTAGTTACATCAATATACACTGGACTGGAACAGCATGGAGGAAACATTACTCTCTGGTTAGAGACCAGCACAGACTCCAGGCTCACCTGAAATAAGTGGCGATGCAGAGGATCACAATGAGCATGGGGTAGTAAATGTAGAAGCCATTAGCGATGAAAGAAAGAACTTGCATGGATCCCATAATCTGTGAGGGGAGAACATGATCTGATCAGGAGAGAGTGCCACCATGTGGACAGGAGGAAGATTTACAAGGCCCAGTCATACATCCTTGAGATTTGGGGTGGGAAGACCAGCAAGCACCAAGCCCAGCAACAGGAGGCCAGACTACTATCAATCTTACTGTGTGTTGAACTCGCATAGGAATGAATCTGTATCTCTCCACACTGCATGGACATCTCTCCCACAGACTCACGGATGTGTATGCAGTCTGCTCCTTCTGCTTGTGTGAGATGACCGAGTCCATGTGGATCAGACCCAGGAAGTTGAGGCAGAGGGGAGGAGTCAGGCGACAGAAGAGCCTGAGGGAACACGGCAGTTTTCAGAAGGACCCTGGTCGTGACGCAACATGCCGACAGCGATGCCCCGTAAACAGAACCAGAACATCCAGGCCAGCAGCGCTGGTCCCACAACCCTGGACCTACATGCCGCTGAACTGAAGACTGTAGGCGTCAGTCTGGTGGTGAGAGGCCAGGTAGTAATAGTTGAAGACCCGGATCCGGAACACGGTGGAGTACACGCAGGTACACAGGAAGAAGATGGTGACAAAGCACGCCATCTGGTGAACAAGATCACACTAAGTAACAGGAAGTAAGGGCCAAGGCGGCCTGGGAACAGCCTGTAAAACAGTATGACCCACCGTTGGGGGGGAACATGTGTTTATCCATCATGGCTGCCCCAACCAACCTCTCATTAGCGGCACAATGAGTGTAATCAAACAGGCCTCATGTCACCAACACCCCCCACCCACCCAAGCCAGCTCCACCTTCTGACGGTGCCTCACCTCTATGTACAAGTAGTTGTAGTCCCTCTCAGCCAGCTGGATGAAGACAGCGAAGAGTGAGAGGACGGGCTGGGTGCTGAAGAAGGTGCACTCGGACCAGACCACCGCAACCGAGAAGAGGGACAGCAGCACAGCCAATAGGCGATAAAACCAGTGCTTCAGGAGACACTCCCAGTACCACTCTGGGGGTGGAGAGCAGGTCACAAACACAGAACATTAATCACCACCCTTCAGCAGTGTGGCAGCCATGGTTTACTGAAGAAAAGGCATGGTCATAACTAGCGCTGATCCATGAAGTTATGGGGTGAGCCCTGCCCATCCCACCCCTGAAAATGTCACTGGCAACACTTTTGTTTCAAAGCAACTCCTTTCAAAGCCTTCATAACCATTTTAGATTCTACTGGTAATGCGGGGTCATCATCCACTAACAGATTTACAGAAAGAATGATTTAGGGTTCAAATTTCCAACCTGCCACGTAAAACAAAACACTACCATGAAGACAGAGAGAGGATGCAAATTCACTTCCTCCGAAACCAACTCACCAACAGTGGGGGTATACAGGTACTGACTGACCCAGCCCGGTGGTTCCGTTGGGGTAAAGCTGCGGACAAACTGCCGTGTGGAACTGGTCTCGTTCTTGGCCACATCCTCTAGGTGTAGGGCTTGCTCTAGCAGGATCTGCCACTGGACTCGGGTTCGATTGTGACGCTGCACTGCATAAATCACCTGCAGGACACAGCCACAGTGCCAGGTGACCACAATGATGCAACAGAGAAGCTTTCTAATGCTTGGCTCTGGCTGACCTTCCAGCTGGGAAGTGTAACCCGGTGTGGCAGAGAAAACTCTCACCACACGGACGGACGGACACACACACACACACACACACCTGCTTGTGAAGCTTCACCAGGCTCTTCTCAGATGGGTACGTGTTCTGCTTGTCATCAAAGTCCTCATAATCATCCATGTTTCTGCCCATCTTCTCCTGGTATTCCACCGGACACTAGGAGAGAAGGCAGGGAATTCATCTAGGTGGTCTAAGACAGAGTCAGGGGGTCCAAAAGATGTGAGGGTCTCACCTTCCTCAGTATTGTGTCGATGTACTTCCTCAGGGGGTGATTGTACTTTATGGACTCACTGACCTTCCTCACCTCCTATAAGACAGTTTGAGACACACTGGTTAAAATCATCATCCCAGTAGCTGAATCTCGTTGCTTGGCAGCCGGTCTCCACCTCCATAATGTCTTCTAGAGTCTCCTCGGCATCCGCCTTCTCGCTCATCAGCTTGGCTGCCTTGAAGTAGGTCTTGAGGAGCAGGTGGCCACGGCGTGAGGCGTTCCAGTAAGAGCGGGGGATCTCCACCAAGCCGTAACCCAGCAGGAGGACCAACAGGAACAACCCCCACGTGTTGGCCGCTGTGATGCCGATCGTCTGGAGCTCGTACCTGAGTGCGGTGGGGTGGGCTGCTCAGTGAGGAAAGTTTACAGGAACAAAAGTGCAGGAGGCGGGGCTCGGGGCGGACAGGAGGCGGGGCTCGGGGCGGACAGGAGGCGGGGCAGGGCAGGAAGGGCAGAAAAAAAGGCAGGGAGTCCCTCACCAAGACAGGCGCCACTGTGGGTGTACAGCCACATATATGAGCAGCGAGCCAAAGATGAGCAGGTACGTGCCGTAGTAGATGGCATTTTCGATGAGCGCCGTTTTGATCTTGCCGGTGATGGAGAATCCTCCAGAGCGGGCGTAGGACTGCATGAAGGGCAGCAGGAGCCTGAAACACAGGCAAGGGGCCAAATCGGAGAGTCACCCCTCCATCACTCTGAGGGGGCATGCAGGACACCACCACAACACAGCCAACTGATGACACGGTACCACTGAGTGCCCACGTACCAGGTCAGACATTGAGAGGTCCAGTACACCACACGCCAGAACACAGGCATGATTCCCTCTGGGATATAGCTCCAAGGCTTGTAACACATCTTGGGAGAGCTGTGAATGAAGACCTACATGCTTGAGGACCCTGAACCTCACACAGTGCTGTATTTTGTATCCCTGATTGCAAAGAATGATCTAAGCATCCACCTGCAAGTAGCAAATGACTTAAATTGTCACCACCCGCCCTACACATGGCTGAACAGTCGACTGTCTAGGTGCACAATCAACCTGAAAGTTTAAACCTCTCCAGACACGTTTGAAGATTTCAGTCTGACTTTATAACAAACCCTCTTCAACAACATTGTTTCAACACTGTCCAATGATCTGGGGGGGAAGCTCAAGGTTTAGTTAAAGCTTATTCTGACCTTGTGGGCAGTACGGAGGAGTTGGACATCGTCTGGTTGGAAAACGCCATGGTAACCACCAGCATAGCCACACGATCCTTATCAGTCTTACACTGGCGGTAAATAGTCTAAATGGGAGATAAGACATGTGACCACGCACAAACAGTACTAAACTAAAAGTCCAGACGCTGACATGGACAATCAGAAAAGACCAGCACTGGGAACAAAGTCCCACAGTTGACTAATAAAGGAGTCACAGGTAGGCAGATGAACAATATGTTATATCTGGCTTTGGCACCTTAGCCCCAGGCATCCTAAATACTGCTTGGACAACATGAACCCTTGGGAAGGATCCAGGGCACTGTGGGAACAGGAAGGGGTGGTACCCACCGTGCTTACATCCAGGGGGAGGATAAAGACGATGAGAAAGCACAGGTACCAGGCCAGCAGCGTGCAGAACAGAACCATACGCTGCTGCTTGCGAAAGTCGCCATAGCGATGCAGGAGGAAGAGAGCGAGGAAGAAGACCACCACGATCTCGATGCCTAGTGCTGCGCCACTCATCCTGAGCCACTCAGAGCCCCCAGTCAGAGGCGTGTGTGGCAGTCAGGCTCACGGCTCGCTAAAAAACGCCGACCCTGGAAGGACAGAGAGCAGCTCAGTCCCGGCTATGCACATTTCCACCGGTGGTGGCAGGAACAGTCTACCTCTGAAAGTCTGTTTTCCACACCAGTGCAGGAGAAGTGTGATCATGAAACTTTCAGATGTAAGGGAGTCTACATTCAGGTCCAAAACAAAATTATTTTTACACTTTTGAAAATACAGGAAGGATGTTATAAACTTGAGCAAACGTTCAGAAGAGTAATCAGACAAAAGAAAACAGTAAGAATGACTCTGGTCTGTCTACACAAAGAATTACTCAAAATGCATCAGGCATCAGCTGGTAAATGACAAGGCGACTGTTTAGTCTACCAAAGGAGCAAACCCCGTCAGGGCCATTAGAGCAGTCAAATATGGTTTCGTGCGCATCTCTCGACGTTACACGTATTGGTGGCAGACGTGTGCCCTGTCTTCATGACAGATTTGTGCTTCATGAGCTGCTAATTTTGTCCAGCACAGAGCCAGCAGAACCCCCCCAGGTTACTACTGAAGCTGCGGATCAGAGAAAGCTGATCTTGAGAAATACCCATCAGACACAAAAAAGCAGCAGGGTAATACAAATGCCGACCAAATTGTGATAACACTAAGCTCACCTCCACCCCCACCCAGCATCTCGTCAGTGTGCATCCTACGCACTTTTAAATGGAACCTGCGGTACGGTCGAGCAGGGAAGGTGTACCGGGCGAAAGGTGGAGGCGACAGGCGTAAAATACCCCCACTGTGATGGAACGCTAACGCCGGGGTCCATCATCAGCCCTCCCAACGTCAGAAAGTGCCTTCGAAGACGGCGGCTTTCAGCGGGGTTACAACCGGCACCGGTCTGCGCAGCAGCTCGAATATTAAATTGAAGTACAGTTATGAATAATTATTATTTCGCTCCACCTCCTGTACGTCAGCCTTAAATACATTAGCTATTATTTGACTAGCAGTACGACCCGCGTCTCACCTCCGCTCTGGTACAGAAAATCCCGACCTTAATAAAGCGCCTTTAGTATTCTATGGAAATATTATTCCGAAAAGCCTGTCGGATAAACGTACCGTAGTGAACTGGCGTCATCTCAGTTTCACTTCCGTTTACACGTCAGACGGTGGATTCCGCTGAGCATCTCGGGAGATGTAGTCATTATCGACTTCCGGGTAACCAAAGAAACTCTAATAAGGCACTCGACCATCCGATACACCAAATAAGAACGTGTCTATTAAAACGTGACATCACGTGATGCAATTTCTCAATTTAAAAATAACCAGCCAAAAGATATAGTGAGGTTAGATGCGGAGCGGCGGCGGTGTCGTAGACGTGGCGCATGCGTGCCGGATGACTGGCTCTTCGTGACAAAGTGCATAACTTAGTTTGCGAAGCGTGCTTTAGCAATGTCTAAGATATGAATTGTTCTAAACCTCACGAATAAAGCCCTGTACTAAAAATGAGGAAGTTCTGTCATTCTGTGACTAATAATAGTATAATGTGTACGTACGCCTGATATAGAAACAAGCATGGCAAGCCGCTTTACCTTTCAACCGTCGAATATTCGACGCAATTCACTTTTGATTAGCATTCAATTTACTAGTAAAAGCGCTATATGTTCACATGTCCAGAATGCAGTTCTGACCGGTGCAAGACGCCCATTTAAGATCTCGACAATGTCATTTTGACCACTCAGAATTGCACTAAGGATATACGTGGGATTTTGACAAGTCAAGCATGACATATTTGTAATAAATGGCCCATGACATGACTACATATTCAAATACATTGGGCTAGAAGTGTGTAATAAGACATCCGATGCCGGGTTATCCTTATCGGTTGTAATCTTGCGGAAGTATGCGGATGTGTGCGGGGCGGGCTCGGAGGAAGCCCGCATTGTGAAGCAGGGCGGGCGAACTAGCGGGAGGTTTAAACGATCCCGCCTGGGTCGAGCTTAAACACCTTAACTGTTCATAGACAAAACGTCGGGCTGTATTATAAAACCAGATGGAAATGTCACAGGAACGGTAAGGACCACAGCTAGATAGATGTTGGCATGCATAATGTGCTGTGTACATGTGGCTGGTTCACAGTGTATGGGCCGGTTGCTAAGCATAGCTCTGGTCTCATTAAACACAACAGCTTCTGATGTTTAAGAATATTTCACTAAATTCCCGTGGGACGGGTGATAGACATGAACCGGCGGGGGATAAACGTGTGGTCACGTGGTCATGTATGGGTACGAAAGACCGTGATCACTCACGGAGCACTGCAGTATAACATATAACCCATGCGTGATCTGAGCGATTTCCGCCATCGGTGCACAGTGTACAGTACTGCTCCCCTTATCCCACCGACTATGGCACTCCACTTTTCACTGTTTCTCTGCACTGAGCTGTTTGCCGCGTCCGTGTAGCTGCATATGGCGGCCGGTGGGGTTGGGGGTTGGGGGTGGTATTTCCAAAGCGCTTTGGCCGACATTTAAAGAGATTCAGGACGGCCACAGCGGTCTCGACCTGGACATGAATACGTGCGGCAGAACGTTTTCACACTCGGTGTTGCACGAACTTCAGTAGGAAGTGCTTAGGAAAAATTCGGTCTTCCGCTTTTGAACTGTATATTTGTTAGTCCTTGACATGTGCAGTTGTAAGTTGTCCTTGTCGGGGGTGCAGAAAACAAATCTTCAGTGTATATATGTGTCGGCAGTGCCCTGCAGCAGCTCCCCTATCTGAGTGAGCAGTTGGAAGGATCCATGCTGTCTCGGTCAATGAAAATGCTAGACAACACCACCCCCCAGGAACTCATCCAGTGCTGGTCACCCCCACACAAGCTGCCCCGTGTTTCAGCTAGGGGCAAGGAGAATGATGACACCCACTTTGTGCTGGGCAGGAGGCCACGGAGGAAGAAAGAGCCTGCAGGTGTGTGTGAGAGAGAGAAAGAACAAACATGCTTGCTGGTCACTTTGTGTGTCATTTGACTGTACTTCACACAAAGTGAAAATACTTAAACCAGCTGAGCAGATTGACAGTCTGTTTGCACCCTGTATGCTTCTCAATTATGTTACTATGGTGACTAAGGCTTCCCCTGCCCATGTCTTTTCCCCACAGGACTGTCCTGGGATCAGCTCCCTGATGAGCTCCTGTTGGGAATCTTCTACTGCCTCTCCCTGCGGGACCTCCTGCGGGTGTCTCCCGTCTGCCGGCGATGGTATCGCTTAGCGTAAGTCCAGACAGCTGCTTCCCAAATGCTCCCCCAGCCATGCGGACATGTTCGCTCGGTTAGTCAAGCTCTGTCACGATTCCCAGGTGACACTTCTGCTCAACGCCCTGTCGTACTCGTGAAACCATTTGCCGAAGATCAGGGGTGTCCAATCTTATCTGCAAAGGGCTGGTGTGGGTGCAGGTTTTCATTCCAACCAAGCAGAAGCCACATCTGAGGTCATTGAAAGCCAAGCTCAACTGATTAAACAGGTGGAATCAGGTGTGACTCCTACTTGGTTGGAATGAAAACCTGCACCCACATCGGTCTTTTGTGGACACCCCTGCCATAGATCCACAGCATGGTAATCACTTCTGAAGCATGACGTATGCCTCCTGGGTGCTGGCAGGTTTGACGAGTCCCTGTGGAGCAGCGTGGACCTGACGGGCGTGGTCCATCTGGATGCGGCTCTGTCCCGGCTGCTGCCGGCAGGCGTCCTGACTCTGCGCTGTCCTCGCTCCTGCATCGGGGAGCCCCGGCTCGCACAGGCACCGTGAGTCTCCGCGTCGGCCCTGCAGCTGCCATGCTACGTGTTGGCCCCGGCACGCCTTCACCATATGCTTCTGCCTCCTCAGGAGCCTGCGTGTCCAGCACATGGACCTTTCCAGTTGCATCGTCAGTGTGGCCGCTCTGGGTGACATCCTGTCCCGGTGCCACCAGCTGCAGGACCTCAGCCTGGAGGGCCTGGAGCTGTCGGACAGCATCTTGTTGTGAGTCTCTTCTCGTTCCTTCCGCTCATGATTTCGCCGCTCCAGCCTGCGTAACCGTTGGCCTGAAGCTCACATTCTATTCCTTCTGTGCTGCAGGTCTCTGGCTCAGAATCGGGGCCTGGTTCGACTCAACCTGTCCGGCTGCTCGGGGTTCTCTCCGCAGCCACTGGGGCACATGGTCGGTGAATGTACCAGGTAGGACCTGCTCTTCCACTCAGACCCTAATCCTCACCCCAGTTGAACAAGACCTTCTGCTTGGTCCCTCCCCACTTCATGTGACGTGCAATTAAATTGTGTCTCCAGGCTGGAGGAGTTCAACGTGTCCTGGTGTGACTTCAGCAATGACCACGTGAAGTCTTTAGTCTGTAACATTCCCTCCAGCGTCACACAGCTTAACATCAGCGGCTACAGGCAGAACCTAACTATGGAAGGTGAGGGTGGGGCACTGGCCAAATGGGGTGGGACCGGGGGTGGGGCCATCACTCTTTTAATCCTGGACTGAACCCACATCTCTGCTTCTGGCTCCCTCTCAGATGTGAAGAGTCTGGTGGAGCGATGTCCTAACCTCACACACCTGGATCTGAGGTGAGCAGTTTGTGGATGCTCTGCTGAGGGTGGGCATCAGGGTGGGCATGTCCTCTGACCTCGGCGCTGTGTGTCGCTGCAGTGACAGCGTGCTGGTGACAACTGAAAGCTTCCCGCTTCTTCAGCGCCTGGCCTCCCTTCGCCACCTGGGGCTCAGCCGCTGCTACCACATCCACCCGGCGGCCTTGGCGTGAGTTGACGTCACACCCAAAACGTGCCTCTGTTAGACTGTCAGCAAACACACAGATACGCTGATGATGTTTTGCTCTGTGTCCACTCAGGCAGCTGGACAGCTTACCGGCACTGAGGACATTGGAGGCCTTCGGCCTGGTGCAAGAGAGCTACTTGCCAGTCCTGAGCAAGGCGCTGCCCCGGCTGCTCATCAACACGCGCTGTTTCTCCAGCGTGGCTCGGCCCACAGTGGCTGACTGTAAGGATGGCACCGTGTGGGGGGTGCGCTGCCGGCTCACCTACAGGTCCTAGCAGTGCCCTCGAGGAGATCAGGTGGTGGGAGGTGTGAGTAAATGGAAGATCAACACAGAAAAACAGGACACGTGAACAATTTTTACTTTTCTTTTTATCATCGTAAGAAAGGGGCTTTTCCACAGCCTGACCCCCACCCTCCCCTTCATGAATGCATTGTCCTTTCAACACTGTGGACCAATGACAGAGCTCCAGTATTCCTCTGAGTGGGTGGAGTCATTAACAAGGATCCAACGCAGCAGTTCTCAATCTCCCACGATCCAATGGTGAGCCCTTGACCAAACATGGTGCAAAGGTCCTGCATGTCACCCTGATTTGGGGACCCCCTCTTCCGGACTGATTTCCAGTCCCATGTTCAGCTTGAGGACCAGCTGAGGAGCATCCTGGCCACCAAGTAGTGGTGGTGGCTCCCCCTGTACCCAACGCCCTGGCCTCGGTGACCCAGGCCTGGGCCACTGTTGTAGCCCTCCTTGGTGTCATGTGGCCTACAGGCTAGACTGCAGCATCTTCATTTTAGCAGTTTTATTTTTAGAAAAATCACTGATATTTTCAGTTTTAATACTTTTAGACTTACAATTTGGTTTTGATGCTCAGTATAAAATGTTTTTTTTAAAATCACTTTATTCCAGCAAGGGCCTTTAAAAGAAATCAAGGACGCAGATAATCTAAAAGCAGACTAGACTGCCTATAACAGTCCTAACACTGTTCTTAGACCACATGGTAACCATTTATAGTTTCAAACCATGTGTTTTGGGTCACTTGTTCCCGTCTACCTGCACAGGGCAGCAGCTGGTACACCCTTTCTGGAGACGGGCGTTTGTAGTTTGTAGTCCGATCATCAAGTTTTGTGTATGTTATGGCTATGTTAGAGCGGCCTTTTATCGTTCATTTTCTAGAATTAGTGAAAAAGACCAAAACGATGTCAGCCGGAAGTCAATCTGTACCTCTGCTGCATTCAGGAGGGGACTTGGATTTTAACGTGTTTCTCCCGTATCAGTGCACATGTACCTTTTAGAATGTTAATGTGATGTTCCAGCTATTTTGCCATGTAAATAAACTAGGTTTTTGAAGTAAACTATGGCACATGGTATTCATTTTCAGACTGTTTTACTCCAGAACAGTTATTAAAAAGCAGGAGTAACCAAATGGGTTTGCATACAAAGCATAAATGTGAGTCACATCGAAGTTCTCACTGTGCACTCTGAACATCTCACACAACACAGGACACTTCTTATTCAACACCCCATCCACAGAACCACCACTGCTACTGTCATTTTCCCATTTAACCCATTTTCCAGGTGACAGGTTAAAACGCTTTCCCCTTTGACAGCCATTTTTCAGCAGGTCACTTAAATGTGCACAGACAAACAACCCCCTTCGTCCAGCAAACCTGCTTTGCAACATTGTACGGCGAGAGTTTGGCACCGCACCCTTTCAGATGCGTTATACGATTAAATACTGGAAGACGAATACACGGGGCCGGAGGAAATCTTAAACAATCTACTGTGAAAGATTTTAGAAGGCCCTTCCCCCAAAAAGCAAATCAATTCTATGGCTTCCCCCCCACCACCACATCATGTTTCTCCAGAGTCCATCTACAGTCCTAGTATTTGGGACCTTAAATTCATAGGCCTTTTTTCCTCAGTAAACAAACATCTCATTCAAACACAAAAATGGTTGCATGCTGTTTCAGACTGGTAGGGCTTTAGGACCCAGGGGAGATCGACTCTACACTCCAGACAGGGCATCGTGAGAGAAAAACTGCCGTGTTGTGCAACAGCTTGGAGTAAGGAGTGTTTGCAATTGGCACAGCATTCTGATTGGCCCAAACAGGAGGCAGGATATCTATAACTGACCAGACAAGTTGACCTGAGAAGCTGGAAATTAAGTCTAGGAGTGTCCACCTGCCAGAAAGGTATGCAGATTGCAGCCTATTAACATTAATACAGAGACAGGAGGCCATGTTTGCTCAGCCCTCACTGGATGAGCCTGAATTCATAGTGTGTCTTAAAAGACTGAAGGCTCAGTGCTAGTTATGGTGATGCCCTGAACCCCAAACAGAGGACAGCCTATACCCCTGTGAGCACCTGCAATGCAAGTAACAGAAAACTCAAGCATACAGGAAAGTCAGACATCAAGAGTCCTCTGAGCAAACTCAAAAAAGAACCCTGCACAAAAAAAAAAAAACATATGAACTAAATCAAGGGTGATGTAGACAGAAGGTGCAGCCTGACGCACTTTGACCATCTTCTCAAACTGACTTCTTTCAAGTCAAGTAACCCAGCTCCACCACAGATTGGAGGCGGGGAGGTCAGTCTTCCAGCAAGATGGTGCGGAGCTGGTCTTCCTCGCTCACGCTGATAGTCGCTATGGCTCCATCGTTAAACTCAAAAGACGTGCCACCGTCCACCACCATGCAGGCGTCCCAGCATCGTGAACGCACGCACACCCTGCCAGGGACACACGGGGGGGGGCAGTGTTACACATGCAGACCTACGCCACCAGCTGAGACCTTCCTCGGGGGTTCGGCTCACCTGCTGGCGAAACCCCTTTGGCGACTGGTCGAGAAGACCCGGTTGACAATGGGCTCTCGGACGCTGAAGAAAAGACGCTTCTCCTCTGAGCCAAACATCAAGGATTCGTTGTACTTCTTTGTGACTAACACATTCAAAAGATAAAACGTTAATCATTGAAAAAACACAACCTTACGTCCCAGCTTCCATGGCGACTGAAAAACCCTGAAGTTAAAACACACCATGTTCAACAAATTCCTGGTTCAGTGGAACGTCCACCCCTGCCTGTGTTCGGCCTATAAGACGACAGAGAAGATGACAGATGTGACCTTGAGCCATTTTGGGTCCAGGGCATCATACCACGAGAGAATTCACCCCTTACATACCAATCGCCAGGACATCCTTCACTGTCTCCTTGAAAAGCTTGTTAATATTGTAGGACCTGAGCACAGGAGACAGTGATGGGCTGGAGAAAATCGACACAAATCTGACACACACTCTGGACCTGCTGCTTACATTCCAGGTATGGGCACCCCCAACCTGAAGATGAGCCATTTACCAGGCTTTGGATCCAGTGCCGGTGCAGAGGCTGAGCCCAGAACTCTTCTGCTTCTCCCAGGGTCCATCATCTATGGAGATCTCATAGTACGATGCCCTATGAAGCGAGAGGGTGAGATGAGGGTTCAACGGATTTCCCCTGTGACAGAGAGATTTGGAAGTCAGGGAGGGAAGGAACAGAGGGTGATGCGGGGGGGGGGGGGGGGCATTGTGACAACATGCTCAAACAGACCAATGGTCACCAAAACCACAATGTTTACGGATTTCACAACACAATGAACTGGCCTGGCTACAGTGGTACCTGGAAGACAGAGATTCCCCAATGAAGACTTCGTTGAGTCCTCGAACAGGGAGCAGGTGGGGCCCGGAGACGCAGGCATCTTCTGTACCTGTCCCAAAGAAAAAGGCATGTCTGCTTTGGAAGACAAGGCTCACGGAACATAGAGCTAAAAACAGAACACAGGATCAAGACACAGTGGGCAAAGCAGTTGGGCAAGGAGCACAGATGTCAGGACGTGAAAATCGAGAAATGAGTTTTCAACCACAAGAAACAAAAATAGATACTGCGTGGCACAATGTCGGTCTTCAGCTCTGGCCTCCCCTGGGGAAAACCAGTAGCACAGAAAACAGAAAGATGATGGGTACACAGTGGGGACGGGCAGAAGCTGGCCATACTGTGCTGGGCCTTTGTAGAGATTCGGTGGGCCTGGTTGTGCTCTGCCAGGCTCAGCTGCTGCTCGTGCAGGTCCACTGGCATTGGGTTGATGCGAGTCCCTTCTAGGTGCAGCCGGAGTCTCTGGCGCCACTGCCACCTGGTGAGAATGGGGGGGGGGGGGGGGGACAAACGGGAAGAATGAATCCCATAGCGCTTTTCCCACCAACAGGGAACAATTTCTTGAACTGGTTCCGTTCAGGATTCCTTGAACCCTGGTGCCAGCTAGCGAAACAGTCCTCGTTTCCACCAGTTTTGAACAAAACCATCGTAATCAAGGAGGTGTCATCAACGGAGGGCATTGCAGAACGCACAACAGAAGTCATGTAATTGTAGGTATTTGACATGATATGAATCTGGATATCCGTAATGACATTTTTACTACTCAAAATTAATTCAGGATATTCAAATATACTGAGTATTGAATATAAATTCATTGAATATTTGAATGACAATTGTGGACAGGTCCACTGGCAGTGGCTTCGATATCTGAAGCAAGTCTGCTGGACGTGTCCTCACTGATGCTGGATGATTCTAAAGAAAAATTCAATGTCAAAGCACTACAATATTAAGGCTACTTGAACGCAAGTTAGACGATTACACAATTTAGATCCCAAAATAAACTTTACACGCAAGAGCTGCAGCAACAGGCCAGTACTATATTACCCCGTCCAGCTCCACTTTTCAACAACTCTTTTTTTGAGTCCTGGTAATCCTTTTTAAGTTTATTTATTACTTGTTCCTGATTACAAGTGAACCCAGCTTTAGCCAACTCCTCAACTAGTTCGGCATACACCTTGCTTTTTCTTGTGCTGCCCTCCAGCTTCTCCTGAAACTCAGGAGATGACCAAATCACCACTAAATACTTTGTTTCCTCGACAGACTACTGGAAGTTCTTTTTTCTCTGAACGTTTATCCTTTTCCACTGCTGCACTTGGCTTCCACTCGGACACGCCCACTGATGTTGTTACAGTTCACGCTGGAAAAAGCAGCTTACTTTTGGTTCCAGTTAGGAACCAGCTTTTCAGGTTCCGAACCGATTTATTTTTGGTCGAAATGCTCGGAACGGTTCTAAATTTGGTGCGAGAACCAGAATGGAACCCGTTCCCTGTTGGTGGAAAAGGGGTGTGTCAGAGCAGGGGAAGGCAGCCCTGGTCCTGGGATGCCATTGTGGGTGCAGGCTTTCGTTCCAGCCGATTCCTGCTTTTGTGGTCTGTGTCAATTGTTAATGATCACTGAAGTATAAACAGCAGCAATGACCTAATGTGTCTTTCCACTTCTGTGAGAATTACCAACGAATGAAGAAATAAGAGTGAAATGATAAATGATTAAATGACGATAAATGATAAAGAGCAGCATCACAATGCCTTACCTATTAAAAAAATCTTTAAAGATAAATAAATCCTTCAGAAAATATGCTGATACAGTAAATGTAGAATGATGGAAATAAGGGCATGTTTAAATGAGCTGGGGGTTCACTTTAAAGCAAGAATTGGCAAAAAAAAAAAAAAAAAAAACAGGCACCCACACTAGCCCCCTAAGAACAGAGTTGCCCACCCCTGTACTAGAGGATAATTTTAGACCTAGTGATGTTCTTAATGCAGGATCTGAGAGACACACACACAGACACACAGGTACAGAGGTACCTGAGCTCCAGGAGAGTGGCTGGCACCTACCTAAACTCACCCCTCTGCAGTTTCTTCAGTGCCTCAGGAAAAGTGTGGGTGTAGCAAACCGGCAGGCAGAGGTGACCCTCAGATCTTCGGACAGCGGTAGCAGATTGAACCACAGATCAGGACCGGAAGCTCGTTTGGATTAAGCGGAAGCTGCATGATACTACCTTACCTCTCGGGGTCTGTGTTGACACCCAGGACGGGTTTGTCCTTATCGAAAACTTTACTGGCCACCAGCAGCATGGTACCATCACCTGCCGATCAGGGTGACATTAGAGCCAACATCAGACAAGCCCAGGCTGCAGTTTATATAAAAGCCCCAGATGATCAGGTGAAGCCCTGAGGTGCAATGCTAACTGGCAGCATTGGCCCATGTTTCTAATGCAAAGATCAGTTCATTTAGGCCAGGCTAACAGAATATGACTTACGAAACTAAGACGTATATTTGAGTTTAAGGCAAGGTGGACCATATTATATTCTTCTGCAGTAGTTCCAGATTACGACCACATTTTCTCTCCTGTTTTTCAAAGCTCTAATCTGGTGAAGAGATACAAACTATAACTTTCTTGGTAGGTGAACCCGAGCCAATTACAATGAGATTAGGTCAGGGCCACTTTTACACACACCTAGACTAGTACAGGAAATAAGAGAGCAGCCCAAGGTATTAAGGACAGGAAGGTAACCAGGACACTGAGTGGTTTCACCTGGCGTCTTGGATAAATTCCCTTTAAATTGTGACACTGAAGCTCTATCTCCAGACATCAAGCATGAAAAAACAATCCAGTCATTAGTGACGGCCATACCTCCCGCCGACACGATTGCGTCCGCCCACCGAACGGTCTCTTCATTGTACTCCCGCCTGCGCACGACTCGCACCTGAATGCCTTCTCTCCTGGAAATGGGAGACAGACAGTGGTAGGCCCCATAGGGGTGCCCCTGGCTCCTGGATGCTCTCCCCCAACCCAGCCCGTTAACCCCCTGCCAAGCTGACCTCCATCTCTTTCAGAGTGAAATAAACACTTCTACATGAGCACATCCTTTTCTGAATACACCACAACCAATCAGCTACCAGTGAAATGAAAATAATCATTTCAGAATTAAACGTAATTACTTTCATTTAACTTTTTTCATCCCGTCCAATGACCAAGAGTTAAATATAGTGCTTACAAACACAGGTCACCCACACCATGTTTGATCCGGTTTACTTGTCATTTTCACCGGACACTTGGCAGACGTGGAGGAGTGACAACTTTGTTTAATCGCTTTAGCGAAGGTGGTGCCTTTAATTAGTTACTTGAGGCGTTTCTCAAAATACCTCCCTACGACCTGCCTACAGGATGGCCAGCAAAGGGCAGCCCAGCCGAGGTATCTTACCGCATGCTGTCCACGATGTGCTCCACATGACGACTGTGGACGTTGTGCCTTTCCAGCAGTCCGCTGTAGCTAGAGCCCTTCATAGCAAGCTGTGGTGGGGGTACCATGGAGGGAGAGAGACACATGTGTGTGTTTAGCAAAGCACACCGTAGATATTGACCAGAGGAGCCTGACAAGCGACATCCACAAACACTTCTCACAGCATTAGATCCTGAAAGAGAAGTTACAACTATAAGAGAACACAGAAGTAGTTCAGGGGTGGCCGAGGACAGAAATCATTCTATATATTCTAGAATAAAGGCTGCTGTGCAGTTTATACTTTATAGTGTTATGGAGCTTTTAAGGTCTGACCACAGTCATATTGAACCTGCTTCTGTGTTGCGTTTACACAACATTAAGCCCCCACCAACCCCACAAAACAACACATTAGGCAGTTATGCAATGTTATACTCCTTACCAGTTGCTTTAAATCCTCCTCCGAGAGTCCGGAGCATCGGTATCTCTGCTGCTCAAATTCATATCTGGTAGTTTTGGTCACTACAGCCACCCTCTCGGGTTTGAAGGCGTCATCCGACAGCGCCGCGCTGCTCCGCGTCCCGGAGCCCAGTGCGGCTGAGCCGGGGAGACGGACGGCGCGCAGGGGCTTCAGCAAGGCGCGGTATGCCATCTTCGGGGCAGCCCTGCTCCGGGTCCGACAGGCTAGAGGAAGCTTCCTACCAGTCACACCTCGGCCGATCCCCGTCGTTCCATCTGGCCATGTCTGGATGGTTCAGGGAGGATGAAACGACACTGACAGTATTACACCGCAGACGGGAGAGCAACACGACCAATCAAAAGAGGGTTTCCACGCTGTGTCTCCCCAGAAGATCTACTGACATCTCCGGACTCTCATTCCAGGCTCGCATGCCAGCTGGAAGCCCTTGATATCTCGACCATGCCTGCCCTCCTGGCTCTAGTTCAGCTGCCCTACACTGCAGTCTCGGAGTCCTGAGGAGCCGTGTACCCAAATGAAGTACACATGCTCCGCTGGTCACCCCCGAAAACCGTATACGCCAGCCCCCGGGGACAACTCTACTCGGACACTTCGGAACTGTCGGGTAGGAGGATCACTATGCAGGAGCCCCGTGCCATTTTCCAGTCACTACGCATGCGTGGTCAGCGTGGTTCGGGGGGGCGGAGTTCCGCAGAAAGTGGAAAGTCCTGGAGGGGGAGGGGACAACCGATTGGACGCGAAGACCCTCGTATGTGAGGACCCGGCGTGGGGGGGCGGGGCTGCTGATTGCAAGGAAAGTTAATGGGATGGTTGTAAGTCACCCTCGGTCTAATGTAGTCAGGCTGTCGAGCGGCTCATAAAACCACCCTCCACTCCATATTATTGGCTGGTTGCTGTTTAGGTGTACATTCGTTTTATATGGAAAACATAATCAGTGTCAGTCCACAGAAAGGTCAGGTATTCAGCTGAGCTAAGTAGCACCTTTTCCTATCAGATAGGACATCTAAATTCTGAACCATTCCTTTCCTGAGCTCCTACTGCTCCTGTTAAAGTTTTACCTGCACAGTTTGTTTAGGGGCATTTATAGAATGAGCCATTCAAATCCAGGGGCATGTACTGTAGATCAGTGGTGTCAAACTTCAGTCCTGGGGGGCCGGTGTGGGTGCAGGTTTTCGTTCCAGCCAATTCCTGCTTTTACGTGAACCCCTATCATTTAATCATGCCCCTATTTACATCATTTTATATTTACTGTCAGTAACAGACCTGAAAAGGAGCCTGACTCTCCAGAGTTTGTCAAAGTTCAGCAAAAAAGGTATTACCTGCAGTCTTTTTGTGGTCTGTGTCAATTGCTAATTATCACAGTAGTGGACACACCTTAGGTCATTGCTGCTCATTAGGCCCTAAAGAGCACCGATGACCTAATCTGTGTTTCCACTGCTGCGATAATTGGCAACAAATAGAGAAATGAGAGTGATATTAAGAAGCAACATCTTAGCCTTTAAAAAAATCTTTAAAAGATAACTAAACCCTGCTGAAAATATGCTGATTGACACAGTAAATATGGCATGATGGAGGGCTTGATTAAATGAGATAGGGGTTCATGTAAACGCAGGAATTGGTTGGAATGAAAACCTGCATGCACAGGGCCCCCCCCCCCAGGACCGGAGTTTGACACCCCTGCTGTAGATTGTGTATAACAGTGTGGCAATGAAGGACAGGTATTAAAATATAGTGTATAATATCATGGTGTAACCTGCATTAAAGATGCATTTTAAATATTACTTAGCCCCTAGTCCAAACCATGGATAATACAGTTTAGAAAGTGCACATTTCTGATGTAAGAAACATTTGATAAAACAACACAAGGACACGTTAAGGAAAATAAAATATTTATTTAATAATGGGACAATGGGGAAAATGAACATTAGACGTTATCTTGACAAAATAGATATGGATTTTGAATAAAATTAATATGATTATGGAAAAAAAAGTCAAATTTAAAACATTTTTGCTTCTTATATAGCAACAAACTCGTAAACAAAAATATGCTATAACTTTATGTCATATGAAAGTGGGGGGGCTTTAAGGGGTGGCCAGTGCCCCCTAATCAATAGTCCTGAGCTCCCCACTGGTGCCTCTAGGGTTTGTTTTATTAACATGTAATTTGATTGATGACAATAAAAGTTTGTTTTTTTCTATGTGCTCCTCCAACAGAATAACTTCTTGTGGCATGGCCCCCCTATTTGAAATGGTCTAGAATCAACAACGAATGAAACGATGAAAAAAAAAACAGTCAAGTTACAGTAAATTTTACAGAGAATCCAAAGTATCCAAAATATGAAAAGCAAAACTTAAAAAACAAATACCCAGTAAAAATACACTTTGTATATTTGCCTGAAGTGGAATTGCAAGAATGTTGTTTATGAATATGAATCCTATAGATAAGGATAATAAAACGGAAAACCAGGCGATAACAATGACTCTGGCCAAACGTACCAAAGAAAAGTGCCACATGTGAAGGATGTTTGTTCCTGACGTCACGGACTCATGACCTTTAAAGAGTCAAAATGTATTAATTCACCTGAGACTCCTCATTTATATCACGTTTGTCCAGATATATTTTGGAATATGTCATCCTATCATAAATAAAATGCGTTTTTATGTGCTTTTAGCTGGTATAAAAGTCATAAATTAAAATCTCTTCAAATCATCACCACTAATAAATTCCCAAAAATTATTATTTTACAACACTCAGCCATGCAGTTTCCTACAAAAACACTGCATGCAGGTTTGAAACCGTAAAGGCCCGGACTTGCTTCTCCGGCTGTGACAACACACAAGTTCACGACCAAGCCATGCGGACTCAGCTGTGCTCACACTCCTCTGTTTGGCTCTCTTAAAGTCACACGCTACATGACTGTGCAGCTGTACACAGCTAGTGGTGCATGTGCAGTCAGCACTCACTTGGCCAGGTGGACAGACATTTTGGTGGCCTCTGCATTCATCTGCGCCTGGAACAGCTGCATCAAAATTACATAATTTTGTCCATGCAGCCAGCACTGTATGTTCAGGCATGTGAATTATGAGCTGACCTTAAAGGTTCATATTATACTACCTGTAAATAAACGTGTTGAAATGCACACACTGACTTTTTCACATTAGGATAATTTCGAAACCTGCCCTGAAGGTGCTAACTCTGTGAAAGGCCGCAGAAGCGAATGGGCTGTCCTCAGAGCTGCCAGGCTGTCCTCTTAACCTCTGGTGTCACACAAGACCTGCGATGACATCAACACACGGTCTTCAGCAACATGCTGCTGGACAGCTGCATCTCCAGTCGTGCACACCTGTAGAATCCATGCAGCCACGTCACGGTTGCAGCAAAAATCTGAGTAAAGTTGCCGTCACAGTACAGTTACATTACACCTTCGAACTATACAGTTACTCTGCTTCTACTATGAGTTCAACTTCACTGCTTCACCTACTGTAGGCATCCTGCTTCATTTCACTGTCCTACTTCTTCACTTTTAGGTTTGAGGAATATCACAGCAGAGGGGAACGTGCATGCAGGCCCTATAAAGCACTGAGTCAGTGGCACATGACTACAGTAGAGCTGTGGTCACCCTGGTGGGAGCGATGGTGCTATGTTAAGTCTGATTCCCCAGAAGTTATGGATAAGCAGTAATGGAGGATGGATGGATGAATGGATGGATGGATGATGGATGGATGGATCATTCTTTCCATGTCACTTCCCAGGCTTAACCTGTTGGGACCTGCATGTATAAACGGATGACAGCTAGGCTAAGCGGGAGGTGGAGGTGAGGGCTCCTACCTGGTCAGACCTGGGTCACCTCCTCCTCCTCCTCCTCCTCTGCCTGCCATGGCCTCGTGACATCCTCTCTGTCCTCATCTTCCATGTCACTGCTCTGGGAGCGCAGGGCCACGAGGCGGTGGTGGATGGCTACATACAGCCTCGCAGCATCCCTGGCGCTGGCCTGCACGAGGAAGACCTGGAGGTCGTGGCTTTCCAGGTCGGTGGCCATCACCTGCAGGCTGCGGCGGGAGGGGCGCCGGAGGTGTGTGTGGGGCCACAGCCAGGAATTGAGGATAAGCTTGAGAGTGCCCTGTTGCCTCATCACTATGGGAGTGGGGTGGGGGGGGATTAAAAAAATAAAATAACCTCTGTAAAAAAGGTCAGGAAGCATCACTGAGAGACACCAGAAATCCAGCAGCAGAGATAAGGGGGTCAGAGGACATCAGGAGCAGCGGACTAGATACATTCAGAGAGTTGCTCGGTGCCACTCAAGGCTGCTCTGTGGCTGAGGCTACTACCTCAAATGACCGACAAATTTGAATTGCTGATAACGGCAGATATTATTCTGTGACAGCAGCCAAAACACATCAAGCTGTCACCAGGAAAATGGACACAGCGGCTCGTTCAGTAGACACAGCATTATTAACAGCAATCACTGTCCTGCACGTTTGTTAAAAATACAAATCATTCATGATGGTGCACTGAAAATATGCCCGTGGTTAAAAAACAACAAATGTTTGTTATAAAACAAAAAGCAATTTGTTTATGTACTCCCCTCACAGAGGACATATTTCCCATGAGCCCCTGGGACATGTTCTTACCCAAGCGTGACTGCAGCTGACCTCGGGGACCCATGGCCATGTCGTTTAACCGAAGGATCCCTCCTCCCCGTTCACTCCAGGACTGTGTTCTCTTCTCCAGCACAAACAGTTTGCAACTCAGCTGTGGTGGGACAGGGGTTAAAATACTTAATACTCCCACTCTGTACTGCTGCCCCAAAAGGTGGAACATCACTCTTTAACCACACATACTCCAGCATAATGCATCATACAGAGCTGATACTTTTGCTATTGCAGTTTACACAGTTCTCCTCATGGTCCAACAGCCGTGCTCCTCATGAGATTTTGACGTTTAATTTGAATCCATTTAAATGTTTTTTTTTTGTTAAATTGCAGTGGTAGGGCTTTGTGGAAATTTTCTGGTGGTCCATACCTGAACGACATTGCTCTCCTGCTCTTCCCCAGTGAAGATCTGAACACGCTTCAGCAAACAGTGCCTCCTACAGGCCGTAGTGTAGGCTGCAGCAGACTCCAGAAGCGTATGCTCCCCAGACACTGTATGAACACCACAAGGTCTTCGATAATGTGATTGCTGTGTATGTCCATAAGGGGGCAGTGTAGTGCTATGTAATTCTTCAAAACTCTAAAGGCGACACAAGTGACTGCCTCCTTGGTTCTGCCTAATACAAGAGCCTTAAAACCCACCTCCCTCGCTGTTCATTTTGTGGTTGCTGATTGAAATTCTGATGTTTGTCCATATCTATTTTAATGTGTTTGTTCTATTATAAGATCTGCCTCCAAAAACTGAGGCAGAGGAGAACTCGTGGCGTTAAATTTACTTTGATACTGAGCTTTCACATCAGATAGCTCAGGGTCAGAACAGTCCAAGCTGGAGATACTGCAGTCCTCGCTGCTCTTGGATGGACTCTGGAAGACAGGACACACATTCACTAAACTATGCACCTCTGGCTTTAGGAGTAACCGTACTTAAGCTGTCAAATGAATGCCTGAGGGCCAGCAGCAGTCTGATTGCCCAGAAAGATGGAAGATATGCTCACCAGCACTCGGTCGCTCATACTTTCCCCAAACACAAAGGGGGAGCGGTCAAAGGGAATTCTGCAAAGGGGAAAGTTGTGGCAGGTTAGCCTGCAGGTGAGTCTGTCCTAGGAACCAACCTACACCTTGGGTTTGATTTTTAAAAGCCCTGCAAGTTTGACTTCAGCACAGACAGGACACCCCACACCATACCTCTCAGCGGCAATGCTCACCGTGGTCCGTGTGGCATCAATGGGACAGATCTTATGGGATTTTCCTGACCCATTTCTGCCGTGACACGATCGGTGGGCCCTGGTCCCCTCTGTGGGAACAGAGAACAGTGCTTCAGTTTGTTTTGCAGGAGGCTCCAGGCCAAAGAGGGCGTGACCAGCCTCTCTGTAGTGTCAACATGGCAACTGGATTGGGAAATGCTAGTGATAAAAGTCCAGGCTACAGCAACAAGACTGACTCAAACCAGTTCTAGAACTGATTGGTCTGACTTTGGCCTCACTTCCTCTCTGGTTTCTCCTCAGTTCCCGCTTCCATATTCAGCTATGAAGTTATGTAGGTATGTAGATCAGGCTCATACCTGGGCCAGAGGGGGCCTCATCTCAGTCAGGTGAGGCTGGGAAGAACGGCTCCAGGGCTGGGGTGCCGGGAGGATAGCGGGTCTCAACAGTGCCCCCCGCTGGACTGGAGGAAAACCTGTAAGGAGAGTTGAGTGTTGAGAAGTTAAGTTCACTTGGGACAGGGAGAGTAGAGAGCTCACCTGAGACAGGTGTGGGGAAGGGACAGGGAGAGTGGAGAGCTCACCTGAGACAGGTGTGGGGAAGGGACAGGGAGAGTGGAGAGCTCACCTGAGACAAGGGTGGGGAATGAAATAGAACTTGTGCGAGCTCGTCTCTCACAGCCTGTCATGAGGAAACACAGAAGTACCGCGTGAACAACAGAAATTCACTCCTTTGGCCATTAGCTACCCAGGACCATGCGACTGCCCTTGTATGTCATACATCCCTTTGAGTTTGCCCACCTCCTTCCAGGTATTCTTCAAAAAGTTTATTTTTATCAGCTTGCTACTTTTAGAACACTAAAATATATATTTTTTTCTTGTAAAAGCGTTCTCACATTTTTGCTTGCACTCTAACCAAACAAAAAGCTTTTTCATCATTACATATAAGGATAATCTCTTAACCTTCTTGCTGGCACCCTCCTCCACTTCCTCTTCCTCCTCCTAGCTCATTGAGGTAATTTGCTGGTCTTTTTTTAGACCCAATATTTTCACCTAATGATACAGGTGTTCCATCACACGTCTCACTATTTAAACTACAGTTAGGTGGACATGTATGTCCAATAGTGTAAAAAGGGTTTATTTTCACTGCTTAAAAACACCAAATTATGCAACTGCCTGTCAGAAAAACACATTTCCAAAAATGTTTGGTGTAAACTTCAAGTATTTGCGCAGCTTTTATTGATAAAATGTTATATGCACGCATGGTATGTTGCCCAAGTATCGTTTTATTTTTTCCCAGTAACCATTCCAGTGTTTTTAATGAGTATCCACACCAGTACCAATACAGAATATTGAATCACTGCACCCCTAATTTTTACTCACTAGCACTTAGGGGGAAGGCAGGATTCATCATACCACTGAGGCAAGCACAACAACACCCCCCCATGTCCTGAGCTCCACCTTAAATAGCCATGTATGCCTGAGTTACACTGCTGAAGAACACCAAATGCTGAACATCTACCAGAGAGACACAAACCCAACAATAAGGTGGAGAAATAAAGCAACAAACGCACTGAACATTCCGGGGTACTGATAACACCCCTACATCATTCAGGCTTTCTATTTTACTATATTTATATATTTATGCAATTAGAGCAGTTAGTGCATAGGTGCCCTGATGTCTGAACATGTTGTTGTTTATGTGTTTCTAAGTAGAAGCAGCAAGACTGAACAGCTTTACAATTCTATGGGCAAGAGGACTAGAACACCACAGAAGAACACTGTGGAGCATCACAGCAGAATAGCCCAGTATACCCCAGAAAACCCTGGAAACACCTCACAAGAATACCCAGAAACTTCCAGGAAGAACTCTGGAGTACACCCCAGAAATTTTTGGAAGAGCTCTGCAAAACAGCCCAGAACATCCCTGAAGAACTCTACAGAACATCTCAGAAGAACAGTCCACTCTTTTATCCCATTCCCCAGGGCACCTGAACATACTTCATTGCTGGGTGGAGACTGGCTGACCCATAACCTCTAACTGGACGAGCATATTGGGTGCAGCCTGTTGTGCTACTGAAATCTCACCTGTCCTGCATTTGAGCCTCAGGGAGGGGAAAGTTAAGGACCGCTTCCTCTTGCATGCACTGTGCCCCAAATCTGAAAATGCAAAATGAAACAGGATGTGGCCCCAGTGTGCGCTGTATTTCATTTTTCAGAGCTGAGCCATTCACCCTTGAGATGTCTGAACAGTTTGTATACAACACTAAGGTTACTGTAAGCACACACTCAGACATTAATGGTGCTGACAGATAATCAATATGCTCACCTATTCTGTCTTCACAGTCTTCAGGCCACCTCTATATCAGCAGAAGACAGTGAAATCATAACTTCTCACAGTAAGGCATGGAGGCCACATCATCCTAGTCATTGCCCAGTTGATTCACTTTTTGCTTGGCACCTTCCATGGGTTTTATGCTAATTTGTAAGTTAGGTAAACTGACCTTGAATAACTTCATAATACTTAGTCAGACCATGTGAGGCATGAGCATTAACAGGCTTACCTTTTTGGAAGGGGTCAACTTCTGGAAGACAAAGACAGCTGGTGCAATCACAGGTTTCTCTGTGGAAAGTGGAAAGACAGTTTCAGGAACGCTTAGTAGTCCTCCACCAGAGGGAGGGCGCTGTATGTTCACTTTGGGGGGCTGAGTTTACAGTTTGATGCTTGTGTAGCACCCATCGTCAACACCTTCTCCTGAATAAGTACTCCAGCCTGAGATGAAGCACCACTTCCTCCTCTGAACCTCACCAATGAATCCATGACACCCAGAAGCAAGGCTGGTAGAACCGTGCTGGGCTGGCTAACCATCGTGTCTGTAGGACCAGATATAAAGGCTCGCTGACACCTTGATGCCTATTTAGGAGGGCACTGTGACACCGTCAGATGTGCCAGCCAAACACGGTTAAATGATTTAAATCTCACCCTAACAGGCAGAGCACACCGAGAACACACTGGGGCGAGTGAGGGAAGGCTAACAGAAGGGAAAGCAAAATAAATGCATTAAACGAGGGAGCATGCAGCAGAAACATGACACAAGCGCAGACACCATAAAGCGAGAAAATCAGCGGCCAGAGGTTTATTATGAGTGCATATTCTATAATACTAGTGGTGGGGCAAATGAGGTTTAAAAACCCGTGGTGGGTGGGAGTATCCCAAATTAAGCAATGAATGCTGGCACTAAATGAGTTTTAAAAATCCATGGTGGGTGGGAGTATCCCAAACTAGCAATCAGTGCAGGCACTGTCCTATTACTATATAAAACAACATGTTTTTACATGACTGAAAGTTGATCCTGAATGACATTAAGGAATTTACGGTTGTGTAAGAGTTATGTTTGCATGAGAATTTAGTTTTAGATTTGGTGGTTTGTTGTAAACATCTGAGCAGTGAACTGTAATCAAAACTGCTCTTAACCGGACTGTACCAGTGGTGGAGCAGCTGACATCGGATGTTTATGATGTCATGTTCTCAAAATCCTTATGACATGTGCGCAGGGGAGCAGCATGGTGGTGTCCTGTGTGTGGTCTGGTGACGTGCTCTGGCCTGGGGTCTGGAGCACGCTGACTGCACTTGGGGAGGTACTACTGGCCGTGACTCTGCTGTTCCTCAACATTGAACAGAAGCTTTACACCTCACTGCTGCTTCTAAACTCTGCACTGCCATAATGTGAATGGTTTTCAGTCGATGAGTAATTTTCCAACTGTCATTGATTGTTCTCTTCCAGCCTTGGGGCTCTGAGTTTTTTTCCTTTTATTGCGGGATCTCCTTTACCCTCCTTCTATCCGACAGTCCACACCGGATCAGACTGGGCCACACCGGGTGCAACCAAATCAGCTCTGGAGACTGTGAGGGGAGTGGGCGGGCTTAAGGGGCGGGGATTCTCTTCACTCACCCTCCCAGAGAGACCAATCATATAGCGTTTTGTGAGAAGGCTGGTGTGACAAAGGCTCTGCAGATCAGTTTGAACACCAGTCTGCTGACAGGGTCTTCACAGAAAGCCTGTCCAACATCTCACACACAAGACTGCTAAACAGACTAAGTCATCTAACGGAACGATACAGAAGTGCCATAGAAAAACCTTGAAGTGAACATTTAGACTTGCACACAGCGCTCCCCCTTGGTCGGTCACTGACCACCTCCTGCCTGTACTGGCTGAGGCCCCTACCCAAAAGTGAGTCGAATATAGTTTTTGAGGTCCCTCACCCTTTCTCAAAAGTTGATCAATGACAGTCGGTGAGGCTACAAATCCTCACATGACATTCTGTCAGTTTCACTGCTAAATGCCAGGTGAGCTATAAGGACAGAGTAATCTGTGGAATGTGATTCTGCAAAGACTAACAAGCAGGGTCAGGGAGTGTGGCAAAGGGGTACGCTGCTATCTCCAACAGACTTCCAGTGCTCCAAATGATCAGTTTTTTCCAGGAAGAGAAAAAGTGGGAGGTCAGCAGTCACATCAAGCTCTCTTTCTCTAATGTAGCCCAGATAAACGAGTAGCTTGGGGCCGATTCTCAAACAGGCATTGGAACCCACGTTTACACGCCACAAAGATAACTCATGACATCGCTGAACCTAACATTAGATACATTTATAACACCCAGAAGCAAAACGCTGCCTCACAGCGCGCTTTGGCAACTATGGCCTGCCCCAGAGCTCAAATCCCTAGCACTCATATTACAATCGCGCTCCCCATGACCACCCCAGAATATAGCTTGTGTAAATTTTACAAAAAAAAACACTGTGCCAAAATTTTTTTTCAAAAAATATTGCCAAATTATAGTAACAATACAAACGTTCGCGTCTGTCCATACACCCTCATCGAAAGGCTTGCAACAGTAACAAACAACGTAACGAAATCACTTACTGGGAGTAAAAGCGCTTCTTTCTAATTTAACCCCAGGCTCCAAAACAAGAATACACCGGCTAATTGCTGGGAAGATTAGTCCAAAGTTGTCCCTGGTGTCACTTTTTTGTATTAAACGGTATTGGCCAGAGCGCACCTTCGCAGGTGACAGGACGGGGAGCCCGGAGGAGAAACCGTACCCTGGGTCGGTAAAGAAGTAACAGCGGCTCTGTAAGCTTACAGTACCTCTGGACCCGGGGATTCTCCCGTCTTCATCCAGCTCGGCGTTGTGCGCTCTGCAGAGAAAGTCCTTCATGGAAGGAGAAGCCGGCGAGTTCGTCCGCTTGACAGCGGAGCCCTGAGACGCGGTTTGGGGGCAGACCGCGGAGTCGGTGCTGCAAAAAAGTTCATAATTCCGCATATTGCTACAAAATTGCGCCCTATTCCAGATATGGTGTAAAAAAACCACTCTAGCAAGTGACTGACAATCCTAAACGCTCTCTCTGGGGCTATAAATGCAGCTCAGTCCAGGATGTGATGGATTCAGACAAAATGAAAATCCAGCATCATTCAGTATTGCCGCTGGCAGGGAACGGAGACGTTGAAATGAATGGGCAAAACCTGCAGTCTAGCTGTGCCATACTTTCCCGATTTGGAAGCGCAGCTTGGAGGCGTGGGTGTGTACACACACACACACACACACACACACACACACACACACACACACTGTGTGCCAGCAGTCAGTCAAGTCATGGGTGATATATATCAACGAGGCAACATACCGAATCACACACACACACACACACACACACACACACACACACACACTCACAAAACTTACTGGATCACGTGAACTTAACATTATCTTCAGTCATCTCTCAAATCTTTTGCATGCGCTCGATCGTGAGCGGGGTGGCTTAAAAATTAACCGTACGGTCATTACTTTCAGATCTTCAGGCATGATATCTGACACAGTTTATCCTCTCTTCCGTAGCGTTCATTTAAATGAGAACTAACTTTGTTCAAATCTGCGTTGCTTGGTTTCTGGGATCCACAGTGTAACTTGTTTATTTATGAAGATGATATTACAAAGGAATGCTGACCTATGAACGTGACCATGGATAGCCGCCTGGTAGGTTTGCCTGTGTACCATACGGTGCAGGAAACGACAGAGAGTCTGGACTGATTCCTCCAGGGAGATGAACCACAAAGTAATAAAACAGTGAAATATATGGCAGATATGGTTAATTTAACCTCATTAGTGAAGATTTTCTAGTGATGGGACAAATGAGGCTTCAAAAACCTGGTAGGTGAGCATGCCCTGAATTACCAGTCAATCGCCGGCAATAATTGGTAGTTCGGGATCGTCCTACCAGTCATGGATTTTGAAGCCTCATTTAGCACCAACATTGATTGGTTAATTTGGATTACTCCCACCCACCGCAGGTTTCGAAGCCCTATTTGCCCCGTCACTAAGATTTTCTGCTTTTCTTCATACATGGACTAAACTGCAGAAAACCTATGGCTTGTGCTGCATGTCTATCCACAGTAATGTTTGTTGTGTTGGATGTGCACACCAAACATGTAGTAAATCTATCAATGTACACTGCACCTGCCATTCAGCAGACTGCATAATAAGTCATTATATTACTGCACAGGAATGGCCAGTCTGAATCCAGAATTATCACATCTGAAAAGCTCTACAAAATCAACGTGTAAAAAATATAGCGCAATAATTATAATATATGTATATACTGTAGATGATACATTCTTCTATATATGTTTAATGTAGCTAATGTACCATGAAATGTATCTCTGCAAGCTACACACATGTACATCACATGTACACCTATCTATCTGCCTGATCCACATGTGGCACTGGCTAAGGTGTGGTCATGTGACACCACAAAGCTGGGGCCTAAGAGGGGGCTGGGCTAGAGTACAAGCATGCTCAGTGTGGGTGTATGGAATTTTCCACTGTGGAGCAGGGGGGCAAGGCCTCCTTGCTTATAGCAGAAAAGCAAGACTTATTGAAGCGTCCGTGTGCATAAAAATACCACTATGCCTGTGATTCTCAGGCACACACATAAACAACATATTTCTGTGAAACACTTGTTTTTCATTTAATGTTTTAAAGTTATAAAATTTACTTTTGGAGCAATGATACGTTCTTCATAAACATATTTATATTTTATGGTAGATGTACAGTAGATGTTTTTCACAGGATTACGATGCAGAGTTTTCTGTCCAATGTAAACTTTTTAGTGTTGCTAATATTATATATTTCCAGGCCTCCAGAAACGGGTCACGCTTCAACAGCGCAGCCTCTGGCAACTTTTCACAGCACAGAACCACGACTCAGTTCTGCCTTCTAGAGAACAACATAAAGTAACAGAGAGATGGAGACTGGATCTTTCTGGAAACAAGCTTTGCTGGGTTGTTACCTGCCCCCGATTTCTCATGGAGAAGATCTGGACTGTAGGTCTGGAAGTCAGTTCAGTATTACAGCTGTGTGCTTCCCTGTACCCAGCAGGCTAAGAGAGCACACTAAAGGACTCAGAGTGAAGAAGAGATACAGGGAATCTAGTCTGTATGACAGAAACTACAAACTGCCCCCAGACACAGGTCCATATGGGACTCTGCAGCATGTGCCATTTTCGTGTGCATCTCAAGGTAACAAAACGTTCCACTCCTGAGAGTGACCAGTACCAATTAATTGTCATTATACAGCGTCTGACTCTGACGTGCCATTACTACCCACAGGCCACGGGTCTATGAAGTGAATCGTACCTTCATGTTGACCTTTTGCAGTTCGCGTGGCAGTGGGGAAAACCTGCTCAGTGCAGCGGTACCAGAAAGGCAAGCAATGGTGCATCAGGTGTACAATGGGATCTAAGCCCACCTTCAGTTATCTGATCAAATCAACAGGTTCTCCTGAATCAATAACTACAAGTATTTTGATTAGATCAGTGTTGGAACAGTGCAAATATATCCTCGGTCCCCTGTTATACTGGAACCTTTATTCTAGCTATAAAAATCACTCACCTGTTAGTGGTACTCTCTGATGTAGTTTGCCATCTTTTTTCTTACCACTGCTTTAACAAATCTAGCTGGGGTTTAAAAACTCTGTAACTAACCTGAAGCAAATAAATGTGGTAAGTTTCCGCCACCTGCTGGCGAAAGTAGGCTGGCAGCACACTAGGAGCGATACGGGGCCACGTCAATGCAGTGCGTCCCGCGGAATCAATTATAAGGGGCAATAAAACTCAGACGTCATTCAAGGTGCACGTTAGACCGTTTTTTTAAAAAAACCTCTTCGTTATTGCCGGTTGTTAGACGGCTCTCGGGGTTTTGTGACGGCAGACGTTTTTGTGATTTCTAAAAAGAACAGTGAGGGTGTAGAAACTCATTTATTTGGCAACATGAAAGAGACTTTCAAATGGAAGCACCCGTTCATGTGCCAAGAAAAGGCGACGTTTAATTCAGAAAAGAGGAAAAGACTTTAAATTGGGGGAGGACCAAGGCGTTGTGAATTTAATAGGGTGTTAGCAGACTCTCTCCATCTCACTTTCGCTCTCATGATAATAAACCCAGAATAAAAGAAACAATGTAAAAGATTGTCACACACGCAACGCCTCACGGTCTTAATTACCTCTACAACATTTTACTATTTTATGTGCTTGGCGACGCCCCCATTTTTAAATTTTAAAGCCATTATAATGATGTCCAGGAAAGGAACTGTAGGTGGGGAACGGTCTCATGACCATAGCTGGCCCATTATGGAGTTCAGCGTGTATTTTTACGTTTTAGGAGCGGGATTATTTACCTAACGCCCGGGAAGATCATACAAAGGCACCACGGTTTCCTGAGAGTGAAATATGCCCATAAAGCAGACACACTGACGCTCTGGTTGTAATCTCTGTTTTAATGAAGTGACCTGCATGACTGAAAATGTTATATGCAAACAAGTCGGGGGAAAACGGACAGGATCGAATTCATGAACTTGTAGCTCAGATCTGTTCTTGAACAATCTCAGTACGTAAAATTTTTCCGCAGCGTAGATAAGTTGCTATTTACCACTAACACTGAAGATATACAAAAACATAAACATTCCAGAAAATATAAGGAGTGCGAATTTGCCACCTAGAAACATATTGATTTAACTGTCTTGACTGAAACAGAAACGCACCCATGATTTAGTTTTGCATGTGTTCACTGCTGTCATCACGTTTATCAACACGTTTTTACCAACCATCCACGCTGATTTAAAAGTACACCATCCATCCATCCATCCATCCATCCATC
>JAACJT020000095.1:14744991-14764383 GCA_009936485.2 Gymnarchus niloticus | reverse complement strand
GTTTATCAACACGTTTTTACCAACCATCCACGCTGATTTAAAAGTACACCATCCATCCATCCATCCATCCATCCATCTTCCACTTATCCAGTACTGTCGAAGGGTAGCATGGCGCTCAAAGCAGGAGTCGCCCAAGCCGGGATGAACCTTTTGTCAGTTTACCTAATCCGTGGCATTCATATATGATTTGTTCAATTTTACTAGCTGCAACTGTATGTCGTCAGTATACGCATATCTAAACAGTAAGAAGATGCGGCTCTTGGACTAAAAGCAGCGCCGGACTTTCACAAAAATGCGCAAACCATACTATGCCTGGTTTGAAAAACGCATATTCCTATTCGCACCACAGGGCTGCGCTGTACTTGCATTGCACTGGCTCACAATGATGATGATGCCTTAATTGCCATTTTTACAAGTAATTCTTATTTTTTCATACATTCCATTATGCTCTTTTATGAAACACACATAAGGAGCAAAGCTTGAACACTCCTGGAGCAACTTTCAAGTTAAGAGCTTTGTATCAAGGACCCAGCAGTGATGGTCACAGGATTTTAACGGGCAAAGATACACGCACACACAACAAAACCCGCATAACTACACGCCACCCCAGGTTTTATAGGCACAGATAAAGGTTTCTTTGGCCATGTATGATTCAGCAGCACCTGGACTGCTCTGGAGGTGAGTGGATGGCAATTTAAAGGTCTTATTTGTCCTTGATTGTCTGAGTAAGTTTGGTTTCCTGTTAGCAGTCACACCTGGATTCATTTAAATTATGGAATGCATTCAAAGATGGTCATGTGATAATAGAAATGGAATTATCTGTGAGAACTAATCATGGAGTTAAAATAAAAATTGACATTTCCGTTTTGCATGTAATTTTTGTCATTCATTTGTTATCCTGGTTCCACATTCCGAAACAACTCTTCTGGCAGGAGAACAACTGTGATATCAGAAAACAACACCTGCCCAGTGTCACCAGGTCTGTGGTTGACTTCCAACCTGCTGTTATCATGATCCCACGGCATCTCTTGTGATGTTCAGGTTTAATAAGCCAGAAAGAAGGGACCCCCCTCCCCCAGTTTCCTCGCCTTTGGTGGCTGTTTGTCTGATGCTGGGGGCACAACCGCAGCTGCTAGGAGACCATTTCACAGCCAGTGGTTGAGGACCACTGTCCCATCTCGGGCTCACTGGTGGACAGAGCTGGGTGGGGTGAGTTCATTCCAGTGTGAGAACTGTCGGCCCGCCCACTCTCTCCCCGAAGGTTCTGCAGGGTGCCCAGCCTCCTTTGAAGTTCGATCCATGGGAAACCCTGGGAACAAAGCCGCAGGGGACAATGGCGTCTCAGTGCTGCTGGTCCCTGGAGTGGCATGGTGGATTCCAGCGCTTCGACACACCCCTGGCCGGGCTGTGCACAACACCTGAAGAACCAGGGCAGGACAATGCAGGGTGGATCGATTTACATGGGTGGTGGTGGGGGGGGGGTCCTGCTGGAAGCCAGATGTTCACAGATACTGGTGACACTCTGAGCTATGACATCATCACATGTAAAAGCAGCCCTGGACCGTAAAGAGAAAGACCACTGTACCTTGAGGTGGATAATAGACACAACACACAAGCCAGCTTACCAGACTTAGAAGATGTGAATCTTTCATTTTTTGTGGCAACGATGCTGGCCAGAAAAAGCAAGTTTTATGGGAACAAGCTCCTTTGGGCTTCCTATTCTCTAATAGTGTGACAATGGGCCATTTTATCTGTTCTGAGAGGCTTGCACAGGTGATGTGACACCTCACACGTCAGTAACCTTCCCAGCACTGGCAATGTGAGGCTGGGGGGGTGGAGATTCATGCCACCTCCTTCGTCAAAGCTGTAACAGCTCAGATCTCTTCCCCAGCGAGACACTGGGTGGCATTGTCCATGCCAAGATGGATGTTGGATCATTCATGGCATGAAAACCACCCTTTAAAGGAAACAATCCCCTGAGAGGAAATCATCTCGGGAATCACAAATGAAGATGGCCCACCGCAGACTAGCCCGGCGACAATATGAAACCTCCTATGGTGGAGTGGAGATGGAGGCCTCTCTTTCAGGACCCGGCGCTTTTGAAACACTTTGAAGGATGGAATCGCTGCACGTCATGTTGAAGGCCTCTCGCCTTCACCTTTTGTGTTTGCAAAATGAATTAATTAATCTGTCCTTTTACAGTGAAAAGCTAGAAGAGATTTCATTAAGGTGATCTGTCTCTGGGGCCAGTTCAGTGGTCACCTCTCCGTTGATGGTACCAGACTCTCTAGAACACTGTATAGCCCAGGTGGGTGGAGTTTGCTCAGGTCAACAGGTGGAAAAAGCTTCTCGAGAAATGAGGAGTCTTGGGAACCTTCTGGATACACCTCCCAAAAGGTATTGCTCATATAAAAAAGGTATCACGTTCTGTTTCCAGAATGATAATGAAATATGCAATAATTCTAAATACTTATCTAATATTCTTCCCTTTATAACAGAAACTAACTAAACCCTCTTACCGCGGAAACCTTCAGTGATTCGACTTGTGAGGTCATACACACAGAGACTGATGTTCTGTCAAGCCTGCATCCCCTGAAATGTTCGTCTTTGAGAACACATCACATGGCTTTCCAGATTTCTGCTTTTAGTTCCCAGACGTTAGGTAAAGCCAGACAGTGCAGTCAGAGTTGCACTGCATAGGCCAAGCTGACGTCTGTTTGTCCAATCAGCATTCGGCGGACCTGAGGTGGGCTTTGGAACAGAGAGAGAGGGAGATAGACAGAGCGAGTCTTTTAGTTTCCTCTCCTTCAGATCTTCGGTCAAGACTTAGTGCCACAGAATGGATTACCAGGCCAATCCAGCCCACAGGGGCAACTGGCACTCAGTTTGTCTTGGTGTTTCTGCCAGGGCACCCTGGGTGCCCTGCATGCTAATGACGGTCCTCTCAGGCCCAGTGCAGCCCTGCTTTGCATATAAACAGGATGCAGGCATTCAGAACGAAACTTGAATTTATCTGCGGGAATGAAGAAAAGAAGAAGAAGAAGAAGAGGAAGAAAAGCAAAGTCCCTCAAAGAAAAGAGGTCCATTTTCACTGCTGGGACGCCCTTGAGATGGTTGGTCCTGAGCCCACGGCATTAGCATGCCCCCGTCGCACAGCCCAAACTGAGCCCCTGAAAATGGCCTGTTTGTTTAGCCAATCGCCAGGCCTGGCACCAAACCCCATTGCCCATAAGTGTCCCTCGTATGATATTTGTTCTTTTATTTGTCCTCTCTGGTATCCAGGAAACGTTACTGGCAGAGGACATGTGTCTTTTATGGGGTTTTTTTTTCTTTTTCATTTTTATTGAGCAGTCCTTTGTAGCGCTCAGGAATCTGATCAATGAAGTACTTCGGGTCATATGTGCCACACTAAGCGCCGGGTCTTGCCCGAGTATTTGCTGTATTCAGGCTGTTTACTGCTCCGCATGCTGGTCTTTCTAACAAAATGTTCATTCTCGGTCAATTCTGGCTTAACGGGTGCAATTTTAAATGCGGTCGTTTTCACCCCCAAACTGTTTCACTGAGCCGAAGTTTTCACCATTTATAATTTCTGTGTTCAAGCCTGAAAGCCTTCAGAAAGGTGTCATGCCGAAGGCAAAAGATTGTAACACCAGGGCTGGCCAGTGATGACCTGCTGGGTGGACCTTCAGTGTGGAGCCACAGAAGTCCAGCTGGACAGAAGTGGGTGAAGGTTAATGACAGTCTGTGAAGAAGAAAGACAACTCTAGAAATGCCCTGGAGGTATTAGGCTGGAATGTGCTGCAAAATTTTTGTGTTTTTTTTACCTAATGAGGTAACATCTTATATGGGTACCCTATACACTGCTGCAGTTTGGGCTCTCAGACCAGTCTGACCCCATTCAGACAGTGCTTTGGGGGTAACAGTACCTGTCCCCACATTGTGGTTGGCACGGTGGAGGGTCTTTAAGAAAGTCATGGGCTCACAAGTGCCACAGCCCACCAGGATGTTCAGTTCAAAGCCTAAGGCTAGCTGAACCCCATCATAAATCCACCAAAACCAAGGCTGGACATTGTAAAAGTTCACATTTCATAATGAAAGTGGTTTGTCATACTCATGGGAAAGAGAAGTCGAAGAGAGGTCAGACACCAGGGAAGAATGTCCAGCTAGCCGAAATGAGATACACCGGACCCAACACAACCCCACACCAATCCTGGAAAGACACACGTAGAGGAAGGGCTAAGGTCTCTAGCAGTAGGAAGCCATGGGATCTGAATACATGTCCACTTCTCTGCATCGCAGGGTTAGCTGGTGACCCCCAAGCCCCTCCCACCGCCCATCCGCTCAGAAGGAATTGTCCAACTAGTCTTACACAGCTCCAGGAGCACAGCTGCTGAGATTGGTCGTTGGGAAATGCCATGAGCCAAAAAACAACGTGCTGAAGGCAACACCCTACAAAGTGAAAGAGGCTGGTTGCCAGATGGAGAATGAGGCTTCAAAACCCATGTTGGGTGTAGCATCCCAGACTAACCAAGCAATGCTGTTGAGGTTTTGAAATCTCACCTGGCTCATCATTAGCTGTCAATGCTAAGTAGGCTGTGGAGGCTTTGGCATCTTTGTGCAGGGTCTTGTGGGCGGAGCCACACAGGTGGGCTGTTGTCAGTCTGACTCCAGGGAAAACATACCTCACATACCTCCGTATGGGAGTGATCTTTAAAGTCACAGAGAGAGTCAGCTCAGTAGTCTTCAGCTGGCAGTAATAACCGACTGTCAGCTGAAAGCCATTGGGACATAGTCACTGCCCTGCCCTGCCGGGTGTTGTTCCATCTATGTCCTGCTCTACCGGCATGGCGATGAATCCACTGAGGTGCCAGTGTCATGATTAGGGCTGTATGCAAACTTTTAGAAATACTGACATCCAACCCAATAACCAACTGTCACCACCACGCCACCATCTCCATTCTAGAAATACACAATAGGCTAATAGTTATGAAATTTTGAAATTACAGAGTTTATTTCATATAGTTAAAAACAGGGCTTGTGGGTGGATTATCCTTTGAGAAGATAATCCAAATAGTGGACATGTAGGCACCTTGAAATGACATGAATCAGAGTCATGAATTAGAATATTAATTGTTAATATCATCAAATATATATTTCAAATATGAATGTGTTATAATAAACGTTTCAAGAAATGTTTCAGATATTATCTAGCTTAGCTGTTACCTGTTTATCAATGTTCCCAAGTCTACCCTTAGTCTGCTTAGCTAAGCTAGGATTGAATAAAATAAACCAAATAATTAATATTTTATAGAGCACTCTGGGCACAGTGAAAGGATCAGAAATATTTAATCTATTGATTTTGTGAAAAAAACTGTAACAATCTGAGTCACATAACGCCCCAGAACTCTTGTCTTGGCAACAAGCCCAGTGAGTAAAGTGAGTACAGCTGAGATTTTGTAGTGATATCGAGATAATCCAATTCAGTCCCTACCGACCCCCCCAAAAAGCAATGACTGTGATCAAATGAACGAGTCAAAGTCAGTATTTTTTGTGTTCATTGTAAAATCTTTGCAAAACTAAACTCATTTATAAGCCATTTCACAACTTTCACAAAGATACTGAGGTCCTGACCCCGGGGACCTCAATGGTGCATAGGGCACAACATGACGTAGGAAAGATCCCGTGCGAGGTGGACTTGATGCAGATGGTAGATACGATTAGTGTGAGGTAGGTAACTTTAGCACTTAACTGCATATGCATACTACACAAACAATCATTGACAACATTTCTAAGCAGTACAATTTTTGAAGATAGAGCCAAAATTGGCCAACAAACAAAGAGCTAACAGCTCATCAAGTAACCTGAACCCAGCGGGCGTTTGTCCAAAATAATCACTTTTAAGCCCATTTATTTTCCTCGCTCTTCTTTCTGCTCTCATACATATGAATGCCCACCCACTCGCCCTTCACCACCACCACTGAGGGAATTCTGTGTCACCCCCAGGAAATATTCCTTGTTCAATTTGGTCCACAAAAGTGATGCTGACAAAAAGTACAATAGTTCTTTCAAAGTAAACGCTTCTTTCCACTGACTATTCTGCCTCGTGAATTTACTCAGACGTAAGAGGTGCTCGGTGTCAGTTCACTTCTGTTCTGTCATGTGACTTCAAACATCTCCCATCTGGACCGTTGGCCCACTGTTACTTTTATAGGCATGGCAAATTTCTCTCCTTCGTCCTCGACATACAAAGCATCGCAGTACATTTGATCTCACGATGGCAGACAAATCAGATGAAAATCAGGCCGGATTGGTTCCTTTTTTGTAAACGTTTTTAAAGTTTGTAAATGGATGAGGTAAACGCTTCATCCTTTTGTCTCTATTCTTCTCAAGCCTGCTTCTCAGTCATGGTGGTGTCTCCCGCTCAGCCCAGGAGAAATGACAGACTTAGGGATTTCTCATTTTTCTGTTACATCCAGACTGCTCACTGTGCTCTCTATTCATACCCCACAAGGCCGTTCCCTGGCACTGGAGACCTGTGCCATCCCATGACGTTGAGCGTGGACCTCCTTGTTAATGGTGGAAATCGGCCAACACAGCACAGGATTCGGAGCAGCCACCCCTCACACATACGTTTAAGGGTCCAACTTAAGAAGATTCCGCACACATTTGATGTTGATGAGGCTTCACTAGTGTCGGAGAACCGGTCTGGTTGCCAAGTAATTAACTAGTATCAGATTAGATAAATTCTGTCTAAATTAAAAAGGCTACAATCGGCTCTGAGATTCAAACATGGTATTCATTCGAAATCTGGTTGTACTGAAGATCCAGGCCAAAATGCTTTTTAAATAATGCCTCACTGAGGAAGAGAGTGTAACAGTACCAGCTGGGTGGGTCATAGGTCCAACCTACTTTCTGCTGAGGATGATGGGACCTTGCATTTTAAGGATGTTATTGGTATTTCTTTTGTCATTTTTTTCCCTTTGTTTTGTTGGTTGGCTGGTAAGGCAGGAGCAACCTGCTGGACATGTCTGCTGTTTCCATCATCAATACCTGGGTGCTCATTGACTCATTTCGGACAAAAGCTCACACATGACCCGTCGATGAGCAAATGGCATGCAGTCAGACGTGATCTGAATGAGGATGGATCACAAGCAAGTTCAAAGTGTGCTTGACACATAGGAACAATAGTTGTGACTCTGAGTAGATTCAGAAATCCAGAGCAAAGGCCAAGATCTCAGGCGCTCAGTCCAGATCCAATTCCTCTCCATCCCCTCGGCACCCCCCCCCACCATCACCGTCACAGGATGCCGGCTTTCCTCCACTCACTCGCACACCGAGGGTAAATTCAGACACAGCGATGAACACCATCTGCAACTCATTCAGGTTTAATGGCAGAAGTCTTTCCTGGCAGTAAAGGTAAAAGGGGGAGTGATTAATTCCGGTTGTATTGGTGAAAGGCGTTTCTGTGCTGTCGGGGGTGGGGGTGCTGCTTTGGGGGTGTGTCTGTGTGTGTGGTGGGGACAACTGTAGACTTGGCCCCTGTTCTTCTTCCCCACTCAGAATCCACAGGCGACGGACCCAGCAACCCTCGGCGATGTTTCTCAGGCTGGTCTCATCCCGCATTTCGGCGGCTTGCCATGACAATGAGAAAATGGCACAAACATTTCCGTTTCTTTAAGTTCTTTGTATTCCGAATGCTTTCATCAAAAGCCAAGTCAAACACCTATTGGGGCTGGCAGAGGGACATTACCAGCATAGGTCCTCAACCTTGATAACAAACACCATTCCAGAACCCAGCCAATCAACATCCATACACTAGGTCCTCCACCTTTGTGCTATTGCTCGATAACAAACTCCATTCAAGAACCTAACCAATCAACATCCACACACCATCAGGGCACTTCCTCTCAAAATAAAAAATACAATAAAAAGACAGACAGCCAGAAAAGGTCTATATGAACACAGAATTATTGAAATTCACAATGTTTCTGTGATTCACACCCAAACCAACATTTTAGCATCCTAAAGCCTATTTATGGTAGACAGGGTCACTGCGTATCCATGAGTATTATTCCCCCCTGTTTTCAAAATTATTTTCGCTGCCATATTTAAAGAACATTTTTGTGTCTGAAACCAGAGATGTTTTCGCCCCTAAATAGCTTTGAAGGTCAACTGTGTCAGATGGCACCTCAGTTAAAGCTGAGGACACCTGCAGCTCTCCAGAGCCTCCCATGTCCCTCCATGTCCAGCTTGTGGACCAGCCCTGGCTCTAACTTGGATTCTGTCTTCAGGTGGCTGCCTGTTCACTTCAGCCGAAGATCAGCCTCGTTATGTAAAGCGGGAAGCTTCTCTGGGGCTGGTAAATGGGTGGTTAAATCGCAACTAATGGGCTGAATGGTTGCCGGGAGATGTGCCATTGATGCAGTCAGATCCTCAGATTTCCTTTCCTGGGCCCCCAGAAGTCTCTTGAATCATCGAGCCCCCAATGGCCTATTCTGATTTAACGGCTCTTTGGGTGGAACCTTGACCAGCTACAATGAGAAATTAGAGCTAACTAATTCAACATACCGACAAAGGGAAAGGAAGCAATGTAATGCAGAGGCCTAGAAGAGGCAGGCTGTGAGTCATCCACGCTTGAAGAGGAATGTCTCAAAAGCAAAAACAATACCATATAGTTGTCACCGTCCAATGAGTCTCATGACCTCACTGCAAACCAACAAAACCCTTCTTATCACTGGAAAACAGTGAGAACCTCATCATTTCTACATCAGGTCCATATTGAGGCGAAGTGACAGCCATTGTCCAGTCTGCCACGAGTCCTCCCAGTGGAACCCTACAGTGTAGCTCCACCCCTTACATGCAGCCCCTCAGGCAAACTGCTTCACCCTTGCCTTTACGAGCAAAATTAGTGCCTTCATTTTTAAACATCTGCAGGCATGATGGCTCCTGGTCTGAGGACATATATAGCATTCCATGTCATGTCAGACCTTCATCTGACCTCTCACAAGAAAGGGGAGGAGATCCCTGAGGAGGAAGTAATGAGCAGATGAGCAGTGCTTCATACAAAACAGCTGTAGATCTTGGGGGATCGAAACCCAGGGCAGCTTCATCTCGGAGACCGCTGTGTTTACAGCCCGGTGGAGGCAGGAGTGCTCAGGGGTGTGTGTGTACAGGACAGAAAATAAGTGAGAGAAGAGAGATGGTACTTCATTTGTCACCAGAAGGAAGTTAGGAGGTTACAGCAGCTCAGATTGATAGGGACTGAGGAAGACATAGGAAAAGGCAAGAATATACATAAAGGTACAGTGAATAAAATAAGAAACAGAGTAAAAAGTACCAGTGTGATAACGTAAATGTAATGAATAAGAATGGCATGTTATCTATTAATGTTAATCATCTACGAAAGGCTTCTCCGGAACAGCAGCAGTTACGTTAGCTGCTAAGGGCTGAGAGGCACTCCGCTGGCAGCTGTCTTACGTTAAGGGCGCTCTCCTGTCACATCTGGATGTGGGCCTCCTCGTTAAAGACAGGCCTATCATCCCCCCCCCCCGGCCCAGATGCCAGAAGTGCCCTCCCATTTTTAAAGCGCTCATAACCAAAGCACTAGTCAAGAATGAGCCATTCCGTTCCTGTTCATGCCACACTTTAGCAGTCGTGACTTGCTTAGCACATCGGATTCATTCCTCCTTTGTTCCACCAACTCTTTGGTTTGCCGTGGGCAGTCAATAATTCTTGTATTAATGTGGAAAATAAATTTGCGTGACTGAAAATATAACACTGACAGCAGATATTGACAGCACAGTTAAGAAAAAATTCACCAGAGGCAAGGTTTATCTTCTGTCCATTCACAACCTTACATTCCATAAATGTGAAAGTATACTAAAGTATCATAAGAATTATACCAGCTCCTGCCAAATATGAACTCTTTTAAACCAATATTTCTGTGATCACTCTTGGTTTTTTGAATACTTATTTTAAAACTGTTAACATTAGAATGTTAGTCACAATTGTGAGCTATTCGCGTTGACTCGGCTTATTGGATTTGTTTTTCATTTTTAAGGTTTTGAAAATGACCTGAAGTCTTTGGTCTAGAGAGGAGTTGCATTGGAAACTCTTGGGCACAGACCACTCTTTGAGAGTCTGGTGGAAGGCTAGGATGTTTTGTCCAGTTTTTATCGCCGTTCCTGGGATCGTGGCAGGAAGGTGAAGCAGCCCACCTTCAGCTTTGTGGGTAGTGTCGCCCCAATCTTTGTCAGCGTTTGTCTTCCTCAGGCTAAATGATAGCCACACCCACAGAGTCGTCTTAATGGCTGTACTGCACTGCTTACATGTATGGGATATTTAATAGGCAACATGGTTCTCCTGCTCCTCCTAGGTACACCTAGAACCTGGGATGGAAAACATGATTCATAAAACCCAGAGAGGTCACGCTCTCTGACATATTGATAAAATCTTGCCTTTTCTGGTACTGAACTCCTAGCCTGAATTATCCAGCAGATAAGATAATCGATGCAGTTATAGCACCTGACCCTGAGCAGCTAACAATTTTCCCCAAGATATTTTGGAATAACCTCTGACGGCGTTTTATCGAGGGAGTGGGGGTCTCCTTTTCTGAGCCTTTACCCTCACAGTCTCTGCCGGGTAGGCTCAATAGGTCCTCAGAGTAATCCACATTTTCTCAGGCTGGAGGGGGAAGCCCCTGCTCTGGGCTTATTCTCACAGCAAATTAGTACTCAGGAGCGGTTTGTCCGCCACAAACTATCTTCTGCTCTCATGTAAAGTAACCAGAGAAAAAGCTTAAAAGCTCTTTTGTGATGGTTCTCCTCATGTTTGCTAGAGAGTAAGATTGAGCTGGAATGGTGGGGGGAATTAGGAGAAAATTCTATAGGACCAATTAGTCATTCAAGCCTGGTGATGGCTGTGATTTCACTTGGATGGGAAAAACCAGGCACATTCCATGGGCCCAAGAATGGAACATCCTAGCCGGGCTTTGGAGCCAGGGAATGGGTGATCTCCGAGGGGAAGTTCTCAAGACAGTCCCTCAGGTTTACATCCCTACTGAAGCATGAACATCATTCACCCGAGGGTCCAGGCACAAGCTGGGAGTGCTGAGCTTCCATGCTGAAAGGTCTGGAAAAGGGTGAGCGCAATTGTGTTGCTCATTCAGTCTCAAGGTGTTCTTCCCACCTGCAAGAGATTTCCAAGTCATGTGTCTGCTCAAAAAGGTCCTCCTGCTCAAAGCCATTCTTTTTTGATTATTAAGGAGTCAAAATCATATTAGAGACACGCCAGGCAGGATGTGAGGAGTTACGTGGAAGTTACTGGTTTTGTATATTCTCAGAAACTTGAAAGAATGTGTGTGTGTGAAAGTGAGAGGCAGACCAATCTCCACTCTTTCATACCAGATTTTGGCTTTAATTCATGCCCTCAGTTAATAATCTGCTTTCCCTAGCATGCTCACGGTCCCATCACAATGACAACCTGTCCTCACACGTCGGTGAATTTTGGCAGCAGTGTCTGTTAACGCCTGTGTCTGAATGGGACGCTAGAGGGAAGAGTTAACCTTGCCTCGACACCCTCTCGCCTCCAGTGTGGTACAGCTGATAGGTCTGTGTCTCCTGAGTGTTCTTCCCACATGATTTTGAGAGGGTCCTTAATTACCATGCAATTTGCATAGCTCGTTTTACTAGTTCTGATGAAAGGAAGATTGTGAGACCCCAACCTGGCATACTGCAGGGCATTTTCCCATCCTTATCAGAGTCCCCAGAAACTGCAGGAGACAAAAATGCAGATTTTGTCTCATTCCCTCGGAGTCTCTTAAAGTTGGCTCTGACCTGCAGAGCTGGTCCTTTTTACTCATGGAAGCCCTTTACCTTGACAAGCCAGCTGAACGTCATTTATTTGTCGAGTGTAACAGCAAACCTACCTCGACACTCCTGCAAGCCGTGCCTTCACCTGGGCATTTTCTTTTCCTTTAGTGGCTCCTCCAGGGTGCCTAATTATACGTTTCAGTAAATGAACAACACCGTTTACATCTCTGTTTGGTATGCACAATCATTCAGAATAATACATTTGCGTTCAGGATTCTATACACACGTGCACAAGCCATCAGTCATTGTGTGGAAACAAGAAAACTGAAAAACGGAGATGAGTTGTCACGATAAGGGTCAATACTCCTTGAAAGGAGTCCTTCTGCCATCTTAAAATGAAATCTCACGTGTTGCTTACTTTCCCATGGTATTTCTGAAACTCTTTTTGCCACGAGTCATGGGCTGTGGTATACTGATTAAACTTTTGCCGGCTGATTTCCTGATTTTTTTTAGAATCCGTTTTTTAAACAAAGCCTCGTTCATAACGACTTGAGACTCCGCCTCCCCCCAAAAAATCAACCTCGTAAAACAATTAACTTGTATTATAAATGAAGCTCACACTGTGGCAGCCACTCCTTTAACGTATGCAGGTAAGGCATCGCACCTTCTGACAGACAGAAATCGGCAAACCTTTTCTCTCATTAGTTCATTGTCAGTGAGATGTCTCTTCTTAAATTTCACAACCGAGAACCCTGCTGTCAGAATCAGGTTTCCTGTTGAGCCAGCGTGTCTTTACGCATTGGCTCAGAATCATTCTTATCCTTTATGGCCTTGACCAAAGTGGCTCCTGTAAGCTCTTGAAAATGTTCATCTCTCCTTGCCCACTTTAAGTGTGCTCGCATGTGTCTAAGTACACCCCAGCATGCACCAGTAAACACCAGCATACGCCAGCCCAGGTCTTGTGCATCTTGGAAGCCCGGATTTGCATTTCTGATTAAGCCAATCCAACAAAGTGTGAAAGAGGGCTGAAAAAAAACTGGGAAAATACAAGTGCACATTTTCCCTAACTGGGCTCCCTCATTATTGCCGGGCCCGTCTGTCCAGGGGGGAGGGCTTCCCCTTTCTTCCCTCCCCGGTGTTGAGCTGGCAGTCCCCTCCCTCCTCTCCCTGAGCCTGCAGCATGAGAGACTTTCTCAGTGCTTCTTTGCGTTTTCCCCGCCTTCTCAGCTCGCCACACCAGTCCGTCCCTGACTCCCTCACTCCCTCCTTTTCTCCGCTGGGCTAGTCGGCGGCACTCTTTGGTAACCGTGCAACGGGACTTTTCCTCGGAGCAAAGAAGAGCCTCCAGTATTGACAGGAGAGGGGGAAGTTTGGGAAAAGCACCCCATTTGAGTGCTCAAGGTTTGTTACTGCATTCTTCCTTTTTCCTACTCGCGGGGCGTCTGCTGTTCGCACCGCCGTGTGCGTGTTCTCACATGTGTGCGCCTAGTGCCGGTCCTCTCACGGCGGGGGCTCCGTCTTGTGCCCCGGTGGAGAGTTCTTCTGGATTTTCTATGCTGTTTAGTTGCCTGTGAAATGCAGCATTGTGGTCACTAAGTTGTAGAAGCCGGTCTGCTGAAGGATTTTTCCAGCGGCGAAGGACATCTCACGCATGCTGAACCGTAATGTTTCGTTGGGTTTAAAAGTTCTAGGGACATTTCTTTGTATCTTATTCTCCTTCAGTATGAGGCTTTAACCTGTCCCCTGAGTTAAATCACAGCTTCTTATTTACACCTAAGTCAGGGGAAGTGGAGGATGATAGAAAGACTTCAGCCAGACTACACAAAATCATTCTGATTGGGGAGAATTCGGGCAGAACCACCAGTCGGACAGGTGGAGCATCCCGGCGGACACCTTAATTAAGAAGTGGAAGCTGCCGCCTCCTGAGCAGGATGCTCTTTTCAATGAAGGTGATGAAAATAGAAGGCTGAGCTGAGCGTGCAGAGTTCCAGCAGCTACTGTAAACCTAGAGCGTGTGAATGAAGCACCAAGGCTTCTCCTAGATGCAGAGGGTGGGCGGAGGTCATCGCCTGGCCGCCTGCACATTGGTGGTATGCTCAGATGCATTCTGGGCTTGGTCTCACCATTTGAGACGCTGGACTTGCATTTTGTTTCTCGTCCACTTCCTGGGGTTACTCTAGTAGGGGATGCTGGCTGATTTTTTCTGCATTCAGTCTCCCCAGTACAATGTTTCTCTTACCCTAACCCGAGCTTGTGTGACTCCCATCCTTTCTTTCATTGTCCGCAGTGAGGTCCTCTTGCTCGAAGCTGGGAGGGGTGCCTTCTGCCCGAATTGGGTCGGTAGACAGTTCCGGCAGAGAGAACAGCACCAGCGGCAGCCATGACCCAGAGTAACGGGGAGAACCCGCGCTCTCGGAGCAGGGTCCAGCAAATCCGGGAGGGCATTCACCTGCGCTCTTTGAAGGCAAAGAAGAAGGTGGAGGACATCACCAAGGACGATGTCAAGAGCTTTGTCAGGAGGAATGCGTTCGTCATCTTCACTGTTGCCGCCGTCATCATCGGTAGGTGCCAAGCAGGTCACCAGCGAATGTGCTTCCACAGAACTTTCAGCATATACCATATGACTTATGGAAATCTTTACCATTTCCTATACAAGGAAAGACTCAACAAGATTTATACAAGAACGTACTCAAATAACAACTTGGTATAACTTGGCTAATGGTTACCTTTAAGAGAATGCACTGGCAAACAACATCGTCATTATAAACATCACTGCCTTTGCTGGGTCATGCTGTTGGACCTTTAATGTGAACTGCTAGCAGTAACAGCTGCATAAAATATGAGCAGTACTGGATGACAAAATTGGCCAATCAAATAGAAATAGGTCAATTAGCGATGGGCGTTGATCTCCTGCTCCTTCCTTTAGGTGTTCTCAGATGCCAACATTTCACTGTTAAAATCAAACATTGACAGTACATTCCATTCTTAACAGCTGCATCTGCAGTATAATAACAGTATTGATTATACTCCTGTTTAAATGGCTATTTGAGTTATGTGCATAACCTGCAACCTCATAACAAGAACAAAACCTAGACCAGAGGTTAATGTTCATAAAGCTCTTGATTAGACAGAAGATGAACGTTTCATTAGGCTGAGTTTGACTGGCCTCTGGACCCTCATAGACTGGCTGCTCCTTCTACAAAATGACTTCCGGATGTATCAGCAGAGCATCCGCAGTCATGTCTGCACAGGTGCTGAGGGAAGAACAGTTACTCGCTGAGGCGTTCCACACTAACATGTAGCCTCCTACGTGAGAACCTGCCAGAGGGCTCGTGTAGAACGAGGTGGAGACGCTCTACTCTCACCCGGGGATTAGAAGGTATCTGAGAGTCTTCAGTATTAGCCAGCCAACACACAGATGTCTCCCAGAATGCCTGCCATTATCAAATTCAGCACTTTACGAGTGAATGTTGGTGATGAGAAAACTGTATGACGCGCTATTTATCAGGCGGAAATCAAATGTTAATGTGTGCATGTTGGACTGATGTGTTTTTCAGGCATAATGCTGGGATTTGCCCTGAGGTCATACAAGATGTCATATCGTGAAGTGAAGTACTTCTCCTTCCCTGGAGAGCTGCTTATGCGGATGCTGCAAATGCTTGTGCTCCCCCTGCTGGTCTCCAGTCTTATTACAGGTATGCTCAGTAGCTGGCTTTCCTTCCGCTAGTCCACCTGCAAAGCCTCCCGATCCTGAGTAGAGAATGTGGCTCGGATTTCATGATTACCGCACACAATCTTGCCTTCCAGGGTCTGTATGTCTGTACACTCTGTGCCAGCGCTGTGCTAGGACTTGATGATTAAATTGCTGGGAAGGAGAGAATCCACAAGCAGCCACTGAGTGTAGCTGTGCACCAGTTTGATTGCTGAAACCTTGACACCCCTGTGATCCGGGTGAACTGTGGGTAGCCCACAAACACAGAGCCCTACACCTCTTTGAAAGTCCTGGTTTAAAAACACAAGTCATCAGGAGATAAAAATCGGCACTACAAAAGACATCGAGCATCTCAGGAATATCAGATTATAGAACACAATGAACACCTAATCACATCACCCAGTCGTCCTTTTATGAAAAAAATCAGTTCATGCAATCAGCTCTGGTGTGCAGTTGTCGAGCAAGTTTTGTCCCATTTGACTGGGTTAAATTTCCACAAATACCCCAGGGATTCTCCCCCTTTCTGGTAGTCTGTCACAAAAAGTCACTGTTTTCTCATGTTCCGAAATACTGGATTACATCCCAGAGAGCCGTCTCCACAGGTTGCTTTTACGCCTACAGTTCAGAGTGCGCGGGAACCTTACCGTGACCCTTGACGGTGCCGTTTCCTTTGTATACTTTGGCATAACCAAGTGGGATGGAAACGTGCACCCCTGTGCATTATTGAGTCTTTGATTTGGCCCAGACTTCTGTGTTTGTTGTTGCATGCGTCGTTGACTCTTCGTGGACCAGCTGAGGCTTTTCTGAAGTAGGCCTCACTAGCTTCTGTCTCAGCCGTTGGTTCAAGGAATTCCTTTTCTTGCTTGCAATTGTCCATCGGTTTCCTCCAAATGTTTAGGTGGAATTTATCCATAGTGGACTGGCATCATTGGCTCTTTGGTACCTCTTGTCCTTCTTTTTTTAAAGAGCTCCAGTTGTCGTGTCATTATCAAACTTTACGAATCCACCTGAGGCCCTCTAAAAGCTAATTACCAATTTCAGAAGCACCTTTCCGACAGTTATTGCACCATTAAATGGATTTCACCGTGGGCCACGGGTAACTGGTTAATCCAGAAGTTATTGCAGGAAAAGCGTGGCACCTAGAAAGTGAGAAATGTGATGTGGAAGCCAGGTAACAAGGGGAAGAACAAATGCCAGACTGCTTTCTCGTGATGAGAAATGAGCCTATTGTTTGAGGGGGTGACGTCATCATTAGGGCCTCGTTAGGGTCACAATGGAGACCTGTCACATGCTGTCTCCTCGAAGCCAGCTGATCTTCACTGAATCAGAGGTCCTCACACTCCTTGCCTGCTTCTGCACACCAGAACAATGGTCCCATTGTCCTCATTGAATGTATTTAGGTTCCCCAAATGAGCAAATATTGTGAATGATGTTAATATGAAAATTCTCTCTGCATTTTGACCTGCCACTGCTTTTATCATCCTCACATTGGACTCTTCTTCCTGCTGATTGATTCTCCTTTTTTCAAGTGACTGTTGGAATATAGCAGACTGACTGAGCGGACAGAGGCTTTTCAGGCGGGTGAGGGTTATGGGGGGTTACTGGACTGCCCAGGCACGAAACAAGCCTTCTCTTACTCCCACTGACCAATAAACAGATGTGTGCACTATTTAGGGATCTGTCTAATTCTGCTGCGGGATGTACTGTTTAGCTGTGGGTTAGGGTACCTCTGCTAATGTGAAGGGTTCCCCTTCATGCTGTCAGATGCTCCTATGAACTTCCTACATAACAGAGGTCTTGAGGAGATGGAGGGAGTGGCATAAACAGACTGGCCAATAGGGAAAGGGGGTACATGGCACCGCCCATAAGTGACGGAGCTACACAGGTAACCGGGGCTCTGGGGGACCTCCCTACGGCTACTCCCTTGCATCTCTCGGCTTTCCCCTCCTGGCAGGGGGACAGTAAGCTCTTTGTGCTCCGCCGAGAGCGAGGCGACGAGAAGGAGTTTGTGCAGAAAAGACGGCTTCTGCCACGTTGAGCTGCCATTGTCAGCTGTTGCTAATCAGCAATGTGGAAGTCATGATGAGTCTCCATCCTGCTCCGCTTCACACGCATAAAAGGGCAAAAAATAACCTCCGTCTCCTCCTTCAAAGCCATATTGTTTTCCAGAATTCCACAGGGGCTCACAATAGGCGATTGACAGAGTGGCTGGGGCGATGGGCAGAGGGTCCGTTAGTGGAGCCAGCTTACAGTGGCCTGTTGGCATATGGCTGACCCTTGTCCAGTTCCCATTACATCATTAAGGCCTATCAGAGAGCACATAGGGGAGATCTTACTGACCAGGTTGTTTAACAGCCGGCGTCCATGTTGGATTAGGAAACGGCCATTTTCAGACCAAAGAAATTACAAAGCATATTTTTTATCTACACAAATATGTATATTCTTCTGTATCATATTCTAAGAGAAGGCCTCCTTCGTACAGATGTTGTGTTTTTGCCTGCTGCGTGCTAAGCTGAGCCGTTGTGATTAGCGCTGTCGCTAACACATTGGTAACACACACTGCTTCTGAGTATCACGGTTTGCCTTCATCCTGAAAATAAGAGCGAGAGACCCACAAAGTAGCCCAGAGTGAGGGGGCCATTTCCATTTACTCTTTTGTCTATGTAGTTGCCCCCTCAGTGTTTCCACTTGGCGAGAATGTGCCGTTCCTTTGGTCCTGGGGATGCGATTCTCAAGGCTGTGTTTGCTGTTGCCGGGACAACGGCGATGCGGGATCATGGCAAGTGGACAATTTTCCCAGGCCTGTCAGAGTGAGTCTGGGGGGGGATTCAGGGGTAAGCTGAGGCCCGAGATTGGGGGTGAGACAGGGTGACAGTGTGGCCGAGGGAGAGAGGATGAGGGCTGAAGACAGCTTGAGACGGAATAGTGGGGGCCAAAAGAGAGTAAAAGGAAGAGAGAGAGGACTGTGGAGGTATTGTCTTTGTGTGTGAGGGGGCAGGATGGCCTGTGTGTGTGTGACACTGAGGTGTGTGTATAGAAGGGAAGAAGAAGCAGCTTCTGCCTGGGGAGATGCTTCAAAGGCACATAGGGAAGGACTTTCCCTGGCTTACTTCAGAAGGTCAGCCTGGCCGGTCACCAGCCCAGAGCCAATACTGCCGCTTCTCTAGCTCCATTGTTATTAAATTGTGTGCCTACGGTGCTCAGTAACTGAAGTATCTCAGCCTTTTGCAGTCTGAAATCATATACGTTTATTTATTTGACAGACGCTTTTGTCCAGAGTGACATACAAGTGAGGACAGCTTGGAGTGTGCAGGGTTACACAGCGTTCAGCATCCCTGAAGCACTTGGGGTTAGGTGCATTGCTCAACAGCCCACACCTGTTCTCAGTTGTGTGCCATTTCATTGGTAACAGGCAGCACTGTTTGCTGAATGACATGTGTGAGTCAGCTTGTAATCTGAGTCACTGGAAGTTTGTTCAACCCTTGGTTTTGCCAGGTGCGTGGCCTGGGTCGAAAATGTGGCAAGGATTTTGTTGCTGTTTTGCCATGTGGTTGCAAGCACCTGTTAATTCTGTGTTTACTGACCATCAAAGAGAGGCTATGACATAGTGGGAGGCAGGATCCCAGTAGGAGGGTAGGGGGTCCTGGGGTAGTGCAAGGTCATCCAACATGTCTATTCTTCAGTCCTTCTTTTCACATTTCATGCTTCCTCTTTTGTGCTTGTGTGGTCTGTCTTATGAAGAAAGCTGTGTTCATACTGGCTGTGGGGGACAGTGTTCTGTCTTATGAAGAAGGCTGTGTTCATACTGGCTGTGGGGGACAGTGTTCTGTCTTATGAAGAAGGCTGTGTTCATACTGGCTGTGGGGGACA
>JAACJT020000095.1:14709444-14738417 GCA_009936485.2 Gymnarchus niloticus | reverse complement strand
TGGGTGTGTAGGTACCAGGAGAGATGGTGTTAATGTGGGTGTGTAGGTACCAGGAGAGATGGTGTTAATGTGGGTGTGTAGGTACCAGGAGAGATGGTGTTAATGTGGGTGTCTAGGTACCAGGAGAGATGGTGTTAAGGCCCTGTGTTACCAGGCTGCCTAATGCCGCTGCACTGCTCTATCATCCAGCTCAGCCACCCTGCCCATCACCTTCAAGTGTCTGGAAGAGATCAACAAAGTGGACAAGCGCGTGACGCGCTTTGTGCTGCCTGTGGGCGCCACCATCAACATGGATGGCACAGCGCTGTACGAGGCCCTGGCAGCCATCTTCATCGCCCAGGTCAATAACATGGACATGAATTTTGGCCAGATCATCACCATCAGGTAGGACGTGCTGCTGTTCTTCTCGGTTCCACTGGAACCAAGAACCCACACTAATAGTATGTCTGTGTGTCCGTCTGTAACCGAGCAGCATCACAGCCACAGCTGCCAGTATTGGCGCTGCAGGCATCCCACAGGCTGGGCTGGTCACCATGGTGATCGTACTGACCTCGGTGGGATTGCCCACAGATGACATCACGCTCATCATTGCAGTGGATTGGTTCTTGTAAGTACTCCTCGCCCCACTCGCGTTACATGTACATTTAAAAACGTGTATATGCTGTGCAACAATTACACACCTCACAGAGTGAGGCAGCTCTGTTGTGGTGATAACTCAAATTCTCTGGTTTGGTTTGGATGAATGGTTAGAAACCTATTTTTGGATGGTGCAAAACTGATGGGTTAAGCTACACGGGCCGCACTTCCAGCTTTACCGCCACGCCTTCGGCTGGCCTGGACAAAGCTAGCCGTACTGCTTGGCCTTTCCCATTGGCAGCCAGCTTCACTAAAAAGTGCCATTTCTGCTCCCCCACAATCCCTCTGGCCTCTGCTGCCTCCAGGGACCGCTTGCGTACCACCACCAACGTGCTGGGCGACTCCATTGGGGCGGGCATCGTGGAGCACTTGTCCCGGCACGAGCTGCAGACCAAGGACGCGGAAATGGGAAACTCAGTGGTGGAGGAGAACGAGATGAAGAAGCCGTACCAGCTCATCTCCCAGGAGAACGAGTACGAAAACGAAAAGCCATCTGACAGCGAGACCAAGATGTAGCTCTGCCCGGGCCTACCTCTGACGTCACCGTGTCGGCCCTGTACTCGCCTGACCAAGAAAGGGGGCCCCGTTGTTTTTCTTGGGGGAGTTTTCTTTGTTTCCTCTGTGTTTTTGTTGTTTTTTTTTTCCCCATTGGTATAGATTTCGGAAAGGATACAGGTGTCAGATATCTGTTTCCCCCCAGAATTCACACTGTGCTGTTTGTTTGACTATTTGAATGTTTGTTCTTGTATCCTTAACATGAATGATGTAATTCCTCATAGTGAAGCAGCCCTCAGCGCCACAATCTCCCCCAGGCACAACCTTGACCTGTATCCATTATTTCAACTTGACAGTCATCCATTACAAAGGGTTGCACGGTAACACTTCCTCTGTACAGCAAAGTACGTGAATCTTATACATGTATGTCTTTCTGATTAAGTGTCATTTTTCTTAGAAAAACTGAACAAATGGGTATTGTGGGAATACGTTTGTATATGGATTCTCTCCCACGTGGAACTGCTTGTTTTATAGTTTTTTAATTATACAACCTCTTGCTGGACCACATAGTGTTTATATCCGGAGCAGCATTTGTATCGGACACGGGAAGATTTGGTCATCTGTAAAGTCCTTGAAAAGCTGTCAGGGAAAACAGAAACACAAAGAATATAAATATGATAGACATTTTGCCCTCAATGTGATTATGAAAATGTGTGAGGCTTAGGGTCAGGGACTCAGGGGCTGATTAGGCATGTGACTGTGTGTAAATGCTGGATTGGCTGGAAGCAGCCACAAGGGTGTGGCCCCACCCAAGGCTGGGACCAGTGCTGCAGCTGGACAGTGGTAGATGAGGCTAGAGGGGGCGGGGCAGGACTTTAGGAAAGGGAATATATTTTACGAATCCTGGGCAGTCAAGCAGAGCGTCAGCCTGACCTGGAATGCCATGTGATTGGTGAGAAAACTTGAGGGTTTCATAGGCTTTGGACTGGGCAGAGATTAATAGAGCCTCCTCCGCACCAAAAAGGTCCTCCTGCTAAACAAAGAAACTACTCTTCTGGGTTTATACAGCATAGGGAATACAGAACATGTGTTTTTGTAGGCCTCGTGTTTGACCTTGGCCCTGTATGGATCTGCACACTCTGATTTGCCAAATGGATGTAGAACAGATCTACATACATCCCTCTAGCGGCAGGGAGGCTCTGTCTCCCCCCTCTATGTGATAAACCTGCAACTTCTCATCAACCCTCAGGCGGTTGATGTGGCAGGAGGGCCGGGTTCGATGCTGGAGGCAGGAATGTGCTCATTCATTGTACTGGTATTCGATTGGGCTTTCTCTGCCCTCGTCCTTTGTCCCTGAGACCCACTTTTGGCAACTAAAGTGTCAAGCCCAGAGACACAAGGCCCAGGAGATCCATCAGAACCTGAACCGGCACTTTGCCGGTTCGCTTCATCAAGTCAGATTTCCATGTCGATGCTCTTAGGATAAACCCGTCTGTATTTTTGTAATTTTTGTGATCTTATTTTTGGCATTCGTTTTCACGTGTTGTCGTCAAATGAATGGTCTCCTTTGCCGGCTGTCTTTGCACAAAGCTGGGCATGGTGCGTGAGATGGAGGTCGAGCAGAGGATATGGCGGGTGGAGTGGCGTACGCGTCTTACACGAGCTCGCTGCTGACAGGAACACCAGTTCCCCTAACAGCTTGCTGTTCTCATTGAGTTTCTTCACTGATAGTTTATTTAAATTTCCTTTTGTATTTTTTTGTGTAGGTAAACTGAGCCTTCTAACAAATGCGACTACACAATTTAATGTTGTCATGTTTGATTTTTTTTTTGTGGTTCGTTGTCCTCCTAACAGATGTTGTAGAGCATGGGAATATATTTTTAGATTTTTTATATAGAGAATATTTAGGTATTTGTGTAAATTAACTGTAGATTATAAAGGTTTACTTGAGGAAGTCTACTGTAAGGTCACAGTTAAAGGTGATGCTGGATGAACGGCCCACACACACAAGCAGCTGAGGGTTTGTTGATCGCATACAGACTAACTGGATCAGAGACTGTGACTTTACCTTGCTTTTTACTTGATTTCTTCAGTGCTGTTGTACAATGTCCTGCCGCTGGCTCATCACCTGAGGCAGAGGCTGACTTTCATATACAAGTAAACAAAACACACATACACAAATACACAGACAGCCGAGTAGATTTGTCTCTGGTAAATATAGTTTTCAATAAAATAAAGATTTAAAAAACATCTTTGGGGTGCTGTGTTTTAAGGTCTGTTCCCGTTTTGCGCCGACAGAACTGCTCGACCACTCTGTCTATCTTTGAAGTCCAGCCCATTCTTCATCTTCTCCTGAGGACATCAAAAATGCACTGCACGGGCTATGTCACATGCAGCAAAAGCAAAACATGACATCTACATGCATTCGGTGGGATAGAACCTTCTGCTTCAATACGGTAAACCTGCCTCTGAGACGATCTCAGCCAGACGGAAGTCCCCTCATCTCACTTTTACCACCACGCACATTTTTTTCTGTCAAGTCTCCACTCGTCCAGTCTTCACATTCCTGGGATGATGAAAGGCTTTCTCTCTGGAGGATGTCCATGAATCAGGCAGCACCACACATGAGCCTGGATCAGACTCCTAACCCTCTGGTCTGGGGCTTGAACTGCTTCAGTCATAGTTCCAATGGTGCATGGGAGTATATTTAGTCATGGGGGGGGGCACCTCCACATCAGCCTCAGGCCTGAAAGTGGATAGATGGTGACATTTAACACTTAGTGTGCCCTCAGCAGCTCCCATCGTCAGCAACATAAATGGACATTAGTGAAAAGAGCTGAAAATAATTCAGCCAGTACATTGGGTACCTTCTATAGAAGTTCCATGAGCAATTGTAATTCTTTATTTGCAGTATAGAACTAGTATGTAATGTTCTCCTAATATAAGACTCACAGTTTGAGATTAGCAGTTCCATCTGGAACTCCTGAAGTGAAAATGAAACATGAAACATGAGAAAGGTCAGAAAAGTCCCTCATCCCATATCCGGCACCTTGGCGATACTTTATCGTCCTCTAATATTACAGTCACCGTTTGACTGAGCTGGAGAAAAGTAGGGCTTTGCTGCCATCTTCTGGATAAAAGATGCACTTTTGCACATGGTAGTTTCAAGACCTGGTTCAGTTTCAAAAGGATTTGAAGATACTGGCATTCACTTCAGGCGGAACTTAAACCAGAACTAATGCTAATTTGAACAATTCATCATGCATTACATATTTGTGACATATTTAATGTCATGCCAAACATTCTGTGTGACACCACAGGATAGGCGGTTGGAAGATAACCCCCTGGTCATTCACCAGGAGTCATAGCTGACAAACCTCCTTGCAGGGCACTGCATGCTCAGTTCAGCTCAGCTGAACCCTTCTGCTATATGGGTGTAGGAACTGTGCTGGAAGACAAGTCACAAGCTCCTCAGGCTTTTACAAAGAGTGACCTTCATTTTGGTGGAAATGCTGGGGAGACCCATCTCAGCCAGCTAAGACCTGTGGTCCTGGTCTTTTGGTCAACTCCACCACCAAGTAAAGCTTATGATGGATTAGGTTCCATTACTATTTAAACTGCTGATAAAATTATAAAAGGTGTCAGCGATGCTGGTCAAGAAAACAACTATGATTCAGAAGTGCAGTATAAATAGTATTCATTTAAAGTGAATTCAAAGCGCTTGGTTTACTGCCAAAAGCCAGTGGGTCAACGTTTAAGGAGGGAAAGTACCTCCACACCTATGGACAAGGTACTCGTTTCAATTGTTAGGCTCTCCGTTCCACTCCGGCTATCCTTCAAAGACGGAAGCAGGAAACGAAGCGTCTTCCAAGAACTGCGTGTAGATGTCGCCAGCAGAGGGCGATCTCATGCCTACTGGTCAACATGCCATTGGCGTACAGCCTATTTTGAGGCGCTGTGGGAGAGTGAATGTCACTTATCAGAATATCTTTATTGTCATTGTAACGGGTACAACGAAATTAAGTGCAGTCCCTGTGTCAGAGAGATTTATACAGGAAAATAAATAGGTAGGTAAATCTTATCACAATGTGCAACTTCTATCGTTGGAATATTAAATTGCTGCTGTTTCTCACAAGTCTGTTCGGATGATTTATCTGTGTAAAGGTTCGCGCTCGTATAACTACAAGAGATCATACTGTAAATTCCCCCTCGATCCTGAATTGGATAAGCGGATGGATGGATGGATGGATGGATGGATGGACATTGCGGTTTTACCCACAAAACGTCTATTACGAGGGTACTAACTGCCAGTTTCACACGACTTATAATATTTCTCCACCGTTCCCTACGAAACAGTATAGTTCCTCATCTTTTCACGTAATGTATTAACGTTTTCTAATCGGGTTAAAGACTCCATGATACATGGCGGCAACGGTAATAAATGATATTACGTGGTATTACAATTCTGGCTATGACATACCCTCAGAAAACTGCTTGACTTTCCGGGCATTCGTGGGGAGTAAAAACCATTTCTGGGGAACCTTCACAAGTCGACCCCGTTTTTAAAGTGACCAATTCCAAGATGAAGCATACGCACAATTTAAATGGATGCTATGTTGACTTAAAATACTTTTGGGAGTTGGGAGTATGACGAATTTCCCTAGAATTCCACAAGAAGGCAGGGCGGAGGTTAATCTGACTATCTGAAGCCCCTTTAAAATCCATTGGGCATATTAATTAACTAGTCTTATTTAGGACTAGCTAAAATTCTTATTTAAGTCAACAGACTGTCTGCCTGTATATAAATCAGTTTAAAAGCCACTTAAAAAATAAATCCTGCAAAAGTAAACAATAATTTGCCTCACAATATTATAACTGCAACCAGTAAGACAATTGTGTATTATGCCCAATTTGAAACAAATGAGTCTGGGAAATCCAAGATCCCCATAATCCAAAAGGATACTTCATAAGGAAGAAAGTATGGCACCATGATAGCGTATCATGATTTGAGATGATCCCCAGGAGTTACTGATCACTTAAAGCACTGCACACACCACTTTTCTGGTCCAGACAGATTGTGAGGAAGATTCAGCAGAGTGGTGACGAGCAGTTTGTTACCCTGGAGCACAAGAAAAGGCACCAAAAACCAGTGGGCTCAGCTGAAAAGGACAGCACAGGTCTGGGGGTGTGGAGCACCGGTGGGGATATCGCTACATGCTCTGGCCACAGAAGACACTGCAACTGTCCTGACGATACAACTATGTGAGTCCCTAGGTGACCTTGTCATTAACGTCATTGTTGTAATTGAAATAGTATGTGTCATGTTTATGAAATGTTCTGCTACTGAGGTGAGAATTACGAGCATCTTACTGATAATGGCTGCTAATTGAATTAATTATCCCCATCATTTTAACAATGCAAATTGGTGTTATTTGAACTGTCATTCAGAGGTGACAATCAGACTGTGATTGACTGGCCTTCTGTCCGAGGGGAGACCCATCTTACACCCTAGTGCACGGCTCCAGATCAGTGCAGACTTAGGTGGATAAAGAAACACACTGACAGAATATATAAGTGAAATGACATTGTTCGTCTGCATATTAAACTTTCCTTGGACATGGAAAACAAGATGCTCACTGTATTAAACACAATGGCATTCCCAAAACAAAACCATCTGACCAACCTAATGTTTGAACAAGGTACAGTTAAAAATTATCAAACAAGATTGCACCTGTGCAACTTCCTAGGTATTAGAGTAGATGGGCTATTGGTGGCAGAGAAGGTCCAGAAAAAGTTTAAAAGTTGAATTTTCACGCAAATAACCACGCAGTCTTCACCACATGATGTACGTCTCAAAATCACAATGACTGCGTTTGGCTTCTTAACAACGAGGAACGTGCATTTCAGTGACCCACGGAACACGACCGTCAGTTCTAGAGGACATCGGCCGAGCACAGTGCGCTCTGCCCGGCCCGGATACACTGTCGCGGCTGCACGGCCGTGCCAGGGCACCGGGATGGCGGAAGTCGCGAGCTGGCGCCGGCGGAGGGAGTCGCTCCCACAGCAGCACTTCCGGTCGGCATTTTGTAACGACAGAGGAGTCCGTCTGACTGGGTCCTTTGATCGCCGCGTCAGTCGCCCACCGTGGGTTTTTTTTTTTTTTTTTTAAATCCCCCTTTCCTCTCCCGAATTGTTCTATCGGCATAGCCGGATTTTTGCCGCCGTGTCTACCGGTGTCGGTGCGGAGCCGGCCGAAGGTGCGGCCCGGGGGGATGCTCTCGCCGTCGAAGCGTTCGCAGTGAGACGGAGGACCGGAGCTGCGGCCCGGATCGCTGTCGTTTTCTCCGCGGTGCGGTGAGGGAGCGGACAGGGCGCCGCCACCGACCGCCCCGCTGCTCCCGACTAATAAAACACAAGCAGGTAACCCTCTCGCCTCTTTTTTGTTAGGGTCCTCCAGAATTTCGGCTCCGCTAGCGGGGTATCTCGTTGCTCCTCGCCGCTGGCTGAGCGCCGCCGAACCGGCCAAGGTCCCGTTTGCGAACCGGGTCGTTCCGGTTCGGTTCTCTCTAGCGGCCACGGTGGCCGTGCCTTAGCCGGCGAGAGAGACGCGGGGCCGCGGCGTAGCCGGATACCGCGAGCCCGAGGACTCGACCTGCGGGAGGCCACAGCAGGCCGCTTGTGGGGACAGCCGTGAATTGATAGGGCGTCCCGTTCCCGTAGCGCTGCCGGGTCAGCGCCGGGCCTCTCAGGCACACTTTAGTACCGCTTTTGGGGGCGTCAGCGGGACAGCAGAGGCGCTCCGAGTGGACGGAGCCGTGGCGGGGGCGGCTAACCCGCTCGGCTCCAAAACAATGAACCAGATGGTCGGCTAGGCTAGCTTGCTAATGGGCCGGACACCCCGCCGGCGAGTAAGCCGGGGAGCTGCTGCCCGCCCGGCGCGGTCCGTGAACGGGGCATAAACAAACCTGGTAGCCCCGGACACGGCAGAGGGAAGCCAGCGAGTCCGAGTGAAAGAAAGTCAAGCTGAGGACACGGTACGTGGGTGGGTGTCATTGGCTGGGCTTGGATCTTATCCTTGTTCCATTCCGGCTCCAGGCGACTGTTGACACGGTCCGTCCCATGGACACCCCCTTCGCATTGACCCGTTGTCTGAAAGTCATGAGATGAGGCTGACCAGGACCGGCTTGCAGTTATAATCGTCTTTTCGGGGTGTCCGTGTCAGACCGGACCACGTTCTGGTGGTTCTGGGGGTGTGGATGCGGCTCACCCTGATACCCATGTCTGTTTACTCTGTATGCAGCCCGGACCTCTGCTGTTTACATCTGAGTGCTGGAGAATATGGTCGACCAGCAATGTGTGATTATCATGCAGTTTTGTGTTTGATTTAGGAAAAGCGGCTCGATTAAGCGTTTCGCCTGCAGGTACCATCTGTACCTGTCCCAAGAGGCACCAAAGGAACGTTACCGCGGTCGGTTTCCCCCACCTTCGAAGTGACTTTCCAGCCGAGGTTAATCACTCACTGTAAATGTGATACTGGGTCGGTAAGCCGGTCCATTGGTTTCAGTATGCAAGAGAGCCTGGATCCTGCCATGCCTGGCGAATGGCTGGCAACTGTCAGTCAGACTGCCTGCCCCTCCTCCCTGCATTCCTGTCTTTGTGCTGCTGGTCATCTGTCACTCACCTGACTGCATTTGAAGTGGAAATGATTCATCTCACCTCCAAAACCTTGGGATACCTTAGCCAGGAGAAAGTCTGGGGCTCTGTCTACACCCTGTGTTCCATGCTCCTTCCTTCAGTTGTCATTGTTTATCTGTATATTGGAGTTATTTCTCATAGTGACAGGCTGGTTTTGGGCAGTGTTGTGGTGATAGATGTGTGATGTTCGGAATGAGTTGTCAGTTACCTAGTTGCCATGTTGGTTATACCCTCCTTTGGTTGTGTTCCTGCTTATTTTAAGCAGAGAAATTAATTACTCTGCCATCATTTTGCTGATATGGGGATGCCATGACTTAGGTCCAGGCCTCAAGTTTGCCACGTTGAACACTCTGGGTTAACGGTTGGTTAAATCTTAAGGTCTGGGCTCCTGCATGACCTTCTCACTGCTGTCCCTGTGTATGTATTTTATACCTTTTAGGGTGGCCACAAGTGAAATCTTGTTTGGAGGAGTCATTCCTAAACGGGCACCCCAGACATCTGACAGCATCAAACCTTGTGTCTGCTGGTGATATGCATACAGTTATTTACCATCAAGCTAACTGGCCATCTGTGTTTATCATGTCTACCAGACCCTGTAAAGGACATCAAGGTGTCTTACCAAACCATTTAAGTGTATCAATTAAACATAAGGACTGTGTCACGCTGCCTCTTCCTTCCTCCTTGACCTTGTCTGTCTTCCTTTTCAGTGTTTTTAAGAGCCTGAGAGACATTACCCTTTTAGATATGGTGAATTCACCTTAAGTCTGACTTGAGAAGTTTGAGCTGCTATGAACTGCAATCTTGATGTGTAACAGGTTTTTCCTGTACAGTGCAGAAAAGTGGCCTTTTAAGTAGTTTAACTGCTTTTTTGTGTGTTCCCCCCACTATCCCATCTGCAAAGACTTTGGAAGACGCCATATGGCTGAATTTGGGGGGCGTCATATGTAGCAGCGTTAGGTTGGTCTCTCCCAATTGTTCTGGAGCTGGTTAGACGGCGCCAAGCAGCTGTACGCCGCCTCAGTCATGCCCTCGACCGGTTTCCCCAGTTGAGGCTGGAGGGATCCTTAAAGGCCATTTTGTACTTTAAGGGGCTATGTACACCATACCAGCTGTGCCAACAAAATGACACAATTTTGATGTAATTGCTGATGGATGCGAGTGAACACAGAGGTGACCGTGTGCACGCCAAGATTTCTGTATGCGCATTCCTTATAATCGGTGCTGTTCGTGCGCAGATTTCATTACACGGTCGCACAGGTGTGTGTTGTGTGTCCTTAGGAGACCCAAAGAGAGACGTGTGAACACAGCCATGTGTCTGTATTGCCCGGTTGCGAACGTGTACACCACCACCTGCGCAAAAATATGGCCCAGCCTTAAAGCAGTAAAAAAAAAAAAAAAAGGCACCAGGTGATTTTAACTTTTGTTTAGGTTTCTTCATTCTCTTATCAGTAATATTCCAGCAAGTATAAACTTAGGAAATGTATGAATTGTTTTAGCATCAGCACAGTATAAATAGTAGTGAACGTTTAGGCTGTTTTGGGTATCACATCTTTATGAAAAGCCTTTAATATGGACACGTGAGCTTCCAGTGTACATGATAAATGTGCTGTGGTCTCTCAGATGTATAACATAAATGTCTCTTTTTACCAGATTGGCTTTATGAGCTGCATTTTGCATGAGTAACAAGGCAGTTAGCCGAATGCTTAGTTGATCAGCAACTGCTCCTACTTCAAACCATACAATGAAACTTGAATGGTTTTATCATGAACTTAGCTGGACTTAAACCTTGGTGTATCACACCGTTTGTTGCGATCTGCTGCTGTGACTACATCGTCCCATGTATCGTTAACGAGGAGTAATATAGTGCACATTCTCTACTGTCAGCCATTTTGCTGGGGTGTCCCTGGATGGAACAGTGTCTTTGAGTACATGCATAATATCCCAGGATGAACAAGCTGGGCTGCTCAGCATGTGATCCCTCCTGCAGGGCACTGGATGTCTCTCAGAGATGGTGTGGAAAATATGCAGACAGGGCCGGCTCTGTCTCTGTTCTTAAGTTTGTGAACTCCAGTGCAGTGTTTAGGACCAGATTGTAAAACAACACATGTAATTGCTGGAAGGTTAAGCATCACGCAGTCTATTTTTAGCTAATCTCCTTTATTTTTGTTCATATGACAATAACAGATTTTAATGGTCCTGACATGCTGCTGTTGGTAGTCGGTCCCAGCCGATGTGCCGCCCTGGCTGAGCCGGGTGAGTGAAAGCTACCCATTAATTCCCATAGCAAAGAGGAAGTCACTGCAGACACCGCTAGCTAGCCATAGAATGACGGCGGCTGTGGCAGAGTTACATGACACATGGCCAGCAGCCGCAAGTCAGCTACACTCACGCAGATCAGTCAGTGCAGACACCCTGCAGCTGGATGCCAGTGTAATGTAGCCAAGGGCGTAGGTGTACAGCTTGGAGTGTGCTGCAGTCTTTGAGGTGTACATTGTATGTTGTGATGATGATTACTGATGGGACAAATGAGGTTTCAAAACTCATGGTGGGTGGGAGTATTCTGAATTAACTAATCAGTGTCGGCACTGAAATTTGAAGCATGATTTGCCTCTTCATGTATGATTATAATCCAGCGAGGTGTGTTTGACTTGGAGTTTTAGATCTCTGTAGAGTGTATTTGTTGATGTCGATGGAGTTGCATCCCACCCAGCATGTCGTTTCCTGTGGTATGGGTAAGTGGTACGAATGATGGACAAATGCATGGATTGATTTGTGGTCCTTTGTTTGTAACTGTGGCTCTGCATCAGCCTTGACCCCGTTGGCCGTGCCAGTTCACAGGCCCTCTGCAGGGATCTGCCTGTCCCAGGTAGCACTGCTGCAGGTTGCTTGCAGTTGCCATGCAGCTCCCAGTTGTATGTGGCAGTATGCAGGTTCTCCACGCCTGATGATAGGGTGTGTGTTTGTTTGTTTTGTTTTTTGTTGTGTGCTTGGCCGGAAGGAGCCCCTGACGATTTGATGGTCTCTGTGGCAGTGAGCTGACAAACGATTGATCCGTGAACAAATGCAAATGAACACCCCCCCCCAGTTGATTTCACGTTGGATATTTGGCCCTGTGCGTGTGCGGGCAGGCCTTTCTTTGTTCATGCCGGCTTTCCATACGGTGCCGTGTGAAGATGGAGCCGTCTTTTTCACTCCTGCTGTGTCTGACAGATTCCCTTTACAGTCTCCCATGGTGTCTTCAGGTGCTTGTGGTAGAGTTCTGGCCTTCTGTCTGACTGGACTTTGTGTCCATCATCAGAAGGTTCAGTAACATGTTCACCACCCTTATGTTCTTTAAACAGCAGGGATATGCTGAGAATAAGTGGGAGACTCCTTTAAGTGCCTACCTGGGCAGCACTTGCTCCATTCAGCAGCTTGGGATTCCCCTCATAATTTACTGTCAGGCTAGTTAGTTTGTCTCTATTATGTGCACTTTCTGTAGATCTGCTAAAAATTCATCCGTACTCGGACGGATTGAGAGCAGCTGACCACTTTAAAGACCAGGGAAATGCTGTATGCCAGCGTTAGCCAGCTGTTAGCTATTCCAGTGAGGCCCCAGAGGCTCTGCTAGCTGCCCTTCCTTGTCACCGCTTTCATGCGGGCCCTCTCTCTATATGCCTGTGTGTGTCCCAGGTGTATCTGTCACTGACTGCATTCAGTTCAGGTGTTGGTTACATTCAGACTTCCATTTGACATGCAGTAGCATTTCTGAATCCCCTCTAAGGGGATGTTTTGTTGGTGTGTCATTAAAGCAAAGATGTCTTTTCAAGTCTGTTAACATGGAGCCCCAGTCAGGCCCAGACTAGGCAGCTATATTGTCTGTATGAATCATAATCTGGGCTAGAAAATAAGTGGGCCTTTGTTTTGTAGAAGTACCAGGCATAAATGAAGTTTGGCGTGAATTGTCCATTGGATGCCTGTTATATCTGCACGGTCCCACACTGTAATCATGCCTCTGTTTGAAATTCCCGTAACTTTGGTTCCCTAAGAACATTTCTAAATCGTTGCATTAAAAACCTGATTTTAACTATTGTCCTGAATGTTAAAATCTCATGTTTGTGAATGAGTTTTTTTTTTTTTTGTTTTTTTTTCTGCGCAGTGTTGCACTTGTGGGAGGTTTTGGGTTTGAAGGATGTAGTACTTTGACTAAACTTTTAGCAGAATGTCGGTGTCCATGTTTCATCACAAGGGCATCTGGCTTTACACTGTGTGTGCCCTCAACTGCCTGCGTTTCCTTGGCGATATCTTGGTGTCTCACCCACCGGACTGAAAGTGAGATATCTTGTGCTCTCAGGACTTCCTCTCCAGAAATGCTGCATAGCACCCGTAGAAGGCAGGTCTGCCTGTGTGACCGGTGGCTGCTTATTGCTCAGTCACAGTATAATCAGCTGTGTGCTGCTGCTTCCTGGGAGTCCGGGCCTGGTGACCTGGGAAGCGTTTGGGAGTGTATTGGTCAGTGCAGACATGCCAAATGCTTAAGTCGCCCGTGCCCTGGGTTTTGACCCTCTTTCTCTTGAACATTTTAAATTTGGTTAATTTGGAAGGTCCTGCTTTATTGGCTTATCGTTTTCCATTCCTGCTTGGCATCAATAAAGTATATCTGAAGAATGGGCTTGACAGTGAGCTCGAAAGTTTGGCGTGTGTGGCGGTTTCTTGGTTTTTTTGGGTTCAGTATAAAAAGTCAGAGGTCAGGTGGCCATAAGGTGCATTGTAATGAATATGTTGAGTAGCTACGGGTCCCGGATTCCTGTTTTGGTGAGTGTATGCGAAGAGCATGTCCACCTTTTGAATACATGTGCCTGGGTGCTGACCTGCTACAGATTTCTGTCCCCTGCCATGGCTGGCTGTGCTTTTTCAGATCACCCGTCTTGGTCAGGTGTGCTTTCCTCTTATTTAGTGTGTTTGTCTGCGGTTGTGTTAACTGTATAACACTGAGTGAACTGGCTCTTGCTCAGTCCTTCGTAACACTTAATGAGCTGTAGTGGAGGTGAGCGAGTTCAGCAGCAGGGAGGCCCCCAGGTGCTTCTCTGCACCCGCCTGTGCTTACCTCAGAGTGCAGGCTGCTAGCCTGATCTCTTAGAGAAGACTCTCCACCGTGCCAACAGGCAGCTGCCAAAAGTGTTAATTGGTCACTAATGAAACACTTGCATGTTTGGGGTGCAGCTTAATGTTCAAATTGGTTTTGAAAGGGGGTGTCTGTTCTGGATGCTGGTGTTGGAGAATGAAGGTTAAAGAATCTTGCTCACAGAATTCACTGGTCCTTAGCTAGTGTCCCAACTGCTGTCAGGCTGAAGATATGCTGCTGCTTATGCAGGGAAGTCGCTGCTTTGTCTGGGATGTTGGGATTGGACTGTTTGACTTTGTTCCTTTGCTATGGGGCGTTGAAAAATAACTCTGGGCTTGTCGACTCTAATCGTGGTCTGGGCTCAAGTGATTAACTTCTCAGTCTCTGCTACAGTGAGCATCTTTGGCTAAACAGATCCAAATATTTTGGTTCATTACGCTTCATGAGATGCAGGCTGTCAGGGTGGCACGCTGGCAGATCGAGCCGTCGATATGCCAGGCTGCCAGGCGTGGTGTGGGATTTTTTCATACGCAGAGCTGCGTGACTCTGCAGCTTCCTGTGAGTCGTCTGCGGAGGAGGGTTTTTTTATTGCATCATCATTAAATAGATAAAATATGTGTCCTATCAGTGTAGTTTTACTCATGGGATTCTCTCTATAAACATAGGAGCCGTAGCATGCGATGTGCTTTTAATTTGTGGTTTGCAAAATTTCTTGGTATTTTTCTGGTGTCCCGGCACTGAAACCATGTGAAATTAGCCTGTGTGGCCCTGTGCTGTTAACATGGTTAAGGTATTATTGCCATAAGGGTTCAAATTGCCTGTGGTTGATTGGAATTGGATTTTTAAAAGTAGTTAGTTGATCGGGCTGAAATGAACTGATTGGAACCTGGGGGCAGAAGCAAAGACAGGCATGTGGAACGGAGGGAATGGAGCCGTGGGTCAGGCTGACGTGCTAAGCTGTATCTGAATGCTAACCATCTGCTTCGCAGTGCGTTTCCAGGTTGGCGGAGCTTCTTTCGGATCACTCTGGGCTCCATCTGAAGGCCATGTTTGGCCAGGCCTGCCTGTATAGTGGGCTACAGTATGCTATGTGGTGGCTGTGCAGATGTTGAAGGCATGTTTGTTGGGGGGGGGTTGCTCTGCTGTTCCACACATGATGAGGCTGGGGGGCTTTGCGGCCGGCCAGCTAGCCATCAACAGCATTCAGTGTGTTATGTAGGATTATTATGAGTGGTCTTTCTATGCGTGAATGAGAGACGAATGGTCTGAAAGTGGGCTTAAAGTAGCCCAGGAGCCATTCCACAGGAGGATGTATGGTTGATGCACAAAAATTGTGTATGAAGTGGTTTGTGACCCCTTTGTATCCACTGTGACAGGTGGATGGCTGTTGGGTGTCTGGCATTAGCGCAAACACTCCCTTCCTCCATCAAACTTTATACCTTTAGTGCATTTCTCTCAGAGCTTGTTGTAGAGGTCCTTAGGTTATTTTTCCCCTGGAGAAATCCTCATATTTGCCTTCAAGGATTAGTTTCTCTCGTAAGAATTCTGCCACACTGCCTTTGAAAAACACGTGTTGATGCCACAATGTGATGTTTTATTTAAGTGAGGAGATGCGTGGTATCAAAGTAGAGGGTCCATCTGGGTCCATGGCATCTGTGGTGGACGGACCTGAGGCTGAATCTTGTGTCAGAGTATGCCGGCTAATGGGGTTGGTCACCTGCCTGCGGTCTGGGTGACAGTGCTCCCGGTTTGGTCTCCTCCGTGGTTGTCAGATGCCTTGCCGCTGGTCTGCGTGTTCCAGCTGAGCTTTGCTAAGCCCCAGTACATGGCTGATCTGTACGATACCGCGATGCTCCTGTGGCCGCCGCGGTGAGCTCACCATACAGGTATGGTGGGCCTTCGGCCATTACCAAGAGCAGAGGGGGCTGGTGTGATTATGCTGTCGCAAATTTATGCTTCGGGGGATTTACTGTCTGTGAGGGGAAAAGCCTGAATCAGCTGGGTTCTGTTCAGGTGTGTGTGTGTGTGTGTGTGTGTGTGTGGCCGTGGCCATGTGATTCACGCGCTCCCAGCCGTGGTACCCGACATTTATCCTGCGTAGCCACGTTGACAACAGAATGCTGGGCTGTATGCATCCTCACACTTTGTGTACATAAGCGTGTGGAAGCTTCACCTGCAGTTAAAGTAGAGCAGTGGGTGATTGAACAGCGACATTTCTCTTCTGCAGGGGGTGGCAGAACCTTTCAAAACTTGTCACTTGATATCAGAGGCTGTCTGCTTGATGCACCACTACTTGCTGTAAGCAGCTGTGTGTTGTCTGTGTGCTCTGCAGAAAAGTGTGGTTAAAACATATGTTTTGGCATTGAGTTCAATGTTACTACTTCGTTTTTGTAGATGGAGAGTTGGTTTTAAGATCTAGAGTATGTTTGAACTGCTGACCTGCTCAGGTATTTATTTTCATTTGAGGCAGCCAATTTTATTCAGACTGTGTGGTGACCCTGGAGATGTATGGAGCAGAGCCAGGTTTGAGAGCCTGCTGTCTTTCTGTGGAGCATACTCAGTCCTCCTCCGGTGCTGGCTCTGTGCTGACCTGGGGCCGCTGAGGTGTGAAACGCATGGGGGTCTAGCAGGTTCACCTTGGGGCTCGGCTGGGCCACATTTCACATGGGATGTGCTGGGCTGGAGCTGCCTGCTGTTCCAGGAGAGCCATCTAGCTTCTTGTTCTTGGCTCATTCTTCGGTGGGTCTAGGTAAAGCTCCTCTGATCGAGTGTTGTGCTGCAAACCTCGATTGGCTGCTGGACAGTGCAGGACCAGCAGTTTGGGGGGGCTGGCTCTGTGCCCACCGATGGTGGCTCAATATAGATCATGGTTTGTTATGGGTCAGTGCTACACTGCTGGGGTATAACTTGGTATTTTCGTTTAAGCATGTTAATGTATTTCAGAGATCAGAAATGAGATCCGTGCTCACGTTACTGTGCACATATTGTCCTTGCTGGAAGAGTTATTGATAAGTGACAGAGTCAGCAGGTTGCTGATCTGTGCTTCAGTAGTGATGAGATGCTTTCCAGGATTTCTAAGAGGTCACCTCGTATCGATGGGTGCTGTCCATATTCGTTTCACCACAGTAGCTGCAAAACTGAGGACATTTTCGTGCCACACTAGGTGGTGGTCTTGTAAGGAAATGTTTACACCTGGCACGTGAGTCACTGCATGATCAGCTTAGGGTCACGTTGCTCTACGTACATGTTTGGATGTGTCTGAGGACCTTATATAGGCCGTAGAAGTAGACGGCCCGTCAGGATGAGGTCCTGCAGCATTCAGGATTACGCTTGTCCTACCGGAGTCACTCATTGCATTGACCGTGTCACTCTGCGTTGCTCTCCCCAGAGGGGAGTGTTGCCTCTTCTGTGCTTCTCAGCACTCTTGTTCAGTTCTTTATGTCATGTCTGTTCCTCACGGGCCACAGCGTATTATTAAAGTCTTTCAGATAGCTTGCTGTGGAATTATCAAAGCTTATTTGCACTCACAGCTCCGTATTACTCTGTGGCCATGTGTGAATGGTGATAGTTGTCAAAGTATCTTTACTTAATAGCCTTGTCATAATTATTCAATTGTGTGAATGATGGAAGATTACCTTCATGTGTATGAACAGATGCTCTTTATCAGTAAGGCCTAAGTCAGGTCCTTTCATTTTGTCAGTCACGCAGCTTCCTTGTTTACCAGCTCTTGTTTTGCTCTGGGGTCCTGCAGACCTGAGCACGTCACGTGTGGCTGAATAGCGGCACAGTGTCCTGATGCTTTTGTTATTTATCTGGTTCTTTATCAGTTTTTCCTGCTGTTTAGAGACGTGAGGCGTCTGGCGTGTGCCCTGCTGCCAGAGGAAGTGTGCATGAAGTGAGCTTTCACTGCAGTTCCACCTGTAGCACATGAGAATGGCAGCTGGGCGAGGTGGGCCAGCCGTAGCGCTCGGCAGGTGCGCCCCGGAACATTCGGCTCAGAGGAAGCACCTGAAGGCGGGGCGCCGCTCGGCCGCTTCCTGTGGGGGTAACAGAGCCCGACACCTGCCGAGCCTCGGGCTAATGTGCCTTTCTGTCTTGCAGCGTTTGGGAGATGTGAGGTCTGGACGGAGCGCGGCGACATCGAGCGACCTGTGCATCGACACGACTCTCCGCCCATCTTCAGCATGAATGGGGACATGCCTCATGTTCCCATCACCACTCTCGCTGGGATCGCTAGCCTCACCGACCGTAAGTATGGCTGTAGAGAGTGCGCCAGGGTTCTGGCTTGGGGGGGGCACCATTTTCTGGATGCGGGCTTTTCCTGATGTTGGTGGGTGACCTGTGGGTTTCAGTCTTTTTGGAAGTTTTTTTTTTTTTTTTTTCCTTGCACTTACCTGAGTGCCATTTTTATGTTGGGAATATATCTGAATCCTGAGGGACACATCTGGATCACATGTTCAGATTCTACTAGTGTTCAAGGAGCACCCCAGGGTGGATCCCGATGGCCCAGGCCACATGAACAGCCAGGTGTTCTTTTGCCACCTTGCTTTTCATTACCCCCCCTGCCATCCCAGAGTCACTCCCTGTATCCTTCCAATGTGTGAATAGAGGCCTCTTTCTGCCTTCCATTTTTGACTGAATTTCGCAGTCTGAACTTGTATGTACGCTTACTGCTAACTCGTAGATCTTCGTTTCTGCATAGAGCATAGGTGCATTATGGGTAAAATAGAATGATGGCGTGATCAGAGCTTGTGTTCCATTCCAGCATGTTTGGCCTGCAGCCCTGCACTGTCTCATTCAGCTACTACTCAGCGTGGTTTTTCTGAGTCCCATTTCTATGACACCCTGCAGGCTTGGCAGACATTCCTGTCTTTAAAATGCAGCAATGGGATATGGAGTTTATCAGCCTGAAATAGTTCAGAGCATTGGGTGAATGTGTAATAGGGAAAAGGCGTATGCTGAGGGCAGCTTGCAGGGTCCACTCTCCGCTTCAGTTTGAAGCGAACTTTGGGGGCTGGCCCTGCACTGTGCGAGTGAGAGAGCTGGGGGGCTGCGGGTGTGGGAGGGGGGTGTTCAGATGCTGGTGGGATGTTTACGTCGGGAGGGCCTCTGACCCAGAGAAAGCCGTTATGTTGAACACGAAAAGGTGAGCAAGTGTGTCAAAAACAATGGATAAAAACAGGCAGTGTTTGCCTGGCTGCCAGCAGGGGATCGTATCTGTCTGCACGTTGGTCATGTCATCAGCTGTGCGGTGATGTCACAGTTCCAGGTGTCTCATTTTGTAGCTCAGAGCAGAACTGGGTCACGTACCCGTTTTAACGTATATGATGAGACTTTACAGAGATGGCATCAGCGATCAGTGCTGGTTCTTGTTATTATTGAGGTAAAAAAAAAAAGATATTCCTTATTACTTGCTGTTTTCAAATGCAGCTTAGATGTGGCATAGAGGGGTCAGGGTTTCCTGCTCCCAGATCTTGAGTAATCAGACTGGTTAGATACCACTGCTTACCTGAGGTGTTATGTTAGCATCTCCTTTCGGTTGCTGTGTCACACGGTCACTTGGTCTGCATTAATGCTGCTTCCCAATCACGGTGTAGTTAAGCTAAATGAGATGACCCTGGATGTCGAGAGAGGAGCCAGCGGAGCACACGCTGAACAGGAGCTCCTGTGCTTTGTATTGGCTGTTGGTAATGGATGCAGATGGTATCACTGTACTGGATGTGAGGTCACAAGGGAAAGAGGAGGTGGGGATGAGTGTGACGAGCAGTATGGGGTCTCTAAGCCACCAGGCTCCTCATCCACGATCTGTCACCACAGGGTATGCCACTGCCTACCTTGGCCGCAGCAATACACCTGTGGTCTGTGAAGCCGACCGGCACGCTCCCCGTGGTGTGAACCCCGTTCGGCCTGGGTGACACAGTGCCCTTCTCAGGAACCCTTTCTGTCTCTGTCTGCAGTGTTAAACCAGCTGCCTTTGCCCTCTCCACTTCCTGCCACCACCACCAAGAGCCTGCTGTACAATGGGAGGATCGCAGAGGATGTCACCTGCTTGCTGGGCTGCAGGGATGAGAGCCTGGTGGCCCAGCTGGCCCAGAGCCTCAGCCAGGTCTCCACCGAGCACATGTGGGTACCGAACACGCACCCGGCTCCATTTGACTAAACGGTGAATGATAAACCCCTCCCGCTCGTGTGTAAACCATAGTGGTCCAGTCGTGATCTCAGTGTGATGCTCACCACTCGTCTGTGCCTAATTGCAGAGAGCTGAAGGACAACCTGGGCAGCGATGACCCCGAGGGCGACGTCCCCGTGCTGCTGCAGACCGTGCTGTCCAGAAACCCCAACATCTTCAGGGAGAAAAGTATGCCCGCTCCCTCCTCTGCAGGGGCTCCTGGGAACCTGGCTGCCCCGGCTTTTGGCTAACCGCCCTTTTACGCCAACGCTCTGCTCAGATGGGCCTTGGCACCCAGGCAGAAGCATACAGTGCTCAGAACAGTCATGTCATTTCGTTTGGTATCTTCCACAGCTTCTTAGCTACAGGCATTTATGTTTCATGAATGCCGTGCTCATCATTAGGCTAGTGGCCTAGCGCAGGGTCTCCCATCAAGTCTTTGGTACTTCGGGATCTGAGAGGCACTGGTCTCCCAAACCCTGAGCAGGTTCTGGGCCTCACCGTTCTGCCGCGCTTGCTCCATATTTCTGTTAGTCATCCTGACGGCTCTGATGTCAACAGGCCGCCTCGGCACCGGCTCTGGCTTCCCGCTTTAGAGTGACTCGACAGCTGTCTGCGAGGCACCACCCACGTGCGTTTCACACCATTTTCATTCTCTGCTTCTTCTGAAGGTATAATGCAACAGCCAATGATGCCACAGTACAAGATGAATTCCATGCACGGCAGTCCCGCATCCACAAATTACCAGCAAACCACCATCTCCCATAGCCCTTCCAGGTGGGTGTCGTCGGCAGCCACTGTTCACACGGCACTTTAGCTTCCTCTTCGGAGATCAAGGTGTTCAGAGAGGTACTCTGGTTACTGAGTGAGGCTCCTTTTCTCTCCACTAGTCGCTTTGTTCCACCCCAGACGAGTTCAGGCAGCAGGTTCCTGCCCCAGCAGAGCAGCCCGGTTCCAAGCCCCTACGCCCCGCAGAGCCCCGCGGGCTACATGCAGTACCCTCACTTGCACGGCTATGGCCAGCACCAGCAGATCCAGCAAGGTGAGGCGTCCATTGGCCTGCTCCTGACCACTACTGGCGCTCTCCAAATGCTGGCCTTGGGCGGCTTGCTTTGTGGGGGGGGCAGGGGGGCAAAGGCTTCCCCACTACCGTGGACCGTGTGGCTGTGGTCATGTGCTGGCGCTGTCTTCTGCACAGCCTGCGCTATGCTTGTGGCATCAAGATGGTCATATCTTGCTGCCACTTTTCTCCTCGACCAGCCCTGCCGCTCTCCTTCACTCGCATGTATGTTGGCATCCAGAGTGCCGGAATGAGCTGGTCCGGATTGGCAAGTTACACACAGCCAAGTGCCGAAGGGCATTCACAGTGACTGTGCTCGTTTCCTGTGTCAGTAGCCAGTCCCATGGTGCCTGGCATGAGGAACATCCACGATAGTAAGGTGTCCGGGCAGATGTCAAGTAATTCAGCCAATCACCACGCAGATGGTAGCAGGCATGGATCCAGTGAAGACTACATGAGCATCGTCCACCGATTAGGGGCGGAGGTAGGCCTACTGAAGAAGCTTCCTTTTGCTTTTCAGGTGTATGGTCTGCCCCGCCCCATCACATGACCATGTCTCTATGTTTTGTTGTGTGAATGTAGGAGGGCGACCCCTCCATGAGGAATCCCACTTTCCCCCTTCGATCCCCACAGTCCGTGTGCTCTCCTGCAGGCAGTGACGGGACACCTAAAGGTAAGCTTGGCACCCCACCTCTGAGAGCCCATTGGACACATGGAGGCTCAGTGCACAGCCCTGGAGTGGTTTATTATTGAGAGACAGTGCTGAGTTTAGAATGACGGTGACTGTGGAACCATAGGACAAATGCTGGTGGGGCAGGACACACGGTTTTAAACATGTGCATGCCTGTCTGTCCAGCTGGGTCTCGACCCCCACTCATCCTGCAGTCTCCACCGCCCTACGCTTCCCCTCGTGACGCACCTCCTGACCTTTTGCTGGACTCCCCTGACCGCAAGAAGAGGCAGAAGAAGTTGAGCAAAGAGGAGAAGGAACAGGCCGACAAGGCGGCCATGTATGACATTGTCAGCTCGCCCTCCAAGGACTCCACCAAGCTAACGCTGCGGCTATCCCGGGTCAAGTCCTCTGAAATGGACCCGTCGGGTGAGCTGCAGACCGGCATCGAACCAGGCTTTGACCCAGAGGGTGACGTGCCCATCAACAGCCTGCCTTATGGCGGAGCCCAGCTGCTGCATACGCCCCAGGACCCAAGTGGCCGAGCCAGTGCGGGTCAGTACCTGGGGACTAGTGAGCCCACTGGCTACCTCCAAGCCCCGCAGGTGCCCACGTTGCAGAATGCTGGGGTGCTCACGGCCAAGGAGCCCACGCCTGGGGTGGCTAACAGCACACCTTACGACGAGGTGGAGATGGATGCGCTGGCTGAGATTGAAAGGATAGAGCGTGAGTCAGCCATTGAGCGAGAGCGCTGCTCCAAGGAGGTGCAAGATAAAGGTGTGTGGTGCTGTCAGGGCCCTGACCGGTCCTGTGTTTGAACTCCTGCAGTTTGTCTGATGATTATGAATCATTACAAATACTCCAGGTTACAGCAGATCTGCAAATGGTGTGCTGTACTTTATTGAACTTTTGCTAATACTCTACTCTGAATGTTTTACTAGGGAGGCTGATATAGGTTTTCTTGTTGCAGACAAACCCCTGAAGAAGCGGAAGCAGGATTCGTACCCCCAGGAACCTGGAGCGGGTGGCACTGCAGGATCCACAGGTGGCCCTGGAGTAGGGGGCGGGGGAAGTGCCGGGAACAAAGTGGCCCCTCAGGAGGCATGTGCTGCCGGCAACGGGGCCAGCAGGCCCGCCCTGATGGTGAGCATTGACCTGCTGCAGGCCCGGCGGGGGGAGGCCCAGCTCGACGTGTGCTTGGCTGCGCCCACACCGGCTTTTGACGCCCAGAGGCTGCCTGAGGAGCCCCGGGGGGGTCCTGCTGCAGACGGGTCAGACCCCAGTGCCATGCTCCAACTCAAATCCAGCCGGGAGTCCGGAAAGAGACGGTCTGATGCAGATATGCAGAGAGCCGCCGACGGGCGGCCAGAGATCATCAAGCAGCGGACTGAGACGCTGAAGAAGGGAGGCACGGAGACGCCCCGGCCCAAGGAGGGTCACAGTGACGCCCCGAAGCACAGGCACGACAGCCGGCGTGATGCCCCCAGGGTTCGGCCTGAGGGCAGGGGGCCAGACACCCCACGGCACAGGCCAGAGGAGCGCTCTGTTGCGGCCGAGTCTCTGCGGCGCGATGGCCACGAAGGACACAGGAGCAGTGGGGTTGAGGATCCAGCCCGGGTGCGACGACCCGACGCCCCCAAATCCAGCAGGGGGGAGCATGACTCTCGGCACGGGCGTGATCGGGACCGGGAGAGAAAGTACAGAGACGCCCGGGACCGACAGTCCCCAGAGCAGAGGTCCCGGCCGGACAGCCCACGCGTGAGAAACGATCCCGCCGGGCGGCCACGGATTGATCGGCCGAACTTCAAGTCTCCGGGCCGGAAGGAGGAGAGGAGGGGCGACAGCAACAGGAGTCGGCCCGAGGGACACAGGCAGCTGGACAGCAAGCCTGGGGAGTTTCCCTCCTATTTGTTGGGGGGCAAGTCAAAGACGCTGGGCAACTTTGTTATCCCCAAGATCAAGCGGGACAAGGACGGCAACGTGGTCTCGGAGCGGCGGGTCAATGAGGGCTTAGGAGAGTCTCAGGCCAGGGTGGAGCGGGTGGAGATGGTGCAGGACCTCCAGAAGGGCGCCAAGCCTGTGGTGGTGCTGCAGAAACTTACGCTGGATGAGGTCCAGCGCTTCATTAGGGAGAAGGAGGACTACAATGCCAGGAGCTCCAAGTCCAGCAAGAGTCGGCACTTCATGGACAAGGCTGGGAAAGGTAGGTGCCCCCATTCTCGGGCTGAGACGAGGCCTTTGCTTCTCTTCTGACAGGATGGCACTGAAAATCTGTTCCTCACTGCTCCCAGGTGGCATGGATCCATCGGTGCTGCCGGAGCTGCCTCCGCACCTGCTGGCTGAGATTGAGTCCACCATGCCGCTGTGCGAGAGGGTCAAAGTGAACAAGCGCAAGCGCAGCACGGCCAACGACCGGCCCAAGTACGCCGAAGTCAGCTCCGGAGATGACAGTGACGCTGTCACCGAGTGTGAGTAGCCATGTTGACAGAACAGGCCATTCTGGAAATCTTCCCCTGTTGTGTCAGTGTGGCATTGGGGTTAATCACAAGCAATGTGTATTCTCCTTCGTCCAGCTACTCGTAAACGGCACAAGAAGGACCGCGACCGGACATGGGAGTACGAGGAGCGGGAATCCCGGTGGAACAGCTGGGGCCACGAGGGTCGCAGGGGATCTGGGAGCCGGCAGAGAGACCGCAGTGGGGAGGATTCTGATAACGAGTCGCCCCCGCCCAGCCTGAGCGACTGTGAGTGATCCCTCTATACGGTGCATCCTCTAGGCTCCAGCAGAAATGGCTGGACGGAGCCCTGTCTCAGAAACCATAAACGGGGAATAAGCTTCAGCATTCTTATGGTCACCCAGAACTGGAATAGTGGTGGGGGGTGGATGTGACAGCTGAGGTATGTGACAGAACATCTCTGTCTCCTGCAGTGGCCAGAAAGATGAAGAAGAAGGAGAAGCAGAAGAAGCGAAAAGCATATGAAGCAAAGCTGACCCCCGAAGGTAACCTACAGCACCTCCCCCTTCACCAGTGCCGGCCGTGAACGTGTTGCTGTCACACGGCTTGACTCTGATCTTCTCCTCATTCCTCAGAAATGATGGACTCCTCGACATTCAAACGTTTTGCTGCTAGTGTGGATAACATCCTGGAGAACCTGGAGGACGTGGATTTCACCGCTTTGGGTACTGGACCAGTGATCTCCATGTAGCAGTCCGCGTCGCTCAGTGTTAATTAGCTGTGCTCAGTTTGAATGAGTCAAATGCATGTGTTTGATCCATTCTAATGTTGCATTGAGAGCTCCTGAGCTAGGCTGGTTAACAAACACAGCAGATGTATGCATCGCAGACATTATGGGGCGTACAAGCCTGATCAGTCTCTGCCTCCAGAAGCCAAATATTAACACAAAGCAGTAAAACACCCTCAAGTACTATAAGCACTGTCCATGGTGTTTTGAACAAGGATGGTGCTCAAGAACAGTAATTGCCTGTACGGGGTCAAATCCAGTCACTGTATGCCTGGAATTGTAGTTAAGCTTCTGGTTGGGGTTTGCTCTTGATGGTGAGTCACTGTGGTCTGCTAGCTTCTGGAACTGAGGATCAGATCGCCTTCATTTTTACCTACATCGGAAACCTTTAGCTTCCAACATAAGAGCTTCAGACGGTAGTGCTGATTATTGCTTGTGGTAAGCCACATGCAGTGAAGGCCCCTGTACTCCACAGCAGACGATGACGAGATCCCTCAGGAGCTGCTGTTGGGGAAACACCAGCTGGCCGAGCTGAGCAGCGAGTCGGCCAAGATCAAAGCCATGAGCATCGCCTGCAGAGTACGACCGATCCTGGGGCACCATCACGGGGCTATGTTAAGTGCCACTCTCTCGCCCTTCTGTCTGAGTTCAACTGCCTGTCTGCCTCCAACAGCTGTCATCAGAGAAGCTGGTGAAGGTCCTGAATATTCTGGAGAAGAACATCCAGGATGGTGCAAAGCTCTCCACCCTAATCAACCACGTGAGTCTGTTGAGCTGCCATTCCCCCTCCCAGCTCAAGCGTTTCCCTGCAGCCGTGTGCTTGCCTAACACCCGCCCCTTTGATCCCCGCTCAGGACAATGACGGCGAGGATGAGGAGCGCCTGTGGCGAGACCTGATCATGGAGCGGGTGACCAAGTCCGCCGATGCCTGCCTCACCGCTGTCCACATCATGACTTCCTCACACATGCCCAAGGCAGTCTACATCGAGGACGTCATCGAGAGGGTTCTTCAGTACACCAAGTTCCACCTACAGAACACCTTGTACCCCCAGTACGACCCTGTGTACCGTGTGGACCCCCATGGAGGTTAGGAGGATGTGACTCGTTGCCGGTTCGTCTCGGTCCTACAAGGCCCCCCGTTTCTGTCATCGTCCACCCGTCTCTGGACTCGCTCCCCCGCATCTGAGTCACACGTTGCTCCTCCACCTGTTATTGTGCTCAACTTAACTTTGAACTGTTCACTAACAGCAGGCAGCTTCACCTCCTGCTGACCCGAGGGCCCCTCGAGAAGTTCTGTCATCAGGAAGCCAAAGCTGTTGGAGTTTGAGTTCACCTCCCGGTCTCCTCCCTCCCGGTACAGGCGGCATGCTGAGCTCCAAGGCCAAGCGAGCCAAGTGCTCCACTCACAAGCAGAGGGTCATCGTCATGCTGTACAACAAGGTGTGCGACATCGTCAGCAACATCTCCGAGCTGCTGGAGATCCAGCTACTGACGGACACCACCATCCTACAGGTTGGGCCTCTCTCCGCGTACGTATGTGAGAGCCAGGCCGCTCAGTGACGGCACCAGGCGTCATCCTCTCTACGTCTTGCCCCCAAACCCAGGTGTCATCTCTGGGCATCACTCCTTTCTTCGTGGAGAGCGTCAGCGAGTTGCAGCTGTGTGCCATCAAGCTGGTGACCGCGGTGAGTTTGCTTGCACGTGCGCACACGAAGCATGGATTCCCGATTTATGTTGCACGTGGGTTTTAAAACCTGACGTGTCCTCCTGGTCCGGTCCCTGACCCCGCACCTCCCCCATGTGCCCAAGGTGTTTTCCCGCTACGAGAAGCACAGACAGCTGATCCTGGAGGAGATCTTCACGTCTCTGGCCAGGCTGCCCACCAGCAAGCGCAGTCTCAGGAACTTCAGGTGAGCGTCGCCGGCCAGGTGAGCAGCCGATGCCCCCCGCGTGTTCCTGGAGTGATCGGCATCCCCCGGTCCGGCAGGCTGAACAGCAGCGACGTGGACGGGGAGCCCATGTACATCCAGATGGTGACGGCACTGGTGCTCCAGCTCATCCAGTGTGTCGTCCACCTGCCCTGTGACAAGGACGCCTGCTCCGAGGATGAGCGCGACAGGAAGGTGAGGTAGTGTCACCGGTCCCCACCCATGTGATCGCCTTTCCATGGGTCACATGACGTGGACGGGATGTTTGCCTTTCATGTCAGGTGCACTCGGGTTTAATACAGGAGAACACATGCCACCCTTTACTCCAGGTGGATCAGGACGTCCTCATCACAAACTCATACGAGACTGCAATGCGGACTGCTCAGAACTTTCTTTCTGTCTTCCTTAAGAAGTAAGACTTGTTTGTCTCCATGGGGGGGGGGTTTATTTCGGTTCTGTTCCGGTTGTGATGTGGCATCTGTTCCCCCACCACCACCGCCACCTTCCAGGTGTGGGAGTAAACAGGGGGAGGAGGACTACCGGCCGCTCTTTGAGAACTTTGTGCAGGATCTCCTGTCCACAGTGAACAAGCCTGAGTGGCCAGCCGCAGAGTTGCTGCTCAGTCTTCTGGGTCGGCTGCTGGTGAGTCCTGCCCCAACGGGCCTGAGATGGGTGGCCAGATCCAGTAATGTCCCATGGCCCAGTGTCTGAGCCCCTGCTGCCCCCTGCTATCCAGGTACACCAGTTCAGCAACAAGCAGACGGAGATGGCTCTGAGAGTGGCTTCTCTGGACTACCTGGGCACCGTGGCCGCCCGACTCCGCAAGGATGCCGTCACCAGCAAAATGGACCAGCGGTCAATCGACCGCATCCTCCAGGAGGTGAGCACATGGGCACACTCATGGTGGGGGGGGGAGGCAGGGCATAGCACCACACACTGCCACATGGCCAGAACCTTCATGGTGCTCACGTCTTTCCTTCTCCAGACTTCTGGGACTGATGAGACCCAACAGTTGCAGAAGAGCTTGCTGGAGTACCTGCAGGAGAACACAGAAACAGACCCGTCGCTCATGGTGAGTGTTGGCCCATATGGGGTGGGCCAGCCCAGTTGCCTTCCTGTGGGCGTCACTGTCAGTGACCCGGGCCCAACCGGCCGTGTCTTATAGTTTGCCCGGAAGTTCTACATTGCACAGTGGTTCCGCGACACCACTACCGAGACTGAGAAGGCCATGAAGACACAGAATCTGAAGGAGGAGGACTCATGTGAGGGGCCGCACCACGCCAAGGACTTGGAGACCACCGGGGAGATCATGCAGAAGGCGGAGGCTCGCAAGAAGTTCCTGCGCTCAGTCATCAAGACCCCGCCCTCTCAGTTCATTGCTCTCAGGTGGGCAAACCCATCCGGGTCAGGGGCCGCTTTGTGGTAGTTTGAGCACAGTGCTGGGCTGGAGAACCGACCCCAGGGTATGAAGGTGTGAACATCTCCAAGCCTGCCAAAGTCCCACCAGCATACCTACCTGATTGGGGTGGGAGGTGTCACAGTTCTAACTGACCGTCCTGACTTCAACAGGATGAACTCGGACACTGTGGACTACGATGACGCCTGCCTCATTGTCCGCTATTTGGCCTCCATGAGGCCGTTTGCACAGAGCTTCGATATTTATTTGACGCAGGTGAGAAACGGTGTTTCTGGCTGCTGCTTGGCCAGCTGCAGTTCCTTGGGGCTCCGTTGGAATGTCTGAGGCAAGTGCCTGTCTTCACCCCACGTGCAGATCCTTCGGGTCCTGGGCGAGAGCTCCATCGCTGTCAGAACCAAGGCTATGAAGTGTCTGTCCGAGGTGGTGGCAGTGGACCCCAGCATCCTGGCACGGGTCAGCCCCTGATTCAGGCCATCTCTGCCGTTTCATTGAGGGTACTTGCTAATCTGTAGAGCTCTGCTGATATGTGTGACACCCCCCCCGCCCCCCCCGCCAG
>JAACJT020000095.1:14664669-14709344 GCA_009936485.2 Gymnarchus niloticus | reverse complement strand
GCCCCCCCCGCCAGTTGGACATGCAGCGAGGCGTGCACGGCCGGCTGATGGACAACTCCACCAGCGTACGGGAGGCAGCTGTGGAGCTGCTGGGGCGCTTTGTGCTGAGCCGGCCGCAGCTCACTGAGCAGTACTACGACATGCTCATCGAGAGGATCCTGGTGCGTCCGTCAAAACCGTGCGGTTAGCTCAATTTGCTTGTGTGGGCTAGCATGGGAAGCTCTCCCTGCTTTGAGTGCTTAACACGACGCATGGCTGGGTATGCATGCTCGAGGCAGGATGGTTTAAGCTGAAAAGTCACACGTGTGATCTGAAAGTTCATCTGGAGTAGTAGGAGATGCTCCATCACTGCTAAAGAATCTTAGGACACTTTGGATGACATTCTAATTCCCCTTCTTCTTCTGCTCTCCCCAGGACACGGGCATCAGTGTGAGGAAGAGGGTAATCAAGATCTTGAGAGACATCTGCCTGGAACAGCCTGCCTTCAGCAAGATCACTGAGATGTGTGTGAAGATGATCCGCAGGGTCAACGATGAGGAGGGCATCAAGGTTTGCCTCAAGACTTCTTCACTGTGCATGTCAGCCCTTGCTTGTGGTCTGGGAAGTCAGTACCTTCACTGCTCTCGTGATCGAGATGGGTTACATCAAGCATGACATTCCCCTGGGTCCTCAGGCTTCATTTGGCCCTGTCTCCCCCCAGAAACTGGTAAACGAAACCTTTCAGAAGCTATGGTTTACACCAACACCCAACCACGACAAGGAAGCCATGACCAGGAAGATCCTCAATATCACAGATGTGGTGAGTGCTGGTCTGAGCCACAGCCTTAAAGTAAAATAAAGGTAAGGTTAAGTTCTCACGGAGCAGGATTCTTAAGGGGCATGGCACTGTGACTAGGACCGCTAGCTTGAATGCTAACAGGCCAGCCCTGTTCTTTGACTACAGATCGTCAGCTTCACTCATTTTTGGATATTTTTTTTCTCAGGTATCGGCCTGCAAAGACACGGGTTATGACTGGTTTGAGCAGCTTCTCCAGAACGTAAGTGTTTGTCATTGGTTTTTAATCAGCCTCCCCAGTGAGGTTTACCTAGTGATGAGAGATGAGACTTCAAAACTGTAGTGGGTGGGAGTATCCTGACCTAAACAATCAGTGCTGGTGCTAAATGAGGCTTCCAAACCTGTGGTGGGAGGGAGGGTCCTGAACTACCAATCAATACTGGCAGTGGTTACTTGGGGATACTCCCACCCACCATGAGTTTGGAAGCTTCATTTGTCCCATCACTAGGTTTACCAACTGTGTTCGTGGTGAAGACGTGAAAAGGTGCTGAGATGTTCCTACACTCCTCCCCACTGCAGCTCCTGAAGTCAGAGGAGGATGCCTCCTACAAACCAGCCACAAAGGCCTGCGTGCAGCTGGTGGACAACCTGGTGGAACACATCCTCAAATACGAGGAGTCGCTAGCAGGTACGTTGTATGTTGCTCCTGGGTGGGTGGGGACTGAATATCAGGACATCCCTTTCCCAGCCCCTTGAGTGATCCCGTTCTTCTTCACCTAGATTTGGAGAACAAGGGTGTGAACTCCAACCGCCTGGTGGCCTGCATCACAACTCTGTACCTGTTCAGTAAGATCCGCGCCCAGCTGATGGTGAAGCACGCTATGACCATGCAGCCGTATCTCACCACCAAGTGCAATGTAAGCTCCAGATTGGCTGTCTCTTCTGTGTTGATGTGTATGTATGACAGTACATCGCCACTGTGCTGGGGAATCTTCTGGGACAAAACTGTTGCAAAAACCTAAACATTTTGACAGTGTTATGGCTCCCCCTTGTGGTTGTCAAGTGAAGGCACGCAGTGAAGGGGAGGATTTCTGAGTTGGATGGGCCTTGCTGTCCCTGCGAGGTCTGCCTGAATGCTGGCATGGTTTCCCACAGACCCAGAGTGACTTCATGGTGATCTGTAACGTGGCCAAAATCCTGGAGCTGGTCATACCACTGATGGAACACCCCAGTGAGACCTTCCTGGCCACCATTGAGGAGGACCTGATGAAGCTCACCATCAAGTATGGCATGACGGTAAGGGTATTCCTGTTTTTGGCTGCTGAGTGTGTCCATCTATAACGCGGGTAGTCACTTCCTGTTCCTCTCTCTCTCAGGTTGTCCAACACTGTGTGAGCTGTCTCGGGGCTGTGGTCAACAAGGTCACTCACAACTACAAGTTTGTGTGGGCCTGTTTCAACCGCTACTACGGTACGTTGTGTGCAGCTGTCACAGGCCTGTGTGTTTCTAAACTCACTTCAGGTAATGTCATCCGCAGCACATTCACCTGGCCAGTGTCCCCCATGATTCAGCCATTCATTCAGTTGGTGGTTCTCACCTCCTCTTGTCTGCAGGTGTTCTGACCAAGCTGAAGACCCAGCATCAGGAGGACCCAAACAGCACGGCGCTGGTGTCCAACAAGCCGGCACTACTGCGCTCACTCTTCACGGTGGGGGCTCTGTGCCGCCACTTCGACTTTGACCAGGAGGAGTTCAAGGGCAGCACCAAGGTGCGTCGAGAAGCCTGGAGGGGATGGCTCCGCCGCTGCTGAGGGCTCTACCCGTGTTCACTAGCGGTGTGTCCGCCCCCTCCAGGTGGTGATCAAGGACAGGGTGCTGGAGCTGCTGCTGTACTTCACCAGGCACGAGGATGAGGAGGTCCGCACCAAGGCCATCATCGGCTTGGGTAAGCAGGGTAGTCCTCACAAGTGGCTTCTGCCACCTGCGATTGCCCACCTCTGGCTTACCTGGAGGATGGGTGCCAAGCTTCTGCTTTAACCTGCCCTTCATCTCCTCGACTGCAGGCTTCCTGTTCATCCAGCACCCGGATCTGATGTTCGCTCCGGACGTGAAGAGCCTGTACAATGGTATCCTGTCTGAGAGGAGCAGCTCCGTCAACCTGAAGATCCAGGTGCTGAAAAACCTGCAGACGTACCTGCAGGAGGAGGACACGCGGATGCAGGAGGCCGACCGAGAGTGTGAGTGTGCCGGCTTGGCCGCCTGCCCGGCCTGGTGCGTCACGGGCACCGGACACGAGCGCAGTGAGTGACTGACTGCCCTCCGTGAAACGGTTCACCCCCCCAGGGAAGAAGCTGTCCAAGCAGGAGGACCTGAAGGAGATGGGCGACATCTTGTCAGGGATGAGCAGCTCCATCATGCAGCTCTACGTGAAGCAGGTGCTGGAGGCTTTCTTCCACACGCAGTCCAGCGTGCGCCACTTCGCCCTCAACGTCATCGCGCTCACGCTCAACCAGGGCCTCATCCACCCCGTGCAGGTGGGTCTCAGCCCCCTCCATCCCACCCCCTGCCACAACATGCCTGTCTGACCACCCACCCTCTCTCAGTGTGTGCCCTACCTGATCGCCATGGGGACGGACCCGGAGCCCACCATGAGGAACAAAGCCGACCAGCAGCTGGTGGAGATTGACAAGAAGTACACAGGCTTCATCCACGTGAGTTTACGGTTCTCCTTGGGGACACAGTGGCCTCCCCAGCTGGGATGTTCCCTCATGCGTGTACCGTCCTGCAGATGAAGGCCGTGGCGGGAATGAAGATGAGCTACCAGGTGCAGCGCGCCATCTGGCCAAGCGAGGACGCCATCATACGCGGCTTCCGGCAGGACGAGACGCACGCAGCGCTGTGCTCCCACCTCTTCAGCATGGTGCGGGGAAACCGGCAGCACCGACGTGCCTTCCTCATCTCGCTGCTCAACCTGTTTGACGACAGTTCCGTGAGTCTGCCACACCCCGCCACTTAGGGCCATGCCCCCCGGGTGGGGCCATGTCTAACATGCTCCTCTGCCCCTGCAGAAGACGGAGGTGAACATGCTGCTGTTCATTGCCGACAACCTGGCCTGCTTTCCCTACCAGAGCCAGGAGGAGCCACTCTTCATCATGCACCACATTGACATCACGCTGTCCGTGTCAGGAAGCAACCTGCTGCAGTCCTTCAAGGAGGTGGGGCTCGCATGCGCGGTCGTGTGTGTGTGTGTGTGTGTGTGTGTGTGTGTGTGTGTGTGTGTGTGTGTGTGTGCGCACGCACGTGTGTCTGAGTGACTCTCCTCCCTCCTCCACCAGTCCCTGCTGAAAGAATCCAAGGGTCGGGAAAAGCACCGGGAGGTAGAACTGAAGTATGGCTCCGAGCAGGAGGAGGATGAACACGACCGACTGAGCAGTGGGAATGACAGCAGCGATGAAGAAGTGGTGGTGAGACGGTCCAAGAAGCACAAGCAGGCAGCGGTGGCCATGGACTCTGACTCAGACCCGGATTCGGACCTGGAACCCGAAGACGTGGACAGAGTGATGCAGCGGCTGCCCAACAGCCCTGGTCCCCTGATGGACTTCGCCAATGCCTCTCAGGGCATCCTGCTGCTGCTGGTCCTGAAACAGCACCTGAAGAGCCTCTACGGCTTCTCAGACAGGTTGTTGTTGTTCAGCTTGGGCCACTGGGGGGTGCTGATGCTGGGTTTTGACTGCTGAATGGTTATCATGCCTGTAAATGTTCAGTACTTTTGATAGCACTCTTTAGCTATCTCTTCATTCCGTCTTCTCACAGCATCGTTCTTTCTTCTGCTCACTCCACAGTAAAATTCAGAAATATTCACCAACGGAGTCGGCGAAGGTGTACGACAAGGCTGTGAACAGGAAGCCCAACGTGCATTTCAATCCCCGGCAGACACTAGACTTCCTGTCCAACAACATGTCCAACATAGACCTCACCTATGAAACCAAGAGGAAGATTGTCAGACAGTACTTGGATGTGAGTACTCGCGCTGTCGCGGTAATTGTGGTTCAGAGTGGGTCCTGCTGAAAGCTATCAGTGCATCATGGGTCTTTGTGGGCTGCAGTCAGCAGACAGGCTCAGCCCTGCTCGTCTTGCTCCGTTTATCAGTTCAAGGTGCTGATGGAGCACCTAGACCCCGATGAGGAGGACGAAGAAGGGGAGACGTCAGCCAGCACTAATGCCCGCAACAAGGCCATCACGGCGCTGCTAGGTGGCTCCAGCCCTAAGAACAACATCGCCGCCTGTGACACGGAGGATGACGAAAGTGACGGCGATGAGCGGACGCCAGCGGTGAGGGGCTGAGCCGTTGCGAGGCGGGGAGTGATTGGTGAGGCCTGATTGGCTCGTAACACCCCATTTCCTTCTCTCCCCAGTCGTCCCGGAAAGCCAGGCGGGCTGGGGACTCCGCTGAGATGTCCGGTCACATGAATGAGACTGTGGAGGCCATGGACGTCATCGCCATCTGCTGCCCCAAGTACAAGGACCGGCCGCAGATCGCGCGGGTCATCCAGAAGACCAGCAGCGGCTACAGCGTTCACTGGATGGCTGGGTCTTATTCAGGCCCCTGGGCAGAGGCCAAGAAACGGGACGGACGCAAACTGGTGCCTTGGGTGGACACCATCAAGGAATCGGACATCATTTACAAGAAGATCTCCTTGACGAGTTCGCACAAGCTGACTAACAAGGTGGTGCAGACTTTACGATCACTGTACGCGGCCAAGGAGGGGACTTCCAGCTAATTAACTCCGGTTAATCTTCATCCGCCTCCCCACCGCCAAACTTCACCGGGATCCCATGTTTTCTAAAGGATACTACAGACACACAAAACTTGAAACGCAGCATTCTGATGGACCTGTGGAGGAAGAGGAAACGTCAGAAATGTCTGTGAAGAGCTTCAGGTGTCACTCCGGTACAAACTGAAGTCAGGCAAAAATCAGGGGGGTTAAATGTGTGGTGGGGGGGCCTCCTTCGCTGTTGTGCAGCAGAAATCCTGGTCTTTTGATTTCTACTCCCACTGTATCATAGTTTAACAAAGAAATGTTTATATCTCTGAAATTCTGTTTAAAAAAAAAAAAAAATAAAGTGAATGTTGGACATTAGCGTGTTGATGTTCTTAATAAAGTGTTCTTGGAGTTTAACCTAGCACCGGACGGCTCTCTTTAGCATAGCCCAGTTTCCAGGGAAGCAGCTTTTGCGTTTTTTTTTGTTGTCCATGCTGTATAATGGCAGAGTCTCCTGGATATATGGTAATTTATTCTGTTTTAAAGGAAGCATGCAGTATCAGTGGCCTACCTGCAGGGGGAGTTTTTGTAAATGTAGATTTTGATGTATTAGGTCATCCTAGTGATGAGGGAAAGGGGTCCCCAGCACTTCCGGCGGAGCAAATACTGCAATAAATTTTTTTACTACTTTGTTACTTGTCTTGTTTGCATCTGACTTTTTTTGGGTTTTTAAATTTTAATTTCTGGTGAGTCCTGGGTATTGCTAGACAGTTAATGTCAGTTTGTATAACCTGTCCTTTAGTGTTATTACTTCTGTTTGGAACCTACCTGTACCCAGAGAGGAGGTTGGTGCAAGTGATTCAGTCTGCCCTGCTGTCAGGTGTGCTAAATTCAGCTGAATCTCGGTGCTGAGTGGTCTGTCTGTGAACACCCACAGCTCACCCTTTATTACAGAGAGTGGAGATTAGGCTTTGTGTTCTACTTTGGAGGAAGAACATTTCAGCTATTTAGTATCAGAACTGAGCTGGGTTTTTCGACAGATGAACATTAAGGCTTGATTGGTGTTCCACTGTGATCTCGCGCTGTAGGTATTCTCATTTCTCCAGTGAGTAAATGCCTCAGGCTTTGGTGAAAATTCTGCAATTGCAGGTGGAAAGAGGCAAAAATTACATCAACTTGCAACATGAGCATCACAAATTGTGTCTACCTACTTTTGATAGAGAAGTTAAATTTCACCACTCATTCAACAGCAAAATTTGTCAATCAGTTGTAACAATGCGGTTATGTCAAAGTTGAATTTTTCAAAAAAACTGCTACTTAGGAACACGTTGTAACGGAGACCGCTCGTAGATCCGGCTCAAAGGACCAAAGGTAGCAGAGACCGCTCTTAGTTCCCGTTCTTCGGGAACCGCTGATAGCTCAAAGGACTGTAGGTACAGTGTAAATCACTGTCGGGAATACTATCCCGGCGCTGCTCGTGGATTTCAGCCATCCGTACTTCAGAACACCACGGTTAGGATCCTGGATGATCTTTATTAGGTTTCAAGCAACTTACACGTCCACTTGAACACTGAATACAAAGTAAGGCTTGACAGCATAGACTAACTCTTACTCTTACTGAACTCCGCTCTCTCCACTCTCCTCTCTCTGGTCTACTCTACTCTCTTCTCTACCTTCTAACTTCTCCTCTTCTCTGTTCTCTACTCTATTCTCTACTGGTCTCTCTGCTACTCTTACTACTTTCCCTCCTCTCTACTACATTTCCCTCTCTTCTACTCTCCGCTGAACTGCATATATACTCTTTGGGATCCCATCACCGAGGTGATGAGAATACTAGAATGACTATGGTTCTCCGCAACCTAGGAGACCATTGGGAGGAATAATCTAGCTTTATAGTCCTTAACGAGGGAAATAGAACCCAACATTCTACCTACATTCTGGAAGGTTCTAAAAGACTGAGGGCCTTTTCTACACATGTAATGAATATTAAATTCGTGTTATGTCTTCACCTTGTTTTAACCATTGAGCCTTTGTAGAAAAGCGTATGTGCGTCGAGGTAATAGCTTCGGCTTTACATTACATTGACGTTTCAAGTGGTGCAGTGGCGCACGTCCGCCGCCGCCCTCCGGCGGCGCTGCAACGCACGCACAAGGTTGGCCGTAACCGGAAGCACTCCGGTTTGACGTGACCTTTCAGTGAACGGCGTGAGGCTGGCGGGATACGGCAGGCGTCGTTCATGCTGCAATCGGAAAAGATATTCTTGGGGGCCGAAACGAAATAAAGTCTTGTACCGCACTTAATTTTCTCCGTAGGACCAATAATTAAGTGTGTAGTTTGTTTTTAATTATGCTAACTTTCGTTGAGTTATGAGTCGTTAATGAAGCTGTAGGTGTTTTTTTTTTTTGGTTGTTTCTCCCGATTTTTTTTCCCAGTTCTGCCGGTTTTTGGCTGTAGTGACTGCCGTGTTACCTTCTTAGGCACCCTCGCTCTTACCGGCACATTCACTCGGCCATATTATAGTTATGTGACAGTTCTTTTGGCGGTGGTGACAAGTCAGTGCCCATTCGGAACGTGTTTTGTTTCGGAGGGGGGGGGTTCTCAGGTAGCTGAGTTACAGTACCCTTCTGAGTCTGAGCGGCAGGATAACGTGTTCGTTTACCTGAGTGTTGCAGCAGTGGGACAGTTCTGATCTGTCACGGCTCTGATTCCGCTCCAGACTGGTTCTGCTTCCACGGCCATGCCGTCCAATCTTGGACCCAGCAGCCCGGCTGCTGCTCTGCACGAAGCACTGGAGAATGCCGGCCGGCTGATCGATCGTCACTTACAGGAGGACCGCTGCTTCCCTGACCTGTCGGAGCTGCTTAATGTTCCCGCACACAGTGAGTCCTCCCTAGCCCGGCGTGAAGCTATCGTATTTTGTCCCAGGGCTTAATGACGCTTCCGCTTGTCACTGCTTTATGTTCTCGCCTAGTTCAGTTTGCTCTCCTCTGTCTCTGATGCAGACATGCCTTCTCTGTCGGGGGTGTCGGACATGGATTATCCTCTTCAGGGCCCGGGGCTGGTCAACGTGCCGAGCCTCCCGGAGCTGAGCGCCGTCCGCAGGGTCCCCCTTCCCCCCGAACTGGTGGAGCAGTTTGGTCGTATCCTTTAACCCGCATTGTTTTCAGGAAGCTGAATCCAAAATGACGTCCAGAGTGATACAAACTGCAGCACCGATGTGGTTTAGTTCAGCATGCAGGTGAAATGCAATACTGGGGAGCTGGGAGCCTTAACCATGATTCCCTGCAGACATGCAGTGCAACTGCATGATGGGAGTTTTTCCTGAGATCTGCCGGGCCTGGCTAACTGTGGACAATGACATCTTCATGTGGAACTACGAGGACGGGTGGGTGCTGTGACATCAGCGAGTGGGTTGTGGTGGGCAGGGGCCATACTTGTGACGCTGACTCTGGTCTGCCTACCCAGGGGGGACGTGGCCTATTTTGATGGCCTGAGTGAGACTATCCTGTCAGTGGGGCTGGTCAAACCAAAGGAAGGTGAGTGGGGACGTTACAGCCTATGAAGCCTGTCTGTGATTTGTGCTGCTGTTTACGCTCGTCTCTGTGTCTCAGGGATCTTCCAGCCCCACATCCACTTCCTGCTGGTGCTGACAACCCCTGTGGATGTAGTCATCCTTGGCCTCAGCTTCCCCAGACCTCAGGGCGGTGAGTTGTCACCCATGGATCTCTAGGCAGTGAACGTCATTTTTTTCAGACTTTCTGCAGCTCCCTAAAGTCTTAAAATATGTTTTCAAAATTGATTATCATAAAAAGCCTTATTTTTACAGCTTAAAGTCTTAAGTTCTGAAATTAAAACACTGATTATTGTAGGTAGGTTATTTCCATGTAATTTAATCTTGTTTCAGTTTTCCAGGTTTTGCAAATCTTGCTTGCTGATTCTGTGATAGGAGTATATAGTTTGGCAAAACTCACCTGAGTTTCAGTAATTTTTTCACAAACAGAAACTGCGAAGGCTGCAGTGACGTGGGTTATCTACACTGTAAGCTGACACCACTCATAAAAAACCATGTGAATCCCATCAGGGAATTTTAGGTCGTTCATTCAGTGTGGAAAGGCCTTCGCCTTCATGAAAGCTAAATCTGCATGCTTTTAATGAGATTTGTTTTTGCATCATTCATTAAAAGAGCGGGTCTTGAGTAAGTGAGAGGAATCCTCTGTCATCAGGTTTGACGAAAAACTAAACTTGTGAGATACTGGACTTCCAACGACATGGGCACGTTATTTTTCAATATTGTGCCATTGTGGCAGAAATCAAATGATCTCTAAGGGAACTGAAGAATAAACTAAAACTTGTCACATTTGAGCTTGTGCTTGGTCTGTTGTGGAAACGGTATTGGTTTTTCTCTGATGTCTTAAAAAGGTATTAAGCTCACTTTATGATTTTAAAACTGTCATGTAGCCCTGCTCTCTGTTCCCCTCCCCATTGCACTGCCTGTCTGTTGCTCTTGGTCATACTTCACGGTGGCTTCTGCTCGTAGTCCTGGTCTCACCGCTTTCTCTCCTTTGGCTTCGTAGGCCTGAATGACAGCATGTCTGGCGGCATGCAGCTGCTGCCAGACCCCCTCTACTCTATCCCTACGGACAACACCTACCTGCTGGCTGTGGCCTCCACTGACCTGGGCCGGATCTTTCTGGCGGGCAAGGACGGCTGCCTGTACGAGATCGCCTACCAGGCGGAGGCCGGCTGGTTTAGCCAGCGCTGCCGGAAGATCAACCACTCCAAGAGCAGCCTGTCCTTCCTTGTACCCTCCCTGCTGCAGTTCTCCTTTTCTGAGGATGGTGAGGAGCAGTTATCTGGCCGGGGTTACCTTACATCCTGGTCTGTATGGCATTTTTAATAGAATCTCTGTGTTCTGTACCCAGTTCACCTCATAGTCCCTGTTATGTCTCTGCACAGACCCCGTGGTTCAGATTGCTGTTGACAACTCTCGCAACATCCTCTACACGCGATCGGAGAAGGGTGTCCTGCAGGTTGGTATTCAGAAGGTGGCTGGTTCTAATGTCAGTCCCATCTATAATGCTGTCTAGGCTCATAAATAAGTAACAGGTTCCAACACAATGGTGACCTCTGTTGATTTTAACCAGATGTACGATCTGGGCACCGACGGCCAGGGAATGAGCAGAGTTGCTGCCATGTCCCAGAGCTCCATTGTAGCAGCAGCAGGAAACATTGCCAGGTAGGCTTAGTAGGGTGGACCCCCACCCAGATTGTTTACTGGTGAAAGCCTTACTGGCGTGTGTCTGGCCCCAGGACCATTGACCGCTCAGTGTTCAAGCCCATCGTCCAGATTGCCGTGATTGAACAATCGGAGTCGCTGGACTGCCAGTTGCTGGCTGTAACCCATGCAGGTAAGATGGTTCTCCCAGTGGCTTTGGTACCATCTGGTCGGTATGGCGCCTGGCCATGAGCTGCCTTTGTGTGCCCGCAGGGGTTCGGCTGTACTTCAGCACCTCGCCGTTTGTCCCACCCAGTGCCAGACACACCCCTGTCCACCCCAGCCTGCTGGCGCTGGTCCACGTCCGCCTGCCTCCAGGATTTTCTGCCTCCTCTACTTTGCAAAAGCCTGCCAAGGTTCACAAGGCGCTGTACACCAAAGGTAGCCCCGCCTCCACGTGTCTAGCCCCGCCTCCACGTGTCTAGCCCCGCCTCCACGTGTCTAGCCCCGCCTCCACGTGTCTAGCCCCGCCTCCACGTGTCTAGCCCTGTGAGAGATGAACCTTCCTCCTCTTTTCGCCTAGGGGTCCTGCTGATGACTGCGTCAGAGACAGAGGACAGCGACATTCTCTGGTGCATCAACCATGACTCCTTCCCGTTTAAGAAGCCGCTTATGGAGGCTCAGGTTGCCGGGGGCTCGCCATAACATGCTTCCTCACAGGCGGGTTTTTCAGTTTCACTGTTACAAATGTGTCGCCGTGGTGACGCAGCAGACTCTCTGTCTTTCGGGTGTCTCTGCAGACGACCTCTAACGTGGACGGCCACTCGTGGGCACTGTGTGCCATCGAAGAGGGTGGAGCGGCCAGGATCTCTACACCCATCAACAAGGAGCTGGTTCCTCTCACAGACTCGCCTGTGGTTGTGCAGCAGCACAATGTGCCACCCAAGAAGTTTGTACTCCTCTCTGCCAAGGTAGGTCATCTGTGGGGAACATCCTCCGGCCTGCCTCTCATGACTTGACCAAACCGGCCTTCCTAGCACAGCGCCAAGACATTCTATTTTAATATTTTTGAGTTTGGAATTCCTGTGAGATGTAAACATAAACGTGTGGGTGTTTTTGACTGCCTGCTTGTTCCTTAAGGGGAGTCACATCTTCCACAAGCTGCGTCCCGTAGACCAGTTGCGCCACCTGCTGGTGAGCAGTGGTGGTGGTGAGGGAGAGGAAATTGACCGCTTCTTCAAGCTGCACAGGGTGGGTCTGAAGCCAGTGTGCCGTGCCACACCGTGAGCCCCTGCCACGTGCCAGATCTGACCCTTTCTCCACCTGTGCACAGGAGGAGCAGGCGTGTGCCACTGCCCTCATCTTGGCGTGCTCAAGCTCTGCATGTGACCGTGAGGTGTCAGTGTGGGCGACCCGGGCATTCTTCAGGTTCGCTGTGTGTGTGTGTGTGTGTGTGTGTGTGTGTGTGTGTGTGTGTGTGTGTGTGTGTGTCTACACTCCTGGTAAAGATGTGTCTTTGAGTGTCCGTCTCTAATTTACACCTTGCGTGTTCAGGTATGGAGGGGAGGCCCAGATGCGCTTTGCTTCAGCTCTCGCCACGCCCACTAACCTGGGGCCCCTCTTCAGTTCACCTGTTCCAGGTGAGTCTGTCAGCAAATGAGGTTAGATGTGTGGGGTCACATGACACAGTTCAAAGGTCACATGCCAGTGTGTCTCCACCTGTTGTTGTAGGCTCCCCTGTACCAGTGGGCAGTCCCCTACCCAACCCCAGCTTCCTGGCCACTCCTGCTCCAGGTAGACTACCTACTGCCTTGCTGCTTGGGTGTGAGCAATGCCAGCTGATGGTACGGGCTGGAACCCGGAGGTGCCTCATGCCTTTGCTGTAATGTTGCCCCCCACCCCCCCTCCAGGTATGGTGCCTGCCAACATGTCCACACCATTAATCCCTGGTGGACCGGGGACCCCCTCTGTCACCGGTGGGACTGCCGGCCCAGAGGTTGTCTTTTCTGGGAAGCACAACGGCATCTGCCTGTACTTTAGCCGTATCCTGGGGTAAGCGTCTGCCTGCCATGTGGACATAAGGGTGGATTTAGAGTTCATCTGCCCCAACCTGCTGACCTCTGCCTCTCTGCAGGAACATCTGGGATGGCAGCCTGGCTGTGGAGAAGATCACCAGCAGGGGCAGTCAGACTCTGAGCATAGTGAGTAGCAGTGGGCTTGGAGGGGGTGCCCCGTGTCTGTTCTGAGCCGTGCCGACCACATTAGTGTCCCCACTACCTGTGACAGCCTTAAGCAGCTAGAAAAGGTGTCTATAAGGGCAGTCACTCACCTGTGTGACCCTTTCCCCCAGATGGAGAGCACTGTCAGTTCACAGGACTTGGAGACCATTTTGCTTGAGCTCCAGGGACTGAAGGACTTTCTAGACCGGAACTCCCAGTTCAGCCCTGCCTCCCTGGGTGTGGTCAGGTAGCTAAGCCCCACTTCTCAACCTCTGCTGTCATCCGAATACAGGGATGTGTATGGGTGATGTTCATGTTGTCGTAATCCCCCAAAGCTTCAGCACCTCAGCCAATCTGCAGCAGCGCCTCCTGGGGTTCATGCGGCCTGATGGGGGCAGTAGCTCACAGCAAGTTCAGCAGGAGCTCCAGAGGAAGTACCACAGTGAGTGTGGTCCTCTCCTGACCCTGCTCCCTCTCTGTCTGCCCCTTCATGCTCTCACCCTCCTGCCCCTCTTTCCTTGCCAGCGGAGGCCCAAGCCTATGAGAAGGCTTCCCTGCAGAGCATCCAGCAGTTGGTGCATCGCTCCTGCCAGACCCTGGCGCTGTGGAAGCTGCTCTGTGAACATCAGTTCAGCCTCATCCTGGCAGAGCTACCCAAGGTGTGCCCGCTTTGTCGGTGGTGCACCGCCACGTTTGGCTGCTTGCGCATGGCTTCCCGCTCCCTGTTCCTCCGCTGTGCTGAGGCACGTCTGTCTCTCCGTACCTCAGGAGTTCCAGGAACAGGTGAATAGCAGCAGTTTCAAGGACGTGGTCCTCCGGGGCAGCGAGCTGACGGGCGCTTTGATCACCGCCCTCATCAACGTCTACATCAAGGACAGCGCCTCTGTGGACGCCATTAGCCTTCACCTGCGTGACATCTGCCCCATGCTCTACAGCTGCGACGACAGCATCTGCTCCAAGGTGCCCTGCCTGTCCCGGCCCGGCTGGTGTCCCACGTGGGTGTCCCTCTGACCTCTGACCTCTCTGCCTCAGGCTAACGAGCTGCTCCAGGGTTCCAGGCAGCTGCAAAGCAAGGTGGAGCGTGAGCGAGCGCTGAGGGAGTCACTGCGGCTCTACCAGCAGATAAGCCATCACACCGACCTGCATCTGGTCTGTGCACAGTACCGCAGCGGTGCGTATCGGCTACGGTGGCAGTGGGTAGTGGGTACCGGGTACCGAGCGTAGCTCGCTGTCATACCACCCCTGCTCGTGTACCCCACGCAGTGCGTTTCTACGAGGGCGTCTTGGAGCTCTGTCTCATGGCAGCCGATAAGAAGGACCCCCAAAGGCTGGGCCTGCACTTCTACCGGAACGGGGAGCCAGAAGGAGACTCGGCCGGGCAGGTTGCCTTTCAGGAGAGGTAGGGGGCGCTAGGGAGACCGAGGCGAGCCCGTGTCGCGCCCTGTTCTAAAGCAGCACCTTCCTCCATCCCACAGGCTGTCCTGCTACAAGTGCATCACAGACACCATGCAGGAGCTGGTGGCCCAGAGCACTGCGGCCCCTCAGTCCCCCAGCGTCCCCAAGCAGCCCGGTCCTCCTGTCATGACCTCCGACCCCAACATGCTGAGTAATGAGGACGCAGCCGCCCACGTGAGTCGGTCCACCGTATGGGGGCAGCCTTTCCAAGCTCAGCAGACGTGACTGATGTTAGACTCCATTGTTGACCTGTCTGCAGTTCGAGCAGGTCCTGCACCTGGCCCAGAGGTCCCAAGACGAGCTGTTCCACATCGCCCTCTACAACTGGCTGATCCAGGCCGACTTGAAGGAGAAACTGCTGGAGGTACCTGTGAGGGGCGTGCCACCTGTCACTTGGCCAGGGGTGGTCATATCAACTCGAGGGCATCATGAGCAACTGGGAGCCCTTGTCTGTAGTTGGAGCGGAATACGTCAAGCGTGGTGGCCCCCATGTAAATGGCTTCATTGTGCTCCAGGTGAACTCGCCCTACCTCGAGGATCACCTGATGCGTATGATCAAGCAGGACCAGAACAAGGTGCACAGCATGGACCTACTGTGGAGATACTACGAGAAGAACCGCAGCTTCAGCAAGGCGGCACATGTCCTCGCCCGGCTGGCCGACATGCACAGGTACGATCCATTGTGCTTGTCTGGGCATGGATGTGTCGCCAAGCCTAACACTCCCGTGTCCCCCACTCGCAGCACCGAGATCTCCCTGAAGCAGAGGCTGGAGTACATCTCCAGGGCCATCCTGTCGGCCAAGAGCTTCTCCGGGACCTCCTCCCAGGCGGCCGACGGCGAGTTCCTGAACGAGCTGGAGGAGAAGATGGAGGTATGGGGAAGGCGCTGAACGGACCCGGCCAAGACCAGGCTCAACTCGCTGGTCTCTCCTCACAGCCTTCACGCCCCACAGGTCGTGCGAATCCAGGTGCAGATCCAGGAGACACTCAGTCGGCAGTACTCCCAGCATCCCTCAGTGCAGGCGGCTGTGTCACAGCTGGACTCTGAGCTGATGGACATCACCAAGGTACATGGGCAATGCTGGACCTCCCAGCTCTACTGAGACCCCTGTCTGACCCTGGAACTAAGACCCATCTCCTCTCCCCAGCTCTACGGTGAGTTCGCTGACCACTTCCGGCTGTCGGAGTGTAAGCTGGCCATCATCCACTGCGCGGGTCACTCAGATCCCATCCTGGTTCACTCACTGTGGCAGGAGATCCTGGAGAAAGGTTAGCGTTGTGAGGTTGTGGTTCAGTTCGGCCTGGCCCAGCCCAACCTTTACACCATCCCTGCTGACTGCCCCCACCCCCCTGACCTTTTATAGAGTTGAGCGACAGCGTGACCATGAGCGCTGACGACCGGATGCGAGCCTTGAGCCTGAAGCTGGTGTCCTTGGGCAGGATCTATGCAGGAACGCCCCGCTACTTTCCCCTGGGTGAGGCTCCACACGTGTGTCCTCCGAGCCTCTAAGTGGGCCTGCCTGGACCTGCTCGTCCCAATTAAGCAGTTGGGCCCATCCCCCAGGGTCGATTAGTTTGCGTGGCGTGGCTGAGCCTGACTCATGTCGCTACCCCAGATTTCCTGGTGAGGTTCCTGGAGCAGCAGGTGTGCCGGCTGCGCTGGGACGTGGGCTTCGTCACCTCCACCATGCTGGAGATGGGTGTGCAGCTGCCCCGGCTGCTGGAGGTGTACGACCAGCTCTTCAAGATGCGGGTAGGAGGCTGGTCCTGTAGCTGCACGTCAAAGCCTGTGTGCCGGGAGCAGCAGCTGATCCTGAGTGGATCTCCCCGCAGGACCCCTACTGGCAGCGAATGAAGAAGCCGCTCCACCTGCTGGAGTGTATCCACGTGCTGCTCTCGGGCTACGTGGATGATCCCAGCCGTGTCCCCACCTATGACAGGTGCTCCCTTGGCCTGCCCACCGGCCCTCCCCGGCACCCCTTCCCTCTCCCCGCTCATCGTGTTTGCTCCCTTGCAGGCGGAGGTTCACCAACGTGTGCCTGGACAACATCTGCGGCTACCTGGTGGAGCTGCAGTCTCTGAGCCCCAGCGCCACCCTGCAGCATGTCATCGGCAACTTCAAGGCCTTACAGGGCAAGCTGGAGAAGGTGCATTGAGGCGGGGGGCCCCTCCCTGCTGCTCCCTGATACAGAACGCCAATTGGCCCTTCTCAGTGAGCCCAGCTGTACACCCCCAACGCCAAACACAGCCGGCTCAGTGGCCACCTCCATCTTATACCTTTTAAACTGTTTAATTACGAGGTTTCCATACCCAGCACGATAGTCAGCGCGAGGTCTGATTATGAGTTTGGCAGTGGCTGTTTCTGCCATGGTGCTTAAACAGACATGGTGCTCTCACTGACATCTTGTAGGTGGTGGCTTTCTCTTTCAACGATCCGCATGGGGCCTGATCACTGGGGGCCTCTCTGTGCTTTCTCTGATTGTTTGACTCACTCATCCTGGAATTTCCATTCTCCACTCAACACCTCCAACCATCTGTTAGCCGAGTACTGGGTGTGTAGCGGCAGAGTCCTCCTACCCTGGGCAGATGGGACACTGTAACCCCTGGTTCCCCTTTTGGCTCAGTGTGCAGCGCTCTCTCCACCACCATTCAGAGGGGTCCTCTTCTTCTTCGTTTTATAATAAGCCTTTTATGTAAATCAGTGGTTTAATTTTTTTGTATGGTTTTTGATATAGGCTTTGCAGTATGAATTGTAATAAACACTGAAAGGATTGAGAATTTTTTTGTCTTGCATTTAATCTTCATCAAGACTTGCAAGAAGTCTATTGAATTTGGGGTACAGGGCTCATCTGGTGTTATCACTTCATTGGCCACCCAGAGACTGTACACAAAATGATGGTGGCACGTGTCCCTCAGTTTACCCAATTAATGAAATTGTCCTTTTCCTTGTTGACTTTGGTGTCTTGAAACAGTGAGCCCTAATGAGCTGTAATTGCAGCTTTGGGCACGTTTGTGTGGTTTGAACTGCAGTCACAGTGGACGTTCAGCTCCTGGGAGTTCAGCGTTTTGGTTGTTTGTTTAAGTGAAGACAGACTGCTTTTTGTCACTCTCCAGGGTAACAGCAGTGTTCTGCCTCCTGGGAGCCTGGTGTTGCAGATTTAGAAATATTTTGATGGGTTGGTTTGATCACCCCTATATTTCTTTGAGTTGTTTATGATACCAGACCTGCTCTGCAGATATGTGACCGGAGTCACATAGTGTAACAGAAAACAATCACACACACTGCTGGTGGACAGAAGTTCTTTATAAATGAAGCTCTTTTACTTGCAGCCTGCTTTTGCTAGATCGTTAATTTACACATGAAAAACTAGGTTGAACCATAACTATAAAAACACCAGGTAGGTCCGTAGCTTTGGCTCATCCACAACATGAGCAGCTAAGTTTTCTAAGGCCGTAAAGGAAGATGTAAGGGATGATGCTGGTGTAGGAGGCTGCGATGTACGTGGCTATGTCCACCACCAGGGAAGATTCTATGACATTGCTGGAGATGACCAATAACAGATGGGTCAGCCAGCAGATCAGGAAAATGCTTGCCACAGCCACCACACTCTTGGCAGCCCTTACCTGGGTGCCTGGGCTTGGTGTGGGCTTGCTGGGTCGTGGGTGCGAGGTACACACAGCTCCTGCCATTGTGCCTTCACATGGTTTGGATTCTTCAGCCCTGTGTGGCTGGGAGGAGGGGGCTGAGTTGGTAGAAATACCCTGAATACGCTTCTGGTGTCGGAGTAATGTGATCACAATCTGGGTGCTGGCGAAGAAGATTCCGGAAATGGGCACTGCATTAGCCACTGTCAAGTATGTGATCTTGTAGATTTCCTTGGCTCTCTCAGGATATTCCTCTTTACAGTGAGCTGAAGTCTGGTTGTAGGTCTCCATGTCAGCAGAAATGAAGCAAGGGATGCTGAAGACTATAGAGACAGCCCAGCCTCCGGCCAGCAGGACTGCTACTAAACGGAGGTTGTCCAACTTCACTGGAGCTCCACCATGCTTCAGGGATCCCACTAGCTTCTGGTACCAGAAGATACTGATCAGCAAGGTGGAGAAGATGCTGTTGGTTTCTGACAGGTATGAGCAGAACTGGAACACCTTGCAGTATATCTTGCCCAGGAACCATCTGCCAGCGAAGTCCGACATGGTGTCAGGCATGTCCACTAGGACGTTGGTGATGAGATTGGAGACGGCCAGGTTGAGGAGGAGAGCCTCATTGGTGCGCAAGCGAGATTTTTTTCTGGGCAGTGAGTGGATGGCTAGCCAGTTATTTCCCAGAATCCCTAGCAGGCACATGAGAGCCCGGATTATTGATTCAATCAAGTTCACCGTGTCCATCGGGAAGAAATACTTTGTTTCTCTTTTGGTGTGATGAAGCTTTGAATGGAGATTGCTTTGCTTGGCGTCTGCCTATGATGTGAGTGCAGATTAGACTGATCTCAGACACCAAAACCCAGCCCTCCAGTGTTCGTCACTTGTTGCCCCTCCTCTGTTAAGAATAGCATGAACTCTTGGGGAAGGTTTAAAATGGGTTGAGCTTGTGGTGTTACATGTACATTATGGACTCCATAATACTCTAACATGTTAACCCCTTCAGACCCCAGGCCTATTGTGATGGAAATCACATATTTGAAAAATTATGGTGGGATGAAGTCAGGCACCACAAGAGGACATGGCAAGGACATTTCACATATTAAACATTAATTTGGTTTCACACATGCATCATTTTTTGCAACTGGGTGAAGTTTTTACATGATAAATTGATCATGTAAAAACAAAATTTTAAGATCTCTCCAAAGAGGAGAATGTGGGATTTTTTTAAATTTTGGTGCCTATTGTAATTATTACAATCATTTCAATAATACAATGTCTTCTATTATTTAAAAAAAAAAGTTAAATTAATATCTGATTTTGTTATTCAATTTTCATGTATACAGCAACAGATTTCTGAACTTATGAATGGATAAGTGTCTTAAATTGAGTCCTTGGATTTAGGAGATGGTTTACAGTAGCTCAGTGGTTAGCACTGTTGCCTTGTACTGCCATAGTTGGGAGTTTGAAGCCTTCTGCTGCTTTGTGTGTGTGGAGTTTGCATGTTATCCTTGTGCTCCATAGGTTTCCTCTCACACTTGATTTAAGCCAACTGATGTCTCAGAATTGCTTGTGTGTCCCATTCAGGGTGTATCGCTCTCATATACACTATATGCTGCCTATAGAATTGGTTCCAGGCTCCTGTGTGACCCTGACCAGGATAACTGGTTAGAAAATGGATGGATTCAGGAGATGAGGAAATTGTAGTCAAGACTGAGTTAGATGGTAGGTTTATAAATGAGGGGAATGTGTACCACCTACTAACTACACTTGGATTCTAGTGTATTCATTACAGTTTACAATGTTCAGACATATAGCTTTTAGTTTTTATTGATCCACATCCAGTATACTGTAATGGGATGAATGAAAAAGCTGTTTTTTTTTTTTTGTCTTTACACCGTGTTTTTATTTGTCTAACAGTAGTAATTTTTGCTCTAAAATGGAATATAATATAAGGGTTCAAATGTAAAAATGGCTGTTTCTGTGGTTTGTTTTTATTTAAAAGATAAACTGAAAAAAGAGTCAGAAAGCATGCCTAGTTGGGTATAGTTCAGATATTTAAGGTTAAATTAAAAACAACAAAAATAAAAAAATCCGGAAAATTCAATTGTATGTGTCAAGTATTTTTGCACTAAGTCGAGACGTGGATTTAAAAAGACACGATAAAGACATGATTTTGGAGGAAAGAAATACTTAAGTGTAAATTCTTCAAGTGAGAAGGTAAAGATTAACCTGGAAGGAATGTTTTGTATGAGTGTAAAAATTGAACGGGTTAAATTATTAAAACGTGAGAGAATCTGAAGCACTTCTTGCAGGGTTCATTTACTGTATATGATCATGCGTATGATGTGCAAAGGAAACAAAACACAACACTGCAGGGAGAGCTTCGATTTGCATCACTGGCATATGTAGTTTAGCCGGCAACTTCGCAACCCCCCCCCCCCCCGCGCAGTACTGCGCATGCGCGCGCCTGCCTACTCTGCGTTAGCTTTCAAGACGCTCGCGAGCATGTATATGTTATCTACGGCGTCGCGTTATATTTGCTCGCCTATTAACTTAGAAAAAGCAGAGGGGAAAAAAGATTAGTTCTTGGCATTGTATAATACCTCGTTTTTTGTAATATCCGAATCTCCCCTATGTTGGCGGACGTGTTACGTATGTTATTTTGTCACTGTAAAATAAAGTTTAAACAGCGTTTTTAAAAAATAAGAAGACCTCGACACTAAGAGTTTGTGACACTTTCGCTAGTGGCGGTAACAGTTGATGAAGCACTGGGAATCCTGAGAGATATGGTGTTGTGGGAGATTTAGTGCGCATGCGCATTTTTGGGGGCTCTTTTGGTAGGGGGTGCACTTTTGGTAGTGACAGCCATGTCCGGCTGTGCGCAGAGGAGGGTCTTCCTTGTCCGGAAGGGGAGGGAGATTTGAAAGTGTTAATAATGAGGTTCGAAAACAAGCCAAAAACGGCGAGATGAGTGTAGCCGGAGTCATACTTTCGGATAGCGGTCAGACCTACCCCGAGAGTGTCCCGCGTAAGGTCCGCTTACTCACTCAGTCCCTCAGCTAATCTGTTAGCAACTGCGGCGTCGCTCGGTTGCTGTGGACGCTAGTAAAGTACCAGGAGGCTGAAGCCGACTGGGGTAGTGTGTCTGTGTCAACAGTTTAGATTGGTGTTCGCTATGACATTTAAGACTTCTTATAATGATATTATTAACATTATTTAATGTTAATTAACACAGGACGGTACGTGTTTACTTAGCTAGTTAACTTGAAGTTGAACGTCAGCATTACTTTGGTAACTGGGAGAGAAGATGGACCTGCAGCTCGAGGTGATGGTGGTGACCAGCATCAAGCGGAGGAAGCCGTGGCCACGGTTCTGTTGGCTTGGACAGGTGAGGAGGTCCACACCCTGTCATCAGTGTGATGATCACCCCTGCGACTCCATGAGCAAGATTGCCCCATGTTAATTCATCGTGTAATGATTTTCTGTCCTGATTCTGTGGGTCAGCCCCCGGTCATACGTTTCCTGTTGTCCTCCAGGAGAAGGAGGCCGTGTTTGTGCTGGATGACACGAGGATCAGCGAGATTAATATGATGTCAGGGCGCACCAAGAGGAAAACCCCTAAACTTCAGCCACTTCTCCCCAGGGTGCTCACCATGGCAACGTCCCAAAATGGTGCTGAATGGCCCTGAACATGAGATGGGGGGGGTTGTATTGATAGTCATGTGGTCCTGAACCTATGGCAGTGATTTCATGGTTGTGTTGGGTGCAGGTGTCTGGCTGGCTGGCCTGCTGTTCTCTGGAGAATTCTTTTTGTGGAACAAGGACCGGGATTTCATCAAGACTGTGGCCCCAGTGCCTGCTGTGTGTGAGATGGTCGCCGCAGCTCGAGGTAACTACCTGTGTGAGCGTGTCAGGATGTAGAGGTCCACTGCAGAAGCGGTATGACTGTGTCAGGTGACCCTCTTGTGCACATGTGTTTTTGTGTGCTTGCCCATATACATCTTCCCAAACGTGTATGTTTGCACTTTCAGATCGATCCGTGAGCCTGTCCCTTCTGGTTTCGGGGGACGGCCAGCGGCTGCTGCTAGTTGCCCTGACGGTGCAGGCCTTCCTGTGGGAATGCGTCGACCCACGGGGCCTTGGGGGACTGCGGGACGGTGAGGTCAAGGGACGCTGGGCCGAGATCCTGGCTCCCGAGTCCTCCTCCTTGCCCTTGCCAGCAGATAAAGAGGCATGCTTGCATGGTGCCTTCATTCAGGGGGAGGTAAGGGGCACCCACTAACCAGACACGGTGTCCTCCTGGTGGTGTGGATGATTCGGTTTGACAATGAACCTGTCCCCTGCCGTCCCAGGCTGTAGGGGACTGTTGCTTGTGTGCATTCACCTTTATCTCGGGGGACCAGCTGAGCGTGACCTTCATGAAGATCCGTTGGGAGGAGGCCCCTGAGTGCCAGCTCAGGTGAGGGACCGGGGACGTGGAGATCTACTGTCACCCTGGGGGTGGGAATTCTGACAGGTGCCTGTCCTTTTAGTCCGCTGGGGTACAGTGTGCGCTGGGCCACTCAGGTGTACCCGCTGTCTGGCCTCTTGCCCCCATGTCGACCTGTGAAGTCCCGGGGGGCCCTGCTGTGTGTCCTGTCACCCGACGGCCTGCTTTTAGCAGTGGTCCTGAACCAGAGGGACCCCAGGGTAGGTCGAACGCCAGGCAGAGACTCGAACTGGCCAAGGTGTGGCTTTACAGCCGTATCACATGGCCTTGGATCAGTGTCTAACCACGCTGCTGTCTGTCTGCAGGCCACACAGGTTCTGTTCATTAGCACTCAGAACCTGGTGTCTGTGCCCAGCTGGCTGGGTGGCTGCGGCAGCAGAGACCTGGTCATCCCCGCTAAGTATGTGAGGTGTGTGCTCTTTGTTTATTTATTTGCTTATGTATTTTTGGGGAGGGGGGCTTGTCTTATGGCTCCTGGTGATGGAGTATCTGGCCCCGTAGGTCATACTGGGTGGGGGATGTGAGTTGGAGTGCGGGGGGACTCTACCTGGCCTGTGTGCTCAAGAGGGGCTCCCTGCTGCTGCTGGCACGGCTTGGGGGGCTCCTCTCCCTCTCCACCTCTGGGTGCAGCGTTGAGTTTGGTCCGGCCCACTTCTTGCCCCTTCATCCACTCGTCAGCTACAGGTGGGCCCGTCATGCGCGTGTACACACACACACACACACACACACAAAGGAATGCTCCTCCCTAGCAGGTTATTCACCAGAACTTCTCTACCTTTTCTCTTTTAGCACACTCATGTGGAATGGGGGGGCTAATCCAGTATATCTTCTTCTGTCGCCCTCCCCAGACCCCCCCTGCCCCAGGACGGCTCCCCACCCAGTTCCTGTGCCTCCGCTCAGGACGTCTTGCGTCAGCGGTACTCCGTGTCCTGGCACCCCCGCCTGGCCTGCCTCATTGTGTCCGACGGCTACACTGCGACCGTGCTGCATGTCCCACGCCCGTCCTCCCCGGCCTCGCTCATCGGTGCCCTCCTGCTGGACGCCACTGAGGCCCTGGAGGCATTTCGCCAAGCCGCTGCCAGCTCTCAGGGGGTAAGTGGGCATCCCGCCCCCAAACACGCGGCCCAGTCTGAAATGGCATCCTTGCACTCATCTTCCTTGTCTCCAGGCTGAGGTGAGGGTTCAGCTGGAGTCCTTGTCTACGCTGAAGCTGACGTCCAGCCTGCAGGAGCTCCGCCAAGGCGACACACTTCCCTCAGACCTGCCTCGCTTCCTGCAGGGAGACGGGCTCACTTGTGACCCTGGCGAGTCATACAGACCGGGCCAGGTCAGTCTGCGTTCGGAATCGGGCCGTTCTCTCTGTCCTCGTGCTGAAGAGTCTCCTCTGCAAAATCCATTCAGCTCTGGGCCTTGTCTGACACTCTCTGCAGATGCCTGCTGAGGAAGACTCTGATGATGAAGTCAGCCAGCTTCCAGGTCCATGCTCTGAGGCAGAGGGGCGACTGGAGTTCGCCTCCATGTTTGACACCCTTCATGCTTATCCCGATCAATCTCATGATCTTGGTGAAGTGGAGCCGGAAGCCCCGCCCCTGCTGGTCAAGCTGTCACATGCCCGGAAGAGCCTGCTGATGGCCTGGGCTCTGGGGGTGTCACTGGGGGGTGCCGTGGAGCAGAGGGTTCGTCTGCTGCGGTATGCGGTCAGCTGTGCCATGCGGTACGCTGCTCTCCTGCATATTGCCCCTTTCCCAGCATCCCGTGGGGCTGAGATATTGCAGGACACCTGGCTGGCTCGTGTTCTGCACCTGCTGCGGACTCTTTTCTCCCTTCTGTCGTGGGACACGCCCTGTGTGGGTGGGACCAGCTGTTTGGGCGTGGCAGTGGAGCTGACTGAGCAGATGGTGCACATGGTCCTGTCCCCTGAGGGTGGCAGTGCTGCTCCATCCTCCCACACCCTCTCCACGGCCCTGCAGGTTCTCAGCTTGGCCTCTCAGAGTCTCGACCAAACCTACTGGCTCCCTCAGAGAAGCTGCTACAGCCTTCTTGTGCACCAGGGAGATCCTGGTCATTCTGTTCCCCTCGATGTCTTCTCTGTTCCACTGCTGAGGGAGGAGGTAGAGGAGAGGGACCCCTTTCTGAGGTTTTCTCAGAATGCTCAACTCGTGGGACGGCAGCCTTCAAAAAGGTTTGTCTGTGATGATTTTTCCTACAGTTCTTTTTTCTCTGTGTTTTTTTTATTGTCCCTGCACAAATTACACCTTGAAGAGGGTGCCGGCTTGTACTTGTATTACGTGAAGTTTGGCCTCAGTTTTAGTAATGCTGCCGCCTACAGGTTGCTGAGGGTGTGGCAGAACTTGTACACAACGGCACAGCAGTATGCAGATGAGATGTGCTCCCTGAAAGGACACCACATCTGTGAGGAAGAACGGCAGCATGTCAATGACGTCCTGAGCCAGGTGCACCAGGTCTTGCAGGCGGCCGGGAGTCGGCTTGACGGTGGCCCCTCACTGCTCAGGGTCACGGGTGCGAATGCTGGAGATATTCTCTTCGCTTTCTCAACTCACGTGTTCAGGTCATTCACGGGGCTGGTCTCCATGCTTACAGGGGAGCAGCACTTCCTGAATGGTTCATATGCGGATGGCATCCAGGTGTGGGCTGCAGAGCTGCTAGCACAGCGGGATGGAGGTATGGCGGGCAGAGGTGTTTTACCCATTAAGGGCCATTGATTGCTTTCAGCCACTCATGCTCCCCTACACCCTGGCAGGGCCTCGCAGCTGTTTCCTGGAGACCCGGTACTGCCTGGCACTGCTCTACGGGCTGCTCTTCCAGTACCAGCTGAAGGAAGCCCAGGGGTTTTGTGACCAGCTGGTGCATAGGCTGCTCCGTAAAGCCGGGCTGGAAGACGATGAGCAAGCCCATAGCGGCGGTGAGCCTTGACTTCCTGCGAGGGCATGTGCTCGTCCTCGTCGCTGTGGTTAGTAAAAACAAAGCTTTTAATCTTCACGCAGATGCATTGCCCACTGCACGGCTGCTGCAGGTGAACTGCGAGGCCATCTATGCTGTAGTGCAGTCGCTGGGTAGGTTCATGGCCGCCTACTTCACCAACCAGGCCCTGGCCATCATGCCCCCCCACTGCGTGGAGGTTCTGCCCCCTCTGCACTTCCCTCCAGGTGGGTCTCTCTTTCGCCTGCTTCCTGGATGCACACACTCGTGCATGTGTGTTCGTTGTCCATGTGGTCACGTGTGCATGCAGCCCGAGACCGGAGGCTAGTGCCCCTGTGTCAGCGCTCTGTCACAGAGGCCGTGCGGAGTCAGGAGCTGTCGGGCGTGTGGACCGTGGGTTATGCCCTGGACCTCCTCCTCCTGGGTGGGCTTCTTCCTGAAGCTGTGTGGCTCGCCCGCCGCCTAGGAGACTGGAAGACGGCTGTGTCTCTGGGTCTGGCTTACGCCACCTTCTGCAGGGACCGAATTATCCTCACGGGGTCAGTGTCCCTGTCTGAGTGGGGTGGGCTTCATCTCCGGTGACCTTCCTTTCTGTTGATGTTCACCATCTGCTCGCTGTCGCCCCCAGGCTGCAGTGGAAGGAACTGCATATGGCAAAGGAGCTGACCCCTGGAAGCATATTGCAGGAGCAGCTGGAGTCTGTGCTGGGCATTGATGGACCATGTGGCACAGATGGTGAGGCTTACGAAAGCATCACAGGTGGGTGATCAAGGGGAATGGCTTGCAAGGGTTAGGCATGAGTCTGGCTCTGAGCCTCGGGTCAGTAATCACTGCTGTTACTGTATGTCCGCCTATCTCAGGTTACCCAGAGGAGGATGGCAATCTGGTCCGAAACTCGGCGCGGGACCTCCTGAGGGCAGCGGCCGTGGCGGGGCTTGACGTTTTGTCGCAGCCGCTGCGCCGGCTGACAGACCACACCAGGGCTTTGGCGTCTTGCCTGCCAGGACTGGTGCCCACAGGGGTGTACCTGCCTGCGCCACCACTCTACTGCCCCCAGCCCGCCCTGGACGCAAATGTACGTGCATGTCCTCAGCGCGCACACAGAGTCACACGTGTATGAGTGTTGGTACTTGCACGTGTCCTCTCACTTGCTTCCTGACCTTACACTCCGTGTTCCAGGAATCAGTGGCAGACGGGCTGCAGGCCTCTGAGCAGCAATCCCGGCTGCAGGTGTCCGCTGTCTTGCAGAGGGCACTGCTGCTCCTGCGGGCTGCTCGCTGCTGCCTACCTGCCGCCCAGTGGTACATGGCCCAGCTGCACCGCTGTCGTCGGGTGTTGCGGAAGGTACAGTGGCATGAAACATTAGAGCTGGTTAAAAACAAAGAGTGGTAGTGTGTGAGACGTGTGTAGGGTGAATGATTTAGCCTGACGGTAGAGCTGTTATGCAGCAAACAAATTTGTCTTAACGTGTCTGCTTTTATGGAAAATGCTGTTTGTTGACTCGTTAATTGGTAGACGGTTTAACTCTTCTGTGCCCAGATCCGACAGAAGTGTCCTGAGACTGCAGTCAAGTCCTTCCCTGATGGACTCAAGAAGTTCCTCTCTCCCGACGGCTTTTTCATGCCAAGGAAGGGATGCCACGGAGACAGGCTGAACCATTCGGTAGTTGTAGAGATGATAAGTAAGACACCTGTGAATTCAACCAGCAGAGGCTTATGTGTGTATTCTGTCACCATGGAGACGGTAACCTGACAACCTCTGTCCCTCCCAGCTTGTTTCAGGGAGCTGTGCAGTCTCTGCTGGATGCTGCATGTGCGGGACCAACTATCAGTTTCCTGCAGGAAGTACCAGGCAGCGAGGAATCATGGGACAGGCCCAAAGGTATTTACATGATAGGGAGGAGATCTGAGAGACGTTGGCTGTCTGTGTAAGGTGGAGTCACACTCCTCTCTGACAGGTGGAGGCGTGCTGTGTCTGTGTCTAAGGCAGAATCGCACTGTCCTTTGCAGGTGGAGGCGTGCTGCATGGATGCCCTGTGCTGGGCATGCCGTCTCCTCCCCTTCTCTCGCTTCCTGAATGCAGAAGAGCTCCTACAGGATGTGGTGCTCAGCTTGGTGTCTGCACTGCCCCCTGTCCCCATGGTAACTGCCTCCTCCATGACTGCTTTGTGGGACTGGGTTTCCTTCACCCTTTGACCTACTATGTCTCCATCTCAGGTCGCCCAAGTGCTGTCCCGGGCCTTCCCAGAACAGGAGGACTCTGTGCGGGTTCCCCTGAGGGAGAAGTTCAGCTCCCTGCTACACAGGCTGCAGGGCTGCATGCTGCCTGGTAGGATGTCCTAACCCTGACCTCGACCTTCACCTTTAATGTTAGGATGACTCGAATGGCCTGGTTGGCTGACTGCCTAAAAGGTGTTTTATTGCATTCTCTGGCTTGAATTTTGGTCTCTCTCTGTTCTGACCTAATTTCTCAGAGCGGGAGGAGTCAATGACCGCTCTGATCCAGGAACAGCTGCGGTGGAGCCGACGGGATCGCCGTCGTGTGGCTAAGTACCTCGCCCCCCTGCAGCGCCACCTGTGGGAGAAGGAGGAGGATGACGAAGTCGCCTCAGGGCCTAGCCGAAGCTGCAGCACACTGACAGACGGAGACACGGGTGACCTCGACTCGGAGCCCCTCGAGCCTCGTGTTGGGGGTTTGCATCGGTAAGGGTGTGGTTTGGCAGCCTGCCGTCACTCACGGGATCAGCTGCCTGACTTGACATGGGCTTGTCTGTCTGGTTAGGAACAGCACAGAACAACCTGAGCCCAGGGAGGATGCACCTGGACTGGCTGGAGGCAGGACACCCCGGGCAGGGACGCCAGGCAGCCTGGCCCTGCCTTCAGTTGGGACCTGGGAGTTTGAGCTGGATGATGACGAGTACCTGAGCTTCCTCGTGCTCTTCCTCAGTTATGTGCTAGAGAAGGATGGTGGGGAGGGTGAGAGTCTGGACCCCCCTCTCCTGAGTAGCTACGCTCCCCAGTTGCAGAAGAGTGAATTGCACTCCTTGACGTTTGATATGACGACTACCCTTCGGCGCCGCTGTGTCCGCGATAGGAAAGGGGCTGCCGTGTTCCGACCTGGCTGCTGTTATCAGCTCTCCCCCTATGCCCAGCATCCACACTCCTCCCAGGTACCCACGGCCAGTGTGGACAGCTTGGTGCCACTCTTCCCTGGCCTCGATGTAGGAAAGTCCCAGGGCTTGTTTGGCCTTCACAATAAGGCCAAGAAAAGTGCAGAGTGTACTGACCCAGGACCCCGGAGCAGTTCTGCGGCTTTCCTGAGCCAGCGTGCCTCACTCTGGGTGCCACAGGCAGACCGCTGGCTTTTCGAGGTCCGGCCCAGTGCCGATGTGGACCTGCTCCAAGACCTGGATCCCAACCTGGAGGCACAGTTCCAAGGACTGAGTCGCCTACTGGAGTGGATGATGCGCTGGTCTGACCGGAAGGTGTTGTTCCCCGATCCCTCCCAGAAGAAGGAAGCTGTAGCCATCGGAGACACCAGAGGGGTGTTTATCAGGGTCAAGACCTCTGCCCCTGCAGTCCTCAGTGCCCTGAAACTCCTGGAGATCAGATACAGCGCCGCCCTGCTGGGCACACACATCCAGATGCGCCATGAGTTGCCATTCTCTCACAGTGTATGTTAATAGTAGCCAGATGCTCAAATTGCTAGTGGTTTTGTGGTTTAATTGCCCCTCGTGGGCTACAGCTCCCCCTTCTCTCTCTCTACCTAAGGTCCCACTGACAGAGGCCCCAGTTTTCTCAGTGCTGCAGCCAGAGAAGGGCTGGAAGCCAAAGAAGCGGAGGAGCAAGGACAACTCAGCTAGGAGCCCGCTGATGCTCCCTGACCTGGATACTCAGTTGGGGAAGTTCTCTGGGTGAGCAGTAGGTGGTGGAGTGAGCGGTCAGCATCGACTTGAAGACTGTCAATGCAGAGGACAGACTGTTTATGGGTCGGACTATGGGAGTAAGTCTGTATTCTATTCTGTAGCTTATCTGTGATGGAAGAGGAGGAGCCAGGGGCTGGTCATGCAGAACGGGGCCTCTCACGCCTCTGCCATGACAACAGCATGACCTCTGACCTTAGCATGGCTGAGGAAGGTGAGGTACACATGAGGGTGAGCTGAAATCGTGATAAGGGTCATTTCCTCACTGTGTGCTGTAATGGGCGCTATAAACAAGTGGCACCTTAATGCCTCAGATGATGGGAGCATTGCAGAGCCCTCAGTGACGCTGCAGTCCCTCCACGACCCTGACATCTCCATCCTCGGGACTCCGCTGCCCGAAGATCAGGTGGGTGTGTGCAGAAACAGTCCTGTATGGTGAGACACAAGGGCATGTGGGTGGGGGTGAATGAGTAACAGGAGAGGGGGAGGGGCTTAGCAGATTATGGGTCACCGGACTGCATCCTCATGAGCTACTAAATAATGTGCCTGAGTTGGGTGATCTCAGCGCAGGTTTGTGTCACGTCACCAGTTGTGTTTTACCGTCAGACACTGACCCTGGCTGACCTGGACCGCGACACGCCACGGGTTGAGGCAGGGCGTGGGTCACCCAGAACATTCTGTCGGTGAGTGGAGGTAGCAGATAGCCCTTTGGATGTCGTTTAGGTTAATCGTGCTGCTGCATCGTTGGTATTCATTGTATTACAAGTTGGATATTGTTTGGGGACGGTCCTCGGACACAGGTGAGTCTCTCTGTCTGTCTGCCATAGGGCTGATGATTCAGAGAGCTCTGAGGGTTCTGGGACATCGTGTGGAACTTCAGCTGCTGAGAGACATGGGAGTGAGGCAGGGGTGTAAGTGTCAGTGACCTCTTGCGGGCAGGACCGTGTGTGAGACATCACCTCCTCATAAAGATATCTGCCCCAGCAGAGAGACTCATGGCCTCTCAGGGCCTGGCCCCCGCTCACCAGCGAGCCCTGAGAGCCTCCCCCCTCCCGGCCCCCAGCCAGGGCCTCGAGTGCAGGCCTCGAGTGCCAGAGGGGGCCCGGACCTGGAGCCCCAGCGCTCGGCCATCGTCACGCAGATGCTGCAGGATGAGCTCTTCAGGCTGGTGCAGGTGAACATGGTCATGGGGCTTTAAGAACGTGTTTAGGGGACTCAGTGGTCATAAATCCACTCATTCCTATTGGAGGGGAGCCATGTTGATTAATGTTACATTTTCTGTAATGTGACCAGAAGGTTGGTGGGTCTGAAAAGGAAGTTTTGCACATGAATGCACATGAAATTCATTTGAATTAATCATTTTGAGTGCGAAACGCTCATCCCTGCTGCTTCTCACTCGTTCACACTCGCTTCTGTTCTCTTTCTCCAGTTACAACAGGTCAACTTCATGGGTCTCATGCAAATTGTGGGAATGTCGTTCACCAACCTGCCCCAGGCTCAGCCAAACCTGCCCCTCAACCTGCCCCAGGCTCAGCCAAACCTGCCCCTCAACCTGCCCCAGGCTCAGCCAAACCTGCCCCTCAACCTGCCAAATTTTTCCCCAATCCCGGCCCACTGTCAGTTACCCCTTCCTACAATCCCCCATCCTAACCAGCCTGTTATGTCTGAGCCCAGCCCATCCATATTGCCCCAACCCAGCCTATCTGTTTTGCCCCAGTGCCCTACCCCTCTTTTCCAGCACAGTGTGGCCAGCTCCCAGCCAGTTGCCCAGGTTACAGATGAAGACATTTCAGCCATGGGCGCTCAGCCCAGTGAGAATCAGCAACCTGTGCAGGTATGGAAGGTGGGGACAGTCATGGGGGTGTGGCTCTGGGAGCCTGCTGCTTCTGATGAAGGATATGAGTATTGTGGTGGGGGGAGCCCTGGGGCCATCCCAATGGGAGGTATGAATGTGTGATGGTGGATCAGATTGTATCCTCATGCTTGTATCTCTCTAGGACCCCCCAGTGCATGCAGACTGGTCCCAGACCACTCAGATGGGCCAACATGATTTTATCCAAGCATCCTATGGGCTGCTGAGCACCGTGATTGGCCAAGCCCCCGTAGGCATCCCACTATTGTCCCGGGACGGGCCATCAGCGGACAAGCCTCCAGAGCACACGGCAATCACAGCGCCCCCAGCTGGGCTCCGGCTGCTACAGTTGCACTCCCTTAAGTTGCCTTTGCTACGATTACAGCCTGCAGTGGCCTCTCCTTCCAGCCACCCACCTGCACCCTCGGTTAGAGAGGTGTGGGGTCCCAGCATCAGTCGGCAGGAACCAGCAGTGCCCAAACTCCTCCCGGTGGACCGGACACCCCCAGGCCTGGTGTCCTGGAGTTCCCAGCCCAAACCTAGACCCTCTGACTGGGGCGCAGAACCTCACAAACATGGCCTGTCCCACATTCTTCCCTTACTGCGCTTCCATGCTAAAGCTCCCCCTACCCCCACCTGCCCCCCCACCCCATCTGCGGCATTTCCTGGACTGGGGATTCAGCTGCTGCGGACAGACCCTGAGTTCCGTGTCAAGGTGGAGCGCTCCCCTTATCGACCCATGCCGACCCCATGTCTCATTCCATTAGATAAGCTGACAGCAGGGCCTCACGGAAGCAGTGGGCAGCTTCAACTTCTGACTGTAGACAGGCGTGTGCCTGCCAACACAGCCCTTGACACGACTCCGAGCTCCAGAAAGAGGTAAGGAAGCTGGTTAACCACCTGGGGGTGTCATTCCTAAGGATATAAAACTTGGCAAGCTTTTGAGGATCAGAAGTGTAGTTTTAGACTCTCTGAAGCTGACGGTTACTTACCTGGAAGCTTTTAGAAGAATACTGACCCCCCCCCCCCACACACACAGCCATTAATTTTGTCTGTTAGTAAAACCTCAGGTCTCAAAAGTAGTACTGCCTTTGGTCACCAAGCTAAAGATGATGTGAGAGGAAGAAAGCAGTCATGAAGGTTCTCCATGTGTCACGTCTCAGGCAGAAGAGGAGAGAAGACAAGAAGAGAGAAAGAGGGATTGTGGGATGCACCTTCAAGCCAGAGGACTCCATTGTAATCTGCCCAGCTGAGGTAGGGGGTACTTAAAGCACTAAATGCTGTCAGTGTGGGTTCTCCGTGTGTGTTTTGGCAGAGCTCTCATCTGATGCATTGGTGTTGCCCTTACTGGAGCGCTTTGCCTTCCCAGGTGTGTCCTCAGCCTTCAGAAGAGGCCCAGTCAGAGGTAGCGTTGCAGCAGCTGACTGAGCCCCATCTATGTAAGCCATGTGACATCCATGAGTAATCCCTTTGGTCTTTGGGTCTCTGTTGAGCTCAGTGACATGAGTGACCTTTGTCTCAGTGGCATGTGACCCTGCGCTAACGGGCCAGGACCTGGTGGCGAAGGTTTGGTCCACAGCGGCTGAGCTACACGCCTTTGCCTCCTCCCAGAAGGCTGCCCCAGAACTCCAAGATGCATGCACCAGTACTGACCCAGGTTGGTCCCCCCCTGCTTGTTTTATAGGGCACGGCCCCACCCCACTGCACTGTGAAGGCTCTCTGCTGATTGGTTAGCATGGGGTTGTGGAGTTTGTAATGTTTACACATGCCCGTTTTTGTATACTTAACTACTTTTCACTCTCTTTCCATAGAGCTCCTTCAGGGCTGCAGTCTACTTTAGCCCATCATTTGTCTAATTTTAAAATAACTCACCTGTAGGCGCTGGTCATATGGCATGAATCAGAAGGTTTGATTGGTCTGTCTCTGGTCCCTCTAGTTTCTCCACGCTCACTTGCTGACAAAGCCGTTTCTGCCAAGCTTCCTGCATCTTTGACGACAAACTCAGACAGTAAGTTGTGCCTTTTTTGGCATTTTGTGTGGCATTAGTCACTCTATGCAGAGACCTTGAGCTTAGCTTGGGGGGTGCTAGCGTGCTGGCTGTGAGAGAATACTCTGGACTCGGACGATAATGTGGTGTCTCTAACCAGCAGGTGAAGAGCGGTGGGAAGCCGCGGTTGTTCCACCTGATATCTTCTTGGACCTACGGTTCCCCCAAGAGCCGCCTCATCATGGGCCTGAGACCCAGGAGTCCCCAGCGCAGGCGGAGAAGAAGGTCAGAAAGAGCTCAGGTCTTACGGAGGTGGTGATGTAACACAGCTGTCAATATGGAATAGTGAATACTTCAGTCCTTCTTTCCTCACGCAGGGGGGACGCCGGGATTTCATCAATGTGATCGACCTGGAGGACATGGCCTTGATGGGGGACCTACCCCCCCGTCAGGTCCCCCATGTCCCAGATGGCTCCTGCTCTCCCCCACCTTCCAGTCAGCTTCACCTCCTTGCTGCATCCGTCATGAATGGCACTCTAGCAGAGCTGCCCATCACAGCCTCCCCAGTGATGGAGGCCCCGCCTACCAAAGGCAAGCTTAGCTCAAACTGCTCATCTCATTGTCCCATTATCTCGATCTCTAGGGCTCTAGCGGTAGGATAGTTTTATCTGGGCCCCACCCATACTTCCAGGTGTGTGGTGTCGTTTCCAGAGATATGAGGTAGCCTGGCTTGACTGTAGGTGCCAGCAGCCTATCTTTGAGCCACAGTGCCTGTTCCGTTTTTGAACAGACTCACCATTCCCATGGCCTCATGCCTCACGTCCCCTAATCTGGCTCTTGCCCCCAGGCCCTCTCGTGGGGCTGGCTCCTCCAGCCGTGCCACAGGATGTCGCCACGGTCTCCCAGGCCGGTGAGGTCACAATGGAGGTCAAGCCACCTGCGGGGCGGGATATTCGAGTATGGGGTCAGATGGACAGGCGGGCGATGTCCAGGAGCCAGATGAGGAGCCGCCTGTCAGAGATGGACGCCCAGCTGAACGCACTGCAGAGCATCGCCGACCACATGGACCAGGAGTTTGCCAGCACCAGGATGGTACCCTGTCTCACCCAGTCGGTCCTCCCTTCACTCACACCCCTCCTGCCTGACCCTTCGTGTTCCTGAGCCCCTCCATATCCCTGAAGCCCCACCCTCCCCATACTATTTGTCTGCTCTGTTTCTGATGTCATCACTCACGGATGTTTTACTCACTCAGCTGGTGAGGACCATCGACAAGCTGGTCCCGTTCAGCTGTGATCCTCTTCTGGACCTGGATACTGAGCCCAGCAACACGGTCACAGGTGGAGGTGAGGCAGGACACTGGCTCTTGGACTCGCCCTTTGCGACGTGGTGTTTCAGGGTCCGGCATTGAGCAGCCTCCTCCTGGCCTCCTGTGTCAGTCTCCAGAGCGAGTCGGATCCCGAGCCCAGCAGACCTGGTCGAGGACCATCACCAAGACCACGGGTCCAAATCCAGTTTTACCACACCAGCTTTAAGTTCTGTAGGCCCACGGAAACGGTTTCTCTGCACTCCACCGTCTGCTGCTGTGGACAGCACCACCCTCCTGTCTCCGCCCTCCCTGCACGGTACCCCTACCGTCTTTTTTTAATTTGCTTGTGAGCAATTTGAAAGCCTGCCAGTGTAAACTGCCACCTTCGGGATGGGAAAACTCCCGAAGGACACGTAAAGACGGTACACTGGAAATCTACAAGCGTCTGTCTGTAGTGAGAAACCTTAGGCGATTAAAGCACCGACACTGTGGCTCATGGTTACCCTTACCTGTTCACCTGACACCGGTCAGGCCCGACTCGCAAGCTGACACCCTGTTCTGGAAGGTTCCTTGGAGCTCGCGCATCACGGAAAGTGTGTTAGCTGGGCTTGTCCACTCGTCAGCTTCACGTTCGCTTGGCTCATGCTCCTTTGCTCAGCTATTCATTCTGCTGTTTCTTCCTGCAGACTTGAGTGCTGTGGCGACAGGCCCTGGACGGTAAGTGAGCTCCTAGTTATGGTATGGCGTGGAGAGTTGGACTACAAGGGTACTGCCGCTTGTTGCCCTGACCGCCTCTCTTTACCGCCAACCACCAGACGGGCAGAGGACTCTCTGGAGCTGTCAGGGCTCAGTGACGTGGCTGACATCCTGAGTGACCTGCTGAGAGACGGGGCCATGTCCATTTCGGCCCTTGGTCTGACCCCCGCCCAGGCTGCCAAGCTGAGCCGGTATGGGCCAAGAGACAGACCGGCTGTGTCTGGGATCACTGGTAAAGCAACAGGTAACGGGGCCCTGCTCAGATACTGCGGCTTCACCCACAGCCAGGGGGCTCCACAGGCAAGTCAGACAGAGGAAGAGCGGCAGGAGTTGCGCACATGGATGAGGAGAAAGCAGCGAGAGCGGCTCGCCGAGTACCGAAGGCAGAGGGAGGAGCAAATGGAGCAAGAGCGGCAGCCCTTCAAAACCAGTGCAGCATCGGTGAGAGTGCCACATGGCTCAGGAGGCGGGGTCAGGGTGGAGATGAAAGATGCCCAGGGTGGGGCTGTATGGACGCCTTTAACATGAGTGACTATGGCGGTAAATTAAATACCACAGCAGCTTTTTATTTCAGCCATTTGTTTTTTTTCATTGTACCTTTTCTTCGCAGAAGCCGACATCCAGGGATATTATACTCAGCCAGAAAGCCAAGGAGAAGAAGGACAAGTAAGATGGGATTTGTGTGTGTTGAAACCGTTGAACACAGAGAACGGTGCCAAGTAACCAAGCCACCTTCTCATGTCATGTGATCCATCTTTGTGCTCAGAGCAACCCTACTGCAGCACCACAGTCTGAGAACTCGAGAGGCCTGCAGCCTAATGGCAGAGCTGCTCGCGGCTTCACAGGCCCTACCCATCTCGTCTCTGGCTCCGCCCCCAGCTCAGAGCAGTTCGAGTACCAGGTTTGCAACAAACTGGGTTCATGACTGGCTGTTTGACAAGTGGAGGGGGTGATGCTTGTGTTTATTTGCAGTGGTATGTTTTAGGGCGGGGCTGCAAAGCCGGAGTAAGTCTTCAGGAAGAGCAGGGAGGAGCCGCAAATCCCCAGTAGGCCTTCGCTCCCTGTCGTCCCCAGGAAGATTGCCTGAAGCCCAGGACTCACGGGCGAGCAGGCTAGGACTACATAGGCCTGGTGGGTTTCGGGGTCGGACACACAGGAGTATTCCAGAATCTCTCAGCTGCCCCCACAGGTCGTCCTGTTCGGGCATCCTTTGAGAAATTAACTCAGACTTGCTTTGGTCTTTCCGGTATGTTCCTGTTTCTGGGGTGGCAGCTAAAGCTCTCCCCAGTGACCGCCTCTCCCAGGTGACCCGACGGGGCATGCTGACACGCACGAGGGAGATCCCTGGAGTGCAGGCTGTGGTCCGAGGCAGGCCGAGACAGGCATCCCGGCCCCGTAGTGTGGAGACAGCCGGGGGAGAGCGAAGACCTAGCAACGGTCCCATGGAGATGGAGGAAAGGGACGTGCTGAGCCCCTGGGACCCCCCGCCGGAGATCCGTCAGCTCCTGGAGCTGGAGAGCCAGGGCTGGGGACAGGTAGACTCAGAGTGCCGTCCCTTTAGCACATGCAGCTGCACAGATAGACTGCTTCCTGGTGTTGTTATCTCAGTTCTGCAGATGATGCCACACGTATTGCAGTTGAATATTGCGTGGACTCTGTCTCCGCAGGGCCTCTGGAGGGACACTGGAGCTGAGCTGGACAGCTCATCGGAGAGTACGGGAAGCATCCTCAGCAAGCTGGACTGGACCGCTGTGGATCACTTGGTGGCTGGAGAAGGCTGGGTCTGACAGGCCGTACCCCACATAATCAGTGAATTTATGCATTTCCCATGGGTTTTTATACATGCTATTTATTTAATAAACTTTATGTAAACCATTCTTGTCTTATTTTCATTCATACTGAAAAGGTTAGTGACTTTTAACATGACACTATCATAGGCTGCCACCTTTCCAGCAAGTTAGTATCAAATTCCTGCCCTGGTTCACTGCAAGTGAAGTAATTATGATGTGGGAACTTGTAAAGGTGACTAGAGTTCTGCTGTGATAGGCCATACAAACAAAAGGGGACCTCAATTACCCAACATCAATACCCAGCCTCACTAATGCTGCTTTGGCTGAATGGCAGAAAATCCCACCAACGACATTCCAGCATCAAATGGAAAGTCTTTCCAGAAGAGGAGAGGTAATTATAGCAGCAAAGGGAGGACCAACTTCCTGTTTATACACTTTGTTTTAGAATAAGATAGATTCCAAAGGTAGGTGCATGCATACTGTAGGAGCCTAAATATGCTTATGACGGCCATTTATTGGGGAAAAAGTAATTATAATTTGATCTATATTTTGAGATGCATACGACTTATTTAGAAAAGAGGGAGCCACACGATCCTTTGACCTTTGTCTCATGTCTCATATTTTGTGCTGAATTTTGTACCTCATATTTTATGGAATTCAAACTTGGATATAAATGACAATAATCATATCATCGAGTTGTCTCTTGAATCATCAATTAGCGAACCTATAGGGAGAGAGTAAAGCGTCGACCATAAGGCTTCTTCATAACTGGAACCTACACATACTAAGGAAATTTGAATAAAAGTGTTGAATGAGCTAAAGAGCGTACAGTTCACCCACTGACCACCAGGTGGCAGTGGCCTCTCCTGCCTGGATCCTTCTTCTGAGTCGAAAGTGTTTTGTGTGCAGTTTGTCTCCTGGCCACTTGGCGGCAGCAGCCTTGTGCGCTGCAGGCGTGTACAGCCTGGTTCCCTCTTCGCAGCGGTTTAGTTAACAAACATCCTGGTTGGGCGGTGTGAGCTTCGAAAACATGGAAAACAGCAGTGCTGGAGATGGTAAACATTTCGCTTCGCTTTCATCTCCTCGTTTTCTTTACTCTCGCTTTACCATGCTCATACACCATATCACCTCTTTTACTGGCTGTTTAGCTGCTCCAGACATTAACGATATTGCCGTTCGGCCGCTGTGGGGTCTGGACGGTTCGTTTTTGAGGTGGGAGGCGATCAGGTTGCGAAGTTGACTCTGTTAAGCTGTACTGTATCCACACACACTCGCCGAAGGCTCCACACACACCGAATGACATGTTCATCTGTGCAGGACTCCCGAAAGCAGGTCCTCTAGTTAAAGTGTTAAACCTGAATCCTGAATGCAGGGAACTGTCTTCAGCATCTGTCCACATCCAGATCCTGAAATCGGTTCAGCTGTAGGGTTATGTTAAACCCGCTTTCTGGCTCACCCCCCCCCCCCGGTCGTGTCTGGCTCTTTATTGTGGTTAATGCTTTTTAACACAGTTTTAAGACTGCAGTCAGGCATGGCTGAAGTAGTGAGTACGTTAAGTGGTTGTTTTTCCATACAGATGTCTGATGTCTGTTGGATGGATAACGCAGTTGCTGCTGTGCTTTCATAGGTGTGAGCTGAAATGTGAACCCCTGCACTTGTCTTTCCTCAGCTTCAGGGGACGCCGGCAATGATGCTGACATCTCAGCTGTTATGGGCTTCTCCGGCTTCGGTACGTCAACTTCTTAGCCTTTTCAGAATTTAATCATGAAGCCATCATCTGGGGAAACTGCTGTAACTTTTGTTTTGATACATTTTTGTTCATCCAGGGAAGAAGGCTCGCACGTTTGACCTGAATGCGATCTTTGAGCAGACACGGCGTACGGCCATTGAAAGGAGTCAGAAAGTCCTGGGTGAGCAGTCCCTGTTAGTCAAGTCTATTGCAAGGTAGAAATTTTAGTAATGATATTAAGCGAAAGGAAAATAACTCTTTGGGTCTGCATAGAAGTCTGTCTGCAGGTCACTGACTTGCAGCTGGATATTTCACTGTGACAGTTTCTGTTAATTCCCACGACAGTTGGTTTGTGTGCAGCCTGTGTGTATTCCTGTACATGCGTGCATTCCCATACATGTGAGAGTGTATCTAATGATTGTGTACGAATGCACACACATGCTGCTCAGAGGAGAGAGAGCGGCTGGAGGCAGAGCAGGAGACGGCAGTCGGCTCGGTGACCAGGTCTGGGCCCAGTGGAAGCACACCTCCTACCACAGCCCCCAGGTGAGGCACCCCCACCTCTTTACTGGCCTGTGTGAGTGCACCGTTTATCAGCAGTTCCCCTTTACTGGTGCTGACAGCCATCCTGTGGTTTTTTTTTTTTGGTGTAACGCCTCTGTCTCCCAGCAGACACAAGCAAAATGAAGAGAACAGCAGCTCAGACTCTGGCTCAGACTCTGACTCAGACTCCCAGCTCATAGGTCCCCCAGCACCCCCTGGGGCAGGTGTGGACGGAGATGGGGGTATGGATGAGAGTGAGGAGGCTTTAGTGGGACCCCCACTCCCCCCGGGATATAGTGGGAGCATGGCAGATGATGATGATGAGGATGAAGACGAGGATATGAAGGATGAAGAGGAGGATGTAAGTTGAACAGTCTAAAAATATCACTGGAGTTTTCGGTGCAGAGGATTTTGGGAGGGCTCTTTTTGGAGCAGACTTGCATCCACTCCTCCTCTCAGCCATGCCTGTTTTCTGTCTCATCACTGTGGTACGGAAATGCCATAGTTCACCTGTTTTTGCGTTGAGGTTAGAGCCCGATTGCCAGTGCACATCGGGTGTCCTGACATGTTCCTCCACAAGGGGGCAACAAAATACCAAGACTTTGAAACACAGTTGTTCTGCGTGTTTCTCCGATTCACATCTGTAGGATGCTTTGGCTCACGATGTTGATCTGTAGCAGCAGGCTGACTGTGTGGAGCTGTGTGCTTGGAGTGTGGCCTATGGGCAACACTGGCAATGGAGGCCTACACCCACCTCTGCTCTTTTTAGTGGAAACTTGACAGTTTAGTTCATGATCTGTTTACACCACTATCCACAGAACCCACTGAAGAAGATTCCGGACACCCATGAGATCACCTTGCATCATGGCAGTAAGATGGTGGGTGTCAGCCTGGCCCCTCCCCTAGGGGGCTCTCTCTCTCTGGTTTCATTCGGCAGCATTGGCATTATGCTCTGTGGTGTTGTACGTTCTTTGGTGCTGATAGTAGCATCAGTAAGATCAGAAGGAGATGCAGCTGAGTGCTGATTAGATGTTGGGTATCTATCCTCTCTCCTGGTCCAGGTTTCAGCCCTGGCGCTGGATCCTTCGGGGGCCCGACTGGTAACTGGGGGATATGACTATGAGGTGAAGTTCTGGGATTTTGCTGGCATGGATGCATCTCTGCAGGCCTTCCGGTCATTGCAGCCCTGCGAGTGGTGAGTTTCCCTGTGGAGGGTGCCATTTAACCCCCCATTTTGATGGGAAGTGGTGGGTGGCTTGGACAAGTCTGGCCCCAATGTGGATCACTGTCGAGCTCTTGGGAGTCAATGAGCCGGGCAGTACCAGTACTCCTGGGTCAGACGGGCAGAACTACATGCACATTAGTGTGACAGAGATGCTGGTGGGAGTCTTAATGGACCGTGCTATGTTTACTGGAACCCCATGCTCTGCCTGGGTGCGGGACTCCCCTGGAGGGGGTGGTTCCCTGGGATTCTGGCAGAGTCACACTGGGGAGCACAGGAACAAGCACTGTGTACACAGCTGCCAGGGTGTGCTGTTACTCTGGGGTGGGCTCAGGGCCGAGTGTATGTGTTGTGGTACTTGGTGATGGTGCCAGTGGTAACTGTTCTCCTATCTCAGTCACCAGATCAAGTCTCTTCAGTACAGCATCACTGGTGATGTCATCCTGGTGGTGGCAGGCAACGCCCAGGCCAAGGTGCTGGACCGGGACGGCTTCCCGGTTATGGAGTGCATTAAAGGGGACCAGTACATCATAGACATGGCCAACACCAAGGTAGGCAGGTGCTGAAAGCACTGTGAGGTCACCCAAGCTTTCACTGAAGTTTTTCAACCTCCTAGCCAGCATCTTTAACTACAGCACTCACTGACCCATTCCTGCCACTGCCTCACTCTGGGCTGATGCAATTTCTGCACCTGCTTCTGCCTGCCTGTTACACATGGGGATATCTGGGCTAGCAGATTGTAGCGGCAAGGTTGATAGTCCAGTCGCGTGGTTGACAAGTACTGCTGTAGCATACACCAGATAGCTCACACTGGGTGATATACACCGGCTATAACAGAAGACTAGCGCCCCCTGCAGGCTCTGCACACACTAATGCCACTGAGAAATTAGTTAGGCTGGCTGATGTGACGGTGACTGTGCACCTTAGTGTGGTGATGGGGTTGTTCCTAAGCTCAGAAACAGGCCCCTGGGTTTGAGAGCACGAGCAATGCATTCTGGGAGAGACTCCCCTCAGTTTCTCCAGCTGGCTGGCCGTCTGGGAGTTTGCCTGTTTCTGTTTAGTCACTGTTAATTTGCGCTCTTGTTCCATGCAGTATAGCGGTTGTTGGTGAAACGGCGGTAATTTAAGGTCTCCTGTGTACAGTGACGGTCTGAAGCCGCCAGCTCGTCTTTCTTTAGGCAGCGTTTGTATCTCTAAGGAGACGCTTGAGCGCCGTCCTGCCCAGCGGCCGTCCCGCCTGTTTGTTGGGATATCCGAAGCTCGAGCGGCAGCACCTGGTCGTGCTCAGCGGTGGTCTAGATGTGAAACCTTTGCCTGGACCCCGCTGGGCTTGGCCCTGGCTTTACTGGCCGTCCCGCTGCCCCCCCCCCCCATGCCACCAGCCCCCGGTTCCTTCTGCTTGGGGAGCCCCTTATTGAAGTTATTTGTTACGGCTGATGCTCTTTTGAGCTTCCATTGCTGTGGTGTCACGCTTTTCAGGGTGCTGAGCTACGGCTCAGTGGCATCACTCAGTGGGCGGTGAGGGGGGGGGGGACAGACTTTTTTATGGTACCACCTGACCTCAAAGCCCCTCACTCTCCCGCTGCTGCTGAAAGTGGGCCCCCTCCAGGTAACCTTGTATCCATCGCTGAGAAGTGCTGAGGTTTCAGCTCCGCCTGTTTCTCAGATTCTGGCTGCTAATTGGTCCTTTGCGCCATAGGGTCACACAGCCATGCTCAACAGTGGCTGCTGGCATCCCAAGATCAAGGAGGAGTTTCTCACCTGCTCCAATGACGGGTAAGTGGGGGTGAAACCCGCCTCCTGGCCCAAGCACAGCATGTGCGTCTGTGCTGCCAGTCGGGCAGGTGAGACAGCCATGTCAGTGTTCCGTGCCGATGTAGCTGTGCTGCATTTTAATCTGTGTGGGGGCTGTATGCTGCACTGCAATTCCTGTGAGAGCTACTCTGAAAAATGACTGGGACAGGAGTGAGATGAAACACCTACAGTCTTGGGAGTGATTAGTGTCATCGTGGCTTAAGGCAGTTTTATCTTTAAAAATCGCTATTTTATCCAATAGCTGTCAAAACTGACCGTTTGGCCTGTTTATGAAACTCATTTTATGTTCTTGAATTTGGCTCTTCTCAGTCCCTGGCTGCCTGCAGGGGGCAGCAGTGCACAGTTGATGGGGAGGGACTATGTTATCATAGAGAGAGCTTGCGCCCTCCTCCTGCGGAGTTCCTATTATGATCCCGCCCACAGTCCCATGGCCTTTCTGGCCTGCTTTCCCCCTCCCCGTCGGGCCTCCATTCACAGCCTGGGACCTGCAGGAGGTGGCTTGGCATGGTTGGGAACAGGGGTTTGTCTGTTCGCATCGGCTTTGTCTTCTCTCCTCCTGAATCGACTGTTTACCATTTTAAGCCAGTTAAGCGAGCAGTCTCCCTGGGGAGTGGCGCTATGGAAACGGTGTAGCCATAGGCGAGGAACAAGGGCACCATTCAGATGGTGACAGTCTCTGTCCCCCCACCCCCTGCAGCAGGGGGTTACTGAGAAAGCGCATCAGTGTGTGTGGGTAGGCCTTTCGGGTGGTCTTGGGTGGGGGGTCCTCCATCAGTGGACCTGGTCCTGGGTTGAAGTCCTGGTCTCTTTCTGACGAGACTGTTGGTGGCATGGGGGGGTGCTCTGTGTGCTACTTTTTACAATAAAGTTAAGTCAAGCGTTACTGGCTTCGCTGGAGGAGGAGCGGTTTGGGGGGCTTGATTCATGGGGGTCTGTCGTCCAGCACTGCATTCTGACAGAGCGGCAGCTTCTTTCTTCTTAGCCACCTGCTGTCTTCTCATCATCTTGTGTTCCTCTCTGACACTGCTGAGGTCTCCCAAGACGTCTGAAGTCTACACAGTTCGGTTAAGAAATATTCATAAACACACTATGCCTTCCGTACACCCTCTGAATTTTTATTAAAGACTGTATTTACTGAATTTTAAAATGTCCTTTTATATTTTGTGGTCTATGAAGTCCCCCTTTGGTTTGTCCTCTCTCGAGGTGAGGAGGAATGTACTTGAAGTTGAGATTATGGGATGTCACTATAGTGATAGATGGTTTTTCTCCCCTGGATCTGAGACCTACATAGCTTGAAGACAAGCGATTTATCGAGATGAATCGGGGATCGGCGAGCCATTAACCACCACTGCTAGGCTCACTGGCACGCTGCAGCTGTGACACTGACTCGCTGCCCCCTAAACAGAATGGACTGTCAAATCTTGTAATGGACTCGGGGAGCCCTCTTAAATTCTCCATGGCCCTTATGGACCTGATGCTGGGAGGTGGCTCACATTTTGGGTGCTAAATGCCAACACGTAACGGAGATAATACTAGACGCGGTCGCCTGTGGGACCACCGCTCAGCTTGCCGGAGGGGGGGTCGTCTCACAGCTGCAGAGCTTGGAGCGATGGGTGACTTGACTTGGGCGCTGCCTGGTGAAAAGGAATGTGTCACCAGTGAAGTGTCTGCTCGAGAGAGATCCACCGCATTTTGAAAAGAGATCCAGTGTTTTGGAAAGAAAGATCATTGTCAGATGAGTAGGCTTTTCAGCAGTCAAGGTGAAAGGGCAGACGCGTGTGACACCGGAACAGGTGCTGCGGACAGCTGTGCAGACAGCTGGCGGTCGCTCCTCGGATGAAGGTGATGGCCTCAGTCTGCCGCAGTGGGCCCAGCCTCTGACACACACTCTGCTGGTCCATGTCACTATGTGGTGCCAGCCTGGACACTTATGTTTCCAGCAGCTAATCCACTCCCTATGGCCAGAGGCTGTTTCATGCCCTGCCAGTATGATACCCCGAAGCCCCACCTTCTGGGGGGTCGGCTCTGCTGGGTGTTAACTTGGAATGATGATGATGTTGGCATAGATGTTCAGGGACTGCCTACCTTCTCAGGTCAGAGTGTCCAAAGTTGATCAGATTCTTGGCCCCTGGCTCCTAGGCCAAAGGCTCTGTCCCTGTATACGCACCCCCCCCCCCCCCCCCCCCCCCCCCCCCCCGCCCCCCCCGCGTCCGCGTTCTCTCTCTTTCGCCGTCATCTTTGGCCCCGTGGGGGCTG
>JAACJT020000095.1:14650132-14660407 GCA_009936485.2 Gymnarchus niloticus | reverse complement strand
GGAGGACAGGGCGGCCTGGCGTGCTGTGGTCCATGGAGTCGCAAAGAGTCAGACACGACTGTGTGACTAAACAACAAGCATGAAGGCCTCAGCATTAATGAACGTGAGGATATTGTGTGTTCAGTCTTTCCCGCGTGTCTCTTTGCCTACTGCTATTAAAGGAGTCTCTCCCATGTATCTTATCACCTGTTGAAGATGAGTGTTAATTTGTGTCTGTAGGGGATGAAGTGGGTATGGGTTTGTTTAGATTTGTGGTATGACTGTTGGCCTCATTAAGCAGTGATCCACCTCCTGATTGTCTGTTTGGAATTGAGCTGAGGAACTTCATTTTTTACTCTGGATGAGAGGGCACATCTGCTTTGGGGGGATCTAGCTCAGTTGCTGGGGGTGGCAGGGTCATACAGCCCATTCATCTGATGCTGAGGGGTTGGTTGTCTCTGGAGTGCACCACTGGCATTGGGCTCTTGCTGCTGTGGATGAAGGATTTGTGTAAAGCCTGAATGGGCTCATAATCTGGCCTAGATCAGGTTACTCTAACAGCTACTTGCGATGGAAACGAGGGAACCAATATTGCATAGGATTAATTGGTCTTCAGAGAAAGTTGACTAAAAACTCATCGGGGAACGTTAAATGATAACGTCAGCGGGCTATTAAAAGGTTCGACTTTCCAAGTCTGCGATGCCTGATAGTTGATAATTTTCCAGTTCCATCAGCAGTCTTGCTACATGTACAGTAGGTCCATAAGGACACAGGCATGTCCAGCTACCGTCTAACCATACTGCCCATCATGTCGTGTGTCGATTTGAATTCAAATTGCCCAGGATGATAAGACTTCTTCCATGCTGGAGAGAGGTAAAAATGACTCATGAAACTGTCATTATTGGTAAAATCACGTCTCAGGTGGGAAGAGAGGTTACCCATCAGGATGAGCAAAGTGGTGGGTAGTGTGTTAGAGGACTGACCGTGACCTGGAGAGACCTGTTTAAAGGGTTGGGATTTATGGAGCTAAAATGACTGCCTCTGATCTCATGATGTTTTCTCTGTCTGACGGTTTCCTAGGTGCACACCAAGTTTCACTGTCGCCAAGCTCATGCCCCTGGTTCTGACACATCCTGCCTCACCTTCTCCTACGATGGCACGATACTGGCTTCACGAGGAGGTGAGAGCGCCCCCTAGCAGCGTGTCTGAGTACTACAGCAGCCTGGGAGTTAACCAATGAAGGGGCTCGCAACAGTGAGCTTTGTCAGGAGTAGCAATGCCATTGTGGGATGGAGGTCCATGGGGGCATGCTGGGTAGTGCTTCTGCCCCCCTGCTTCACCCTTCCTGTCAACAGTTTGCACAAACCCCCCTAGCCTGGTTCTGGGTTGGGTTCTTCTATGATGTCCAGTTTTTTGTGGCACACACCCCCTAGAATAGCATGCAGCCATGTCCCCCCCCCCCCCCCCCCATCTCTTAGACAAACTTTGACAGTCACCTGGGATTACAAACAGTCCTCTGTCGTCTTCTTTAAAAGCATAAACTTCGTGTGCTGTTTTATTATTTCAATACACAAAACAAGCTGCAAAAAAAATGATTCCCCCCCCCCCGCAGTGTCTTCATTATTTACTAAATTTAGCATTATTTATTTAGCTGTTACCAATTAAAGAGCCTGGGTTTGCTATAATGAAGGTCTGTTCCTGACCATGTATGGTGCTGGTGAGCTGTTTACCTGTATGTATGTGGTCCGTAGCACCCTGCAGTATGTCTGACCACAGACAGGAAGGTGAGGCTGTCTGTCCCCACATCACCCTGACCCCCAACCCTCCATGTGCCTCTCCAGGTGATGACACCTTGAAGACCTGGGACATCCGTCAGTTTAAGAATCCTCTCCACTCGGCTTCAGGCCTCTCTAGCTTCTTCCCCATGTAAGTGAGAGCCGTGTTGGGTACCACACTTACTGTGAGGTACCTTGTGAGCAAAACTGAATGATCCCTGTTCTCCCACAGGACAGACTGCACCTTCAGCCCTGACGACCAGCTGCTGGTCACGGGCACTTCGGTCCGGAAGGGCGAGGGGAATGGCAAGCTGGTGTTCTTCAGCAGAACCTCCTTCCAGAAGGTGTACGAGATCGAGGTCTTCAACGCAGTGAGTGCGTTCATACACATCAACAAAGCATGTCAGAATTTGCCTGAGGGACCTCACACCACCGCTCATAAACAGAGATGAAATGTTGAGTTGCTTTCTGCACTCTTGACACCTTAAGGCGGGGAGCAGCTGTGACAGTCCCGGGAAGAGGAGAGATGGGAGGGGGGATCCCAGGATGAGGAGAGACTAGTGCGGGGGAGTGGGGCAGTCTTAGAAAGAGGATAGATCAGTGGGGGGGTGGGGGTTTGAGAGTCAATCAGGGGAAGAGGAGAAATTTGTGGGTGGGGGGCGTTCTTACTTCGCTGAGTCTTCCCATCTTTAATCAGGAGTCCAGACCGTTTCAGCTGCTGGCTGCAATAGTGTATGTCTGTTGATTCCATGCCCGTTAATCACTGCTTGCCCCCTTCACCATGCCCTGGGCCCCAGGCCCCTCTGGTTATTATTATGCTGTTTTCAGTAGGCGTGGCCCCAGGCGAGAGGCGTGGCCTGCCAGAGGTCAGACTCCAAGCCTCTCAACAGCTGTCTGAAGCTATCCTCTGATTGGCCGTGAGGCCTGTGGTGTGAGCCAACTTAAGCGATGAATTTTTTTACAGTGTTTATGTGGAGCTTCTCTCTGAGAAGTCGAGGACCTTTATGGGGAGCAGAGCCAGCCAGGCTTCCAAAGTCAGAGCTGCCAGTCGTTTTCATGTAAACAGTCCACCTAAGCCCCATCCGCAGCAATGTTAATGCCACATCTTAGTGTGGCTCGGATGCCCCCACTGGACGGGGGTGGGCAGGGCTGTTGTGAGGATCCTGCTGAGCCTGCTTTCCCTAATGGGGGTCTAGCGTTCTGAGACGCAATGGTTAGAGGAAACCCGATGACCTCAGGGGAGTTCTTGTTTTGAATTGGGCTCAGCGATCTGTCACTGTGCCACGTGGAACCATAGTTGACCACTACCATGTCCTCTCTGCAGTGAACAGCCCTCATTTACCTATGAAAATGCGTCACCTTCACATACGTGTTGTTTAGTGCTGCAGCGCACGTCTTGTGTTGCATGGATGAGGGATCTCAAACAAAACCTTGCCCTTTCCATGACGCCAGTGAGACTGGCTGGCGTGTTGCAGGGTGCCGTCATCCTGCCGTATCTGCTTAGCCGCTGTTGCAGTAGCGAATAACGCAGCCAGAGCCCTTTGATTTATTGCGCTGATGCAGTTTTCCTCTGCTCACGCTGTGAATGTTGAACATGAGCTGTAAACACAGGGTTCTGGGAGCGTGCGGGTCCTGCTGCGAGCCTGGACGTGCCCCGCAGCTTCACGTTTCTCCTGTCTTTCCCTGGTTCTGATTGAGCTCCACGGACTGGAATGGAATTTAAGGGCCGTCTGGATGAATGATTACCGGTCAGTGACATGTTGGCATTCTTCATGTAATGTTTGGTGGGTATTCAGAGCTGGCGGTTCAGTCAGTGTGTGTCTGTGTGTGCGTGCACAAGTCACGGAGGCTGGACTGTAGCCTAAGGATGCTCCCTCACAGAGGTGTGAACGTTGGTTTACCTGCAAGCCAGTCCCAGACCTCCTAGATGGCCTAACTTGGAGCCACTATGGCTTGCCTGCTCTCTAGGTGGTGCTGTTTCTGGGATTGCTGACTACCATGTGAAGCTGTAACATTCCCACCAGGGCTAGAAAGCCAAACATATTAGCCATGAAACTCGGGTGCGTTGCTGAGACGTGTCTGTGTACTGTGAGCGCAACCCTGCATACGTGTCTGTGGCTCGTGAACGTCCAGAGCTGAGGTCCCCCCCCAAAGGTCACTCATCAGCCTGTCTTTTCCTCAGAGTGCTGTTCGCTGCCTCTGGCATCCCAAGCTGAACCAGATCATGGTGGGAACTAGCGATGGCCTGGCCAAGGTCTACTATGACCCTGTCAGGAGTCAGAGGTAGGCTGCAGGTGTGTGTGTGTGTGTGTGTGTGTGTGTGTGTGTGTGTGTGTGTGTGAGTACTGTACTAACCTAGTCAGCACCCTGAGCCCTTTTAAACCTTCAGTATTGTAATAACTTAGAGTTCCTGTGCTGTACTGGTAATCAGCCATAAAAACTAGTCCCCCCTTCCCTCAAACCCCTTGCTGCAGAGGAGCCAAGCTTTGTGTGGTGAAGAGTAAGAGGAAGGAGAAGCAGGCAGAGACCCTGACGCAGGACTACATCATCACGCGTGAGTGTGACCTCATCACCCAACACACACACTGATGCTCCTCTCCCCTAGGCCAGTGTTTGGGCTACCATACGTGTGTGTAGGCGTGTCAGCTTCTCTCGTCCCCTCTCCACACAGCCCATGCCCTCCCAATGTTCCGAGAGGCCCGTCAACGCAGCACCAGGAAACAGCTGGAGAAGGACCGCCTAGACCCGGTCAGGTCCCACAAACCAGAGCCCCCTGTATCTGGACCAGGTACTATCATTTTAGGGTGGGGCAGGTAGGGCTGAATCACCTGCTGCATGTGGCTGATAGGTCAGGCAGGTGGGACAGTTCGGTAAAGTGCTTCCTGTGATTGACAGGTGAGGGGGTGGGATAGTAAGATAACCTGCTGTTTATGCCTGATAGGTCGGGGGGGCCGTGTGGCAGCCCATGGTGGTACACTGTCCTCGTACATTGTGAAGAACATCGCTTTGGACAAGACGGACGATAGTAACCCAAGGGAGGCCATCCTGCGACACGCTAAGGAGGCATCTGACAACCCATTCTGGATCGCCCCTGCCTACTCCAAGTAAGGCACATGGATCTGGCCCCGCACCCCAAGCACCACTGGCAACCTTCATAGGCTGGCTTCGTTCGTCTATCAGCCCCCTTTCGTGTTTAGGCTGCTTTGTTAATGCTCACAGATGAGTCCATTGGGAACCCCCAGCATGGACTGCACCAGTTTCTGGGGTTCCCTGAAGAGGGTGGAGTTACAGAGATGTGCTCTGAGTAGCCATTAGGGATTGGCTAGGAGGTTTAAGGAGGACAGTAGGATTGCAACCTTAAAAAGCGGGTCAGAACATTCCTCTGGGAGTAGGAGTACCTTGGTGGGTGTCATCCAGTTAGGAAGAGGGACTATAGAGCCGTGGAGCTACAGTGGGCCTGCCCTGACCTCCAGGACACGTGAAGCCCCCAGAATCAGCCCTTCTCTCTCAAAGCAGACAGGATGACAAGACGGGTACTTAGTTTAACGTCTCCCTCCTGTTTCGTGTCTCCTTCCTGGGTCTCTGTCTGGGTTTGGGTTGACTGTGTGCTCCGGACCTCGGCCTTCCCGTTCAGACACACGATATATGTTTGGCTGGCTGCACACGCTCCATTCGGACTCTGTTTATAAGCCGCTTCTTCATTAATCTCAAGCCTTTCACTGCAGCTGTTCCCTCAGTTTTGGATGGGGCTGCATGTGTGTGAGCTAGCACATGCCAACGCACATGGACACTCGGGTCACATGACCAGCATTCCTTCTGCCTTTCACTTAGTTGTGTTTTTTTTTTTCTTTTTCAGTGGAGTTTCTGGAATTTGGGAAGCCGTCTAAGAGCACTAAGCATGTAGTCACTTTCCTCTCAGGTGTGGTCTGTGATACTAGAGGCAGGCATTTTGTCCTTATGATAACACGTTTAGATGTTTGTTAGACAAGCAGACAGCCTTCTGGAACCCTATGGGGCAGGACTTTTTTTATCGCTCCCCTTCCAGCACACCAGAATCTGTCATTGCGTCTTCTCCCTCACCTACATTTTCTCGTTCGCTGTTTTTTCACCATTCTCCCATTTCCTGGACCGTTTACCCCCCTCATAGTCCAGATGATAGACTCAGTCATGTTTCCCCCCCATCTGCTTTCCCAGGACGCAGCCTAAAACTATCTTTGCTGATGTGGAGGCCGAAGATGAGGAAGCTGACAACGAGCCCCAATGGAAGAAACGCAAGATCTGAGTAGTGCCCCCACCTGGCCACACTGCCTGTCTGTTTTCCAGTTTGGATCAGCAGAGTTGTCAGTACCAGTGTGGATGACTCTTTTGGACAGTGCTTGTGCTCTGCTGTGTGACCCCATACGTGTGTGTACATGTTTGGTGTCACACTGCATTTTAATGCTCTCCTGACTGTTCCATAATTCATGTGTATCTCAGTTTGCCGTCTCACCCGCATGGCTATGTTTTAAAAATTGTCACTCGTTGAGACTTTGCTGTCTTTGACCCGGTCTGGTTACTCTCCTGTCTCTTTATACTTCCTGTCTGAGCCGTTCACTCTCGCTGATTTATCAATAATGTGCAGTATGGGGTGTGTGCTTAACTTCTAGAAGGTCCCATTGCTGTTCCAGACACGCATGTATAATATCTTCCTCTCGGGAATCCTGTTCACCATAAGCATGAGCCACGCTTTCCCAGACATGACTAAGACTTTATTGGGTGACCCTCCAGCCTTACATAAATATTTGGGACTACAGAATTTCTCCTGCACACACTCCTGTTCACCTCAGGCACGTAGGTAACCCTCTCTTCTCCATGGAAACACTCACCTTGGCCTGCTGGATACTATTTTTTTTTTTTTGAGGCCCTGTAATATCTCTGTCCATTGGACAGTAGCAGGCTTTGGGCCTTTCACGGACGGAGCAGGTTCGGACCCGAATAAAGTAAGTCCTTTTCAAAACCAGATACAAATCATATTGAACACCGAGCAGCTCGACCAGTTGTTGGGTAGACCACCTTTGATGAGGGGGTGTGGTCTCGACCGGTAGATAGGTGGACCTAGCTCCGCCCAGTACAGGTGTTCTGAGGTGCTGTCAATCCCAGCTACGGCACTACCCATGAGGAAGATACAAAGGCATCTGCTACCTTTTTTCCCTTTGGCAGATGAGGGCTTTTCTGCATCAAACCATCTTGCTTCCTGAAGTCACTAACTTACCCATGTGGGAGCCGTTGCCCCGGTTGCTTAACCCCCCACGACCGTATACCCAGGTAAATCCCCCCCCCCCCCCCCCAAAAAAAAAAATTGACCCATAACATTAAGAAACTCGAGGCCCTGTGTATCCAGGCCAAACGTAACCCAGCGTCTCCTATTCTGAGTGATGATGTCAGCAACCAGAGCAGGAATGTTGGCTGGGTGATGTCATCCTCTGAGTTTTTTGGGGGGGCGGGGCTGTAATGCGACACAGTGCTGGGGCCGCACACGCTCAGGTAAGGTGAGCCACTTAGTCTCTAACTGAGAGGCTCATACTGCAGGGTTCTGGAAGCAATGTGTGTGTCAAGGCATCTGGGTTTGGTGTATCACTCCAGCTGAAGACACACCAGGAGGCAGCTTAAAAATAGTGCCTTATTTAAAGTGCCTTCTCCGTTTTTGTGAGATGGATGATGAGGCGAAGGTTTTGGCAAGAGAGAGAACAGAAGACTGAACCCAGTATGAGGTGGAGCTGAAGGCATGCCCCATGAATCAAGTCCCATCCTACTGGCCTTGCAGGCGGCAGACCGGTCACTGGCAGTGTTCTGAAATGTTTTATCGATGCTTTATTAATGTATCCACACCATTGGACTTGGGGTGCCCAGATTTACGGCTAGCTGTACCTTTATAAACCAGCCAGTGTTTGCTGCAGCATGAGCAGGAATGCGGCCCTGGTGAGCAGTTGTCAAGCTCTGCCCCCAGCCTGCTACCCTGCCCACCCCCAGAATGACACTCTTCTCCTGGTAACCTCCCACTTCGGTTGACTTGTGGGATATCCTTCACCTTGAGCAGGTGCCACACGACCCATTTACAGTAGACAACAGGTGAAACCAGGTGACACAAAGATATAGAAACACATTTAATTCCATAAAAAAAATACAAAATGAATATTGTACAAAAATAGGACAGCTTTGGTTCAGCTTGTTACACATGTGAGTCAGTGTGGGGACCCCCCCCCAGTCGGGGGGCTGAATAGTGTTCTCTCCAGCAGGGCCAGTAGTTCTGGCCTTTACATGCATGCAGTAGAGGATGTGATATGGTAATTAACATGCTTCAGTCACATGACAGCATCTGGAAACTGTGGCGGAGGGGGAGTCTGCCGGACACAGTGGCTTGTGGCTTGAGATGCCAGCACCCCCACCTGCTCCACATCATGCCCCGGTCATTTGGAAATATTTTCAGACTTCATCCAAATTATAAAAAAGAAAACCAATGAAGCATAGCCCATAAACTCAGAGAGACTTGATGTGTATGAGGGGGGTGCGTGTGGCCGTGATCCCTGCATCTTGACGTGTGCGTGTTTGTGTGTGTTTGAGTGTGACAGGGTCGGGGACGGAGTGCTTTGGTTTGTGCCAGGCCTCACCACATCACAGGCCGTGTGATACCCGCTCTGCCTGGAATGTTAAAGATGAGTGAGAGAAACCACTTGAAAGACTCTTCAAAGCAACACGGGAGCTGAGTGGGCGGATACTGTGACACACACCTGTACGGGGAGCGTGCCCTAAAGGGAACGGGTGTCTGATGGCCTCTGCCACTCCTTGTTTTCCTCTCTAGCCTGCGGCTGTGATTCTGCTGCCATGCGCTAAAACACCCAGCTACCTGAATGTTTCTTTTAACCATCCTGTCGAGGGCCACATCAGTGAAAGAGAAATGCTGGCATGTTGGGCCCATTAGTGCATCTTCACTTTGTTATATGTCACACTGCAAAGATGAAACCCATGACAGGCCAGGTCTGGGCTATCGGTCAGGGGCCCCCTGGCGTCTGGGCTATCGGTCAGGGGCCCCCTGGCGTCTCTCAGCTGGGCTATCTGTCAGGGGCCCCCTGGCGTCTCTCAGCTGGGCTATCGGTCAGGGGCCCCCTGGCGTCTCTCAGCTGGGTTATCGGTCAGGGGCCCCGTGGCACTGGCCAGCTGGGTGATTGTAAGGTGAGCCACGTGGCATTTTCACGTTACGCCTACGCTAACACCAGTCTCCTCCTCTGATCAACACTGTTTCCACATTGGCAACAATCCGAACAAAAAGCTTGAATAAATAAGCAAAGCAAGAATGTTTTCACTTTTATAAAATGGACTATAATAAATATCAATAAGTTAATTCAATGTAAATAAAATAAATATATATATATATTTCATGTAGAAATTTGAGTAGCTGAGCTGTTTGTTTGTGGTGACTTCAGTATGACTGTGAATGTAAACTGAGGTTGGATTGGCGCTGTGTGAAGAGTCCATAGTAACAAGTGGCTGAGCTCAATGAACCTGTGCATTCCCATAATCCCTTCTCTTGTGCTGATGCTGCAGTACATGCACATTTCTGACCTAGGGTTCTGTTCAGGGACATCCACTGCCCCCTACTGGCAGTGTAAATTGTTGTTCCTTTTCTTCCGAAAGAGATTAGCAGCAGCATTAGTTATGAATAGTATTCAATCTCCTGTCGGGGGTCTTTCCGCCCCCGAGGAGGTCATATGCAAGCGCACTTCCTGGCGGAATGCTTTTTGAGGGTGTGGTAAACCAGGTCGTCATCAAGGAAGGAGAGGTCGTCGTCGAAGGCAACGGGCCGGCAGCAGGTGCGTGCCGGCCTGTCGAGACCCAGCTTCTTGTTCTGGGTCAGGTTGTCCAGGATCTTGTCGTAGTTGGTCTCTGAGTCAATGCAGGGGCCGCTGCAGTATCTGAATATGAGTTCCTCCTTAGTCTGATAGCCCAGTCCCAAGTCGGTCACGTTCAGGTGGACTTGCTTGAGTACACAGCTGCGGTCCACCGTGTGCCCTTTGCCTTGCCCTCCGCTCTTCCCATGGCCTCGCCCTTTCTTCTTCTCGTCTCTGGTTCGTCTTTTGCCGTCTCTACCAGCCCCGCCCCTCTGGCCGCCACGCTGCCCCTTGGTCCAGGGTCCGGTCTCCCGCTCTGATGCCCGCGGCAGCCTGCTCAAGGTACCCTGAATGAAATCCATCACGTCTTCCAGCTGCCCCGGGTACGACAGGCCGGCTGTGTCTGCAGAGACAGAAGATACGGCGTCACCCCCCTCCTCCTCCCTGTAAACAATCATTATCTGGTAATGAGAACCACCCTCATTGATATCAGACACCCTTTCTCACCAAACACAGTTCAGGATGTTTTTCAGGAACAGAACATCTAAAGAAGGGTCATGTGATTGAGTGGTAGCGCTCACCTCCTTGGTATTCTGCCACTAATGGCAAAGGTGATGGACATAATGGATACGGCCACAGCCTCTGTGAGTCAGGAT
>JAACJT020000095.1:14576860-14643600 GCA_009936485.2 Gymnarchus niloticus | reverse complement strand
CAACGTTTTAGGACAAGCTTCAGTCTAGAGCAGGGGCTCAACGTTTTAGCACAAACTTCAGTCTAGAGCAGGGGCTCTTAACGTTTTTAATCTATGGGCCCATCATATTGGGTCTATTTTCCATCTTGGCCTGGAAAATATGGTTGAGAGGATGGAGGGGTTGACCTGTGGTCATTCCCACACCGTACAGGTGAATTCCATGCTGCCATTCCAGTCCTGTGTCGCTCTGCTGTCCTCCAACCACTTGGCAGGGCCAAAGGTCAGCTTGCCACTGCAGATTACACATGGGATTCGGCACGAGTGTCAAGACACCCCCTCCTCGTGCTGTGATACATGCAGCTGCTGCCGCACCCAGCTGTAAAAATAAGTGGAAGAGAAAATGTTAGGCCTTCACTGGGGTTAATGCTTTTGTCACGGGTCACGCATTACTCAGAAAGCAAAGAATGATACTTTACATAGTGGCATTCCATCTTATTGTTATTTTTCAATAACAGTAAGTAGGAAAGAAAATGAGTAAAAGTAAACTCACGATTACGGAGAACTCCTGGGATGGGAACGTCAAAATTCACTAAAATGCAAATCCTATCTGTACTTCATCTGTTAACAGCTGCGATTAAATATTTATATACATTTAACGAGTTATCAAAGTCACTCGAACCTTTTCATAAATAGCAATGGAATGTGTTGTATAGAACCAGTACGCTGAACACTGTTCAGTGAAGTCTGGTGTTCAAGTCAAGCAGCTAATATCCATTAGCCGGGAGCTCCGCTCTGAACGACGCGGAGACTCGGTGTAATTCGGACAGACGGGAAGAGCAACTGCGGAGTGGTGGAAGCCTAGACGACGCGCTGCAGCGCCTCCTCTTGGCTGAGATCCGATTTCAGCCTGACTGCGCCAGGGGGCTCCGGCAATGTGGGCCTGCCGACAAAAGTCACCCATTCCTTTTTCCACATTTGTGGATTCCGCGGATGAATGGGAGATTTTGCAAGCGGATTCTGAAAGTTTCAGCGAGTCACTTAGTATTGTTCCCAGCCACGATGATTTAGAACTACGTGAGTGATGGCTGCTTGATGTCAGAGCTCTAGATCACCAGACGACAGAGATAACAGCTCTTCTGTTCCCTGGGGTTGAACTAAAGTAACTCTTCACATTTTCATGACATCCTACTTTATCTGAGCCAAAATGAAACAATCCAGTAGGTCAACAGAACTAAAAATACATTAATTAGCGGGGGCTGTTCCTCAGACATTCCCTTTCATTGTTGATCCTGAAAGTACAGAAGGAGGCCGGGCCGTGAGTAGGCCGACTTTGTGACAATGCTGTGAATCACGGCTCAGCGTGGATAGAGTAACCGTCACAAGGCATGTGACCCTGCAGAGCTGTGCTTATCCGGAGCCTAAGACAAGGTGGTGTTTCCCAGACTGTGGGTCACAAGCCTTCATTGACTTTCTGATAAGTAAGGAAAATACTGACTAGTGACTTGTGGCTCATTTTGAATAACTGATAAATAAGAATGACATCTCTTTGGGATGAAGCATTCCTTATAAAGCGGTTCAGTCATAGCTCTCAGACTCCATTCAGAAGCTTGATGTGGTCAGTGGGTGCTTCCTGGAACTGCTGCCTGCTAGCTAATTCCAAAAATCAGTCCGGGTCCCATTATCCTTTTTGCTGCTGTTATTTACTGGCCTCTGAAAAACAATATTTATTCACTTGGTCTCATCTACTGCCGCCGTCATCCACACTGGCAGATGTGAAGGTAAACCCATTGATTCCCCTAAGAAGCACTTTCAGCTGTGAGACCAGCCCTACAGAGCTGGTGCAACTAAACCATGGGTCCTGGGGACATGAGTTGTCAGCATCTGTTGACAGCCCCGCAGCGTTTATTGCCCCCTGGAGATTAACTCCTGTAGTGCAGTATTATGCTTTTGTTGATGTAGTGCTGTGAGTATGGGAGGTTAGAGGTTAATCATTCAGAGGGGCTATCTTTGTTAACCTTTGGAACTGACCCACAATATTTTGGGACTGGGTACTGCTAATGGGAAAGTGTGATGAGAAGGATGAGCTACAGATCTGAGCTGGTGAGTATTAGGGAATGGATAGGGGAGAGGCCACAGCTAGGCGGCGCTTCAGAGGGCAGTACCATGAGGGGGAGGAGCTACAGATCTGAACTGGTGAGTATTAGGGAATGGATAGGGGAGAGGCCACAGCTAGGTGGCGCTTCAGAGGGCAGTACCATGAGGGGGAGGAGCTACAATACTTGTCAAGTTATCAGCTGTACAATTGCAGAGCAAGTTTTCAAAACTTTAAACATCCAGAAGACTACTTTGTCAATACTGCAGCTGTTAAGACATCATCATTAAAATCAGTGGCATTGGCAGGAATGGCAGAAAATGACATGATCTTCTCTAAATCTTTCTTCTTGGCAATTTTGGTTTAATTTTAGCAGGAGTGCTGCCTTATCCATTTCACCAATTTTCTTCCCCTTTATCAAAAAACTAGTAAAACAGGGACCTGGGTATAAAATGTCAACTTCCTGTGGATGTAACTTGACAAAGACATTCATGTTTTTCTGTACCTTAAATGAACTAATAGATTAAAAGCCTGGTTTACGATTCAGCCTTTTGTCCTTTCCTTGACCTGATTCCAGTATGTTGAATCTTGGGCCTGTGTTCCTTGGTTTTTATACTATGCACTTTTATTGGTGTTGTTTTTCCATTTCTCGGGGTGTCTTTTCTTCTTGCTTTATTGGTCTCAGAAATATTTTCCAAAGTTAGCAGAATTCCTTGTCTGTCGTCCTTGTTTAAGTACCAGTGATGACTAAGCCTGTGGACTGAGTAAGTTTTGAAAATGCAGCATATTGTGTGGGTTAGATTACGCGAGGACTGAGTGAGTTTTGGATGGTAATGATATTCCAAATAAACAGGCTCTCTAATGGGAGGCTACTGGCAGTCTCAGCTCAGTAATCATAAAAACATGCAATGCAGTTTTGCAAAATGTGCTCTTCAGTTTTCTGTGTCACTGGTGACAAACAAATCAAACTTAACCAAATTATTTCTTTTTCCCCTTTGGTGAAAATTGAGTTTTTTTTAACCACATTAACATAGCTTAGCAGAATTAGTGTGCCTCCAAAGTTAAACTTGAGTGTCGTTACACTAATGTAACTTTAAAATGGCACATCCTTGGTAATATCAGGTCCTTAACCCAATTTGCAAACATGGCTTCATGAATACACTACAGATTTCTAATTTGAATATGTATAAATATCAGTATGACACAAGAGCACCTTCAGTTTTAATAATGTTCTGTTGACTGTCTGATTGTTTCAGTATTTGATAGGAGTGAAGCATGCAGTAATCTTATGTAAACGAAAACGATTCTTCAGCTTTCATGTTTCTGCTGGTTTTGGTTAAATGACTGATCGTTTGTTTGTTTGGTAGCTGTCTGTGGTACTAACCGTTTACAAACATGTCCTGCATGGTTTTTCTGCGGGCTGTCCTTTAAGTTCTGCTCACATGTCTTTAATAGTGAATGACATTTAACAATACAGAGGTTTGCTCCACATTCTTAGAGTTTTGCCACCGAAGCCCATATTCCTAATAGAGGTTACTGTGGGTGGAGGTGAAGCTGTTTGTTGTTCCCTGGTAATCTTTCTGTCATGTTGGTAGCAACATAATGTTTCGGGTTTAGATCTGATCCCTGGCCCTGAATGCTGCACGTGGAGCAGCTCCATTCCATCGGGCGGCCTGAAGATCACCCCCCTGCACACACGGATGAGGCAAGGAGGAGAATATGTTACTCCGTGTACCAGCTGGGGTGTTGGCAGGCGACCGGCAGACACGGTGGAGACAAGGTGCCGCTCGGCAGAGTGGCTGTCACTTGCGGTTCAGACCAGCTGTGCCTGGTGGCGCTTTAAAATCCTTGATCAGAGACACAGCCATGGCGGCCTCTACTGGGACCGAGCACCAGCTGTCGCAGTGCTGCGTGCTGTTTGACCACGTTGCTGGGATTCCACTGGTCACCTGATTCCTCTGCATGCATGAGGCCCACCAGTGAGGTGTGTCATTTCCAGACAAAGAATCCAGTGGCACGGGATTTAACGTCAGATACACTGAGCTTATCGGTGGTAGGAAACCATCCAACCATCCAGAGCAATCTCGGTCGACAAATTTCCAAAGTCTGAGTGTAAAACTGTGTCCAACTCTTCAACTACCACAAATTAAGAGTCCTTTCATTGCCATTTGTACGAGCGCTACACAGGAAATCTTACTTGATTAATCTGTCACTCGTCCATAAGTCTGACACAATCAGTTCTCGTTCAAAGTTATAACAGTCTAATAAAAGTATCAGTGCTCTGCTAACCAGAGACCAGCACAAATTGTATTCTGAAACAATAATCCTGATGGTCTTTTCTGAGATTCACAGTTGAGATGGCAGCTGTGTCGGATGACACCACGAAGGTCCCCCTGGGTGCTAATTGGCAAGGGAAGTTAGGGGGGTGGAGGCCTTGCTGACGTGTGAGGATCTGCTTTCTGTGGTTCTGTACCTTATTCTTCCTGGTCCCTCTGTAATCCATCATTGCTGAGAGACAGGCAGTACTGGGGCACAGTCTCTGTCAGATCAAAGGCTCTTGTCATGCGGTCTGTGGTGGCTTTTTGTCATACGATACCGACCCCAGCAGATCCTGTGTCTCTCTACCAGCCACTGAGGTCCGTAGAAAGAGGTGACACATGTGGTCAGCGATTGACCCTCAGTCAAGTCCAGCGATGCAATGTAAATAAGAATCAAGGTCACACATGCGTGGAAATGGAGCAGAATCATCCGTGACATGGTCAACCAAAGAGAGGTGCTCTGTCACCCCCCACACCTCACCCATATGTGACATTTCAGATGCTGATTGTTACAAGGTGGACCTTTTCCAAGGTGGGGGCCCTGGGTTGAGCTTCACAGCCAGGGAGTCACCGCTCCATCCTCTGGTCCTCCGAGTTTCCTCCAGATGGGGATGGACAACACCAGGCATAGCGAGTGTTGCCGGCGGACAGGTAAGTGGATACGGGCGTCAGCTGCCTACACACAGCTTTTATGTGGTTTTAACGCTCTGGTTAGCAGGATGGCTAGCTGCTGGCAAGCACGCCCAAACAGGAGGGGCAGGGTGCAGGGTGACTGGACAGAGGATCACAGTAAAGTGGTCGATTTACCAACAAAGGACCCACATCTAATCCTGGATTTGAGTAGTGACAGTTTATACACTGTCTATAGGGATACACTTCAAAAGATGTGTGAACTAGCCAGAGTCGAAACACCATCAAAAATGTCATTTGAAACGACGGCATACTTGAAAAGACGCAAAAAGACGTTGTGAATTTCACACTACCAACACAAGGGGGCAAACTGTGATTTTGCACAATTTTGTGTATTATACTCTAAGTTTAGTGGTGATTTCTTATTTTATTAAACCCCGGCTTTATTTAACCAGATTAGTCCCATTGAGATTTAACGTCTCTTTTACAACGAAGACCAGTCAAAACGGGTGGCAAAAAAAAGTTTTAGGCACAAAAATAAAAAATATAACGCTTGAAACAAATTGCCTGTTATTTGTATGTATTTAAAGTCTCGCCGTGGTCTGTCAAACAGACGTGGATACGTACAAACAAGCTCAGCTATCTTTCTCTTGTGTTCATTCATTTTGGTTGCCAAACCAGCTATGTTACATGTTTTCATGTTTTGGCCAGTTGCGGAGAACAAGTGGTCCCGGCCAAAGAGACAGTGAACACCAAAGTTCTAGCTGTTTACCTGAGCAGGACGTGGACGTAACCATGGTGAAATCTACGGGTTTGTTTTTTTTTTTTTTGCTGAATGATGGGTAAACAATGTCTTTTCATCATTTTCATCTGAAGTGAACCCCAGACTTAAGGGTCAGTGATTCAGTACAGACAGTCTGGACATATCAGCACTGACAGTCTGAATGTCTCAGTTTGTTATAAGACTAACCATAGTTGTCCCTAGTGGCAGAGTCACTCAGTGGCAATAGTCGCTGAGTGTTACCTCCCTGCCCCAGCTAGAGTAGGTCAGTCAATGCCTTGACCTAGAAAGGATGCTTCCTAAACACAGACTGTAGCAGGACCTACCGTTTTTCTGTCGGTCTCTAATTGGAGTGTAACACAGACAACATTATAACAGTGAGACACTGTGGAGTCAACACAGGAATGTTAAAATGCACAGCTTTGAAATATGTGCCAGTCTATTCGGAACCAGCCCCAGCAGCATGTCTGGCGATATTACATCTGATGGAGGGAAGCTGTCAAAGTAACGGGCACCCGGTTGCTAGCCTGTTATTGATTCCTCAAGTTGTTAATGTTTCTGTCACAAGGTGATGAATGCCATACAACACAGGAAACATTTAGCACATGGTATTCAGTGTACGTTGCTGTGTGTGTCTGTGTGTGTGGCTGGCCTGCTTTGTGGCCTCACTCTCTCTCGCCGTCCGGCTGCTTCAGGGATTTGACTCATGCCATTAGTGTGGGGTCTTGTAACCAGTCTGGAATGTTCTAACGGTGTTAGAACATGTGACGTACAGGTGAAAGGATCAGGAAATGTAGTACTGTCACAGGAAGGAAAAGCCAGGAAGGATGTTTGATAACCTTCCTGTCAGATTAACTTAATCCTGTATTGGACACAGCCTGTAAGCTCAGTCTACATCGCGGCTTCCTCATATTCAAAAACAAAGGCCCCAGGAGCCGTGGCTGTTTCGGCTGTGCCTAAATAAAGAGAAGAGCACTGTTTACAGAGAATTGGCGCTCCTGCCAAACTGATGGGCCATTACATCATTTCAGGACAGAAGGTTACATAACTGTCGGAAGAGGTGGGACAGTTTTGTTACCTTCCTTCTAATGCTGCTGCTTTCAGAAGATGAAGTTACTGTGAATGAAAGCAGGATATTTTCGCTGCAACATTCATACCAACCTGGACATCAGTGACCTGAATATGATGTCATACAGTATTTTGTTAAATATAGCTTATTAAATTTAAGTTTTTGAGATTAGGGATTGAGTGTTCAAGAGTGTTGAGTTTAGGGATTAGGCATTAGGATCAATTTAAGTCAACCACTGGGATGGCATGTTGGGGGATCGATCAAAGGATGAGCCGTACATTTATGTTCTCAGTGTCGTTCTCAAGTTGTGTGGGTGAGTATTCACTGTGGACAGTAAGCCTGAGCTTTGAGTTTAGTCAGGGGTCACGTGTGGAGTTTATCATCACCTGCTGCATTCAGACCTGGAGTAGCAGCAAAGGTGAAGAATTAGGAGCCACCTGTGTCACCAGCTCATCTCTGTCCTTGTGTCCTTGAGGAGGAGGGGCTATGACCGGTCTGTAGTCGCTTTATAACACAACATGGGGGAGTTCACTCGCACGTGAACTTCTCTTGAAGGTCAGCTGGTTCTCCTGGTCGGAAGAAAGTGCTTTTTATTGGGGTGTCTTCTCTGGCGAAGTGAGGAATGTCAATGCGCCGTGATTTTTCTTAGCAAGGCTGAGGGGAGCATCGTCCAGCTGCCGGTACACATTTAGTATGGTGGATATTCCTTCTTTTACCTTTTTTGTGTCTTAATCCTGTTTTCTTTGCCTTAGAATGGGTAACTCTACACCCTCAGGGATAATGAATGGTAGGAGAGACTTGCAACCCACAGTGTCCCTGATCAGGATTTAAATTCTTTTCCAAGCATCACTCTTAAAGTCGCGGTGTCCCATTCAGGCAAAACAAAATATATCACCCGAGGAATGCAGCTGGAAGGGAAGCGGCTTGGGATGCTGATGCCTGCAGAAAGGCCTGGGGTCTCCAAAGTGTGATTTAGACACTAACACCAGACTCAGAGGAGAGGCTTTTGGACTGAGAAACACACCTGTGACAGTTTGCTCTTAGAGGCATTCTATCGCATGCAACAAGGCCTCCATGATGAATGGGTATCATCCAAAATGCAAAGGCAATCACTAGACGTGGGAGGCATATAACCAGAATAGCAGATTTCCTTCTGTGTAACCTGTGCTTGTGGGTCAGCCCCAGCCACCCACCCCAAACAGAGAGAGCTGTGAAAATATTAACATTCATCACAAGCAGACATACTAGCAGAACACCATGTCTCATTGGGGGATTCGTTGCTCCGCTCTTTGACATTGCAAGCTACACTTAGTGGGAAAAAAATCTACGCTCTGCTGCTCCCTGCTGACATGTTTGTGACATGACAGGTCTGCCATTTGGGCTTGTGCCTCGCCTTAGACAGTCATAGTGTGATCCTTGGGCCTTTCTCTCAGGAGAGCTGACAGACATTACGTGTGGGGTGTCTTCATACTTTCCCAACATTGCCACACACCTCCAGGGTTGGGAGTTTAAAGCCCACCTCTGCTGCGCGTGTGTAGAGTTAGATTAACTGATGTCTTTAAATTGCCTGTAGTGTGTGTTTATGTAACCTGTCTTGGTATGGCATTCTGTACAGCAACATTCTTCTTGTGATAGCCTTTGAGCTAAGCACTTAAGAAAGATGCATGGAATCTGTATAATATATATTGCCAGCAGGGGGCTCACTTTTGCAATCAGAAGTCATGTAACAAATGGTTGTTGAAGTACAGAACGATGGGTTAGATTCTGTTGCCAAGCAAATCGTCTTTATATTTTGCTGACTGACCCAGCATGTTCTGAAGGAATGTGATCCTGAAATGAAGGCTAAATGCTGGCGTGTTTTCATACGTGTGTGTCACTGTGGACCTGCGCTTAAAGGGCCTTTGAATGCACATGGGGCACTGCTGTAAGTCTACTCAGTCTGGAATATGTTAAGAAGATCGCTTACTACAATCAACACTTCACTGTTTACCTCTCAGACGATGGTTTGGAGCCCCTTGAAGAAAAAAATAGCAACACTGAAAGCTAATGCCATGGCTTTGAGCCTAAACTAATAAAAACATTCAACAAGAATAACCACAAGTATAGACATCACAAGACCACAAAATGAGAGCTGGTTTTTATCAGCCAGTTGTGTGCTTTAGAGTTGGCAGACGTGCCTGACAGCTGATGACGTGAGGAGGCGGCAGATTTTTCAAACTGGAGGTTAAATTCATCACCCAGCCAATGTGAAAGGGGGGAGCCCGTGGATCAGTCAAGTGTGAAAGATAGTTACCAAAATATTAACTTTTTGCAAGCCGGGACCTCTGCTGACTAGGAACAGGATAAGACCTTAATGGTTTTAAAGCTCCCAATGCCATTTTTATTCATAAATTGAATCCAAAGAGAGGTGGTCCTATCACTTTGGTGGAAGCCAGGATGACTAGACAAACATCGAGCCAACAACCGCAAAGCTCTGTGTCCAACACAGCAGGCCAATATGAAAGCAAGTCCCTGTGAATCTGGACGGCAGTTTCTCAGAGTAAATAAGCTGTATTTTTTCTTCTGTATGCGAGCTCCGAGAGCTGGTGTTCCAAGCTGCATGGGTTCTGTTGTAGCTCGAATGCCTCTGTTCCCTCCTGTTGTAGAGTCTGCCTTCTGTGTCTGTCCTGCACACCCTGCAGTGCAGTCCCCAGTTATCCCATTAGAGGGACATGGGAACACACCAGATGTCAAATGTGAAATGTTACCCAGAGGAAAGAAGAATTCTGCAGATGCATATTGATAAAAACCAATAATTTGATATGAAGTATTAGTAGCCACAAGTATGCAGAGAATATAGCTAGGAAGGGCGTTTTGTGGCCCAGGAGCTAAAGAACTTCCTGGAAAATGCCAGTTTCATAAGTCTGTAATACATCAGACACACCAAAGGCAGAAAGCCCACCTTTTGCTGTGTCCAGTGAAGAGAAATATTCAGTAACCAGTACTGCTAAGCCAGTCCGAAAGCTGGAATGCCAATCACAAGGGTGGCTTACCAGCTAAACTGGACAGCATAGAGCCACTGACAGAGCCACATTCAGTCAATGTCTGTGAACATGGGGGGGGGGCAGCTGCTTTGTGCTGAATGCACTGGTTCAGAGATCAGTGCAGGGGCGATTTGGTCAGTGCTGAATGCAACAATCCAGAGATCAATGCAGGGGTCAGCTTGTCAGTACTGAATGCAATGATCCAGAGATTAGTGCAGTGGCCATCTGGTCAGTGCTGAATGCAATGATCCAGAGATAAATGCAGGAGCCACCTGGTCAGCACTGAATGCCCTCATCCAGAGATTAATGCAGGGCCCAGCTGGTCAGTACTGAATGCACTGGTCCAGAGATTAATGCAGGGGTCGGCTGGTCAGTGCTGAATGCTGTAAAGAGCTGGTCAGGGTCTGGCTCAAGGTGCTTCTCTTCCTCAAAAATGAGAAAAACGTAGGAATCACAGTTGTCAGATGGTTATAAGTGATGGAGGAGTGGAGGCTCAAGGTTGCAAAGGAGTGAATTTGGTCACAGGACTCAGGGTGAGTCAAAGAGTCAGAGGTAAGTTAGAGTTATATCAGATAGATACTTTGTCCCAGCCTAGCTGTGCATTTTCCTTTGCCTGGATTCATTGCACCCACGTTATCCTCCCTGTCACCTTAACAGGATGCAGGATGAGCCACGGTGTAGCAATGGTTCTGCTAAGAATGTACATCTTTGAGTAGAACTCAGTACAGGAGGCAAAGGCATGACTGGTGGTGACACAGCCCCAGGGATTTGGTCTCTGCCAGGCCAGTAACCCAGCAGAGTGTGTAAAACGACGTGTGCTTATTGAAAACCTGCTATCGGATTTATTCCAGTTACGTTTATTCAGTAACACATACCATTGTGATTCAACTGACAATGCAACTCATTTTATGCTATTCATGCTGATTTAATACCAATGATTAATTAACAATTAAGAGACTATTGTTATTAATTTTTAATATTTTATCACTATCAATTCATACATTTTTACTGCGGTTATTTTTTTTTTTTATCTTTTTAAGTTAGCACTCTCTCTCCTTTCTATAGTAAATGTTATTTCATTGAATGTTTTCGGAACCTATATTTAAGATGTCCGAATCTCAAGAGGTTCCATCTGGGAGGATTAGACTCCTTTATCCTCTTACCTTAAACTCCCCCACCCCCACCCCCATTTATTGTACGTTTGTCCAGCTCTGCGGTGTACCAGGCAGGGCAGTAAGGCAGCTCACCTGTCTCCGGTCCGCTCAGTCAGCCTCATCGGGCTCTTTACCCATCTCCGTCCACTTCCAATCGCCTCTTTTCAGCCGTGCCACAGCTTTTAAAGCCGCTAATGTAAATGATCTAGCGCTTCGGTTTGCTGCTGCGTTTCATGAGATCTGAAACTGACAGGTCCGTCAGTGATGGCATTCCTTAATATCAGGAGAGGTCTGCTCTTCACATTCATCTTCATCACTACACTCCGTGTTTATTACTGCGCGGAGACCCACAGTATTAGGAAGTCAGGTAAGTCGCTTCTATTTAACATTTTAACTATTAAGTAAGTAAACCAAACAAGAAACGTGAGGCTTTGTAAGTGTGGATAGTGCTTGCAGTAAAACGAAATAAAAGTCATTAGAATACCGGATTTTAGTTTGGTTTTAAAAGCAACGCAGTAACAGCCTTCAGTGTCAGTTATAACTGTGTTTAAAATGATTGAACTGTAAGTCTAAACGGATTAAATCATTATATAGAGGGTAACAGTGGACAGTGTCATCACTTTTAGTTAAATGAAGCAGATAGAATCTCTTCCCTTTCCCCATGTCACAGTTCCTGCCGCCGTGCATCACTACTCTGCTTCGCTGACAACTTATAAGCTGTCATCTTGGAGAAGAGCCCTGAAATAGGTCAGAGAGAGTCCAAGATTACCCCCCAGTGCCACATTTGTAGAGTTAGGAGCGCACTTCTGTCACGCTCTGTGTATACATAACAGCTGAACTCATACAAAAAATTAAGTCATTATATTAAATTGGTAAACTCAGAGACAACGCGGAAATAATATATCTATCGCAAAGCATTTGTATTACTAAGTATACTATAAATGATATTGTATTAATGTCGTATCAGACTTGGCCAGTGACTTCCCCCATTAAAAAGCACATGTCATAGTTGAGAATAATTCCCACCACCGCAATACTCCCACCCCAGCTCCTGAGAAAGGAGCCTAGCAGAAAATAATTAAGAAGCATTGTCTAAACGGATTGGAACTCTTCCATCACACTTGGACAATTCCATCAGCTCTGAATCAATAATGTAAACAATGAAATGACCCTTTGGAGTATTTTTCAAGCCAGAAAGGCTGTTTCACTTGGAGAGTAACATCGTGTGTCATCAAAAGAAATGAAATTGAATCCCAGGTCGTCATTTTTGGAGTTAGCTCTTGTAAATGAATGGTACTTCAACCAGATTACATCTGGTCTACTCAGGAAAGTACTCCATCTGTCGAAGCTTTCTAAAAGCCTTCCGCAGATGTGTGCTCCAGATGTTCAACAGCAGCCAAAACAGCTGTTTGCGTATTCACCATAATGACGTTGACAAGTGTGTCTGCCAATTCATGTATGTACCACAGAGAGTGAAGACTGAAGCATATGATAAAGGTATGGTAGATCAGACATCTTTTAATCGCCTATCAGTGAAGAGTCTCGTGCAAACATACTCTGGGAAAATGAGTCATAGTTCACATTTGAAAGAACGCGGTGCTCTGAAATCCTTCGGCCAAGATGATGAGAAATGGGCAAAAACACAGGACACAGGAAGTACCCTTGGATGGCCGTAAACAGGCTCCATTTTGACCTGGCGTCGGGCTGAAGAGCAGCAACTGGCCAGAACAGAACTGCACGTAGATGGCCATAGTCTTGGAACTGAAAATAAACACACAAAGCACAACAGATCCACGCATGCATCCTGATCTGTGCTGAGCTGGATTTCTATACTGTCCGTTATACATGAGACCCTTTATCTGCTGTAGTGCTTTTTGAATGGAATGACTTTTATGAGAAAGTAAATTTCTTTGCCATAGATGTTTGCCTATGACCTCACTGTACCTTCTGGATGAGTTCTCTGGAGAATATGTTTGTCACTGCAGGTTATGGGGTGAGGTGATCAGGGTGATGTTTGTTCTTGAGAGGGAAGGTGATCAGATCTTGACAGGTGGAGTTAAAGTGCGTAGTGTGTGATGGGGGTAAAGTTAGAGGGAAGGTGATCAGATCTGGCAAGGTGGAATTAAAGTGCGTAGTGTGTGATGGGGGTAAAGTTAGAGGGAAGGTGATCAGATCTGGCAAGGTGGAATTAAAGTGCGTAGTGTGTGATGGGGGTAAAGTTAGAGGGAAGGTGATCAGATCTGACCAGTATGGTGAACTTGCAACAATTTCACTCAGTGTGTTTAGATACGAGTCATTTGTAGTTAATGCAGTTTTCCACTGTCTTTTTACAGAACTTTTTGGAAAATTTTCACCATGCTGTTAATAAAGTATTAGAAACATATCTGTACAACAGCCTATTGGAGAGTGCAAGCTTGTTTGATTCTCTGGACCTGTTCATGAAAGCATTGACGTATCTGAACCATGACAACATCTGCCTCTGTGGCCTGGTTTGCAGACCGCCTCTGCCCACCCTTGGACGTCCAGCTGAAGGCATTAAACTGCACAGCCTTCCGGGTCCAATGGAGGATGCCTCGGAGACACATCGGCACCATCGCCGGGTACAAGGTGCACCAAAACGAGACCCTGCCTCTGACTTTTCACACACTGAATCTAATCTGAAACATGACAGTTTCCTCTCAGTCCTTTGATGTAAAGTAAAGTCCGGAAGAGTGTGTCTGGATAAAGAGTGTTGGATTATGTTAGGGTTAGGTGCCCTAAGGTTACAGCACATGGTGGCAGATTTTGTCAACAAACAGCCTGATTTCTTGCGGGAATTTACTGAAGCATTGGCTTAATTACCAACTGTCGTTGACAGTTTAGATCCATAGTGTGCCATTTTCCAGTAATGATCAAAACCCTACAATGGGAATAATTAGGTAGGCTACCTCGCCATACTAACCTGACTTTAATCGCACACTTGGGGATTACTAGTTGCTGTTAGGAAAGCAGCATGATTTCTTTAGTCAGCACTGAGCTGTCCTGAAAGGTGGCCACTCAGTTGCTGTGTAGAAATAGAGGTCCTGTTATGGACCATGAACAGGTGGAGCTGATGCCTGTTGCCGCTTCCTGGCAGGGAGCCGGATTGAACATGAAATTAGGCTTGACTAACACCGGGAGAAAACAGCGACGCTCTCCTAATCAGCCGGATGACATCTTTCAACAGTAATTTTGTTTCTGATCATTTTCCATCACTCTAGAGCTCCCAGGAGAAGAGACAATGGGAAAAAAAAAAACCCTGGCATGCAAGAAGTGGGTTGGCTTTTATCCATCAGACGATTGTGTCATCATTCCTTTCAGCAAACCAAATGGTTATAATAAGCGGGAAGTCTCTCTGATTGAATCTGGCTTGGAAGGAACAGAGAGTTTCATTTAAAATCTTTGGCTAGCGTGCTGCTGTCTTCATTAAAGTAGCATGTTGCCCTGAAGTGCCATTCCTGAAGAAGGCACCACCACCTAAGGCATGCCACCCAAGCTCCTTCATGGCTCAAATTCTCGCTGGGTGGTAAACGAAGGAATAGGCAATGGTTAAGGAAGGAGATGGAAGACCAGAGCTGTGTCCTGCTCGGCGCTAAAGTACACAGGCTTAGTGTTGGCATCCTGTCGAGCTTAGCTACAGAGGAAGATATCTGGATCATAGTCTTCAGTCAGATTACTTGGCTGGTGTCTTTCTCTTCACTTGAGGAAGGTTATATTGGGTTCATTGTTAGAGGTGGTCTGTTTTTTCTAGCATAAGTTTGCCTGGCCTGGTAGTTTCAGGAGTTTGCCTGGTGTCAGTCGAGACGGCTGTGGACGTAAGTAACAGGTGCGACTATGATAGTGGCCGCTATGATATGCAGAAATGTGTATTTGCCTGCAGGTAACTGCATTCCCTTTTCTCTGAGGCGCAGAGAACCCTGGGAGAGTCTGAGTGTGCATATGGGTATTAGCACCATGGCTGGTCCACCGGCCATGCTGCACAAGTGCGCTTGGATGCTCTAATGTGAGTGTGTGTGTGTGTTTGTGTGTGTTCACAGGTGTTCTATACAGAGATGAGGGTGAGGCCAGCTGTGACACTGGAGGTGCTCCTCAGCCTGGAAACTCTGCCCACTGTGAGGCTTCCTCCTAATAACTTCTCCAGCATATCTACACTACTTCCTGTGTACTCAGCTCAGGCGCAAATGAAAAATAGCAACATCAGTGACGAAAAACAAGAGTCTAATGTTTGTCTTTGACGTTAGCTGTTGAGATGGTGAGATTCAATGGCCATTACTCTTCTCCCTCTAATTTCAGGGACAGTTTGATGGACCAGCAAGTTTTGTGAGTGCCTATCCCACAGCTACTGAAATGTGAACTCTCACTGGAGCACACAACATTTGGACACTAGTGTCATGTGACCTAGAGACAGATGTAATCCTGCCTGTTTGCCAGTAGTGTCCTGCAATCCCAGCACCTGTCTTGCCTGCTCTCTGATTTGCAGGAAGTTGAGATTGGGAATCTGCAAGCGAGTACTGAGTATCGAGTCAGTGTGGGGGCTTACGGCTGGACGGGGGAGGGTCGTCCAAGCATGCCTCAAGATATCAGTACAGCATCACAGGGTGGGTGTGGCTTAACAGACAAGTGTAAGCTTCTGATTGGATGTAGCCCCAAAGCCTGGCAACAAACGTCTAAAACATGATTGGTATGTGGTTAAGTTTCACCATGCCCCATCCCCCCCCACAGATACGTGCAGGCCTCCTTCCCCTCCGTCACAACCCAAGGTGATGGCAATATCAGCTAGAGAGATGGCTTTGTCATGGAGACAGGATGAGGGCCACAGCAGTGCACCTATTCATCATTTTCTGGTGGCCTACATCAGGTGAGAGGGAACACCTGGGCAGGAGAACGGACCATACCTGGTGGAATCTTGCCGATTAGCTTTTTCGGAATCACTAGCTATTAGCTCCTTCTCGTAGCAAGCATATGTTGAAAAGGTTAGTAACATAAAGTCTGGCTATGGGATCTTCGGACAGCCTGGGATCCTGCTTGGATCGCTCCTGTACAATCCCGTCTGGCCTCCTAGGAAACCCGTTCTCCGATGATGTCCGATCTCCCCCTGATGCTTTCTCATGGCCTTTCTTTCTGATGGTATCTCCATGAGTGTTTATGTGCGCAGGATTTCTCATCCAGAGAAACCCATCCTTGTCTTCCTCCCAGTGAAACTGTCTGCATTAATCTGTCTTCCAGGCCAGAACTAGACACAGAGTGGATGTCCATCAAGGAGCCAATTGAAACCAGCTCAGTGGTTCTGAAAGGCTTGGTCCCTGATACGCTCTACCAGTTTGAGATTCGAGCAGTGAACTCACATGGCAGCAGCCCTCCCAGTGTCAGAAGTGACCCGGTCTGGACCTCCAGTGAGAATCTATCGTGTCTGTCCTCATGAGTGTGAATTCGTCCAAGCTTCATGAAATTCCCAGCTTTGGCTCTTCACGACACACCCAGTGCTCCCGTGTGTCTGAATGAAGTCTTGCAGCGGTGGACAAGCTGCTTCAGCTCGTCCCCTCCGGCTGAACGAGATCCCACTAACTAAATGTGGTTTGGAAACGTTCAGTTGAACCTCCAGCTGTCTCTGTGTCCTCTTAGGTCAGCGTCGTTAGATTAGATATAACTTCATTGATCCCTGGGGGGGGAATTGTGCTGTCTAGCATCATTATGAAGATAAGTTTCAACACGACTGCTTGCCTGAAAGAAAGTAAACAAATAAATAACATATTAGTGTACTGTGTGACTGCTACAAGGTAAAAACATGCATTATAAACATGAATGGTCCATCATTTATTGGAGCTACAACAGTGTAATGAGGACTCCAATAGAGTTATAATATTTCTATTGCTATATATAATATTTCCATTTCTGCCCATTTCTGTCTGTGATGTGATTGGATTTGTAACAGCAAGTCAAAGGCCTGTTTTATTCCATAGGTGGGGAGGGCAGGTTTAGCAGCAACTATAGTCCACTGTACACCACCCAGTCAAAGGGGGAAGGCGACAGTGTTCCAAGTGTGGAGGAGTCTGATCATGACATACACGTCACGGAGATGAGAACCGGGACGGACAGCCTGGAAAGGAAACCAAGGTTAGCGTCCGTTATCGTCGGTAAGCTCCAGTTACTCCTTTTTTATGGTTACCTTTTGGTGCACCTACAGCCGTTTCCCGTCTTCAGGGAAAGCAGCAGGATGCTGGCGCTAAGATCCACCACGGGGATGCTGGCCTCCCAGGCAGGAAGGGACATTGTGACCAGGGAGACGATGACCACTGTTGCCATGGCAGCTTCCCGCACCATCTCCCCCATTTCCTCCACCCTTACCGCCTACACCTCAGTCTCTCCCTCCTCCCTTGCTACATCTCCACTCATGCACCCTGCCTCCAGTGCTCCCATAGCGCTGTGGACATTTAGTAGGCATCGCCTTAATGGTCTGCCCTGTGGGGAAGCCATGTGTCCAGCAGCCAGCTTCTGTGTCGATGACTATCGTAGAGGGCAGTCCTGGTGCCACTGCACCTGGGGACGAGGAGGGGACACCTGTGCTCAAGGTGAGCTCTTGAGATGTCGTTAGATACCACTGGAGAACAGACAGCAGTCAGAGGCAAAGAGCAGGCAGAGACAGACAGTACTCTGGCAGCTTCATCATTTCTTCCAAGGTTCTTTGTTCATTTCCCATGCTCCCCCATTTTTGTCCTTACTGGGAGGCCCACCTGTTGTCTTCTCTTTCTCTTTTTTCCTTTCTTGTCCACAAGAGGTGTCTGTACAGTTCCCTAAGTTTCATGGTCACTCTCACTTGGCCTTCGAACCCCTGAAAAAGTCCTCCCAGACGTTTCGTATCAGCCTTGAGTTCAAGGTGAGGAGCTGCTGCTCTTACTCCTGGAAGCCGTTGAACCTCACTGGTCTGTAGCTGCATGAAGTTAATGCCCTTCCTCTTCATCTTCATCTTCCTCACTCGCTCTGAGCAGACGGACGCCGCCGATGGGCTGCTCCTCTACTGCGGGGAGAATGAGCATGGCCGGGGGGACTTTGTCTCGCTGTCCCTCGTTGGCCGCAGGCTGCATTTCAGGTGGGTGGGGCTGTGCATCACATGACTCATTGACTTGGGAGTACTGCTTGCCCTGTACCCTACAGTAGCTGGGTGACGTCCTGGAGCAGGACATGGCTGACAGTAGCCGCATCACAGCTGTGGCACCTTGCAGGTTCAACTGCGGCACTGGTCCTGCCCAGATGGTGAGCGGGGCCCTTGTGGTCCTGGGTCGGCGGCACAGAGTCACTGTCTACAGGGACGGCTTGAACGGCTGGCTGGAGCTGGACGACGGCCCACATCTGACAGGCCGCTCCCAGGTGAGGGGATCATGTGTGAAGATGGAGGCCGTGAGGTGTTTCTGACCAGTCACCACTGTGGTCTCTGTCCTCCTCCCCTAGGGTCCGTACACTAGGATTACATTCCACAGCCCGCTGTATGTGGGGGGGTCCCCCAACACTGATGGCCTTGCCAGGGCCACGGGCTCCAGTCAGGGGTTCGAGGGCTGCATCCTGAGCCTCAGTATTAACAATAAGACCTTGGACCTACGACCATGGCCACTGGGCCAGGCGCTGGGCGCCGCTGATGTGGGTGAGTAATGAGTAGGTGGGAACACGGGGTCCTAAGAGCAGAAACAGTCAGACCTGGGGGAGGATTACGATCCCACGGCAACAGCACTTTGAGACTGTGCATGCACATCCCTGGCAGGTGAGTGTGGCGACAGTGCGTGTGGAGACGTCACCTGCTCCAACGGCGGACTCTGCTTCTCCCACCAGGCTGGCACCTCCATCTGCCTGTGCCCCCTGGGCTTCCGTGGAGAGCTCTGTCAGGAGGGTGAGTGGCTGGCTGCATGACCCCCATGACCCCCAGGGCATATGCCAATCACAGCGAATGTGACTCTGGGTGGTTCGAATTAGTGTTATGTTAGCCCTCAGCACTGTGTGGTTCAACACTTTAAATCACGTATTATTTTAAAAAGCATAGCTGGTGTTACACTCCAACTGACACTTTCGTACTTCGCTTCCAAGATATCAAAACTTTATGTTCAGAGTTGACACTTTCTTTTAGACAACAATACATTTAAAGGACAATTTTTTTTTTTTTTTTGTTGCAGTGTAGAGACACTGCTTTAAAAACCTCGATGTGTTTAACCATATGTGATGAATCCCTTTAGCTGTAGAGGTAATGCTTTGCACTTTAAGATCAAATTACCCGACATACAGATTCCTGGCTGACGGGTGGCATTGCAAGATATTTTTTAAGCGCCCACTGTCACCCACTTGAATCAGCCAGTTTGAGAGTCATGCATTTAGAACAAATCGTTTGCTATTCCTTTGCAGAATTCCCGCTGTCTTTACCGCACTTCAATGAATCTCTGCTGTCCTACTTCAGCGCCCCCTGGCCGCAGTCCTCCCGCCACTACCTGTCCTTTATGGAGTTTGAAATCACCTTTCGTCCTGCTTCGCCCGACGGCACGCTGCTGTACAGCGAAGACACAGCCAGCCAGGACTTCCTGTCTGTCACACTGGCCGACAGATACCTGGAGTTCCGCTTTGACTGTGGCTCTGGGCCAGCTGTCCTCAGGTAAAGCAGCAGCTGCTTAGACTTTATGCAGCCAGGTAATCGTTCAGGGAAACATTAAACATGGTCTCTAGCTTCTAGTCCAGCAGTTCCTAGGATTGCTGTTGATGGGATCAGAGGGCAGCGGCTACTTCGTACCCTCAACATTTGGGATCAGTTTCCACAAGGCTGTGCCATGTCAGGGGTTGGTGTACCCAGTGCTGTGCCATGATACCCAAAAGGGTTGGGTTGTTCAGTGCTTGCCCCTGATTGGTTGGGGTTGCTGAATGCAGGAGCAAGGAGCCAATCAGCATGCATGCATGGCATGAGCTGAGGGTATCTCGCACGGCCAAGAGTGGCATCCTGCAAGTTGACAACCAGATACCCACAGAGGGCATGTCTGAGGTAGGCGGGGGGGCGCAGGGTGATGGGACATTCGCATTGCTTTTTGAAAGGCTGTGTTGGATTTCACGCCACGTCTCACACCCACAGGGAGCCTTCACACAGATCAAATGTAACACGCCTCTGTACGTGGGGGGTGTACCCAGCTACAGCATCACCAAGAACAGTGCCCGTGTGCTGAGACCCTTCAGTGGCAGTATCCAGAAGGTGCTCCATCCTTCACCTCCATCTCATGTTCCCCCCCACTCTAGACAACAGCAGCACGATTAAGGGTTTCCATCTTTTGTTGCCCCCACATGGCAGATCCTCCTGAATGACCGTGTGGTCCACCTGACCCGGAGTGCTGCGGTGGGTGTGAATGTGGACAATGCCGAGCACCCCTGTGTGTACACTCCTTGTGCCAACGGTGGCACGTGCCATCCACGGTGGGATGACTATGAGTGTGACTGTCCATTGGGATACGACGGCAAGCATTGTCAGAAAGGTGGGTCTCCTTGGTGACGGTGTCAGGAAGGTGGTGGTGACAGTGTCAGGAAGGTGGTGGTGACGGTGTCAGGAAGGTGGGTCTCCTTGGTGACGGTGTCAGGAAGGTTGGTCTCCTCGTAGATGGCGTCAGGAAGGTGGGTCTTCTTGGTGACGGCGTCAGGAAGGTGGGTCTCCTCGTAGATAGTGTGAACAGTGTGCTCTAACACCAGTGTGTCTTTTCTGCTTCCTCTCTCCACTACGCAGAGTGTGGGAACCACTGTTTGAACAGTAAGTTTGTCAGTAGAATAACACTTCAAGAAATACGTTAGCATTGTCTTCTCAATGGAACGGGAATTCCACTGCAAGTCAGGCTCACGTTAACTGTGATCAGAATTTACAGAAATTAAGCAGCGCGTTATTAAAAGGATAGCATTAAAATTCAATGTCATGTTCGCTGAGCATGCCTGGTGGCATTTAGTCATTGTCATTAGGAATTCATGGAAAACTGCAGACATCAGTACCAGCAGGGGGCGTGAGAGTCCAGGTTTTTATTGTACAGGATGGCTGCATGAAAAATACTCATTGATACAAGACATTAAACTGGAGGTGTTCACACTGAGAGGAGAAAAACGTTGACTGTTGTGGATTTGACTCTCCACAGACTTGCACTACAAAGGAACTGTTCTCTGTCCGAGGAGCATAATGAAATAACAGTGTGAAAGTATCTCATTTTGAAACATTTCAACTTGGTTAATAATTATTATACATTAGGCATGGAATCCGTCTTTATCTCACAGCCCTGAGCATGATACGTAATTGATGGATGGATGGATGGATGGATGGAATTCCTTTTAATACTTCTTAAATCAAAGCTGCCACCTTCTCCATGTACAGCTCCAATAAGTGAATTGTTTCAACCAAGATGTCTACCTCTTCGCAGTGGTGACCAAAGCTATTGAAACTCCTCAGTTTATGGGGCGCAGCTACCTCATCTATGACAAACGAGATATCCTCAAGAGGTACGTGACCTGTGACGGCCGTGTCTCTCTGTATAGACTGCTGACAGCTCAACAAGGTGAGGTCTTTCTCTGAGATCCCATACGTTTCCGTTTCAGAGTCTCTGGTTCGAGGACAAATGTTTTCATGCGCTTTAAGAGCATGGCCAAGGATGGGCTTTTATTATGGAGGGGCAATGGTCCCATGAGGACCAACACAGACTTTCTGTCCTTGGGGCTGCAGGATGGAGTACTTGTCTTCAGGTCTGTACCACCTGCTCATCTGTCTGTCAGTTAGCCTGCTCACCTATATGCCTGATCTCTCATCTGTCTGCCTGTCTCTTTTCCTTTCTCTCTGTCTGTTTACCCCTCTGCCTTCTCCTTTACTTGTCTGTCTGCCTGTTTGACTGGTTTCCTGGTTATCTGTCTGTCTGTTTACCCAGTCTGCCTGCTCCGCTACCTGTCTGTTGGCCTGTGTACCTGCCGGGAAACATCCCCATTGGTATATGAGTTTGCTGGCTGGTCCTTGTGCTGGCTGTTCTCACTTACCTCCTGTTTGTCCAGCTACAACCTGGGCAGTGGCATCGCTACGGTGATGGTGAATGGCACATTTGGAGATGGCCGATGGCACCGAGTCAAGGCTGTCAGGTGTCGATCACATTACAGGGAAGAGTCATTGCAAGTCAATTTATGATCTAGATTCTCTCCCAAATGCTTGAACAGTTGTAATTAAAGGTGAAATTCAGAAGTAGTATTAATGAAAAAGTTACAATTTGGTGTATAATTGTGCAATGTTTAGGTTTGCAAGTGTAGGAAAGAGCAAGTTTCTTTAAAAAACAATAATGAAGAATAACATGTGCCTGCTTGTCCCCAGAGATGGACCATCTGGGAAACTGACAGTGGACGATTATGGAGCCAAAACGGATCGATCTCCAGGGAAGATGAGACAGCTTAACATCAACGGCGTTCTGTATGTGGGTGAGTTTGACCTAGTGGGGGCGCTTTCTCTCCACATGTTAGTGAGACGTGGTGATGAAGATGATGACAGCCGTGGTGTCTTTTGCTTTAGGGGGGTTGAAGGATATTGCCCTACACACCAGCAGGCAGTACATGCAGGGTCTTGTGGGCTGCATCTCCCACTTCATTCTTTCCACCGACTTCCACCTTTCTCTAGTGGAGGATGCTGCCGATGGGAAGAATATCAACACCTGTGGCAATTAGGTGTTGCTGCCCCCTGCTGTACTGGAGGACTGCTAAATAACCTACAGAGCTGGCTGGCAAATCCTAGGAGGGAATATTATTTGCATTCATCCAAGCAATGAAAAGTATCATAATAGATATGAGTTATTTATTGGTTTTTGATCAGATGTAAAAAAATCTAAAATGTGCAAGTATTGATTTTTTTTTAATGTGTAGATTAAGCTAAAGAGGAGCTGTTGTCTCATCTGCCTCTACAATGGGAGAATGCCTGCAAAGGGTGAGGCCAGTCAGGGAATCTGGAAAGAGGCTGGGTCAACAAAATCTCACATTATGAATATGATAGTTTGGGGCCCACTAACTAAGGGAATGTTAGAGAGTAATTTAGGGAACATTAGACAGGAGTGGGATTATTTAGGTAACGTTAGATGGGAGCAGGATTTTTAAAGGAACCTTTGACAGGAGTGGGATCATTTAGGGAACATTAGATGGGAGTGGGATCATTTAAGGAATGTTAGATAGGAGTGGGGGGGAGAAGGTGACTCGGTGCTTAGTTACTGTTCCCTTGCCTCTCCTGGGTAGGGGGTTTGATTGCAACCTCTGCTCTGTGTGTGTGGAGTTTGCATGTTCTCCCCATGCTTTGTGGGTTCCCTCCCATGATCCAGAAACATGTGATTTAAACTGATTGGTGTCTTTAAAATTGCTCATAACGTGCAACTGTGCCCTGCAATGGGCTGCCGTCCTGTCCAGGGGGTGCCCCAGCCTCATGCCCTGTGCTGTATGGGAGAGGCTTCTGTGACCCTGAGCAGGATGAGTGGTTGGGAGATGGTTGGATGTTCTTCATCCATCTCCAGGAAAATGGATGGATAAGACAGGAGTGGGATGATTTGGGGAATATCAGACAGGCAATTAAGTCATTTAAGGGAGGGGGGGTGGTGTCATATAGGGAATATTGATCAGGGTCTGAGGTCATTTTGAAAATGTTGGACGTGGCTGGGGATCATAGTGCATGTATATTGATATTGTGCATTTTAATTGATTAGATTTATTGTGTTGTCTTTTATTTCCTTGAAAAACACATTTTGTAAAAATAAACAGACATGATTTTAAACAGCTTATAATGTGGTACTTTGTGTCCGGTATTTGTGATCTTTAATGACAGGTAGTTTAAGAAAAAAACAAGAGCGCCACCTACTGGAACGAGGATGTAAAACATGGGCAGCCATAGCACTGAATGTAGTTTAATTGTGAATGAAGTTTGTATGTTCTCTCTGTGCTTTGTGGGTTTCTGCCCACATTCCAAAGCTATGCATTATAGGCTAATTGGTGAGGCCGTGGAGTGTGAATGATTGTGTTCTGCAGTGGGGTGGTGCCCCAAGGCTGCCTGGGATAGGCTCCAGGTGACCCTGAATATGATTAATACCTGGCTCAGAACGTCTGCTCCCCCACTGCATTTTACATACACTGCTAAATCGAGCCATACCAGTTTCCAATGACTGTTAGTGTCTGTCCCAGAATAAACTTCACCACCTCTTTGTACTGCTTCTTCACTCTCCGTTCTGTGTTTCTACAGAATTTTGCATTTTTATTTTTGTACAATTTTCTACGATTTTACGCAAGGACTGAAGCAGAACTGAAGTGAGGACAAATGTGGCTAATTAACCATGTGACTATCTAACAGAAGATAGCGATGGACCATTCCAAAAATGAATTAAACGTGTGTGTGTGTGTGTGTTTTAGAACCAACTACAGACTGGAGATGAGTCGGTTATGCAGACAGAACACTAATCACCGTGTTTCAGCACTAGAGGGCACCTAGAGCCACAACATTGAGGAATTCTAATATTACAGAAAATATAGTGATCCGATTTAGCGCTTGTAATACGAGCCGTGCTTTGTCGCAGTGTTTATTACTGCTGATGAGTACAACCGTTTCAGGTAAATTTCCTAACATGCTTACTGGTGGTTTCCTCTGTCATCAGTTTAAAATAAAGCACAATGACGCGGTATTGAGTTTCACTCGTTAACCTTACTTTCACAGACAAAGTCCATGACTGCAGTCATTCCGGTTTTAATGCGATTTAACATGATTTGAACCGCTCACGGGAGTAAATCCTCCGAGCGGAAGGACACAGCAACAGCTAGTGCCCAGAAATGTAAAATAACGACAACCGTTAGAACGGAAACGTAAAATAACGACAACCGTTAGAACGGAAATGTAAAATAACTACACGCTCAACGTATTTTTATCCCACTCTTTTCATTTGTAATTTATTTAAGTTGGAAGAAAGTTGACAGCCAATAAACAGATTTTAAAACTAATCCCCGTGTCCTGTTTTCATTCTCCAGCATATGGTGGAACACATAACAGCTGCAACACATAATCGCAAACTTTCGCTGATACAAGTAGCTGAGCGTCCGACGTACTTTTATCAGTCTGATCATGAAGGGTAAAGAATGCGGCTCCTGATGTTATACAATAACTGAAGGTCCTTCAAGCGTTACGCCGTGCTTGAGGACTCCGATTTACACGAAGGTCCAACAGCAAAGAGGTCAAAACTAAACATGCCAGATGGGCGGCCCAATCAAGCCAGAATGTATCAAGAAATCTCTAAGCTTGAAATCCTCACTAATATAAAATAAACCAACTTCCACTGACACCTATCAAATTCCCTGCAGGTGCAACCCTCTCGAATTCAAGACGAATATTCACTTTTATGTCAAATTAAACGGCACTTTGGACGAAGACTATTTAATATCGCCCATGTCAGTGTGGCGGCTGACTCACACCGGGACTTCCCACCGCCGTAGGGCAGCGACGCAGAGGAATTCGGGGGCGGAAGCTTGCGCGTCCGCTCGGAGCCCGGAGCCGCCGGATCAGTTGGCGCAGCGGGGCGAGGAGAAGCGCAGCTCCTCGGAACACCGGCCGGACTGTGAGGTGGGTCACCTGTTCGGGCGTGAAGCGCCGACTGTTTGGTGAACTTATGTTATTTACTAACACGTTTATTACGGACGGAAGGGACGCCCTGTCTTCATTTCCCGTCCCTTTTGCTTCTTTTTTTTTTTTTTTTTAAATTCCAACTATACGTACGATGGGGGATTCCTAAGTAAAGGTGGCGTTTGAATATCAGGGAGTGTCTGGGCGTGAAGCGTTACGGTTGCGGTCCATCTTCGGTAGTTCTTTCGGTTAAATGCAGATGTGAAAATGAGTGGCACTTAATCGAAGTAGGAAGTGTATAAAATTTGTGTTCCTTTAAGAATGCGCTGTTTTTTTATTATTGAACAATTGTTTCTATTTTGGTTAATGTGCGTACAGAGAGGCGCTGTCTTCATGCTGCATGCTTTGACCACGCTGGTTAAGCTCAGCTGTTTCTGAGATCAGTTTGCCTTACGGGCTGTGTAACTGCGGGTTAAGGCAGACTTGTGGGGTGCCATCTCTGGGCAGGGTGAGGCTTCCGAGATCCCAAGGTTGAGCACATGAAGCCATGCAGCGCTTCTTCGGAGAAGGAACGTTCAGATTCATTCATTCCTTCTTTGTTTAATTCCAGTTTTGGCAGAGGAACCAGTCGCTTAACATGAGAACAATGTGATTAATTCCCCTTTTGATATATTTTTTTAAGTGGCTGAGAGGTAGAGCATGTATGAGTAACTTACCTGTGCCTGGGGGGTGTTGTGTGATGGGTTTGCCTGTGCTGTGGAAGACACACCCAAACTGAGAACCGCCTGTGGCGTCTGTGCTTTTTGATAGTTAGTCGTGAGAACATCGTATAAGGTGCTTCTGGTTCAACACATATCTGCCCCGGTGTTACCAAGTTACCACACTGGCCCAGATGCCATGCATGTATGCTGGGAGCGCTGAGGAAGTTTACTTTTGGTCAGGAACGGAATGGTGCTGAGTACAAAACACCCTTGTACAGTCTTGGTTCTGTGACGATGTTTTTCTGGGGAATTTATGCTGTTTAGAAATCTAATTTTATATGTTCTGGAGGTCTTTGAAATACTGTAGGCCTATATTACAGAGAACTCTGAGTTCAAATGGGGCTAAACAGGTTTTGGATTGTCCCTTTCTGAGTGTCTAGTCCTTGTTCCAAAAGGTTCTGCTCTCTGTCCTGCCCAGAGACACTCCCCTGAGTAATGTTCTAGCAAGACTGGCACGGGTGGGATCCTCTGGATGAAAAAGAGGTGCCTGTTAAGGAAATTGGCGCCTCGTTGGCCTGAAACGTATGTTCGAGAGGAGTCCTCAACTTTGCTGTAGCTTGTTGTTGTCTTGCCCTGCTCCTAGAGGGCATAGTCAGGTGCTTATACTACAGTGTGGGCACGCTCATTCCCTCGGGTGTTAGGCCACACCCACCAGTCAGATGCATGCCTTTGAGGCCGTGGCCCAGTCACTTCCTGTGAATCGTAGGAACGTGGGTCTGTTACCCACCAGAAATGCACTGTGCCTCGAGCTTCCTGTTCCTCTGACACACTCAAGGGTAGAGCGTACCTGACCATGGCAGCCTTGCAGGAGAGCTGTCTGTCGCATGTGGTTTCGTGTGTGGTCCAGCATCTCTCTAATGCTGAGGTCCTGAGTGTTCCACCTCTGTCCTCGCTGTGGCCTTTTAGATCATTGGATGGCATGGGATTGTGGCCCCAGGTAACTGGGGGGGTGAAAGGTCATAGGTCTTTGTTAAAACAGATTTTTTTTAATTCAATTTATTGCATCACAACAATCAACCAAAACACAATTTCACAATCAAATTTCAATGCAATATTAAAACATACCCTCTCGTCTGTTAACATCACTAAAAAAAAACAATTTCAATAATTAAAATCAGTCATGAACATAAATGCTATAACAAGATAAGCATTAAATATTATAACTTTGAATTAATTTAACGTACCACTGTGCTTAAAACACAGCAATAAATAATTAAAACCAGTGTTATAGCAGGTATGAGACGATGCCCTGCTTTTTTTTTTTTAAAGGACGGATTACGGAGGCCCAATTACCCTGGCAGACATGAGCAACAGCTACACGGTGTCCCTTCCTGGTCCTGCCCCCTGGGGCTTTCGGCTGCAGGGGGGTAAGGACTTCAGCATGCCCCTCACTGTCTCCAAGGTGAGTCCCAGCCTCTCGTACCTCTGTCAGGATCAGGGTGGATCGTGTGTGAGCCTGCGGGACAGGGCTGGTCAGGCGAATGGGGAGAAATGGATAGCCAGGGCCACAAAGAGCTGGGGCCTAAGGGACAGGTTTTGAGATTGTGGTTTTGCACATGGGTGGGGCCTAATCTTGGCCACACCCACCATACACGGGACTGAGTGACACAGCAGGGAGCAGGGCAGGACTTTGGGTAATATTCGGGGTGTGGCACAAGCGGTGCTGGCTGCATTGGCTTCACAAGCTGCACTTGTGGTGCCGGTGTGAAATTATACTGGTGTGTCTGTATAAGGCGGGTCTGTCTGTCAGATCATTTGGGCTGGTACCCGAAAGTACAGCGCATTGTTTCTGCACCTTCAAATCATCCCACATAAATGGTGGAGAAGGTACAAAGGCACATCAGTTTGTTGTTGAGGAGGCGGAGTCTGGTCCCCCCCCCTTCTGTTGCTTGGGCTGTGGAGTGGTGCCCCTGACAGGCCATGTTTATACAGCACGACACATGAAGGGCCCCGCTGTTGTGAACTTATCTGATCCCGAGCCTGGTGAAAGTCCTCCTGGCTGAAGAGTGACAGTCAGCGCCGTTCCAGCTGACAGGACAGGTTAAAGGATTCACTCCTCAGTCTAGAAAACAAGGCTTGTTATTTGACAGCTGATCACAGATCAGTCTTCCAGCATGCAGGTCCTTTATCATGCCACTGTTGAGCCTCGGTCTGTCAGTGAATCATCAGTTAATTATTACAGACTTGTTTGAGTTGAGGGTCATCACCATGGAAACTGGTGTACTGAGCCGTGGTGGCAGTGAGCCTCTAGGTCGTTGAGATGGCCTGCCATATTCTGGAGAAGTCCAGCTTGTAAGGATAGGGTTCTGATGTGGAGTGTGAAGGAACAGGGGTGAGTTCCCTTCACCCAGTTAAAATGGCATTCCCCTGGGGCTGGCCACCCAATAGGCAGTGAGCTCTGAGGCTGACATCTCACATTAGCCCCTTCCATCATTGGTGTTCAGGCCTCCCTGGTGCTGCTTATGTTTCTTTGCTTGCAATTAGTTGGCTTGGCATCGGGGATGTTTGGTCACATGGGTGGTGGCTGTCACGGGCCATGTGGCTGACGCCTGGTTCCCTCCTTCCACGGTCAGCCACGAGCAGCCTGTGAGCTGAGCTTTGGTCCGCTTTACTTGGCAGTCGCTCTGTTCCGCTCTCAGATAACGGGAGTGATGCGTTGAGTCATTTTACTTTGAGTAATGACTTGTTCAGAATCCAAACAGGCAGGGCGGGGGGCATTGCGACCGTGGACAAACACCCCTTGGTGTCAGATGGGGCCGATTAACGGCTATTTGGTACCATCTGGGTCGGTACCAGTCCCAGTCATAGTGTTGGCTCCTCACTCCACAGGGTTAAGTAATTCAAACTGACAGTGGATTGGACTCCTGGCTGTACTGGTTTGGTAATGTGTGAGCTGTCTGTACCTGTAATTTAGCAGAGGGGCCAGTAGCTGGCCAGTAGCCACAGGTGTCCCCTCACATTCGGGCTCTCATTCTTTGGGGGTAGTGCAGAAAGATCTCGAGGAGGGACTACAGACTGCAGTTAATGTGTATGACGGTGACAGTCATGTGACTGCTGTGGTTATTCAGACCCTCCCATGGGGGGAGGTGGCACATCTTTTTTTTTTTTCTTGCTCTGCTGTTTCTCGTCACACTGGATGTTGGGTAGGTTGGTCAGCTGACCTCTCGGAGCTGCTGATTGATTGGTCGTCTGCGTCCTCTGGATTGACTGGGGCTGCAGACATAGGAGCGCCCCACTGAACGGAGTCTGCGTGTGGCTCGGTCTGTGACTTGCTTCCATGGCGCCGTTTGCACGAGTTCTTGGTGCAGAGCCATATCCACAGAGATGTGCTTTCATGTTCCCTTCAAGACTTTGACATGTTCAGACCGACCATCGACTAACTCCAGTCCTGCCGCACGGTCACTGGTGCCACTGCATTGGGTTTCACAATACCGGGCTGTTTTGAGCTCTGTGCCCATCGGTTTGGGCTACAGCTGGCTGGAGATGATCTGGGGATGTTGGTATTTAGCTGCGACCCAGTCTGATAAGCTAAGAATACCGATTTATCTGGAATCTTTAGGGCTGGTTATTAAAGCAAGAAACCCAATACCGAAGAGCCTCGGTGTAGTATTTGCTGCCCCAGACCCTGAGCCCTCAGTAGCAGTTGGTACTGGACCTCTTCTCCACCGTCAGAGACCATCGAGGCTTCGGGGGGTTTACTGCCACTCAGGATGGAACTGGCTGCTGACAGCCTGACTGTGTTACACGATGCCCTCTCCATTAGGGAAGGTGGTCTGTCTGTGTGCTTGTGGTCCCTCTGGACAGGACCTGGTGTGAAGTGGCTTGATGAGATATGGTCAGATTGGAGGGAGGGGGGGGGGGCCTTAACGGGTTTGTCTTTCTCTGCTGGCTGTTACCTGCAGAACAGTTCTGTTGTAGAGGAGCTGAGTGTATTTGGGGTGGAGGCAGGGTGTGGCACCAAATGAGCAATACAGAGGATGTAGCAGCTGTCAGGACTTGTCAACATTCCATTACGGCATCAGATTCCAGCCCCTGTCATCTTCATCCTGCTATAACTTGCAAGAAGGCTCTTGTTGCCCAACTATTAGCTTTCAGGTGGTCTCAAGCTGAGCTGGATTCTACAGAAAGTGTCTTGGGGGAAAAAGACTGGTATTCCTTCTCCCCTGGCCAGCTGCATTCTTGGCTCCTGTCTGCCCAGAGGCCAGTACCTCATTCTGGGCTCTGAGGTAGAGTCCAGCAAGGAGCCATGGGCTGTCTAGGCAGGGCCGGTTTTCAAACTCGAGGTGGGCTCTGCGGGCCGGGGTGCTGTGTGTGGAGCGTGGTGGAGTAGCATGGTTCTCCTGTTCACATCCACAGCACGAGGAAGTAGCGAGGGAGAACTCGCCTTCTCCTCAGGGCTGAGGTGCTTCTCTAAGGTGCAGCTGTGAAACTGGGTTTGGCCAGAACTGTTTGTAAAGACGAATGGGTGACTTCCAGGCAGCTGAGAGCATCACTGGGCCTCTTGAATGCAAAGCCAGTGCACGTGTCTGCCTGGCTGCTCACTTTCACTTGTCCCGTCCCGAATTTCTCGTTTTAAGGCTGGGTGACGTGTGTTGTGGTTTTGGTGCTAAATGGGGGGGAAAAGCAGTGAGTCCCCAGTCATGGTCCAGGACCCTGAGCAGCTGTGCTGGGTGCCCTGTGCGGCTGGCCGCTCTGGCTTCCATTAGAGGAGGAGTAGGAGAGGTAGGCGGGGCCCCCCAGGGGTTTGGAGGGAAAGGAGCTACACCCCTATAGCTCGAGTTTCAGTGTCCATGCTTCACATTCCTCAGTGAGGATGTCAACATGACTGTCTTGTGTAAGTTAGCAGGTGAACCTGCGCTTTGCTAGACAAGCTCCCATACCAGCACATACAGATGAGCTAGTGGCCAGCTGAGTTAACCTGCAGTGTTCTGCCATGTCTGACACTGGAAGCTGAAACTGTCATAACGTGTGTGGCTAGATAGTCTTATGAAGGGAGTAGTTTCTGCACAGACTGCTGGGAAATACACACACACAACTGTGGCTTGTGAGCATTACCCACAGGAAGTGGGTGGGACTCATGGATGGTGCCGAACCTTTTAAGGGCTGATTGATGATCCTGTGACCCTGCATGCGGCAGCCCGGGCGTTCACTTCCTGTGGTCAGACTTCCTGAAATGATGTAACCGTGAACAAACATGCACGTCTGTGGCCGGGTGCTGCGATCCCTCCTTTCGGAGGTCTGACTGGCTGTGCCGCCTGGCTACTGCTGGTGGGGCGGGGCAGTCAAAGGCCGACACGTGTGGCCGCCGTGTTCTTGGGTGGACCAGCAGCTAACAGGCTGGTGTGTGCCTGCTGAAGGTTCAGATGGTGCTTGCAGTGTGTGTACTGCTGCTTCCGGACAGAGCAAAACCAATTGTATATTGGAGGGCGGGTGTCTGACTCACTGGGGTAACTGGAGTTGACCCTGTTTAACTTTGGAACAAAGTGACATTAATCAAAAGAGGAAAGCACTTGTGTTTTGTACTTTGTTTTAGTAAAAATGTGTCCCCCCCCCCCCCCCCCCCCCCCCCGTTTCTGTTATGGGTGTCAGAGGGAAAGTAAATTTGTTTGGACCATCAAGCCTGAATTTAATTGAGGTGCTCAGCTTCAAAAAGGGCAGATGGAGAGAGAGAAGGGCTGTTGCATTTTCCCAGATGTGGATCCATATCCAGGAAAAGCCTTCCCAACTCCCAGATAGGTTGTGTGAGGAGAATCACTGCCATTCGTTTAGCCTGGCAGTAACCTAGCAGCTCTCTGTTGCTTGTATAACTGAAGAATGGAAAAGAGTAGCATTTCCAACCCCCATCCTCCCTCTCATCTCTCACTTGCTCTCCTGTGAGTCTTTTCTCCACCCTCTTTCCCTCCACCCAATCCTTAGTTGTTCTTTACACCTTTGTTTTATGTCCTGCCATGCCTTCTCTCAAACCTTCCCAGCAAGGAAAGACTATCTAATGCACCAAGTTGCCACTAAGCCATGACAGACCGGGGATCAGTTTCAAAAGCTCAAGGGTATCCGCAAGCCTGGGCGGTCTCAAATGATGTCACAGCGGGCCGTCAGTGGGTGCCAAGGCGAGCATGGTGCATTGTGATATTGCAGGGTCCACAATAGGATTGAATGTGTATATGTATGTTTATGGCGCTGCCAGCACCTCGCTCTTCCTTGTAAATGATTAATACATCCTTCGTCGGGTTTGGAACAAGGATTAGGACTTCAGTCGGCATCAGAAGTCTTTCAACTTTGAGTCAGGAGACTCCATCTGCTGATTTTATTTCATTCCTTTCCCACTGCTACACGTGTCTCTCCGAGCGCTGTATTTAGGAGGGGGCCATGGCCCTGTACTTGAAGTCAGGATCACTTTAGGTCAGGTCTTTCGCTTGGTTTGTTTGGGAGATTCAGCCTCCCCTGGGATGTGGGCAGATGACGGCCCAAATGCAGGCTTGGCATTCAGTGCGGCCGTGGGCAGTGGGAAGGCAGTTCTCTACCTTCTGTGCCCAGTGTGAACTCAGAATAGAGAGGGAGCACAGCCAGCCAAGTGTTTTTCCCATTCATTCCTCATCAGTGCAAAAACTAGTGATGGGACAAATGAGGCTTCAAAACCCATGGTGGGTGGGACTATCCTGGACTAACCAATCAATGTTGCCGGAGGAGGGACTTTCTTCCACCCACTTAAGGAATTGAAGGCTCATGTAGCAGCAGCATTGATTGGTAGTTCAGGATACTCCCACCCACCATGGGTTTTGAAGCCTCATTTGTCCAATTGCTTGCAAAAACCTAGTGCGGTAATTTGAGGACTGTAGGAATTGAGACATTTGCTCTCGTCTCTTGAGGGGGAAGCTGATTTTGTTGATAGACAAAGGTGTATCAACAGGAGGAAGTGTCGCGTGGAAACAAACATGTCATGCTAGTTTATCAAGATCTAACAGGAAGCACTTGCATATTTCTCAACTCCAGACAGGGTACTTCTATATTCTTTCAGTATAGTAAAATTTTACAAGTCTTGAGTCTGGACACAAAGTTAAAGTATTACCCATCTAAATACTTGCTTCATCAGTTAACTGAAAATGGGATGCTTGCTCTTTCCCTGTGTCCTTCTTTGATCTGTGAGTAAAACGTCGGACTTAATTTTGTTTCTTTAGTACTTGCTGCCTGATGAGCTCTGACCCATCTCATTATTTTTACCGTCACCTTTCCTCAAGACGATATTTTCCCAGCTGTGGCCCAGGAGCATGCTGACATCCTTTTAGTGCCTTGGTTGCTCTGTGGCCCAGTTGTTCCCTTGTACTGTAAATGTGCAGCAGCAAACCCTAAGCTTTTCCCTTCAGTATCTTTGGTTTGGCTTTATCCCTTTTCCAACTTTCTGTGCCTGTGCCCTGAAGCATTATCCCGAAGGCCTTATTGTCAGCATGACAGCTTTCCTCACCAGTGGTGCCCACTAGTGGATCCTAGGGGTTACTGCCTCAACAGGCTCAGAATACTGAGGCTAGAGCTCTTAACAGCATCCACACATCCTGAGGTCTGTGTTCCGGTCACAAGAAACTTGTATTCCCTCCTGGATGAGTCACAGGGTACTCGGGGGGGGTTCCCTCCTGGATGAGTCACAGGGTTACTCGGGGGGGTTCCCTCCTGGATGAGTCACAGGGAACTCGGGGGGGGTTCCCTCCTGGATGAGTCACAGGGAACTCGGGGGGTTCCCTCCTGGATGAGTCACAGGATCCTCGGGGGTTCCCTCCTGGATGAGTCAGAGGGAACTCGGGGGTTCCATCCAGGATGTGCTGTGTAAAGTTGGGTTGAGGAGTTGCATATAGAGTATGCTGTTACCTTTAATGTGCAGGTTGCTTCTAACCTGATCTTGCTTTCAATGCCTCTCTGAGGCATTGATGTGTACACAGGTTTCTCTTTCCCTCAGTTTGGGATGTTGCTCGGAGACAGCCTCAACCCTGTCATATGGCCTCCATCCCTTCCTGAGACTTTGGGGGGCTGGAGGGTGTCTGCGTAATGAAAAAGATGAAGGTGATTGTGTAATCTAGAGGGGTGTCGGAGAGCAGCTTGCCATGTTTGATTTGTGATTGGCTGGGAAATGAGGGACTGAGGGAGTGATGAATGGAGATATAGTATGGGGCTAGGCCTTGAGACTCGGTGCCGCTTATTCCTTTAATTATCATGTCTATTCCCGCAGTGTAGTTTCCTTTTTGAACTTTTTAATTTGCTGAACAGCCCGCTTTTTAATTAATCTGCATCGGTCGCAGGGAGATGGAGGCACACATGCAGCCAGATATATGCGAAAGGTTTTGGTAAACCCTGTGATAGGCCTGTTTGATGAGGATCCTACCGCAGACCAGGCGTTTTTCAGTACGTGTGTAGATGCCACTTTTTGTGTTACCTTGAGCTACTTCTCTCCTCTCTGTTTGGGTTTGTTCTGCCGCTTCGTCAGCCCCCTGATCCACAGATCCTGCTGTTTACAGCTGGAGCTTGAGAAACACATCTGTGGATAGAGACCTGGCAAGCTACCATTCAACAGAGACCCCTGTGAAAGGTATGTAAAAGGTAGACAAATATTGGAATGTCCTGCCCGGATTAGGGCTACTGGGACTCAGGCCAGGCAGTGGGTTTTTCTGGAGAGTGGCTGGTGGTTGTACCACCCACGTAACCTGACCAGGCTCAACCTGAAATTGCTATATGGAGTCATCTTGGGGACCCACCTCTCTCACAAGGTGAGTGATCAGGTGCTGTCCCTGCTATTTGCAAATGAGGTTGTGTTTTATACCTCCTATGATCAGTAGATGTACTGAAATGGCTTAGCAACGTGTCTCGAGGCTTAGAAATTTTGAGTACTATGAATTGTAGTGCCATTTGCCAATGATTGCAGCAATTGTGGTTGGTTAAGCTGGTTGATTAATCGAGTTAACTTGACTGGGCATGTAAAACTTGCTTCATAGTACATCTCACTGGTCTTCCAACACACACCTGAACAGCTCATTGCCTGACCATGAAAACACGTAGATTATGGCTCTATCCTTTCAGGTGGGAAGAGAGAGTATTCCTTTAGAGGATGTGTTTAAGTCTCTTGGTATATGATTCTTCTGTGAGGGTAAGAAGGGAATGTTGGTTTGGTGACTTTGGAACAAGATCTGTTCTGCTGTGCAGACCGGAGACGCTGAGTGGGTGGATGGGCACTGCATCACTTTATGAATAAACTTTCCCCCATTATTCCTCTGTTCCTTACGTTACCCCTCTCCTTCTTCTCAGTCATTCTCCTCCCTCTCCCAATCTCCTCTCTTCCCTTTCTCCCACTTTCCCCTCCCTCTCTCTCCTTACTCTCCTTTTCCTCTCTCCTACCCTGTCTCCCTCACTCTCTCCTCCCTCTCCCCTGTCTTCTTCCTCTTTTCCCCTTTCCTCCCTCTCTTTTTTTCTTGTCTCCTCCCCTCTGTCCCACCTTCTCCCTCTCGTCTTACTCTTCCTCTCTCCTCCCTCTCCCCATCTCCTGCCTCTCTCCCATTACTCTCTCCTCCCTCTCCCCTTACTATCTCCTCTTCCTCTTTTCTCCCCTCTGTCCCTCCCCTCTCTCCTTTCTCTCTCACTCATGTCAGTCTCAGAATATATGTATATGCCCTGCAAACCCATGCAAACTTTTCTGTCTCTCAGAATCCTCCTTCATTTTGTTTATCTGTTTCTTTTGGCCCTGTTTGGTGTTCATCCATTGTTCACAAGCTGATCTCAACTCTTTGTTCTTTGCTCCGCTGGGCTTGTGTTGCTATTCCTGTATACTCTTACTCTCAGCCTGGCTCTTACCTACTCTCTTAAATCTCTTCAGCTTTCATTCAGCCATCATCACCCAAGGTATTGTTGGCTTTGCAGTAGCGCTGTTCCCAGACGTGGTCGCTCATGAAGGCAGGTTTTTATTTTAATAACACTCTGGAGTGACATTGAGATCAAGGTGCACAGTCAATGACACCTCTGTCTTGTGGCTTTAAACCCCTGACCTGGGTGAGGTCTATGCTGTGATGCAAGAAGCCTTCGGGTTAAGGTCAAGCTTAAAGGAGTTGTATGTAAATGTGGGCCTTGGGGTTAAGACCTTTGTTTGATTAGTTAACAGGCTGCAGTCATTGATTAATAATTAAGGCGCAGGCCTTCAGTTTGACTTTGCAGTTAGGACTCTGTGCCCTTGAGCAAGGCCCTTAAGCCCAGTTGCTTCAGGGTTGGTGGACTCTGGCTGAGCATGTGCTCTGACCCCAAAGCCTGCTCTCACATCTGTATGGAGAATAAGATGGGATATGAAAAAGCGACACTCTTTCCCCACAGGGATGAATACAGTCCAACTATTCTATATTTTAATCTGTAGCTGCATCAGTGAAACCACCAACGGTCTGATATGGCTTGTCTGCAGTAATTTGCATTGGGTGGGAATATAGGTCACCTGACAGTCTCACATGTAATAAGCTTTCAGGCAGGAGTAGAAACAAATTTTAAAGAATGGGATAGAGTGCTGGGCAGTCTATCTTTTGAGTTTCCTTTAATACATGCCATTGTGTTGCGTAATTTGGAGGTTCTCTTGCTGTGCGTTGATGGGGAATGTGTTCTTGTTGCCACAGGACCAGCAGGTCACACACTGCTAAATTTCCAGCTACATGTAAACTGTATGTTGCTATGGATATGAGCTTCCACTAACAAGCACCGTAAAGTGGCCACATAGAAGGAGACTGCGTGAGCAGTGATGGTGCAAGCTCTCTGAAGGGGGAGGAGCTCGGTTCAGGGAGGGTATCCTGTCTCAACTGGGCCACACTGTAATTTAGGCTGACTGGTGTGACTGAGGTCAGTGACGGTGACTTGCACTGATGTAGCGGGGGGGCGGCCCCATTAGTGGGTGGTGCAGCTGCTCATCAATTTAAATGTGAATCTGGACTCATCCTCAGTCATGCATAAAACTAACTTTTCCTTTCTCATTTAACAGAAATGTATATATATAATATATTTGAAAAAGCGCCATGGCGCTCTCAGTGGTAGATCAGTTTCCATCATGGCATAGAGTGGAGAGAAGAGTAGGAAATCGAATTTATGTTCTACCTTTCCATTAAAAGTAATAACCTTGAATGTGTGCAGCTTGGCCATGACACGCTCATAAATACTCCAAGTGCTTTTTAAGCCATTTGCAGTGTGTCTGCCACCCCATCTTGAAATATGGAAGCCTTCTCCCAGGCTCAGTGTAAAAGACACACAGACATGGTTTCTTTAGGCCCAGAATGGGAGGGGGTTTTGAATGAGTAAAGGCCTTTACACCTTCATGCACATCCTGATGTAAGGGTACTGCGTGGGGGGTGTATCTCTTATCCCCCAGCACTCATTTACTGTAGATTGAAAGGGAGATAGTTCAGGGGGTGAAAATCTGCTGACAGTCTGTTTCTAGTTAATAACGAAGACAAAAAAAAACTGACTCTCAGATTTCCCACAATGCTGTGCATTTGGACTACTTCAAAAGAGACTCACTCAGACGTCACCTTTAACACAAGAAGATATATATTTTTAATATCTTTTATAAACATTTCTGTATTATTGTTCAATAATGAGTTAAGGAGAAAGAGAGATCTGGGCATCAATTCTGAAAACGGTGCTGAGAAAACAGAAAAAAATAAATGTAAATAAATATACTGCTTTTTTGGAAACAGGAACCCTTTGGATGTAATGATAGTCATTTTCATGGTAACTGATGGTTAAGTATCAACATGGTAATTATTGTTCTTATTAGTGGTAACGGTACAGTTCACATTAGTACAAACACAGTCTTGGGATTATCTAGTTTTCGAGACACAAGAGCCCCAGCAGTCTTAAAAAACGGGAGGAGGGGGTATGGTACGTTCTATACGTCTGTCTGCACCACCCCTTTGAGCTGACAGGGTGGGAGCAATGCTGGAGTGTGTTGGGAAATTCAGGATCCCACCCAGGACCGCCTCTCTCGGGCATCTGTGTTCGTTACGGCAGTCGTTTCACTAGATATACATCTGTTTGCTTGTTTATTTTTATTTCCTAATATTTTATTACTACTACCAATCTATTAAGTTCCATTATGGAGTGGGATGTTTTTCATCCTCTCTTGCTATAGGCTGAGTTTTATTTTGTCTGAATTGTTATATGTGAAGCCAGATGTTCTATGACAAGATGACTGGTTGCAGTTAGAGGTGTGAAGGTCATAGGACGTGTCACCTTTGACCTTCTCTCCAACATCAACGGCCCCTCCTGATTCCTCATCTTTTTAAAAAAAAAAAAAAATGAAAAAATAAATAATAAGCAGATGACCAATATCTCAGGAGTGATAAATGCTTTAACCAATTTTCCTTCTGGGAACTCCTGGGGACAGGCTTTCTCTACGGTCAGCTACAGAAGCTTCAGTTTAATTGGCTTATCGGTGTGCGTTAACACGTGGAAGAGAAAACAAGAAACAGGATTATGTGAAATGCAGAGAAGAAATGTATCAGGGGCTTTTTATTACCCATTTGGCAGAGCCTTCTCAGTATAGACCTGAGCACCTCTCAGACGCATCCACAAGCCAATATGACGTTTATACCACCTGCCACACACAGAAAGTGACTATAGAGGTAATGTAAAGTCTTGGCATTGGATAGCATTTTCTGCACGTTAGTTATGCATGAAGCAGAATGCTTTGCAATTCCTTTACAGAAAAGAGCCACCGTACCTCCGGCAACTCGCCTGTTTCACTTTTGACCGTGTTTCCTGGGGTTTACCTCCCCCATTAAGGTTTGAACTACGGATGTCATTTTGATGATGAAGGGTGAGGACAGAGAGGAGGACCGAGAGCGCTGTGTAATGACGCTGATGGCAGTTGAATCCTGGTCAACCTGGGCCTTTTTCGTACTTGTGAAACAAGACTCTGCACATCTCAACTGATGGCTGGCCTAAGCCAATTACAACCATCATTCGGCATCTGTTTTTCTCAAGTCCAGTGTTAAAGTAACAAAGCTCCTCACACGAACGCCTTTACTATTAAGTTCTTATGTGCACCCACACGCATACACACACACTCTCTCTCTCTCTCTCTCACACAGACATACACATACACAAACAGGCCGGTGAGTGCTGGAGTTATTGGGTATGAAGGCTGAATTATTGGGTGTCAGAAATGCCCCCAGCTGGTTCAGCGCAGTATGACAAAGGTTAAGGGCACAAGAATTCCCAACACCCCACAGAGCAATTGTTGGGACCGGCAGAATGTTGCCCGGTTGGTAGCTTGCAAGACCCCACTGGGGGGGCGCACAGATGTCCGGGGAGTGCACTTGTGCTTTCTCCGAGGAGGGGCGCCATCAGGTAGGGCGTGGTCATATTTGCTGCCCTCAGGGGCAAAGTCAGGTGGTAGGTACTCCTGGCCAGCAATCTCCTTTAGGCTGTGTACCTCATTTTGCCCCTTGCCCCCCCTGGTGCGCTGCCGTGTGCAGTTCCTGGGCCTCTGTGCAGAGGCACCCCCTGGTGGTGGACCAGAACCCACAGAGGGAGGGTGAGGCAGGGGAGAGGGTGGGGGGAGGAGGCTCTCTTTCTTGCGGGAAACTGTATCGGCACCTGGTCGGGGGCCTGCCTTGCTCTGGTGTAATGACTCTGAACCTGAGCAGGTGGGCATCTCATCCCTCTGCAGCCGCTTCAGGTCCCGGCCAACCAGCCCGGGTGGTTCATGGCACCCCACCTCAGAAGTGGAGCCCCGGAAACGGCGCAGCCAATCCCACAGAGACAATGCCCGACAACCACAGTCCCAGGGGTTGTCATTTAGCCGCAGGTACTCAAGAGCCGGCAGCTGTGCCAGGCACTCGGCGGGCAGCTGCGCCAGTGAATTGTTGAACAGATAGAGTGTGGTCAGGCGCCGCAAGTCATGGAAGGCCAGCCGGTCAACCCACTGCAGCCGGTTGTGGTGCAGAAGCAGACGGTCCAGGGCCCTCAGGCCACGAAACGTGTTCTGATGCAGGCTCCACAGGCGGTTCCCGTGCAGGAAGAGGTGACTCAAGTTATGCAGGTCCACGAACAGGTCATCCTGCAGGAACTCCAGGTGGTTGTCCTGAAAATAAGCACAGTGGAGAGTTTAGGATGCTTTAATTCCAGCAGCTTCCTTCAACCCAGCCACTGGGGGTGCACAAGCCAGTGTATTCCTTAGTGCCGGTCCCAAGCCGCCAGTGACAGTGGTGAGGTCTGCGGTAGGAGTGATGGATGCGTTCAAGATAGAGGTGGGATTACATCAAGGATCAGCTCTGAGCCCTTTCTTATTTACAATGGTGATGGACAGGTTGACAGACGAGATCAGACAGGAGGACAAAGACAGAATACATGTATGTGAATGAGAGGGAGGACAGCGGAATGGTGAGGATGCAGGGAGTAGAGTTGGCGAAGGTGGATGAGTTTAAATACTTAGGGTCAACCGTTCAGGGTAACGGGGAATGTGGAAAAGAGGTGAAGAAGAGAGTACAAGCAGGGTGGAGTGGGTGGAGAAGAGTGTCAGGAGTGATTTGTGACAGACAGGTACCAGTAAGAGTGAAAGGGAAGGTCTACAAGAGTAGTGAGGCCAGTTATGTTATATGGGCTGGAGACGGTGGCACTGACGAAAAGACAGGAGACAGAGCTGGAGGTGGCAGAGTTAAAGATGTTAAGATTTGCATTGGGTATGATTAGGATGGGCAGGATTAGGAATGAGTATATTAGAGTGTCAGCTCAGGTTGGATGGTTTGGAGACAAAGTCAGAGAGGCGAGATTGCGTTAGTTTGGACGTGCAGAGGAGGGATGCTGGGTATATTGGGAGAAGGATGCTGAGGATGGAGCTGCCAGGCAAGAGGAAAAGAGGAAGGTCAAAGAGGAGGTTTATGGATGTGGTGAGAGAGGGCATATGGTTGGTGGGTGTGACAGAGCAGGATGCGAAGGACAGGAAGAGATGGTGAAGGTTGATCCGCTGTGGAGACCCCTGATGGGAGCAGCCGAAAGGGAATGATGATGAATCCCAGCACCTTCCTTCAACTGGGACCGTGTGACGTGGCTCCAGAACATGTCTAGTGGAACGGCCTTGGACAAGAGTCATACAATACCTGTGTAGCCCACTTTGTGTAAGGTGAAGTGTGTCAGGCAGCATACCCTGAGCCACCATGACACCTTCATATGGTGGCGATAGAGGTTCAAATCATGAACCGAATGGTTGTTCAGCTTCTTAATTACGTGTCACCAAACTACCGTCTCTGTGTAACCAGGATTGGATTCTTCATGGTCACACCTTTAGGCAAAGCAGACTCTTTTACAAAGGCGAGACTGTAATGAGCCTATGGACAAAATCAATAGGAAGGTTCACGGTGTGGTTCAAGTATTGAAGTGGAAGAACAAGATAACCAATGTTAAAAAGCAGAACGGACCGGCAGGTAACACCTGTAGGCATGGCTGTAGCATGTAAACTTGGGGCTGAGTCTGCCACGTCGGTATCCTGTAGCAATCAGTTGATCTACGATGAGCCTTCAGACATGTTCAGACATGAGCCTCCTCCTTACCTGTAAGTAGAGGTACTGCAGGTTCCGCAAACCCTGGAAGATCCCGCCTGGGAGGGTGCTCAGGCCACAGCGATACAAGTGCAGGGCGTGAAGGCGGCCCAGCCCGTGGAAAGTGTCTGGCGCCAGTGCCCGCAGGTACCGGTTGTCTCCCAGGTCCAGCTCCTCCAGCAGGTTGAAGCCCAGGAAGGTGGATGGCTCGATGTAACTGATATTGTTGGAGTAGATCCACAGAGTGACAGTGGTGGAGCTGAAGTGGCCTCGCAGCAGCCTCTGGATGTGGTTGTTCTGCAGGAAGATACGCTCGCTGTCCGCCGGGATGCCCTCGGGCACTGCCAGGAAGTTGTGTGCCTGGCAGCTGACAGTGCTGGGCGCCGTGTAGCAGATGCAGTGACGTGGGCAGGACCAGGACAGCTCCAGACCCCACAGCACCAGCAGGACCTCCAGCCTGCAGCCTGGCACGTACAGGGGAGAGAGGAGCAGGTGCTGTTAGCCCTCACACAGACCTGTGATATCTGTCTGTACATTAGACCTATCTCTGTTGGTATTCATATGGAGAATGTTACTGGTGTTGAGCAGCTTTTCTGACGTGGGAGACATTCCCAAGTTCTGAAGACGTTAACAGTTTGGGTTTTCTGATTAAGGGGAGGGGGTGGGTGGGTGTGATGAGCAAGACCTTGGAATGAGAATGGATGCTGGTGATGATGACAACTTGAGGGAAGCAGGGAATCTTGCGATATTTTCCGGCGTTCAGTTTGACCCTTTTGCTGTGCAGTCTTTAACCCAAAAGTGCTGGCTGCTCTATACAGGACACCTGTCTTTTGTGCCTGACGACATCATATTGTAGCCTTATCTGTTTTTGCAGCTGTAGCTGGTTAAGCTGTCCCTCCTCTTGTTTGAGACTAATCTCCCTGTAATTCCTTTATCTATCATTTTTCCCCTGTCGTTGATTTTGCTTAATCTGCTCACCTTTCTGTCGGCATGGTAAATGAACCAGGTGTTTACTGGTTGGGCTTCTCCGGTTCAGAACCCTGGGCAGATGGGAGGGGAGCGATCTGTGGCTTCGATCTAACTACCACGAGTTATCCTGACTGGAAATCCCAATCTTAGGCAGTGTCTTATTAGCCTTGGAGAAGCCCATTGCCGATATGGCTGGCATTTCACCGCACCGTCTCTGAGGTGCAGAGCCCATTTTAGACATATCTGGTTGGGGATCGGGACAGCAATGGAAATTTCACACTGCGATTAGACTTGGGGCTGCTATTTATCTGTCTGCCAGAAAGATGCACCCGCTACCCTACAGCAAGCCCCTGGGGAAATGTGGCTAAGCCACAGCATTCGGCAGCTGACTCTGCTGACCTCAGGGACATCATCCCCCCCGCCTTTAACGCTGTGGCTGGAATAGCATCTCCCTCCGGCTGCAGAGCAATCCTGTTCACAGAGGTCCGTGGGCGCAAATGTATGTGTAGTACATCCCCCGCTTTCACAGGTAAGCTGCTGCGTAGCTTGCCAGCAGATTTGCAAATGCTTTGGTCGTCAGTGCAATATTGAAACAACACAATTGTAATGAATTGCAAAAACCATTCATCCATCCATCTTCCAATTGCTTATCCTGGACAAGGTCACATTAGGCCTGGAGCCTATCCCAGGCAACACAAGGCACAAAGCAGGCGTCCACCCTGGACAGGGTGCCGGGCCATCACACGGTACATACAGGCTCTTCTGGCTATTTAAACGCCAATTAGCCCAACATGAGCCGAACATTCAAAAGCCACATGTAGAGTGGAGGTGGGATTTGGACCCCCAACCTCAGAAGTGTAAGGCAATAGTGCTGTCCATCCAGTCATCCATTTATAAAAACCCAGCTTTATAATTCAGCTTTCAGACCATTGTTACCTTTTGTAATCCCTTTTCTATAAATGTGGCCCCAATAACCATGATTTTTGCTGCAGTGTGAAGACACTTTGGTTAAGTGTCTTAAATAGCTTATAGTTATGTTACTGTTATGAAAACCGGTAGTCCTGGTCACAAGTTTGTCTTGAAGGTATAGTTGGTGAACAGGCTGTTGGAGCTAAACTACTGGTATGAAGTTCAAATCTTTTTTAATATGTTACCTGCACCAGACTGCACCAGAAAAGACCCAGCCTTCCTGGCTTAGTGTGGTTTGCATGTGAAACATACCATAAGCCGAGCTGATCTTGGGTCTATAGGCTTTAGTGGAGAGACCAGTCAGACGGAATCCTGCATCACTGGGTCTTAATTGATACCCAATAAAAACTGCAAATCCAAATCTCAACACCTTCATCTTAGCCTTGGTCATTAAATCTCCACTCTTATGAGTCTAATCTCTTCCTGACCCAACAGAACCCCCAGTCACCATAGGCAGATGCCATAACCCTCAGCTGGGTATCAGACCCTGTTTGTACTTGCAATGAGAGCCCCCACCAGTTGAGCCGCTTTCAAGAGCATAAGATCAATCCGTTGCCTCAGAGGCCTGTTGTGCAGCTCAGTGTGAGTAAACAGCATTATCACAAGACTCCATAAAAGCATATGTTAATCCCATTGATGTGGCACGGCATTACGGAGACAAGGAGGAGCCTTTAATGGGGGGGGAAGCGCCCATTTGCCGGGCTTCTTGAAGTGATGCACTTTACGGGTGTGACTCGACAGAAACGACCTGTGTCACGGCTAGCGGTGTTCCTGTATCCCTCCTTCTCCATCACTTCCATCACTTCCTACACCTCTTGCCAGATGATTCAAGTCGGGTACCTGTTCTTTGAAGAAGTGAGCTGAAATATGCTATTTGGCTCCAAAGGAAATAGGATTGGTGGGGGTGGTATTAAAGAAATAAACAATACTCTGGAAAACAAATCAGAACTGCGCAGCTGGCTTTTAGGAGTAAAATATAGTTAGCACTGTGACTTGCCCCCCCCCCCCACTGGTTTACTCTTCATGTTGTGAAAGTTCTCTTCTGTGGGAAAGGCTGGGTGGGCGACTGCATTAATAACCTGCTCTACACCACTCACATGTCATATTAACAGCCTTTAGGAGAAGAACCCATATTGCCTAGTGTTCAGCAGGGCGGTTAACCAACTTCTGTCAAACTGTGGCTTTAACCATTTTAAAAAGATAATACAGAAAATACAAGAGTACAAGACAGACTAATGTGCAGGAGCTCAGAATTGGAAACTGGAGCCATGGTAGTATGTGCAGGGGTAGGAGTGGGGATTGGGGAGATGGGAGGCACGGTGTGGAAGTGCATTCTCGTGTCATTTAGCTCAATCCAAAAGAATCTGAGTTGCACAGCTTCGGACAAAACCGAACACATTCATGCTGCTAATGTCTATCTAAATTATTGAGCAGAGAAGTCTAACTCTGAAAGCCCGACAACCTCTTCTGTCAGTCTGCTTGTTGAGATGTTTCTACACCCCCAAATGAGTTATGTCAGTGCAGACCCATAATCAGGTGGTACAACATATCATCGTGTAGAATTTTAATGAAATGTGCTTCTCGTGAACGGGCCGTCTAGGCTAATGGAGAGGAAATAACTACGTCCCTATGTGACTGTTTTTACTGTGGCCTCAGGCACAAAAATACCTTTCCCAGGTGCCCCAGGGCCCTGTTTCAGCCTCATTCAGGTCATTGCAATGGACCTGCTAATTACAATAAAATGAATGCGAGTATTAACCTTGCGTTTCCCTATTTAACTAAAGAAGGTGGTTTTACCATGTCATAGTCTTGACCTTGGTGGGTGAACAGCCAACAGAGATTAAATGGGCATATCATCTTTTAAGAGGGAAGCGAGTAGTTCTTAAGGACAGACAATTAAGTGAATTTTGCAAGTTAGGGATGTTTAAAATATAGTACCCCTCAGAATATAGATTACCCAGTTGCTACAGCTACACATCTGTTTGTCACCTATGCCCAGTTTCTCAATTTTATAGTTAAGGTCCCTGTAGAAACATACTTGGTAAATTGTAAATTAAAATATGAAGGTGCACTCTGGGTAATGAAGTCAGAATGCCTGAAGTGATGGCCTGAACCTCAAAAGGTAAAAAGAAAAACATTGACATGCCAGGACTGGAAGGTCAGAGAGACTCTGAAGGCTCATTAGAGTGCTGTGTGACATTTACAGAAAATTGATCATTTTCCTTGAGGAATGGCTTCAAGTCATTAAGGTCTGAGAGATGGGGACCCCTGGTGTCTTGGAGGTCTTTTGAGAGGCCGTCTCTCAGCAGGATGTAAGTGGCTCTGCTGGCGAGTGCAGTCACACGTTTTCCAGACGATTGGACCCACTTCAGAATTCTATCTATAACATGCATGCTGACTTCTTGATGCAAAACGCTCAACTTTGATTCTAGCAGATGGAGGAAAATACTAGTGATGGGACAAATGAGGCTTCAATAACCATGGTAGTTTGGGATACTCTCTCCCACTATGGGTTTTGAAGCCTCATTTTGCACCAGCATTGATTGGCTAGTTCAGGATGTTCTCACCCACCACGGGTTCTGAAGCCTCATTTAGCACCAACATTGATTGGTTATTTCAGGATACTCCCACCCATCACTCGTATGTTCCATCATTAAAAAAAAAAAAAAAAAACACCCTTTTGAAGGTTGTTGTCCCCCCTCATCCCTTCTCCTCAGTAATTTGTTGATTTCATCTCAATATCACCTTGAGTAAATGAGTGCAATTTATTGTCATTTTCAGCAAACGTATGATGGAGTCTTGCTCACCAAATTAGACCCAGATGTTCAAGTGCAAACAGAGTAAAACCTGGGGTGGGTGGGAAATCATTGACTTTGGAAGTCATTATCCTCTCGCTGAAAGAAGCCAGTTCTTACACATGGACAGCTCCTTATAGGAATTTGTCCTCCACGTGATGACTCCATGTCTGAAATCATAAGCAACTTGCTGACTGCTTTAGAGATACATGTCAGGGGTGTGGGCTAGGTTTGCTAACGAATCACACTTGTCCCTCATTTTCTGATGGTGATAAATTTGGTAGCAAATGTTCTTTGTTGTTCATTATTTAGACCAGGGGAAGCTATTTTCTTGTCCTGCTGAGAAGAGGAAGTGTGGATTATGTAGCTAACTGAATGCTTGTGTTCACTCTCATAGCTAGCCATGATCTCCAATTCCTATAGCAGGGCTCTTATCAATCAAAAGGTTCTAGCCAACAGTCAGTGCCCCATTCTTGCCTCAGAATGGGTTCCTCTGCACTGTGCATCACCTGCTTGCCTAGCGAGGTGCCTTCCTGTTCTGAATAAGGACTTGGATGTGAAACATGGTGAACTCAGATTTGAACCATGTCCAGTTAGGATTAGTTGGATTCATTACTGTCATTTTTATTCACTCAGCAGATGCGCAAGTCATAGTTCTACTCATGAGTGACGACGTGCATTAATTGGGGGAAATTTTAATGACCTCTCCCCCTGGGGTACAACAGCAGTTCCCCTCCCAATCTGCTCTTATGGGAGTTCCATGGATCGAGGAACAGCTTGCGTGGAGCCAGAACCTGGTGCGCTCAAGCAAGAAGGGATTTCTTGTGATGACAGAATATTGGCGAGTGGCTCGCCAGAGACAGGTGCGACGGGGGAGGCTCACACCTGTGGTACAGGTGCTTGTGATGGAGGTCTGATGGCTGAGCGATGGCGGCCTGGGACAGGGGACCTAAAAATAGGTTGTCCGAACGAGTATTGGCGTGCGACTGGATGGTGGGAGGAGAGTGGTAGAGGTACGAGCACATAAGGAATCTACTTAAGACTTGGATTTCATGTGTTTTATGGATGGTCAGTGGTCACTTAATCTATTAACAAATATGCACTGCTGATTTTTTCTTGTGTGAGTTTTGGCCACACCCCCAAAAGCCCCAGAGAGCAAGTACAAATGAGGCTTTTGATCATATGTATAAAGCAAAACTATCAGACCGGTTTTACACATTTATCATGATGGTAAAAATCTCAGTGATGCAGGCACATTTTTCATTTTGCGCTTTAATTACACCACAAGTCTACACTGCTAAAAGAATAAAATATATTGATGTGAACCTCTAACATTTACCAACAACGTTTCCTTGGGTGCAGTAATAATTTTTCCCCCAAATTCTTTTACTGTAATCCAGTTGTTTTCAATTTAGTTCTACAGTAAACTTAATATGCATTACTTTTGTTCCTCAGTTTGCATGATTGTTGCATATTTCAGCACACGCTGACCTAGACACTTCTGAAGCTCTTTCGGCACAGCGTGCCAGACAGGCTGGCCTCTGCAAGAGGTGCTGAGGTGGTGGCCAAAGCACCCTGACCAACAAGACACTTTTCCAGAGTGATGGAGTGATGCCAGGGATGATTTGCAGTAGCAAGAGATGTCCTGCAGGGGAAAATCTGTAAAATGAAGGGCTTATTCTGTAAAAGAGAAAATGCCCTGGTCTACAAGTCCTTCTCCACCTACTCCGTCTACTTCTTCTGGTCTACCAGAGCTGAAGTTTGGTTAGATTCAGGCTCCAGCTCTTTCAATATCTTTAATAGTCTGCGCTCTTTCACTCCCAGTAGTACTGGTAATTATTTCCAGGTTTCATAGAAGTGTTTGCACAAAGTCTCCCACCCAAAGCTGTATACAGTACAAACTAAACTACAGCTTAAGTAGTCTGTCCAGGAGATCAACACTATGGTAGTCAGCTAAATACTTTTCGTTGTAACAATGGCTTCCTCTATGATTTCTGAAGGTAACTCTCAAAAAAGCCCCCTCACTTGTTAAAACAGACGCATATTTGTGGCACCTGCCTTGCATACAAAACACTCAGGCGTCCTAGTTTTGAAAAATAAATAATTCAGCACCGGTGAATTTAGCAGGCCCTGGCTGAGAATGGCTTGCAGCTGCCCCACACACGTTCTGTTTGACAATAACTGCATTCCACAAAAAGCCACAGAAATCATTTCCAGGGAGAAATCAAGCAGAAAATGGCAAGGAAAACAGAACACATGCTGCTCATTAGGGGAGGTAAGTTGGATCTTGGCTGACCCTAACCGTGTGACCTTCCTGTGGTTTATCGGACGTTTGTGATGGCAACTTCAAACATACAAACAGCCAAACACATACAAATTGCATGCTGACCTGGACTACACTTTCAGACACCCGTATCATACAAAAGATTTAACCCAAACTGCATGAGTAAAATATCTAGAACAAACATGAGTAAATATTGAGTTGCTTCAGATAAAATGATCTGCTAAACAAATACACATACAGTATATAGGTTTAAATTTTACACAATCTGATTCCACAATGGCTGAACACATGAATAATCTTATAACTAAATATTCTCCATATAAAGACATACGCTGTAAGGTTGCTCCATACCTGTGTGTATGCATGAGAGAGAGAGACTTCTGTTGAAAATGTTATTAGCGCCAAACAAAGAGCCATCAACAAGACTGAAGTGAATGAACAAGCTGAACCTTGATTTTAAAAGTAATCTCATATCATTAGCTCTGCTCATCCAGGCCTTGAGTAAACCTCCATTGATCCTGCTGTAATGTCAATTCCTTAACCGTACTAGTCAACTGCAGTCATGAGTGGGGGCTTGAAAGTGTTTGTGAACCTCAGCCCCCCACATCCCTCTCTGGTATTTCTTTACACATCCACTTTATCCACCTCACTTCCATCACTGTAACTGAATTTCCACTCTTAATGTTGAGGCAGTAATGTCCCCTCCCTGTCTCTCTCTCTCTCTCTCTCTCTCTCTCTCTCTCTCTCTCTCTTTCCTTCCTTCCTGAGGCATCCATTTTTCTCAGTATGGTTCCGCTTGTTTGCTGGCACCCTCCCTCCTCTGATAGAGGTCATTCTCAAAGGCAAAAATAGCATGTGCCACGTCTGTGGCACTGTTAATCTCCTCTGTGCTGTTTACCTTCACTGTTTACCTCCGCTTCTCTTCTTTCTGGGCCGCCGTGACGCGTGCTAGTTTGTGAACTGGGTACAAATTCTAGATGTATAAAGAGGTTAAATGCAGCATTGCACGGCTTTGGATGAAAGCAGTTGCTAAGCGTGTTAATCATAAATTATTTCTCTTCTTCTGTCACTGTCTTCCCTTCTGGAATCTCTGTCATAAAATCCCAAGGAGTCTGTCCCGCTATACCCTCCTGTCATTCCCTCCTTTCTGTTCACGTGATTCCATTTTGCTTTTTTGCCAAGCTAAAAGCACTGAAAGCTTCAAGGGATGAGAGGGAACGAAGGCCCCAGAAAGAGCTGGCCCCTGGATGCCTGAGATTGTTCGGCAGCTCCTGGGACTCTTGGAGTCACCCTTCAAAATGGTCCACAACAAAACCTTCAAAGAAGTATTTAACAAGTATTTAACATTTCTATTTTTGTTTCTCCATTTCCATTACTTAGACTGTAGTCTATTCAGAGAGAAAGCTGTAAGACGACACAGCCCTTCTTAACTAAAACTAGTCACTGCGGTCAGTATCTATGCATGTTAAGGAGAATCTGTAACTGTATTAGATGAGAAACTTTGTCTCTCCTTCTGTATTTTGTGTTTCTTTGCTCTCACCTGTTCTACATGCGTCTCAGATCTGGTTCCTTCTCAAGGCTGGGTTTAAAAATGTCTGACATTGTTCTTTTTTTGTTGCCCAACCCGTTCTGTTTCTGCTGTAGTCTGGGGTTTGAATTTAACTATAAGTCTCCAAGTCCCCTAAATTTTCAGCCCTGCTACTGTCAAGAGAGCAGAGCAGTGCAATGGCAGATAGTGGGTGAAAACCAGTAAACCATTTTGCACAATCCCCAGATTCCATACTGTTGTTCCTGATTCGGTCTCCCTGCGGAGCTACATGACTGGATATGGCTTCCGAATTCTGTCAGTCCCTGTGCTGCAGCCTGGCAGCTTTGCTCAGCATCTTTTGAGTGGGTTAATCTTTTTTTTCTTTTTACCATTGCCTCATAATGAAGGCCTAAGTTGCCACTACCAATCAGAACTAATGTTGGAACATGCTGGTCACAGTCAACCAAACAAAATTCAACTCGACAAAGCAACCTTGTCATGTGACCCTAACCATTTTGGGTACCACTCACTCCTGCAGGACAAAAGGTCAAGTGTACCCCCCATGCCACATGAAGCTACATTTACTGTTTTACATCAGCCCTGTTTTTAAGCATGGGGACTGTCTGAACGTGGCTGTGTGATGATGCTTCGCAGCCCCCATGAGATAGCAAAAAGACTAAACATCCCTTCAAATGCTGAGGATGGATAAATAAAGCCATTATTCAAACACCACTAAAGGGTAAACATCTGATATTCAGGCATAGCTAAAGGCTAAACAAGCCATTATTGAAGCTGCTAAAGGAACATCTCTGCAGAGCTTTCGTGGTTCACATGCCTGTTCGGGGAATCTTTCTGTCACTGTCTCCCTCCCAGGGGCCAAAATAACAGCCAGCAGGCCACTTTTAGAGGAAATATTCATACAGGAACGAGGACGGAGAGAGAAGCAGCAATATATGGAATAAAAATGTAGCGAATTGATAAAGATGAAGTGCTTCATGGGAATGTAGCTTGGTGGCTTCTCTCTGATTCCATGTGGCCAGCACCAAGGTGCTGAGATCTGCTTAGTGTTGATGTCCTGTTAAGACAATGTTGGCTAATCATGGTGGTCTAATGATATATGATATAAATTTAGAGAATGGAGCTAATGTTATGGCCATACTCCTGGATGAGCCCAGCAGTACAGTCACCTTGACGCAACGTTCGCACCCTAATGTCTCAATCTCTCCAATGACATCTTTCTGCTGCATCCTTCTTAACGATTGACCAGACCTCTGCAGCCCCCTCTGTTTGCCTCAAATGCCCCCCTGAGGTCAAGCCTCTTCCACACAGTGAGATAAGGTATGATTCTGAATGGCACCACCCTAACAGACGACACCATAATGCCATAACGACAACCATGAATGACAGTCATACAGTGGGCAAGACAAACTCTTCATATCTATAACCAGCTTTCAAATCATGATGGATCTAGATTTGCTACTGGTTGTAGTTTCCTCGGAAGGAAAGTTATGCTGTCATCACTTTAACCAATTGATTTTGAATAAATATCCAGTTTGACTGGTCTACATGAGAAATGCGGTGTTATATCTTAAGATTAAATTCAAAATTCTTTTCAGCCAATCGGTTCTTTGGAGCTCATTCAACTATGAGATTCATTCACTCAACATCTACACCTTGGTCATATTTAGCGTAATAGGTAAACGCATACCTTGGGTCATTAGCGATCGCCCCTGTATTTCGGACTAACCTTTGAGTTTGCCCTCCTCCTCCCAGGTATTCTCCAAAAGTTTATCTTTAATGGGTTGCTGCTTTTTAAACACCAAAGCTGTCAAATATATTCTTTTAGTGACTTGTCAAAAGGCGACTGGGTTTCTAGCGACCTATGGTATGCAGTAGGGTAAATTAGTGCCACAGTCACGAAACCTGTGATGCCAAAAATGTTCGGTGTAAATTTTGTGTATTCGTGAGGTTTTTTTTGCAAAAACCTGCGTGCACAGTACGTCTCTGCGTGAGGAGATCCTGAAAACAAAGGGGAGGGGGATGTTGAGAATTAAAATAATAATGGAGGCTGATGATGGTCTTCTTATACATACCGTCCATACATTTCGGGTTATTTTTGTTCCAAGACCCTAACGACCTGAGGTATGCAATAGTGGTTGCTGAAACTCACATCCATGTAAGGGTTAAGGGAGACTCCCCATTAGCTATTTCTCCTTTGTGTGTGTGTGTGGGAAGTTCCTTTTATATTTAATAAAATTTAAAATGTTTGGTCATGAATGTCACGATCTAGTTCACTGATGTCATTCTTGAATGAACTGGATGATGCCTCGTGCATTGAACAAAACTAATGATGATACGCTCATTGAACGAACTGAACAAATCAGCGCAGTGACCAAGATCAATTTGTTCACTTAAAAGATTTGTTCAAAAATACTTAATCTTTCATGAATGGGATAAGTCTAGTTATATTTCAGACATGGTTTCTAGTTCAGGCTTTCCTTGCCTCACGAATGCAACTCGTTTCGTAAATCGAAAACGTGATTAACATTGAGTGTAATGGAGAAACGATTTAAGCGTTCCCGGGTTCCCCCCAAACCCTCCATGCAGCACAGAAATGTAACATTACACTGATAGATAATCATACTTCTGCATATATAACTTCAATAAGGACAGTAAAAGCAAGTAAATCAGGGATTAATGCACTAAATAACACTGACTTTCACTTTCAGTGGAGTAGCCTAATGCGCTCCACCTTGGGCTTTCCTGAGACCTTAGGGGACATTTTTTGGGTAAGATTCACAAATGAAGTCGCATACAAGATTTACGTGTACAAGTTTAAGCTATAGCACGTGGAAGATAACTGTGAAGAAGAACGTTTCGCGGCACCACTACCGAGTATGGAGTTGATGCGGGAAATCTGAACGCTGTTTCCGGTGTGTCTCTCACGTTCATTGTGGCCAAGATTTGTTCTTCGCTCGCAAGGGGGAAGGAACTAAAAGATTTTCTTCGAATCAATGGATTTTCGTATATTGAATATTCATAAAGTAAGGGACACCTGTATACAAACTGCACATTTGCCTTGTTCTCGTTTCAATAATTGTTATTCCAACCAAATGTGGGAATGCATGCCCATGCTTAATGGTTTATATATAAACTGGTGAACTGGTGTGTGTAGCTGTAAGTCGACTGTTAAAAAATTAAGCTACAATTATTGGTCCTTGAGAATGCTAATATTTTACTAGCTTGCTGTGTTCGTGCGTAATGGAGGTTGTTCCTGTTAAATGGAACCTGCTGTGAGCTTAAACATCAGGATTTCATTCCCCCAGTATAGACAGCTCTAATTCTGTTATATATTTGATTGTCCAGGGCCCCTGTGTTGATAAGCACTCTTCCAGAATGGGTTTTCGGACCGTGTGCAGTAGGTAGGCTGGGAAGGAAGCTAATCCTGTAGCTGGCAGCAGGTAGGGCATAAGCAAACGGAGTCTGGCTGACTGATGACTCAGATGGGGTGCTGGGGGTGGAACAGCCCCTGGGCTTGGGTGGGAACAACCCCCCCCCCCCGCCCATTGTCACTGCTCAGGGGACGTTTGGTGGGGTATCCTGAATGTCGTCTGTCTGCACTCACCCCTTCTGTTCCATGACAGATGGCGAGAGATGCTAAGTTTCCCATACTGGCAGGATTGAGCTCCCCCTACCCATGACAGTCACGGTAAGTGTATTTGAAGGTGTAAATCTAAGGCATGACGATGCAGTGGGACCCGTGCACTGAGTGAAAGGCAGGAGAAAATGAATCCTCCATGTTTAATGACGTGGTGGGACTCTGGGAAATGGAAAAAATACACAGGAAACGTTTCTTGGCCGTGTGAAGAGTCCCATTAAGCGTGACCATGTTTCCCTGCACCTCCTCTTTGACAATAATGTTTTTTTTTCATTCTCGTGTGATTTCACGACTGTAGATTGCTCTAGTTTAAAAAAAAAATAAAACACAAAAGACGAAATGGAAGGCAGATTGGTTTTGTGAAAATAAGTGCTGGGCTCCCACATGGATTGCAGCACTGGGTGATGTGGTAGCCTCACGAGGCCTGTTCAGAGTAGAGGATGGTGTGCCGTTTCAGAGCTGATGTGATATTTTTTAATATCTGTTAAGTATATGTATCGCTTTCACAAGCATCAAAGCTCAGGGCAAATGGTTTTATGAAAATGTTTCTGTCTCTCTTTTCTAGCTGCTGTGCTTGGGTTAAGTTGGGATTTGCTCTGCTCTGTCCTGATCTGGGTAGGGATATGGCACACTTTGGCATTTCCTTATGGCCCCCTGGCTGTTCTGGCGAACCAGAGCTTTTAGTAGTTCTGCAAGGCGGAAGTCTACAACTGAGGCTGTAGGAAGCTTATGCAGGTGGCTGGCTGACATGGTGATCAGAGTGGCACCGATTCTTCAAATGTGTAACATGTGGCTCCGGCAGGGTGAGGGGGCCTTTTGTTCACTTCTGTAGACCCCCCCACTACACATGCAGTGTGTGTGTGAATCGTGCAGTGGCATGATCTTGCCCTGTATGAGCATGAATCCATGGCAATTGCTTCATCACTGTGACACTTCCAAAAAACAGGATAATTGAATGTGTCCCAACGCAACGACATACCATGTTTTTGAGGACTCCCTGGCTGATGCGGACTTGCAGTAAAGTCAGTATTTCACAGCCTTTGTTTTTCTCACATCACAAATTCGGCATCCCTGAGCCACTGGGCATCACCCTCTCCAGCGATGGCCTCTCGTTTCAAGAGGCTACAGCTCTGTATCATTCCTAGCGAGCTTCGGGATCGATGCATGCAATATTTCCTCCTCCAGTGCAGTTTTTAACGTTTTTTCTGTATAACCAGGAACTGGAAATTATTTTGCTATACCTGGAAAGCATGCAGGCATAATGAAATCCCTGAAGTACTCAATTATGAATGCATTTTTGAACACATTTTTGTAAAAGTTAGAAAGATAGACTTTATTAATCCTCATGGGGAAATTAAAGAAATTTACTTATGTACTTTTCTTGCAACTGTAGATTCACTGTTGATAACGACTTTAGGTCTCCTGTTACCTTGTGTCTCATGGATGAGAGAAGCCTGGCCGTTGTGAGGCTGATAATGCATGCTAATTAAAGCTACTAATTGATGACCCAAAGCCAGTCTCCTCCCCCTCGCAGGGACACACAGCTGTTTTTCTGCCTCGAAGCGCGTTTATAGACAGATTTTCATGATTACCTGGAGAGGTGGGCTTAGATGGCGTAGGGGCACAGCTTGCGGTCCCCTGTGAGAGTGTTCCTGAGAACGAGGTAGAGACAGCGGGTTAACTGCGAACCGGATACCGTGACGCACCATGAAATTGGGGAACGGCAGACAAGGACGTAGAAACTACGGTTTACAGAGGATGCGTGGTACCACTTAAAGACTTTATGGAGGATTAGCCATCTTTCTGTTTTTAGTGGTTTTGTATATATGACCCTGTTACAACAAAAGCAACATCCATGGCACAGCTTCGAAAATTCGTGTTTCGGGTTACGAGGTTTGTGATTTGGTCTTCCAGAACTACAAACTCACTTGGCTGTAGATGATTCCGGTACCTTAATTAGAAATAATTGCATGTTTCCCCTATTATGCCCCTGTTTACGTGTGTTATGTTTAATTTTAGATTTGCCGCGTCAGTCGTTCCCCATGCCTCCCCAGCCGCCGTAGTCATCCGTGTCGAGAACAGTGATAATTATGGTGATTTTTGCTGCTGGTTAAATGAAGGCAGAGCGGCTGGGTTTAATAGCGAGTGTGTGTGTGCGCGAGCGTAATTCAATAGCTGTTGAACATCGCTGACAGGATAGCGGGCCTGATGAGGGATTGCTGATCGTTGTTTGAAATACTGTGGGTGTGTTGTGCATGCATGCGCGGGCGCGCGTGTGTGTGTGGCTTGTTTGAGTTGACACATGATAAGGATTGTTTGGCAGTGAGAGTCCATCAGACTGTGCCCATGGAACTTAACACAACAAACGGGGGCTGTTTAAATTTGTGTGTGTGTGTGTGTGTGTGTGTGTGCGTGCGCGCGCATTTTTCACAGCAGCTAAATTACCGGGCGGTTCCTATCCAATTCGGAATCCTCCCTCAGAGCGGCATTCTCATAATCACTGTGGTTTCTGATGAGGTGTTTGGCACCCTGTGTAACCCCAGAAAAGCAGAGCTGTGGTGTGTACACGTATACAGCTGTCCCCCCAGCCTCCAGTGCAGGCAAGTGCCAGCCTTAGGTGATGTAGTCATGTGGACAGGGGCACCCTCTGAGATTCTTCTCCTGGGGGATGTGGGCCACCACCTGCCTCTGTAGCCCCAGGATTGTTCTTTTAACAAAACAGCAAGGGGAAAAAAAGAGGCCAATTATCCCCTTTTAATGAGATTCTGGTGGGACAAACTTGCCCCCCCTACGGTGAGCTGTGGGGGAAGGACTAACAGGTAGAGCAGTACTGGCTATTTCAATGTATGCCTGTCCCACTACTGCACAGTGCATACATACAGTGGGTACAGTCTCCCACAGCTGGCACATATTTGCAGGGCGGGTACAGCATCCCATAGAGGAGCACATATTTGCATAGTGGGTGCAGTGTTCCACAGCGGGCACATATTCACATAATGGATTCGGTCTCCGGCAGCAGGTCCATATTCACACAGTGGGTACAGTTTCCCACAGCGGGCACAAATTCACAGCACATACTCCTTGTGAATGCATCTGCACTTCTAACAGTGTGGCCAGCTCAAGGATACAGTGGTGGCTGTTCCTTCAATCTTAGATCTATAGAAGTAAAAAAACACTGGAGGCAAACAGTAATAGGAAAGCTATCGGCAGGCTGGTTTTGATAAAGCTGGGCTGAGCTAACAGCCTTTATTTATAATCCAATTCTCTGTCCTGTCCTCTGTTGTTGTCCGTGTCATCTGCACACTGTGCAAATTTAACGAGAACTTAAACAGACCAGGTCAAAAGGATAGCTCACCAAACGCTCGGCTTGCTATTGAATTTCATCTCCATTATCTCACAGGAAAGCTGTCAGAGATGGCTGTTTTAGCAAAACCTGCGGGGCCTCTTCCCTAACTATGATGCCATCTGCTGTGCTGATTTGGAGTAGCACTATACTGGGTTGCAACTTCATATACATTCTGCTTAATCTTGGAATACACAGGATGGCCACAGCATGTGAGCATACTAGCAGGCAATTCTGAGGGGAAAAAAAGCCTACTTGTACCAAATTACTTGTCTTTCCTCTGATACAGGAAAGCAGTTGTACTGAGCCTTGAAGGTCAGGTGAACAGAGGAAGCAGGTTGACAGCATCTCCTGAAGTCTGAGTGGCAGTGACAGTCCATGGGTGCCTGTTGCTGTTTTCTTTTTTTTTGTGTGTTTAATTGAAGGGAGGATGTCCATCAATCACATCTCGAGGTGGAAATAGGTTGTCAAATCTGAGCAATTCTGCAGATGTTTCCTAGGCTGGCGACTAGGGGGACAGGATAAGCGTCATTTTGCCTCCACCTGTGCTTGTGTCTGGAAGGTTGTGGGTTTAAACTCACAATGCCAGCTACACTAGGGTGGCTGGCTGACCCCAAGATTTCCCCAATTGTACATCTGCTTTGGAATAAAGCGTCACTAAATAATTGTGAAGTACATAGAGGCTGTATGTCACCCCTCATTTTCACTCAAAGAATAACAGCAATTAGGAGTTTACCCAGTATGGTTGCTGGTTCAAGCCCTTCCTTGAGTCATACCAGAGAAAGGTACTTAATTCAGACTGGTTTTAATTCAGAAACCTAGTCAGTTGCATCTGGAAGGCGCAAAACTGAAGTCTGTGCATGCATAAGTAGAAGATGTGGTGGATTTGTTGTCTGGGCATTTTCATTTAGGTAGCATATAATACACTCACTGCACCTGTCACTGTTTCTCTACGTGTATTACAGCCCCGGGACTCAGGGTATCATTTGGCAGATGCCTTTCAGCCTACCAGACGTGGCCATGTTTTAGCCAGCTTCACACACTCAAAAGAATGAAGATTAAATATGTTACAGGTAGCAGAACAGAGCAGGCTCCGGGGTCTAACCTCTGAAAGGGTGTTTAAAAAAAGGAGAGAACTCATTTTAAATCTTTGACTGCAGGCCCTTAGCTACATGTATGCGCGGGCTAGACATGTATCAAAATTAATTTTTGAAAAATATAGGCTAAGCGATTCATGAAATTATGCTGCCCGAGCTGTGCTAAAAAGGAAGAGAGGCTGAAGGGGAGAGATCTGTAGTGATGAAACAAATGAGCCTTCAAAACCTGTGGTGGGTGGGAGTATCCTGAAATACAATAGTATTAATTGATCATTCAGGATACTCCCACCCACCATGGGTTTTGAAGCCTCATTTAGCGCCAACATTGATTGGTTAGTTCAGGATACTCCTGCTCGCCACAGGTTATGAAGCCTCATTTAGCGCCAGCATTGGTTGGTTAGTTCAGGATACTCCCAGCCACCATGGGCTTTGAAACCTCATTTAGCGCCAGCATTGACTGGTTAGTTCAGGATACTGCCACTTGCCACAGGTTTTGAAGCCTCATTTAGCGCCAGCATTGGTTGGTTAGTTCAGGATACTGCCACTCGCCACAGGTTATGAAGCCTCATTTAGCGCTAGCATTGGTTGGTTAGTTCAGGATACTCCCAGCCACCATGGGCTTTGAAACCTCATTTAGCACCAGCATTGGTTGGTTAGTTCAGGATACTCCCACTTGCCACAGGTTTTGAAGCCTCATTTAGCGCCAGCATTGGTTGGTTAGTTCAGGATACTCCCACTTGCCACAGGTTTTGAAGCCTCATTTAGCGCCAGCATTGGTTGGTTAGTTCAGGATACTGCCACTTGCCACAGGTTTTGAAGCCTCATTTAGCGCCAGCATTGGTTGGTTAGTTCAGGATACTCCCACTCGCCATTGGTTTTGAAGTCTCATTTGTCCCATCACTAGAAGTCTGTCTCTCAGTGCCACTATCCGAAATGAAGAAAGACGTACTGCTCGAAATCCATCTGTGGGCAGATTTCTCAAAGAAAAGCTTACAAATTTTCCAAAATAAAAGTTTTGAAACGCAACACTATCTGTATTATAAATAGATTTTACACAGTGTTTTAAACATGTTGGTAGACAGAAACAAAAATAGATGACAAGCTGCATGTATAAATACACCTTACGCTTTTTGCTCACGCTATTTTTATGGCTTGTCTTCTTCCTGAATATGTAGGCTTAAACTATGAACACCAGCTGGCCCAAAATTTTATAGCTGACTTTACTGTGTTCTCAAAGTTTAATCTTTTAACAAGGATTAAAATTTGTGTAAATGTTTGCAGGTGGCTCAGTGGTTGGCACTGTTGCCTTGTACACCCAGTGCTAGGGGTTCAAATCCTGCCTGTGCTCTATGTATGTGGAGTTTGTATGTTCTCCCCATGCTTTCTGGGGTTACTCTAGTTTCCTCCTGTAGTGACGTTGCCTATGACTGTGCCCTGTGATGGGCTGGTGGCCCTCCTCCTTGTGCCATAAGCTGCTTGGGATCGACTCCAGGTCACTCTGACTAGGATAAGCAGTTTAGAAGATGTATTCTGCCATGTATAGCCTTGTGGAAAGGAACGGGCAATGCAGGCTGACTACTCAAATATGAATTTCACAATCTCACGTGATCGGCCAAAAACAGACAGTCATATTTGTTGAATAAAAAGTCAACCTTTGCAAGAGTGGCTGAAGTACCAACCAGCTGATTAGAATCAGGTCATTTTCAGACATTCTGTTATTTAAAATTCACCTGCCTGTTGATCTTATTGCCTTCACTGGTATCCCTACATCACAACAATGACAAGTATGAGCAAACAAAATAGGAGTGTCAATATGTGAGAATAATTCTCTATATTCTAAGATTTTATAGTAAATTAAGTGTTAAGGCATATTAAACCTATAATCTTATACAAGCATTGCAACAATGAAAGCAAATTCAACTTGGATTATAATTTAGATTGCATTTACCTACAGTTATTTATACACAATGGAAATGACTTTGTAAAGTAATTAATCCCTGGAGGCAGTAAAGGTACAGCGTTTTAAAAGCAAATTTCTATGACTTTGGGAGAAAAGCAACATCACAACGTTCTAATTAAAAGATGTAGTCTGTAATAACACAATAATATAGTTGCTAGGTTAAAAACCAGCAATTTGACAATAAAAGAAGTTACAGCATTACTAATAGATGTAATTACAGTTCACTGAGCCTTTCCTAATGAAATGTTAATGCTGTTGTCAGTAATCTTAAAGATGTAGCGCATTTTTAGAGGACAGAGGTCCACCACAAATCACAGCTGTTTAACACCTTATAAAAAGCAAATCAAAGCAAGTCACGTTGTCTTTGAATCACAAGTTTTACTTCTATACTTCGGAGGATTCTCTTTTAACCAGGATTACACATTTCATAATGTTTATGTTGTTACAGAAAATGGACTGCAGTTTTACTTTGATTTTGGTCAGTTTTTTGGCTATGAAGAAGATGCTACATTTTAAAGTTCCTAATAACCACCCCTAGGCATAGCTATGGCTGTTTTGATTAATAAAGCACAGCTGACGCTGATCAACTGTAGGACTAAAAGGGGGTCAGCTGGGCTGAGAATGGGCGGTCAAAACATCTGCCAAAAGGTCATGGATGCCAGCTTTTTGTACAAATGATCTAGTTATTTATGTCCTCCCTCCCTGACTGGCTATCAAAGGACAGCCTCCCATTTGTCTGTAGGTTGCTGGTCCATTCCATCAAAGCTTGATTGTTTCTTGATAGCTGTGGGATTTTGCAAACCTCCACTTTTCATTCGCAAACACTTCAGCGAGAGAGGAAAATAAGGACAGGATTGGACGAAGCTGTGGATAAAGGAAGCGGTCTGTGCGCGTTCTTCCAGAGTAACTAGGTGCCATTCCAATATCGAAACCTCAGATGCAGTGTCCCTTTTAATCTGATTGCGTCCCTACCCCAAGTGGTCAGGCTTCACTGCTACAAAAAACTCCAGCTATTAATTCACATCTCAGAAATTGACAGAGCGCATTTCAACACGGACTCACTGGACTTCTGTCCTACAGGCACTGCCATGTGCTGACATTCAAATCAATCAACGAAAACGGGTTGCCATGGCAATTAGCATGTGAGAATCCCTGTATACACAGGGGGGCTTCTGTGGTGCTGAGGGATGTTGTTTAAATATACTTTGGGAGTTCCAACATCTCCCCACCAAACCTCCTGCCATTTTACCCCTCCCCCCTTCCCCCATATACTATGTTTACAGGCCACTTTCTGACTGCATCATGCGGTGATATGGGGGAGGGATATATTCAACATATGGAAACGTCTGCTGTGATGGTGCTGTCGTGGGCCCTGTTTTCAGCCAGACTGCAGAAGAGGCTGGACAACTTGTCCTCAGGCTGTGGATTTCTCAGCTGCTTCTCTCTGAAGCTCTAACCTCCTGCATGAAGGTGAGAGAGGTTAAAAGTGCCCATCAGGGACACACAGAGATTTCCTACCCAACCTCTCCCTCCTTGGTCCTATCGCAGCCTGTCCAGGGTGCTCCAGACCAGCTGTGCACCTGTTTTCCAGGCAGGTGTATTCCTCTGTGTCTTATTTACTTGATCGACAGGCCATTTTGTGGACGCTGACACACATCTCTTTCATTCCGATTTAATACAGCAGGATGTCTAACAAAGGCAATCACACCTGAGTACCTCGCTTGAGGGGACAACGGCAGCTTGCCTCTGTGAGTTCGAGCCCGGGGCTTCTTTGAGTCTGGGTGTTTCAGCAGCCCCTGGGGCCACAGACGGGGGTGTCCTGGATTCGACACAGCCGACCACACCCTGTGGGGAATGGTGAAGGGAAGGGGGGGAGGAGAGCGACGAGGCATGGGTTTTAACAGCACGCGTGTCAATGCTGTGTGCCACAGTTCGGTACAAAACGACATGGCCCTCCTCTGCAGGCCATCTTCTCCTTGTCCCTGCTCTGTTGTGCTCGCTCTAATATTAGCGCATTGCCTGGTGAGGCTGGGGACACCAGAGAGCCAACAGGCCGAACCCTGCTGGTTAGCCCTGACACTAGTGAACGGGGGGCAGTGCAATACTTCCACAGCATGTCTGCTTCTCTGCCCACTTCATGGCAGTCTGTTTTTCACCACAAATTCACTTTATCTCCTTCAGTGTTCAGAGACTTTCATGCTGCTCCATTGTAGCAGCGCTAATGTAGCTGTGCTAGCCGAGATCTGCTAACGAAGCTTCACTAATGCAGACATGTGAAACCATTTTGCGCTAAGATAGTTGTACTAATCAGTTGCCCCGTTTAATGGAGTTACACGGTAGCAGAGTGGTAGGCCGCACATCGGCCGGGCTGCCTAATGCACTGGGCTGCTCTCTGAAGTTCAGATGACATGGTAGCCCAAATGTACACTTCCAGCTTTTATTTAGGAGTTAAGTGGGCAGCTGGCCAGGCTAGCTGATCAATAATTGAATCTTTTTCTGCTCACAACACAAAAGGAGGAAATGAGGGGACCTGAGAGGACCTGACGGGCAGCCGTTGCGAGGACCTCTGAAGAGGGAAGCTTTAGAGATGCCTGAGGGGCAACACCACAGCAACACTTTGTTGTGCAGGCTGGGAGAAGGTCTGACGGAAAGGGGGGGATCGGGGGGATGAAAAGATCTGCTGGATGGACGCTGAGCACCTGTGTGTGCCAGGCTTATGTTTAATTGTGCCGGCCAGAGGAGGATGGGTTTCCTTCTTCAGTCTGGTTTCTTCCTCTGGAGGGAGTTTTTCCTTGCCACTGTCGCCTTTGGCTTACTCTCTGTGGACCCTGGGCCCTTGACTATGTAAAGCGCTTTGTGAAAGTGCTTCTTGTTAAAGGCGCTATATAAATAAATTGAATTGAATTGAATTAATTGGGTGTGTGTAAAATCCTGTGCCTGCGTGTGCATGCATGTGCCAGTGCACTCGTGGAGAAAAACTTTGGCTTAATTGTGGGGACCTCTTAGCCAGGGTGGTTTTTCATCTTTGGTGGTAACATGTATCGATTTGCTGTCAGTTTTCATCTCTTTCTGATCTAGTCGTGTGGGATCAGTCACCTTAACACAGGAGTGTGCCCCTTGACAGGTTGTAGTGCTAGTGAGAAGACGTTCCAGCTGTTCACCGTGTGCTGCGACACGTGTGTTCGTCAGTCACCAGGCAGAGATAAAAACATGCATGACATGCCAGAAACTCAGACGCATGCCTAAGGAGCCCTAACATGACGCGTTTTGGGGGGGGGGGGGACCGTTCATTAACTGCAGCAGCTCACAGAGTCCAGACGGGCCAAAAAATCAATAAAGAAATGGACCACACTGACTTTCACCCCTCCCCCCAGCACACTCCACGATCTCTCAGTGAAATCCTGCTGGCTTTAACTGCAGCAAGCCCCCAATAGACCTTTAATTTCACGTTTATCTTGCCGCCCCCGCCGCTTGTCCATAAGCCATTGATAAACTAACAGCACAGCCTGTTTTATGGGAAAGCTGGGATGGTGCCCGTGTTTCTTGTTCTCTACCTGTTGGCTGGTGTATTCTCACAGACTCTTCACCAAAAACGGTGTCTATTTTGTTTCTCCATTAACATACTGACTCGTTCTGGTTACTCTATTAATCTTACCGCGAATGATCTTTCTGGGAATCACAAACATCTGTTATATAACCCAAGCTGTACAACATGAATGCAAAAAAAGGGGGCACAGGATATTTTTCTCATGCCTTTTCACCATCCTTCAAATAAGGCAAGGCTAGCAGAAAACAGAGCCTGGGATTAGCCCGCTGGTGTCGTCTGAAAGGACAGCCAATGGCAACAGAGAGCGAGACCTAAAATAGACACTGACGAGAGCCACGTTCCACGTTTGGCTTCCAAATCAGCACTGCTAGTTCATCTGGGATTTATTGTACCTCCTCGTATCGCATTGGCAAGTTTCCAGTGACCTGTTACTTTGATTAATAGCACAGTGGAATGGTGAGCTTCTCAAATGTTTCTGAGTGTGGGCATTTTTTACATTAGTAAAATCAGTAATATTAGTACTAATTTTCTAGTACCACGGGGGGGACAAACAGCAAGGGTCTTAGTGGAGGGTATCTGGTAGGGTCCTGGTTTAGTGGTAGATCTGCGGTTTAGACGCTGTAGGAGCCTAAATACACTTAATTGACCATTGTTGAGCGTATTCTTGATTCTGTATCACCTTGGTGACGTAATGGATAATCTGTAGATTAATATTGTTGCATTTCTTGTCGTCTTGACGATGGAATCCACTGCTCATTTGACACCGTGTACCACGAGGCTTCGAAACACGACAAAGAAATCGGCAAATATGTGTACACAAGTGTGTCTGCAATGGCGTCTGATGTACAGTATTTGTGCATTTCTGATGCATTTATTCCCTGTTGTGTAAACACTCCCAGCCTGTTTGTGGTAACAAGCCCCTGTCTCCCAGGCCTGATGTCTCTGACAGTCCATACGATGAGAGACACCTGACCATTTTTCCGACTTTACAGAAAGGGAAACGTGCTGTGCATCAGCGTCATACCTCCTGTATACACCCCAAACTTCCTCTCTGGCTTTGCCTCACGGGACCTCGTCACCTTCCTCCACCATTCCTGGCTCACAGGCAGACATCCCCCTTTTCACAAGGGCCACCATTTTGCTCTTTTGTCTCTTCACGCTTCTCACACAAACCTCCATCTCTCTCACCTTCCTTCTGACACACACACACTACAGAATGTTGCCACAGCCCTTGAATCTTTTATATGTTTATCTGGGAGACTGGTGTATTATTTAAAACACTGCTCTGCTTATATTAACCCCCTTCGACAGGAGTAGGAGTGAGATCGACATGGACATGGACGGGCAGGAATCTGTACTTTATCTACCTTCCCCACCGTATCCTTCACTCTTCCTCTTTTTTCGCCTCTCCTTTTTCTCTCCACCCTGCAATTCTATATTCCTGTGTCATCCTCCTATAGTCCTGTGCACAGATGCTGACCAAGACACAAGAACGGTCAAGCCTGGATGCTGGTGAGGGTGGGGGGGAAGGGGCGGGGTTTTGACAGGAAGTGGGGCTGCACAGGTGTAAGAGTGCTACAGTGCTTTGCTATACGTAGACATGGCGGCTTGTCAGGATGCTACACTGACAGTCACATGGCCATGATGTTCCTGGTTACAGCTGGTCAAAATGTGATGCCAAGTTCTGGGGCAACAAAATATTTCTGATACAGTGAAAGTGTATCAACCGTGGCATTCACCGAACATGTTACACGGTGCCCTTAGCGAACCGGAGGCTCTCAGATGTATCGCTCTGAGGCAATTCTCTCCAGCTTTCTTGGGAACACCGAGCGGTGTTAATGGCCACTCGGCAGATGGCATTTCCACTGCTGGCATATTAGAAAGGCCCAAACAACAGCTTGCTTACATAAGGCACCAAGCAAATGCAATTGTTTTGCCAGGACAATTTCTGCCAGAAGGTATTTACACACACAAAACCATAATGTGTGTTTTTAAACAGAGACATGCCAGCTTCTTCCTCCGCTTTTTTTTTTTTCAGTCCTTCTCCAGTTTAATATTCACCGCACATATTGGGGGGGGGGCTCGACCCACGTGTTTGAAGTCTTACATTGTTTCTTACATGTCAGCCACATGGCGCATGAAAACATAAAATCACACATTATGGCTGCATCACGTACATCTGATTGTGTGGTCAACCAAAAGCTGTTTCTACTGGTACCCATTTGTACAGTGGGGGATCTTAACTGAATGCGATTCAGGGTAAGTTTATTTCCCATGTCTTGCTGCTGATCTTTGTGAGCTTGCCCCCGTGTGTTTATCAGTCATGTCACAGTCTGTCCTCACGGCAATGTCTAAATACTAGAGTGCTGGAGGCGTGGCTTCTATGTTATATCACATATAATTGTCACCAAGATCAGTGCTTCTTCTTCATCATTTTCTTTCAGCTGCTCCCGTCAGGGTCAGGGGTCGCCACAGTGGATCAACTGTCTCTATCTCCTCCTGTCCTCCGCATCCTGCTCTGTCACACCAACCACCTGCATGTCTTCTCTCACCACATTCATAAACCTCCTCTTTGGCCTTCCTCTTTTCCTCTTGCCTGGCAGCTCCATCCTCAGCATCCT
>JAACJT020000095.1:14565256-14576760 GCA_009936485.2 Gymnarchus niloticus | reverse complement strand
CCCCCCCCCCCCTTCACTGTGACCATTCTTGTTTCCTCCTCTTCTGCTGGTCTAAACCATTCATGTTCGGTGAGCTGTAATGATGTGACCAATGGCTGTGAGTGTGGGGTGGGGTCGGGTCCTGAAGTATTACCTGCAACTTCTGCCCCTCAGCACTAGGAGGGAAGTTAAGGCATAGGATCGTTCACTTTAGAATGACTAATTTCAGTTTAACAACATCTTGATAAAAATGTGACTGCAGTTTACTCTGAAGTAATTTGCTGTCCCTTTTTTCTTGGTAATTTGTCATTAGGAGTAATTTAATCAAGGCCACGGATGGAGACAATTCCTATGTCGTTTGTTGTGTGGGGCCGTAACTTGCTGCAACTTTCTCTCTCTGTCACCTAGGTACACCTGGGATGTCCTAGGAAGGATTTTTGTATTTGAATGTGTAACTTAAGGAAATTTTGTGTCCTCTTAGGCAGTACTGAATAAAGCACCACACCAGGCTGATTTTTTTTTTTTTTTTTTTTTTTTTTCCCCCCCCACTACAAAACCCAACCAAAACAAAGGGCAGCTCCACGTGAAACACACCGTACTGCTGATTCCGGACTCTACTTTTGTTTTTCCTGGTTAATCGATGGTGCCACTTAAAGCCACAGATATTGCAATTTTGATAACAGCCCGTTATCTTCAAAGGCCGAGCATCTGTCTGTACTCCTTAAACATGCTCATAACAGCCAATCACAAACGACTGTGGCCTCATCTCCTCAGACATGGCTGAAGAGTTTGGGATTTATCTCTCCGGACCAGACTCTTCCCCTGCATGACTCTATACATCCGTTTTTCACGTTTTTGTCGTGTCAGCGTGCCTCTCCTGACTGTGGGAAGACAGGAAAGGGTGTTCAATGTGTTTTTGAACGTTGCCCCTCTTGTGGAAGGTGTTGGAATCTGCCAGATAGATTTTAAACCCATTAGGTACCTAGATTAATCTTAACTGGAATTTTTGGCTGTTTTGTCTTTGCAGCTGACAGATGGCGGGAAGGCCACCCTGGCAAATATCGGCGTAGGAGATGTGGTGCTGTCTATCGGAGGCCTTGCTACCAACAGCATGACCCATCTGGAGGCCCAGAACAAGATCAAGGCCTGCACAGGGAACCTCAACTTGACCCTGCAGAGGTACGTGTTTACACGGGTCTGTCACAGATGTGTGATCAGTAAAGTTACAGCAGCATATATGGATCGTAGTTGAACTCCTTTGGCTCAAGGAGTGGGTTTGCAAGCACCTATTGAAGATGAGTCTTCGAACCCCTTTGCTATGATTTGCTGGGGGGGGGGAAAGGATCTTGAGGTACTAGGTACTCTTTGTTGAATGCCGCCGTCTCCATGGAGCAAATTACATGTTGGGTATGTCCCTCGCACACATGTCCAGATTACAGTTCCTGTAATTCCAGTTCTACTCACGCCTGGGACCAGTCTCTGTGCCGTAAACATTTAATTTCCTGAGTGTGGTGAAAGACGCCCAGGTCCTCGCTGTTGACCAAGGATCTCTCACATCCTCCTTGGGCCAGTTCAGCTCAATGGGAAACTAACTCCATTAAAGCCATGTAGTATGTCATGGTGTAAGTCTATGGTCTGAATGTGGCTCCACCAGCACGTAACTGCAGGATGACATCGCTGTTTATGGCGGCCTGCATACACTGTCGCTTCTGTTTCTCTCTGCTCCTGTTCCCATCCTCAGAGAGCAAGCACAGATCTGTTCTCGTGAAGTCTCTCAGGGGAAAGTATGTTGTGATTTGGGGTGTGGCTCCTCAGGAACCTCCAGACATGGGGGGGGGGCTCTGATCCTGGTGGTTTCCAAAGTAATTTCTGTGGCGTTGTGCATTATGGTGGCCTTAGCTTAGAGATTGGCCATATTTGTTTCAGTCGAGTGATTAATGACAGGTTGTGTTTAGCCTGAGGTTAAGCATCTCTGCATCCTCTTTAGTCCTCTAGTGCTGTGTAGAGTCTGCTGCAGGAGGAACCAACTGCATCCTTAAACACCTGCACCTCATGGTCCTAGTCTGACTTTCTGCACGTTGATATTGTAGAACCTTGTAGTGTTATCGTACTGACACAGAGCCAATAGCCGGCTTTGAATCCCTCACTCCATTCCTTGTCCTTCATTTTGCAAACCACAGCTTGTCAGTCTGGTGAAATCAGCACGTGCTTTCAAATGGTGGTTATCTCTGGTTTTTTCCCTCCCTTTTGTGAAAGCGGATGCTTCCCTCCCTGAAAGTGTGTAGGGGGTGAAGCCCGAGTTGTTCAGCATTTTGTCTTTAAGCCCTCTGGCTGTATGACTAGGAGGCTGCTCTCAATTGACCTCCTCCGTTTTACGCTTTAATGGCAAGTCCTCTCCATCTGGGAGAGACCGGTTTAGGATGTCTTATAACAAGATGGCTAGCGGGTTTTAAACGTCATCTTTCTGTCTCGTACCTCCAATGGATTGGTCCAGTTTTCACTGAAACAAAGTCATCGATGTGATTACTCGGTTGTTCAGTGTAGCACTTATTGTGGTGGTGAGGATACCCTGAATGGTGAGAGCTTATAATAGCCCTAAATTTTGCCTCGTTCATTTTAACGTGAGTTTTTTGTATTAGTGTTTGACAGACTTCCCAGCTTCACCTAATCATTTTTTCCAGATGTGACGAGCAGACTTAGTGTCTGGGTTGTGATGTGTGTACTGCTCTTCCAGCCTGTCAGATGGGGATTGACGGTCCTGTTCCCCTGAACCGAGTGAACACATTTGTGTGTTGTCCTGGCCTAGTGAAGATGTAGCCATGGGAACGTGAAGATGCTTTAGGAGCAGTGGGTCCATTTTTTCAGCTCTGTTCTCCCCACAGACTGTTGGTGGATGGGAGATGTGAGTTTTTGAGTAGAGAAGGGACTTAGTGCAGTGAATCAGTTCCCGGAGAACCACACATCACGAAGACCCCTCGAGCACACGGAAGATTTATGCCAGGCTGTGTTGGCCACAGCCCTGCTGCTAGCCACTAACCATCTGGCCCATGTTTGTTTTTCATATGGTCAGCTTTTTATGAAGTGTGCGGTTTTCATAAATCGTGTGGAAACTCTGCTACTTGAATTTGATCCTCGTGTTTTTCTGACATACTGTTCCTTCAGTGGGGGATCAACTTTTTATGGAGGTGATAGGCAGTAAAAATTCAGATGCAGCTTTTATTGAAATGGTTTTTCCTCTTCTGAAAACAGTTGAGGTCCTGTGAGTGAAGTCACCCGTACACACTACTGTATTTTCCTCCTGTTCCTTAAATATTCCTGTATTTTGTCTTAGTGAATTTGTCCTCTGGCGTGTGACTGTCACACGGCACGTGGAAATAAAGGCCTGTCTGTTTGTTAGGATCCTTCTTTATACGGTTCCTCTGTCCAAATGTCTTCCCCTCCAGACTGACGTTAAACACACCAGTTGTCTTGCTTATTGGTATATGGTCATTGATGGTTTTAAGTGCTGGTGGAATCTTTAGACAGGAAAGGGCCGAGCTCAGCTTGGGACAGGTGAGATGGTGCCAGCCGGCTCCAGGGTACTGGGGCAGCAGAAACACTGCCTAAAAGATGGCAGATGTACGGTAATGACCCAACTGCTGGGTGTTAATTGTCTTGCTTCAAGTGTAGGCCGCTTGCTGTGTGAGTTTATTTGAGCGTTGCTCTCTTGGATACTCGGATTTACATCTGTCTCTACCCTTTGAGGTTAAGCACCAGTTGTTTAGATGAATTACATGCACTTTGACAGCTGTCCAAGCTGGTCCCTCCTGGTGACGCGGAGGTAAACGGGCTGTTCTCATGGGACTAATGGAGGTGGTATGACAGTGCCGAGAGTGGGCTGTGTCTGGTGTAAACGTACACAGCCATATGGCCAAACTGTGGCTGAATGCTGCAGGTCCTTGTTCAGACACAGACTATATGTAGTGTGTGTGTGTGTGTGTGTGTGTGTGTGTGTGTGTGTGTGTGTGTGTGTGTGTGTGTGTGTGTGTGTGTGTGTGTGTTACCGTTTATGGCGACAGCTCCTCCCTCAGGCTTGTTAAGTCCGTCTGGCTGCATGGCCACTCGTTAATTGTGTGCGGGGGTGGCTTACGCACCGTGCTGGTCCAGGATTTAAACTCCCATCTTCCTCGGGGCTCAATGCCTTCGCAGGAGCAGCTTCAGCTCAGAGATCAGCAGTTGCTGTTGTTTAAAAAATTTTGTTACCTCAGTGAGAGGGGCCTGGAATGGGGCGTCTGTTTTACGTGAGAGTGGCGAACTGTGGGCTGGATGTTTCCGTCTTAAGTGGAGGTCATGGGTTCCCCCCCCCCAAGGACATATTGCTGCTCCTTGATCTAAGTTTCTTGACGTGTTCCATAAAACACCATTGCTTCTATTGACGATCTATTCCACCTTCCTCCATGCCGAACCGGGCTCTCCGCTCCTCTCAGGCAGCTGTGCACTTTCCTAGCCCTTTGTGAGCCAGCCTCACCTATGCCTGCCATCCCACGGTTGCGGGCTCCACAGGTCTCTCACTACGGTGATCTTCCCTCAGCTGCCACTCACAACCCTATAGAGATCTGAAGATAATGAAATGTAATGTTTTGCTGGGGATTTGAAAGCGCGGGCAGCACCTGAATGACCCTCCCGTGATTGCAGTCTGGTCTGACTCTTCCCTCTCTTTTTTTTTTTTTTTTTAAAGAGCCCCCAGTGTGTCCAAAGCAGCCCCAGCTGTAAAGGTATGTCCTCGGACCCTATCACAGATCAGAGTCCATTCGACCCCTCTGGGTTAGGGTCTTCTGAAGCTTTTCCTGCGGTGAAGCTTCTAAACCCTATCCCCCAACATCTAAAACCACAAAAATGTTCTTGTATTGTGCCTTCCTTTCAGACAGGGGCCTCTCTATGGCTTCCTCATCTACATATGACAGGAGGGGCTTGGGTAACGATTAGCTTGTTCCTCCTGTCACTGGCAACCTCATAACGAATTGGCAGCTTTCTGTCACCCCCTAGATGGCGCTGTTGTGCTTGTGAGCCCTTCCCAGCTGCCTGTGTCATGGTCCCATGTGTTCTCTCTCCTGTCTAGGAGGAGCACCTGGATATGATCAAACCGGTTCCCGTCACTCACCCCGCTGAACCCCCCTCTTCCAGCAGCCCAGCCTCGTCCTCCGCCTACAACAAGACCGCCCGGCCCTTTGGTGGTTCGGGCTCTGGGGGGCCAACACCTTTCTCAGCTGCACCCAAAGTAGCTTCAATCCCATCAGCCTCTTCTGCCTTTACCGTGGCTGCTCCTGCCACTGCCCCTGTCGTTGCCCCACCTTCCCAGCCTCCATTTCCCATTGGTGGTTCTACATCTCGTCCCGCTGCGTCGCTGTCCTCCAACCAGAAGCCCTGTGCAGGCCGCTCCACTTACACCCCCCCTGCCACCACCTCTGCCCCTGTCCCCCCACAGTCGTCTGTGTACAACACACCAATCAACCTCTACTCCAATGAGAACGCCTGTGAGGTTGCCTTGGGCCAGCAGCGGGGCCTGCTGGAGAAGCAGGGTGGACCTGAGCACCTCAATGGGTAGGTGGAGCCACTCTGTCTCTCCTGTGTCTTCTGGGCTTTCAGGCTGGTGTCCTGTGGATCTTAGGAACCCCCATGACACTGAAGAACCGTTCTGAGTCGCACCTCAGAGAACAAACCTCTAAATTCTCCCTGAATTCACCACCATATTCACGGATCAGCCAGCCACAGTAATCGGAGTGAGAACATTTTGCACTTTACCCTTATTTGCTCTTTGAAGTGTGCCGTTTTTTGCCCAGATTTTGCCTATGACTTACTCTAACAAGGTTACCTAAAAATGTACTCGGTCGATCCTTTCAGGCACTCAGAATAAGGTCTTGGTGGTGGTGTACGTATTGCCCCGTTAGCTTTGTCCCTTAAATGGCAGTTGGCTTGGCTGAAGCTATTGGGCTTCCAGCTCAGCAGAGTAACCACAGAACCTTCTGGAAGGCATCATGGAAGCGGTGTGCTTCAGCTGGCTTCAGAGCCGTGGTGCTGGGGCCGGAGTTCTGGGGAGGACGAGGCTTGGGTTACGGTCCGACTGGCAGAACATCTCGCAGTCTAACGCTGGTCTGTCTCCAGGTTATGCACAGCTAGAGGTCAAGGCGTCCAGAACAAAGTCCGCTATGTGCTTTGGCTGCTTAAGCAGCCACAGTTAGAGCATTGGGTCCTTTAGGCAATAAATCAATTTTAATAATTACAAATTTTAACCTTAAGTCCTGTTGTCACAACGTGGGAACACCAGCTTTATGAACAAAGGTGTCGTGCTTAGGTAAGCTTTAAGGAATTTGTCTAATGCAAATAGCCAGCAACTCTGAGAAGCGTGCAGGTCTTTAGCATGAGATTTAGTTGCTCTCCCTTTGTAATGACTTGAAGGCAGTGCTTGGCGTGACTCTGAAGGCCTGCTGATGATGACGTGACTGACCCTGTGTCTCACGGCCCAGGGCCCCCCGGAAGCCTGTATCAGACCTGAAACCTGGGCCAGCCTACACCCAGCCACTGGCTGATGTGGGGAAGAAGCGGCTGGTCGAGGATACGGAGGATTGGCACCCCCGCACAGGCACCAGCCAGTCCCGCTCCTTCCGCATGCTGGCCCAGATGATTGGCACCGAGGGAGGTGAGTCCCTCCAGCTGGTCGCACGCATGAGGGTTGGTTAGGGATGTCTCTGATGGTGAGAGAACATCCAGCCCATGGCCTTGAGGCAAAGACATTTTACCTGAAAGAGCTCTTATTAACTAGCCTAGTAGACATCTTAGTGCTGCTTTACTGATCCCTGTCATCACAGGGCATGTAAATCAGATTAAAAGGCTATTTGGGAACTTGTATTGAACTTGTATGTAGTGTCGATACGCGAGGCATTCTGTGTAATGTAGTGTCGCTGACATTCTCTGCTTTCCCTTCAGAACAAGGCGTGGAGAATATTGCTGTGAAGAAGTAAGTGTGACGACTTGCTGTGTGAGGGGAAAATGCTAATGCCTGTCAGAACTGACCCTAACTTATCACTCTTTGTACTTTATTCTGCTTTCTTCCTCTTTCTGTTCTTCCTTCCTCCTGTCATCTGGGGGTCAGCCTGTGCTGGGGTGATGCCATGAGTCTTTACAGCGATAATTTGTTGCACTGGGTAAGAGCAGCACTAGGCTACACACTGACCCCTAGTGGACGAAGCATGCAAAGTTATCCCTGTTGTAGCATTTAACTGTTATGGTTTGTAACAACTTTAACTCGTTTAATTAATCTCCTTTTATACCTATTCAGTTTTATTTGTATAGTGCTTTTAACACAGAGCGCGAGCACGGTCACAAAGCACTTTACATAGTCCCGGGCCCACAGTCCCCAGAGAGTAAGCCAAAGGCGACAGTGGCAAGGGAAAAACTCCCTCGAGGACTAATAACTAATAGTTCCACCATCTCGCCTATAGATGGCAGATGTTCACTGTTGCATTTTTACTGGTGGTGTCATGGTAAATTGCAAGTTGCACATGTTCCCGCCAAACTGAGATGTGGGTGGTATGTAAGATCTCATTGGAAAAACTACATCCCTCCCCAGCTGTTTCTGTGCCACCTCAGCTAAGGCAGTGATTTCTGGTCCTGGATGGAGGAAACTGGACCAGTCCTATTCATTATTGTAGATAGATGGAGGCAGTGTGTCTTAAGTTTACAGGCAGCCTGTGCCAGCCCCCAGTTCGTGCTCTCTGACCGACAGGATGGTATCACCCAAACCTTTGTAGTGAGCGTGTAAAGCTGGGATAAACAAGAGTTGGCTTGTGCTGGCTGAAAGCTGACATGGTGGGTCCTGCTTGTGGTGTTTCCTCTCGCTGGTCTCAACTTTCTCTGTGCCAAGTCTCTGGTGTCAAGCCTCTGTGTGGTGCTTGCATATCCTCCTGTGAGGCCAGACATGGCTCCACTCTCCTCCATAATGATACTATGTTTCTAATCTGCACTCTGCCGCATAATTAAATCAAACACTGACTTGTGAACCGGGGACTTTATGCCTTTTTGCTGGTGTTCATGTTGATTGTTCATGACCCCCTCTAGCCAGTTCTTCGTGCTCTTTTTGATCTGTCCACCCCTCTGGAAGCCCATGTATCTGTGTCACATGCGTTCCTCTTGTTTCCCAGCGAGATGGTGGTCGAACCCCAGCCGAGCGCTCACCAATCTTCCTTGTCAAAGATCATGACCAAAACTCCTGCGGGTCCCCCACGGAGCAGCCCCGGTGGTACAGCCCAGCCATTCAAACCCCCAGCTTCACAGGGCAAACCAGTGGTTTGGCAGGGGGGTAGCCCAGCAGGTACTTGTATGAAATGTGTTGCTGAGTGGAGATGCTGTCTGTAGCATCTCGGAGATGGCAGACTCTCCCACGACTTTCATAACTACCATATCCCTTTCCGTTTCCACCTGCCAATTTTGAGTTCTGTGCTCCCAGTTCAAGCTGGAGGGCGACCTTCCCAGGAATGGTAAATGTGTAATTTTTCAAAAAGACATTAGGGGGTGCTATAGAAGTCTACCGTGCATTCTCTGGTACTAGAGGGGAAGGTGATGAGGTAACTTGAACCATATGAGTGTGTTTATTGTTCTTAGGGTTTTTTTTTTTTTTTTTTTCTGTCTGCCCTCACTGGCCTTGTCTCTCTGTATGCTGGGAAGTCATGGGGGGTCGCCAGGTGCTGGAATATTTGCACACCTGTGTAGAGCCACACTCTGCAGCACTCCTTATTGGTGTGTTGTACATTTGGGGGCCTGTAGATTTTGGTAGTAACATTTCCCCATCCCAAATGCCCAGCAGGCACCAAGGGTGTCGCTCAGAAAGGCCATCTCACGACCTCTCATGGAGGCTCCACTACTCCAAGAGGCCCAGGGTTGGAGCATCCTCCCTCTAACCTCCACCCCAAGGATCAAGACTCGCTGGTGCAGCGTGCAGAACACATGCCAGCAGGGGCACGTACCCCCATGTGTGGCCACTGCAACAAGGTCATTAGGTAAGGCACCTTCCCACACCTACCCATCTCTGCCTTGTTCAGTCTGTGGGGTTAATGCGCCCCCCCCCCCCCCCACCGGGCTGTGTCTGCAGGGGCCCCTTCCTGGTTGCCATGGGAAAGTCATGGCACCCCGAGGAGTTCAACTGTGTGCACTGTCACACATCGCTGGCAGAGATGGGCTTCGTGGAGGAGCGTGGGTCCGTCTACTGCGCACACTGCTATGAGCAGTTCTTTGCCCCGACATGCACCCGCTGCCGGCAAAAGATCTTAGGGGTGAGTTGGTGAGGAGCCCCGGTGCCAGGGGGTGGGGGGGGGGTGAATACGCGGAAAGGAACGGGGAGCGCTGATCTTGGACTCTGCGTCTACAGGAAGTGATCAATGCTCTGAAGCAGACCTGGCACGTTTACTGCTTCCTGTGTGTGTCCTGCCAGCAGCCCATCCGTAACAACACCTTCCACCTGGAGGATGGGGAGCCGTACTGCGAGCGGGGTGAGATGGCGTGTACATGGAGGGGGGGTTGCACTGATGGTTTCTCCTGGCTTCACCGCTTGGTGTCGTCTGGTCCAAGCTGTTCACACTGCTTTTGTTTGCACTTAACATCCTGTAAAGATCCTTAACCAAGTTATCAAATCGTAACGCGTAGAACTTGTCCAGTTGCACACGTGCCAGTGTACGGCTGCTTGTGTGTGTGCAACAGTTGATGGGCTACTGTAAACGACTATTGACTGTAAGGCCGATAAAGTAATTGACATGAATTTCTCCAATTTGTTAAACTCTATTTTGCAGACTATTACACCCTGTTTGGTACTAGTTGCCATGGCTGCGACTTCCCCATCGAGGCGGGGGATAAGTTCCTGGAAGCTCTGGGATTTACCTGGCATGACACCTGCTTTGTGTGCGCGGTAGGTGTGTGTGTGTGTGTGTGGGGGTGGGCGGGCACGTGCATGCCCGCACAATCCTGTGTTGCCGTGACCCTGACCTGTCCATATTTCTCAGGTTTGCAGCACCAGTCTGGAAGGTCAGACCTTCTTCTCCAAAAAGGACAAGCCTCTGTGTAAGAAACATGCAAACGCCACCAACCTCTGAAGCTGGCAGGAGAGCCGGAATGGAGGTGCCAGAAAGGATGGCACAAACCTTTACTTAAAATCATTTAGCTATTTTGGGTTTCGTGGGCTTTCTTTCTGGGTTATGGGATCATTCACATTGCTGATTCTGCTGTTTTAATGTTTGCGGTCAGTGTCCTGTGGAGATTTATGAAACCATGGTATGAATTTTGATAGTCAGAAAATGAAAGGTTTGTGACTGAGCTGCAGTTTTGTCGGGTTTCTTACTGGCTTTTGAAAACGTGTGTGTGTGTGTGTGTGTGTGTGTGTGTGTGTGTGTGTGTGAGAGAGAGACCATCCTCTTGACATGTCAAGCTGCTGTTACAGGTCTGTGCCGACTTGCTGCTGTCATTTTCATGCCATCTTAATTCTTGCAAACTATGCAAATCAGGGATTTTTTTTGTGTACCTTTTTGTGTGGGTTTCATGGATGGGTTAGGGTTTGAGGGTGTCACATCAACCCTCTTTGATGGGGCCACATAAGTTTATGTTCTGGTGGGCTCACCCTGTCAGTGTGGCCTGCTGGAGGGCACTGGCCTAGGTAAGACTCGTGGTACTGTGGTGGGGTTTTCACTTCCCTCCATTTTGGGCCAGCCCCCTCCACCCAGTCACTCTGTCTTTATCTAGACACTGCCTTGTGTTCTGATTTATGAGCATATGATTTTCTGTGTTTGGAAGAGAATGGACTTGTTTAACTTGTTCTCAGGGGACGTCTACCTTCCAGTTGTGTGTTAGTCAGCCCTTCAGTCACTGCTTTGCTTTTGCTGCTTCCAACCACCTAACTAGATGGACTATTTTAATTGTTTTTAATGTCGGTGGCAGAGAAGAATTAGTGTGGAGGTACTCCAGTTTCATAGTCTAGTGAATGTTGTGGGTGGTCACTTTAAAAGAAGGCAAATGAGCCAGAGCTGAATTGTGAGCGGCGACACCTGGCCAGGTGTAAAATGAGGGCGGAGCCATTTGACGTAGGGCGTGGCTTAAGGACTAAGTTGTGATACAGGTGTGAAATCACAGCCATGGGAGGGCTACCCGGTGCTGCGGTGGGATTTTTTTTATTTATCCGCTGCTCTTCTTTCTTATGAAGGTTAGCCTGAAGTAAGCGGAAGAATTTTTTCCAGAAATGAATTACTTTTTTCAAGGTTGGCAGGTGTTCGGCTGAAAAGATGGAGTGTGAATGAACGCAGTGGAGAGATGGGGATTGCTGGTCAGAAATACAAGGTGCAAATCCAGGACAGATGTGTGCTTATTAAACTTTTATGAATTATTGCTATCACCCCCCCCCCCCCCCCCCCCCCCCCCCCCCCCCTCTCTACCCCCATCGACCTCCCTTCACCTTTTTCTCCCCCATAATACAACTAACCTTTTATTTGTTTTTTTTTTCTTGTTTTCTT
>JAACJT020000095.1:14523858-14565156 GCA_009936485.2 Gymnarchus niloticus | reverse complement strand
CCCCCTCCGTCCCCCCCCACGCCCTCACACGGCGCCCCCCCCCCCCCCCCCCCCCCCCCGGCTTTCACTCCTTTGTTCCCTTTCTTCTCCCCCCCTCGGGCCTTTGTTCTGTTGCTCACCCTTTCTTCACGCTCAGCTGGTATTCAGCCCCTGAGGGTCCTACGTGTGCCGATTGCGGAGGCACACAGGTGGTCCTGCTCTGTGGGATGGTGCTCATTGAAGACTGCCCTGATGTGAAAGTAGGAGGAAAGGAATGAACCTCCAGACGGCAGAGCCCTGCTGGTCACCGGCACCAACCTCCCACACTTACCTGGAGTTTGACTCCATGCTGGTACCACAGTCGGCTCGGCACACACAGCCAGCGCTGTGAGGTTCCTGTGCAGCGTTGTTGGCATCCGGTTGACGTGGCAAGTTCATATCTGCAGGTCTAGTCATGGTTTCATAGGGTTGTTAAAGCTTGATGTTCAGACATGACTGATCGCGTGTATGTGACGGTGTTCTGGTATAATGGAGGAGTGTGTGTGTGTGTGTGTGTGTGTGTGTGTGTGTGTGTGTGTGTGTGTTTCGGCTCCCTTTCCCCCCCCTCGCCTTTTCTTTCATTTTGTTTCCAGATGAGTAGAGTTTACTTGAAGGTCGAAGGTCAGTCTTGTACTAATCTGTTAGGGGTCAGGGGTGAAACCTGCTGGTTTCCTCTAGCTGTTAAATTCCCCCTCCTGAGAAATGGAGGCTGAACAACAAGGGGAGCTGTGAACAGTGGCCGTCTTTCACTTGTCACATTGCTGCACTTCCTCGTACACGGGTCAGGGTCACCTTGTCATGTGCCCATCCAGCTCCAAGCTGCCGCTGCAGGTTAGCGCCATGATCTCTGCTTTCAGAAGCTGCCCCCCTCCTCGGCATCACTGACAGCGATAAGGAGAGCCTTGCAGGTGTGTTCCGGCATGGAAGCAGTGCTGGCTTCTGGTCCGTGAAAGTCTGTGTTGCTTGCGAGCTATCAGGATCTGCCTTCATACTGTCCTGCACCAACGTGCCCCAAGCAACCATGAAATCAGTGAATGCTCTCTGTACATATTCATGAACACTACCTCCTTTTTCACACAAATGTGACTCTGCTGGAGAGCAGTCAGCATTGGGGGGGATGGGAAGACACTGTGAAGCTTGGGGACCTGAGATTGAGCGTGTGTGTGAGATTTTGGCTTTGGCGGCATGTTCCTGGGGCTCCTGTTGTGTACAACAGGAGGTTATAGGTGCATGGCACATCCTTGAGTCATGTTTCCCAGCATGCCCTGGGAAGTTACGGCCCCTTAAAGTTCAGAAAACTGATTTGTCCCCTGCCATGCTCTTACTAGACAGAGCACTGGATCTGGAGTTTTTTTGGACCCCTCCTCTCAGGCTCAGGAGGAGGGGCCAGGGCACATGAGGCACCCTGATACCATGTTGTTCTTGATCCTGGTGGGACTACAGAGATGGCTGCTACTCCTGTCGATCACTGCATTACGAGAAGGTGGAGCTGTGGAGAGGGACAGTGGATATTTCTTAAATGGTGCCTTTGTGGAATGGGAAGAGGTACACAGCAGGGTACAGGATTGTGGGGGTTATTTACAGCCAAGTGATTTTCCCCTATTGGCAGGAAAGGTGGAAAGCAAGTTTGAGCTGCCAGTGGGGGGAAGCTTCTTATGGGGATGGGACTGGAGGTGGGGTTTTGTTCCCAAAGTTTAAAGATTGACTTTTTGCTTGTGCTGTTGCTGCTAAAGTTGCAAACATGAAGGCACCTTTTTTCACTCGTATACAATGCTGGGTATGTAACTTAGTGGTTTGAGGCTAGGTGCCTGTGCCCGGAAGGTCATAGGTTTAAGTCTCATAACCAGGAGAGTAATTATATCGCCTTGAAACAAGGTGCATAACCTCAACCGTTCCAGGTGCTGGATGCTGGTTGACTGCTTTCTGACCCCAAGCTTTCCTCACTATGGACAACTGCATCTGCTAAATACATCATTGTAATAAATGTAGTGGGATAACGACTCCTTCCCCTGTGCCTTGTCCTGAAAAACTATTCCAGCAGTGCTTTCTCTAGGTCAGCTATGTGTGATACAGAGTCCAGCTCTTCAGAGGGAGGGTGGTGCAAGGTGCCTGAGTACTGAGCATGAAGGGTTATTACTGAGAAAGTGTATGGGATTGCTGTGCTGAGTGTGAATCTGGGTGTCTTGGGTGATGACAGCTGGATGCTGAGCTCCATGTGAGAAGTGTGTTCACGTGACTGACGTATGCTAAAGTGGGTGGAAGCATGGGTGTGGCCAGGGACACCTGGGAAACGGGGTGAAATCACGCAGCTCAGCCTTGCAGGGTGTCCTCCTGCATCACCGCCCACTTCTCAGGCTTTGGGGCGGGGGGGGGTCTAAGGTGGGGCTTGGGAATTATTAGTTGTCCAGCCCACTGGGTGCTTGCAGAGAGTGGGCTGGCCTTCAGCTGGGCTGGAGGGGATCTGAGAGAGAGAGAGAGAGAGGAAGAGCAGCCTGGAGCGTCGCTGTCTATCTGCCCCTGCCCCAAATCTGAAGCACTGGGACTCCCTTGCTCGTGGCTGTGCACAGCCGCCCCTCTTCCTCCGCCCTCACCTTCAGCACACGCAGTGAGTATCAGTCCATGTACCCAGTCCCGCATAGACGAGGGCAGTGCTCAGGTACTGCGTGCAGGCTGCAGGTGTGTGTGTGTGTGTGTGTGTGTGTGTGTGAGAGAGAGAGACTGAAGCAGAGACACAGTCAGGCCACATGTGGCTGGTGGGTTTAGAGAGACACATAGCTGTCTTTAGTTGTACATTCCAGGTGGCTTGAGTTAACAGTAACCTTCCTAGCTCTTTAGTTGAAACTTAAATGTCTATTTCTGTTAGTGTTTGAGGACAGTGTGCTTTGTCTTGGCCTCTGCTTTAATACTCTGGGTTTTTCATTGTGTTTTGGTTGTTTCCCTTTTTTTGTGTTTCGGTATGGAGAATCGTGTGGCATTTGCTGGCCTCAGGTTTGAGTAAAGGCTCTTACAGTGCTTGACTGTTACAGGCAGTTCCTTCAGTTTAAAAAAAGTTTTGGTTTAATTTCTTTGCGCTTGGCTGCTTAGGGACTCTGGGAAGGTATGGACTACATGAAAGCATTTGGCGCTCAGCTGCCTCGTGTGTTATACTCACACATCAGTCACCCGCTAGACCGTCTCACACACACGCGCTCGCACACGCGCTCACGCACGCACCCAGAATAGTCCCGGCTCTGAAGTGCTGTTTCTCCGCTACCTCACCAGCCGAGTGGCCTATTTATTTTCAGAATGCATGCTGTATCCAAATGCTTTATAACAGTGAGATTCCTTCTCACCTGCCCCAGATTACCAGTGTAAGTTTGGGTCTGCATAGTCATTTATTTGGTCTCACTGTGGACTAAATGTATTCTTTTTAGTGGTGAGAATTAACTGGTTTTACTGGTTTTGATAAATGAGGTCAGTAAAATCATTTCATAAATTTAAATTGTTAAACTCTAAGGAGTTCAGTTTTTTTTTTTTTTTTTTGCTTGTCTTAATTCTGACAGACTATATTTTCTGGCGACACACTTAGAGGACAGCGTAGTAACGTCTGTGTTTACACGTTCCGCAGTGTAGCGACCACAGGTGACTTGTAAGCTCTGGTACAGCCTTCTGCTGAGGGAACACGATGTTGTCATATCTTCAGAGCGCAGCTTGGACTCCATGAGTGTTAAGTCCCAGCACAGTATCACACTGCTGCACAAGGAGAAAGGCCACACAAACTAATGCACACAGATCCACTTCCATGTCTGTAAGGAAACCAGAGCAAGATGCACTTAGGGAGAATTCTCTTACGCTTACAAGCGCCGAAGTGCGCCCCCTGCTGGCTGGTCAGTTAGTTTCCTGAAATGTTGTTCATGTCTTTGGGGTGTTATATGATTGGGGTTAGTCTCTCCTAATGAGAGGCAGTGCATTGTCTTGTATGTTTACAGCCAATGTGCTCAAACACCTCTGTGTTTTTTCATAACAAAGACCTTGAGCTGCACTTTATCAAAAGCGGTTGTTACTTTGCACCTTTTCAATGTTAAATGTGTCCTGAGGAGGAGGAGTATGTTCAAGGTTGGGGGTAAAAGGCTCTACGCTACCTTACCCTGATCCCACATATGCTGCAACATGGCAGGCCACTCGATTTTTTTTTTTCTTCTGAGACAGACTGCAGGGCTGACCTCCAGAACGGTGTTTTGAGCACCAGGAAGCAGTCAAATGCTTCCTGCATTTCTGTGTCTCTGCCTGTACCGGACAGAACAGTGTTCCTGTGGGGACAGGGCTAGCCGTGTGAAATTCATACAGGTGGGGCCAAACATGCCCTGTTCCTGGACCCTTTTGCCCTCCTGCTCTGGATTACATTTCTTTTCAGACAGTAGGAACAGTGTGGTCAGGGCTCTGTGATTGACAGCACAGTGCTCCCCATGCTCCGCTGCCCCCTGACCCATCTGGGGGAGGGGGGTACGTGGGGGACAGTCACATGGGTCGCTCGTCAATATCTGCATTTTTCAGTGAGTGTCAGGTTGAAATGGACACTCACTCACTCCCCACTAGGGTTCCTTGACTTGGGCCGTCTGCCTATTAATGTGGTCTTACAGTATTCTTATTGATTGATAGCTGCTCATGTGACCAGTCTTCTCACTAGGTGCCTGAAGGAGACAGCCTGAGGGTTCCGGGCACCATGGAAATAACCACTGTTGGTCCCCTCATGGAGATGATTGTGATAATGTTATGGTCTTGCCTGGCAGCTCTTGTATTTCACTGGGTTAACCTGGCTCCACCTGTAAACTCTTGCTTTCCCAGTGTGGATGGGTATAGGGTCTCGGTTAAAGGTATACATCTCCTTTTTGCTTGGTTCCCTTAAACCCAACGAAATGGATGCTGAGCTGTCAACGATACACTGAAATCTTCTGAAATCCACTAAAGTTAGACGCAGGTCCATGACAGGTGGATGTGAAAGCCTACATCACTCCAAGTGACTGCTGAAATTAACACGGTCTGTTCTTCATGCCAAAATGTTCTTCCATGACTCCAGCTGAGGTCTTGGCGTGGTCGCCTCTTGTCCAGGCTTAGTGAGGACCTTTACAGTCACTTTGCTGGCTTTATCTGGAAAGAACCAGGAGCTCCTGCATGTACCTGGCTGCTGTTATCGGACTCGCGGGCTACTGAGAGATTTTACGTTTGTTCTGTCCTTGTCCCTGCTGCCCTCAGCCCGTGAGCTCACTATAATGCTCCTGCAGACTTCTGGGAAGATGATGGGCTCTTCCAGCCTGTCACAGCCTTTACAGCTCCTGTGGTGCTACTGCTACCACCACTGTCCAGAGGACTCGGCCAACAACACCTGCAGGTGGGTCTCAGGCCTGAGCTCACATACGCCTTTAACACTACCTTTAACACGCCTGCAGAACATATCACCACTTGTACTGAGGGCATCACTTTGACTGTGATTTCTTAGTTGAAAAATAAATTGAATTGCCACTGCTGTCACTCATGGTCTCACAATGGTGTCTGGCGCCACCTGCAGGACAGATGGATACTGCTTCACTATGGTGGAGGAAGATGATGGAGGTGTACCTGTCTTTACCTCTGGCTGTCTGGGCCTGGTGGGCTCTCAGTTTCAGTGCAGGGTGAGTGGAGTGGCAGAGGGGGCAAAGCAGAAGGCTTTAGGGCATGATCTCCAGAAGGTGAGCGTCTGCGTAGATGAATCCTCTGTTTGCGTGCTGCCCGCCAACAGGACGCAGGGGTTTCTCTCCAGCGGAGGGCCTTGGTTTGCTGCACTGACACAGATTACTGCAACCGTGACCTGCATCCCACCCTGCCTCCGCTACCGAGTCCAGGTAAGATGTGTGCTGACTAACCAATCTCCAGGCAGCGTGGGTCCCATCACGCGCCCCACCTCCTGCTCTTTTCTTGTTGATGTGACATCCTCTGGTGTCTAGAACAGGAAGGCCAGGGGTGTAGACACCTTCCAGTACGAACATCTCTATTTCTCAGGCTACACAGAAAGCGGTGTCCCCCACGTGACCCTCCTTGTCTCTATCAGCATCTGTGCAGCTGTACTCACCTTCCTCCTCGTCTTCTGTTATCTCTGGTGAGTGGCAGCAACATACATTTTTGTGAAAACGTTACGAGCTGTCTTGAAAGAAGCCGAGAAGCGCTATAACAGATTATGCAAATCAACCGTCTGTCAGGCAACACCTACTTATTTGAAATCAAATCATGAGGAAACGACTATAATAAAAGAATGCTCTTTGAAATCAGGCTCTTACTGTACTAGGTACAAACGCCAGGAATCACGGCCACGCTACAGTTTTGGTTTGGAGCCAGATGCGATGCTCATCCATACTGGAGAGTCCCTCAAGGTCCTGATTGAACAGTCTCAAAGCTCTGGCAGTGGCTCCGGACTCCCTCTGCTGGTCAGAGTCTTGTAGTGCAGCTTTCATCCTCCAGTATAAAGTAGATGCCTAAAACTCCTTCTGGTTTTCAGTCCTGACAGTTTGATGCACCTACCTCCCCCCCAAAGGTGCAGCGAACCATCGCCAAGCAGATCCAGATGGTGACGCAAATCGGTAAAGGCCGCTATGGTGAGGTGTGGATGGGTCGCTGGCGTGGGGAGAGGGTGGCCGTCAAAGTGTTCTTCACCACCGAGGAGGCCAGCTGGTTCCGGGAGACGGAGATCTACCAGACTGTGCTGATGAGGCACGAGAACATCCTGGGTGCGACTTGGCTCCGATGCATTTCACCCAAGGGGCGTGTATACGGAGCACACCCTGTACCTCCTGCTTCTCTCCACAGGCTTCATTGCGGCGGACATTAAAGGGACAGGCTCCTGGACACAGCTCTACCTGATCACAGACTATCACGAGAATGGCTCACTGTATGACCACCTGCGGTCCACCACGCTGGACAGCCAGGCCCTGCTGAGGCTAGCCTACTCCACCGTCTCTGGCCTGTGCCACCTGCACACCGAGATCTTCGGCACGCAGGGCAAGCCGGCCGTCGCCCACCGCGACCTCAAGAGCAAGAACATCCTGGTGAAGAGGAACGGGACATGCTGCATCGCCGACCTGGGGCTAGCCGTCAAGTTCATCAGGTGTGGGGGGAGGAGAGCAGTGAGGGGGTTGGCTTTGGGAATGGGGGGGGAAGGGGAGTCAGGAGAAGGAAAGGAGCATGCAGGAAGAGGTGGAGGATAGGGGGTTGAAGGACACGAATTCATGTACGAATGGTCTCAACATGACAGCTGTATAGACATGCCACTAGGTGGAGCCGTGGTTCTGGTCTCGCTCTAAAGAAAGACTAATGCTTCTGTAAGTTTAGCTGTTTAAAACTACTGAAATGGCTGTTAGTCTTACGTGAGCTTGCCGTTAACATGTCAGGTGACTTGCAATTCCCCTCGCAGCGACACCAACGAGGTGGACGTACCGCCCAACACGCGGGTCGGCACCAAGCGCTACATGGCCCCGGAGGTCCTGGAGGAGAGCCTGAATCGGGCCCATTTCCAGTCGTACATCATGGCTGACATGTACAGCTTCGGACTCATCCTGTGGGAGATCGGCAGGAGATGTGTTGCCGGAGGTACCGAGCCATGCCATCTGGGCTAGCAGTGAGGAGCAGGGGGCACGGCCAGCTGTCGGTCCTCTTCTGTGTCCAACACAGAGACCACCCGTGTCTTCCTGTCATCCTCAGGAATGGTGGAGGAGTTCCAGCTGCCTTACTACGACCTCGTACCTACAGACCCTTCATACGAGGACATGCGGGAGGTGGTCTGCATCAAGAGGCGGCGACCCCCCTTTCCCAACCGCTGGAGCAGCGATGAGGTATGGAGGGGCTTAGCCCAGGCATCCTGGTCTCACTGTGCCTGTCCCATGGGGTGACTCCCTCCTCCTTCCTCACAGTGTCTCAGGCAGATGGGCAAACTGATGGCTGAGTGCTGGGCTCACAGCCCCGCCTCCCGTCTCACAGCCCTGAGGGTGAAGAAGACGCTGGCCAAGATGTCAGAGTCCCAGGACATCAAGCTGTGAGCTGAGGCTGTTAAGGGCAGCGGCCAGATTACCCTAAGGCAGCTGGGAGCTGGCTGAGAGGACGCTCTTAGCCATTAGCCCCCAGCAGTGGAAGGCAGACCACTGCCTGACTAAAGCCCACACCTTCGGCCTTACAGCTTGCTGCCTTTGCTGTGGTGGTCATTGATGCAGGGGCAGAGATGGGGAAAGTTTGAGGACTTCCTAGAGCATGACTAAACTTAAGAGCTCCATGTCCTGGGTACGAGGACAATCGCAAAGCACCAGCCCCATTTGGTGAATTAAGGGGGCTGCAGAGAGCTATGCACAAAACTACCCTGGCTCTCTGCTTACACAACTTAAGCAAATGTCCTTGCGCATCGGCCAGGCCCTGATTGAACCTGTTTGACTGTAAATGGTGTATATATTCAAGAGTGAACCTTTCCCATAATAAACTGCTGTCAGCCTTTTCTACAGCTATATTTGAGTGGCAACCAACACTCTGATGCCTCTGCCTGGGGACTCTGAACACACATGATCCCACACCTGTCTTCAGACACACGGCTTGTGCAGTGTGCTTGGTCTTGCTTATAAATATAATTTATTGCTTGTTTAAATCATCTTACATTTATACAGACCCCTGAAAGAAGAAACTGTAGCATTTACAAGGACTGTATAGATTCTAGGGAACAGACCCCAGCTTTGCTATGGCAATGGCATGAGCGGGGGGGGGGGGGGTAGGCGAAGCCAGCCGGTTTGCATAAACAGAAGATCTGACATCTCAGAAGGAGAGGGCCAAGCGTCCTGTAGTGCTAAATACACAATGACATGGCTGTCCTTCTTAGGCCTAAGTCTAAGTTTGCCCTAATGGGATTAGTCTAGTTCAGCTGAACATGCACTCTTCAGAAAGGAAAGGTGATGCATCCAAAGACATGGCAGACAGTTCCTACCCTGTCTCCCACTCTGGCCTTGGAGTGGCAGCAGAGAGCCACCCAGGGCAAACCATCTACATCAGCTGCTTGTCCCTTAAAGGGTTCCATGTAGAAAAACGACAGAAGACAGACAAACTCTCTGACAGATGGCCCAAAATCAGTTTTGCTATTTACAGCTTTGCACATTAATCTAGACAGCCAGCAGATGGTATCGGGAAATAAGTGGGGGGGGAAAAAAAGATGTGAAATATAAAATGCATAAGTACGACAATGCTTATATAAAACGTGACAATTTAAAAAGAGAGTGACCACTCAAACCCCTAAACACTGTTTGCGAGTGAAGTGGTCTAATGCAACTCTGTGGCATTGAGGTGAGGGAATTCAAGTGTGCCAATCATAGTAGTCCGTGACCAGACTGCATAGTCCAGCGCAGTCCGGCATCCACATATATGGACAGGAGAGCATATCGTTTCCTCGGAAACTATCAAGAATAAAAACATCTACCAAGGACTATAGGGTACAGGCAATTGCTTCCTGTATTAGGTGGGTACTGGTTTCATCAAAACAAAGCTGGAGGCCCAGTGTAAAGGGAGAGCCAAGAGTTTTACCGTATCCTCGGTCCATTGTGGTTGGACCACATGCTCAGTCGCTGTTCTCCAAGGCTACATGAGGCCTGAACGGCAGATGCAGTCAGTTATCCCTGTGCATTTTACGGTCGTCGTCAGAGTTCTGTTGCCGTGGGTACAGCTCCACAATGGCGACCCATCTCCTCCAGTACGGCAGCAAGTCGGTTCAGGTTCCCGTCAGGAAAGTGCTGGGCTTCCCACAGGTCCAAGATCACACCGGTTGGACTTGACTTGGTGGCAAAGTAGTTCAGATACCTGGAAGATGAGGTTGTGGAGTAACAAAGGGCAAGTAACTCAGATTCTCCATCTGCAGCGACAGTCAATTACGTTCTACCCACACCCTGCGGTCATTCAATTCTTAACTCTTTCGCCTCTATTCTGCTGACATCCACATGCTGTCAAAGTCTGACTTGGCTTAGTGAAAGCTCTGCCCCCCTCCAAATTCACCGGGTGGGGCTTACCGGTCCAGGTTGAGTTTGCGTGCCAGCATTCTCCAATCGTTGCCCCTTGGTGGGGGGGTATCCAGGCTGCCACACAGCTTCTGGCGGATGGACAGCGGGATGCAGAAGGCGCTGGGGCCCACCAGCGTGGTGATGTTGTTGTCCGGGTCGAGCAGCGAGGTGTCAATGCTCTGGGTGTCCTGCAGACGAAGACAGCAAAGCCGTACACTCAGCTGCTGTGTGGCATTGCGCAGAAGGTTAAGGGTCAACCCGGGCAGACCCAGGCACTCACCTCTGACAAGGTGCTGCACAGGTGGAAGATCTGGCCCTCGCCCTCCACCTGGCGGACACACAGCTTGCAGGTGAGCTCCGTCACGCCGTAGCCTGAGCGCTCCAGCACGAAGGTGCGACGTAAGGTGTGCTGGGCACCTCTCCACACCTGGGAGAATGACAGCTCCTGCAGTGCAGAGATGCAGACATTGGGTGGGTCTCGTGCCAGTCACACCCTCCACTCCGGCCTCTTCCATTCCTCATGGCCTCACCTGGTACTTGGCCAGCAGCTTGCTCTTCCACAGCGTCTGTGTCATGTCATGGATGGACAGCCGGAGGTTGTGACTGCTGTTTTTGAAGCTCAAGGTCTTTGGTTCGTCCAGCAACTTTCCACCCATCTGCTTCTCCATCTGTAAGACCTCCTATGAGCGGACGAGATCAGAAACAGTACATTAGCAGCCCAGCTGGCATCCACCCATTAGCGGCGAGAATCCATCACATTACTTTGCTACAAGTGCATGGCAACAACTGTACAAAGTCACATGACCTCTTCAAACTCTAACCTGTAACTGATGAGATCCCAACTGGACAAAGTCAGGAACAGGAAGTCGGTTGCAGTCGTTCAGCAACTAGAGTGCATCCAGTTGCTGGTGGCATTTTCTGCATCCTGATCATGTGATGCAGCCACTGAACCTGAACTGAAATCTACTCTGTCATCTCCAGTAAAACAAACCGTTTCCATAGTTACCCGGAACACCGTGAACGTTAACTTTGGCAGCTGACACTGGACATTGTGACGTTGCTCTTGCCATCTACCTAGCTGCATGCTTCATTCGGTCCACTCTCACATTGTTTCTACTTGGGTTATGCAGTGTATACAGGAAATATGTTGGTTGTCTTCCTCTTAATGGTCAATCTTGCCAGCATTCAATAAACTGAGGTGGACAATTTTTACCGGGATTTAGAGAAGTTTCCGATAGTCCACAGTCCGGGAGCACAGTTATGGACCCATGAGAGGCCACTTTGGTTAGCTACCCCAGATTTAGTAAGCCAGGAGCTGGGTGGCACACGGTGCTAATTGGGGAAGCCCCCCATTAAAGTCTTGGAGTCACAGCCACTGCTTTTAATTAACTTTCCAATATCAGCTGGAGCTTTCAACTGGATAATTTGTTGTTGTTTATGAATTGAGGCACGGTTCTCAAAAAAATAACGTAGCCAACCCGTCACACCATCCATGCCGAGGTGGGACAATGGCCACTGCTGTTGTAAAGACCCTTGTGCCCACAGTGGGCCGTCAGCTAGAAGTACAAGATGCCAGCAAGGGTTAAGCCTGCACCAGCTTTGACTAAGGTTTATCTCGCCGCATTTTAATCACCATAATCCAATTCAAAACAATTTCACAGCACTGCTGGAATTATGCATTATACAAAAACTGCATATTATATACCATGTCGGTATTCTACACCAGATATAAAACTAAATGTATAGTGTGCATGTGTGTTGGACATGATTCTCCTGACATACAGTATACATTTTCCTCAAGGGTCTGCTGAACATAGCGTCACGGCACAGCCCGTTATATGAGAAATGACAGCATAGGAGACTCATCTTTGACCTTGATGTACATATAAAAGCTGCAGGATGCTTGACAATCGGGCGTGGCTCAGGGCGTTTCACCTCTGTCTGGGGTAAAACAAGCAAAAGTAAACCTGCTGTATTTTTTTTTTATACCAATAGTGTAAAGAAATGCAGGGCCACCATCAACACACTTAGGCCAAGGCTGTGAGATGTGAAAGTGCCCAGATCAACCCATATCCATAACCAATATCCATAACCCATATTTATTACCCATAACCTTAACCAATGACCAATGCCATATCCATAAGCTAAAATCATTGCCATACCCCATAATCCATTACCATCCCCCATAACTGTAACCTATTGTCCTCTTTGATCTCAGCCACCTTTGCATTATGTGGAGGAGACTAAAGGCTCTACACTTCCTCTTTGTCCTTCGGCTCCCACTAACCCATCACGGTCTGACCGCTCATCTTTCATCGAGCGCCTTACTTAACCTATAAGATGAGTGAACATTTGTGTTCTTCAGGCGGTGGAATGCAGATTGCAATGAACAGCAAGGCCCCTCCACGGCACCAGCCGTCGATTCCCCACAGAGCGAATCGGCGCATGTCTCTACGACGTGCTACCATTATTCAGTGCGTATCCAGAGCGACTCGGCTGCTTTTCTAAACAAACTGCTTCTGTGACATTGATACCATCTACATCCTGAATGTAACGCCATCGTCATACATGATTACCTGGTTCACAGGTCCGGCCTGTAGTCCTCAATTACATTTCAAGAGAAACTCTTACGGTTTAGTAATCAGCCGGAGGCCTCTCTCTTTATCGGTTACGTTTGTGGCAAAACAGTAGATGAAAATGGGGCTCTCAGGCAGGAATGAGGCACAGTAAGACTGCGTTATCCTGGAGGCGTGTAACTGAGGCCTTACTGAGAGCATTTTACACACACACACACACACACACACACACACACACACACACACACACACCCCTCTGACCTACTGTGAGCATCCCTAGTGACCGCTTACCTTGAGAGGGTCCTGGGTGTCGTCCAGGCAGTAGACCCGGATGTGGTATTCCAGGGCATTGCTGACCAGAGGCCCGAAGACGGCCAGCTTCAGTCGCTTGGCTGTGACCTTGCTGACACACCTGCCCGCCAGGCAGTAGGTTCCTAGCGTCTCCGTCAGGAGGTGACACGCCTCCTCGTTCATCTGGACATAGCAGGGCGTACTGTAGCTCTCCATACCAAGCTGAACTACATCCTGGACACCAGGGACACAGGTTCAGAGAGGCGGGGGTTAAGAGAGCCCCGGGAGACTCCATCTACTACAACCACATAGATCTACGACAGATAGGCCATAATGAATTGTGTGTTTGCATGTCCAACTTTGTTTGCGCTACACAAACCCATTTAACGTCATTTAAGGTTACGAGATTGAGTGGAAATGAAAAAAAATGTTTTAAGGAAACATGCTAACTGCATATCAGCATCGTTAACACTATGGAAAGGTAGCGAGACTGCAGCGTGAAAGACTCAGGAAATGGAGAAAATGTGACAAGGCTGACTGCAATGAGTCATTACTGCCTCTTCTCATTAAAAATGTCCCACATGCGTTGAGCTGCCTGTGTGTATAAGCTCAGTGCACATTGGACTTTAACGCCATATCATTGGCAAGGAGAAGGTAGAGCACAGCACAGCACATAATCCCGGGTTCACCTCCGTTACTGTTTATTAAAGGGTTTCTGCTCAAATGCATACCTGCAGGTCTCAAATGATTGTCTTCAAGAGAAGTTACCTTGACAGCAGTGGAAGAGGAAACCGACGGAACTTAAAGAATCGTCAGCTGTGAATGAACGACTATCACTAATATTTTTCCGACTCCACAGAGCCCAGAGTGGCCGTCTGCGTTGCAAAGACAACCTGCTCTGTTTCAGTGCTTCTCGGATATTTGATGCAATTCAGGCATAACCAAACAATTGGCCTCCTCTTCGCACGGAGCATCTCTCTGGCATTCCATAACGTCTCGCAGACTCATTTTAGCTGGCAACGTGATGCAACCGTCTTGTAATTGCACAGGCATCTTGCGAAGGTTGCCACCACCGTCACTAAATGCAGTCCTTTACAGTACACGATTTGTCTGTCTCTTTCAACGGGTGTATTTCCTGGTGATTTTGTACTGCTTAACTAGACCCACTTTCCTCCAACAAATGTTGATTACTTGTACAATAGCAGAACAAATATTTGGAGAGTTAATTACTGGTATAGATTTTTGTAAATATTTAAGTACGTTAATACAGATTTGTTCTATAGTGTACTCGTGCAGCTGTTGCGCTTATGTGGTGACGATCCCAGCGTCTCCATCAGACGGCGGCATGTGATCCAAACGTCAGTCCAAGTCTCCAGTGAAAAGGGCCAGTCCATACTCTTTTTAGCTTGACGATATATGGTCCCTAGCTACTAATGGCTATTTTCAGTTGACTGCAAGTGCACTCACTGGCAGTAACAGCTGAAATACAGCCAAATCTCTGAGTAGATTAATCAGTCAGTATTTCATGAGCTGCATGACTTAGAAGGTCCACTAGAGGGCGAGTCAGACAGGCTTGTGCTCTTTCATCAACAAAGGGTTACATTGAATAGCATTTCGGGAAGTTGTTCAACATAATGCTCATAGGCAAAGCTATCATAACCCATTTTAGCAACCGGTAAACGGTCATCAGACAACTCCATGCTCAAGCTTGGGGAGGAAGAAGAGGGTACCCAGTATTCTCCTACTGATGAAGGTGTAGGAAAAGCTCGTCTGTCATACTCTGCTTCTCACAGCTGCGTCAATCTCACCTTCAGCATCTAGTGGGGTTCAGTATCACTACCATACGGAGGTATGGCCCTCCACAGAAGCTTCCAGCGACCATCCATCACCCAGGAAGCCACGTGCTAGCCGTGCCTAGCTCTCCTCACCTCCCACTGGCCTTGTGGACGCTGGTACTTCAGCTGGATCTGCCAGTCCTGGTTCCAAGCTTCAGCGCAGTGATGCATGGTGAGGATCACAGGCCTGTTCAGGAGGACCCCCGGGGGCCCACAGCTGACCACTGGACTCAGGACTGTCAGTCCATCTTCAAGTGGAGGCCTGGGGGGGGGGGGGGGGGCAACCCAAAATAAAACATTCACTTTAGTGGCCAACCTGTATGGGCGGAGATTAAGATCAGTCATCAGTCTGGTCAGGTCGCTAAGAGCTGTAGGTGTGTGGAGCCCCGGAAGACTGGGATTAGTTACCTCACGCTCTCCTTCCCGTGCACAGTCACAAACATCTCGTACGCTCTGCCCTGGGGCACGGCTCCAGCTGGAACCAGCAGGCTGACTCCTGGAGCAGACAGAGAGGCTATGGTGTTAGTGGCCACCCATGACTGTGTCACAACCCCCCCCGAAATCCCCCCGTCAGGCTGGCAAATTATGTTCGTTTGTTTCTCTCGAGATTTCTAACATGGGCCAAATATCCATCTTTCCCTTTTTAAATAATAGCCCCAGCTCATTATTCCAGGTGAGCGGTGGAGGTCGCACAAGGAGCAAACTCAGCAAATGTGTGTCCTAGTGCAGAAGGTTCCAGAAGGGGGGTCTCCATCCTCACTTTTCACAGTTCAACACTCAGCAGAGGTGACATCCCAAGGTCACTCTTCACTGGAGAACGAAGAAGCAAAAAAAAAAGGTGCAGAAATGACTATGATTCTGCTGGAGACGTAAACGTTGGTCTCTGTCTGTCCGTACACGTGGATCTGCTTCTGGCCCAGTGCCCTGCGCATTAAATGTTTAAAAGTCCCATTCACTGCTCGAGATCACCACTGGATATGTGGGAAATGGTGACTGTACGCTCTAACGCTTTAAGGACCGTGCAGGACAAGAACAGGCCATTAATAAAATGAGGTAGGCGGCAGGCGTTGGGCAGCTCTCATCCTCAGGAAGCAGCTAATCCAGAAATGAGCTGGCTGAATCTCTCCCCTCTCTAGCAGGTGCTCACACAGCCCCTTCATGCACACAGCTCCCCAGGATGGACCTTCTCCTAAGCCAGCTCACTCCTCTCATACACCTGGAGGTTATAATTTGCGTCGGGCGCCAGGTTTTCCCACAGTGACGTCTATTTGGAAAAGACAAAGCCAGAGACTCCAGAGATCCGGAGTTGGAGGATCCTGAACGACAAGCCGTTACGTCAGCAGTGCCAGAAGGCTGATCACATGCTAGCCTTTAATCTGCTGTTTCAAAACACCTCCCAAACTCTAGATGGCACTACAATTTTAATTGTTCCTAATGTTAGCATCTATTCAAAGTGCTCGGTTTGAATAGACGGTTACATGCACAATTCTCATCCTCTGTTCTCTTGACACTTTCGCTCAGACCTTCTTGTACGTCCATTTAACAGAATGTTACATCTGCCATGGACTTTTAGCCAGCTATGTGGGGAAGGGTGACGTGCAAATAAATCCAAGCAGAATTTGAACTGTCTACATCAGAGGTTTTCCTGCCTGTTGCTGAGACAACTTTTTGCTAAGATAAATTATTGATTAAGCTTGACTGAGCCGTTTGAAGTGCGACTGTCCTAAAATGATGTCTTCACTCAGAGATTTTACAGTTGGTGTTGTTCCACATAAGCTAAAATAATTATTCCCCTCTAGAAATGAAAAATAAGGGCACACAAGAATTAATGATCCACTGAACTTTTTCCTGATATTTCACAGGTACTACTAAACTTCCTTGATCAAGATGGATAATGTTTACGCCATCACCACACCAGCAAAATGGAGGAAACCTTCCACGCTGTAAACCGTATACACAAATACAATGTTTTCATTGCAACTGCAGACCTTTAATTTGTAGCAAGGCATCTAAATCTCGCTGTTAAACACAATTACCTGAACAGACACTGGCAAACCCATAGGGCCATCTAGGAGGTGTGTCTGAACACCAGAAAGATCTGACTTTGAAAATCAGTGTTCAGAAAATGGCCTTCTTTGCTTCATAATAAGTCAGGTCCTTCTACACTTCAATGGCGACAGAGGCGAAGCCAGGGATGGAGCCAGGGACAGTCATGCAAAGAAAGGCAGACAGACAATAGGTGGTGTCATATCCACCCACATGACTTCAATGACCATCAGCAGATACCTGAGTTGGGAACTATTAGGTGGCCTCCCAGCACGCTAAAGGTGCCAAGGGCAGTGCAGGTGGGGTCACGGGTTCGAGCCAGGCTTTGGTTGCGCAAGCTGACAACCTCTGCATCCAGAAGCGTGTTGGTGACGTTCGGGGGGCCTGCCGAGCCCAAATCCGAGAGTTCGTCCTGGGATGGAGCCCGGCCAGGCGAACTGTACACCTTGATCTTCAAGTTGGGCAGAGGGTCCAGCAGGGGCGAGGTTGTCATGGGAACCTTGTCGGACGATTCGTGGAGGGCGTAGACAGGCCTGCGGTACACGGCTGCCGTGGAGGTCAGGTCTGGCGGGGTCGTCAACAGCTCAGCTGCGGGGATGAAGTCCTCAATAAAACAGACTACAGTACAAGCACAAATTCGCCTGCATCGTCCACTTACATCCAAATTTCCCCCCCCCCCTTTTTTTTTTTTTTTAAAGCTGCCGATTGGCTTTCTGCTTGACTCTTAATTCCATAAAATCTGGTGAGATGGGGAGAGACAGAGAGAGATTCCAGGCACGCTGGACACAGACAGGGCCAAAGACCGAAGCCATACAGTCATCATCACTGCATGGCCTGGGCACTCCCACGATGCTCAGGCCTTTTCAAAGCCCAGCTTCTCCTCATCAGGGTCCAGCACATGAATGAAGACCTCCGACAGGCAGGCGATCTGGCAGCCTGGCGTCGTCATGGTTACGAGCGCTCACCTGTCCGGGCGGTCTTCAGGTTCACCGGCTGGAACCCCCCGCTGAGTACGGATGAGTCGATCTCGGAGCTGAAGCTATGCTGGTTTTTGCGGTAGACGAGGAGCGCCACCACCACGGAGATGACGAGACACATGAGGATGGCAGCAAGGAGGCCGGCGTACAGCGCCACGTCGTCCGTGCCGGGGGCGGCTGCGGGGACAGCGAGGGTGGAGCCAAGAGTGAGCGTATTTAGACCCGCAGCACCTCAGTGATCAGCAGAGCGTGCAGCGAGTAAATATACCAGGGACACGCTGGGGGCAAGTGGTGGAATGAGACTTCAAAGGCGACCAAATCGAGACGGTCTTTGGCTTTGATAGTTACACAGTTTAATCTTCTGATACAAACCTAAGAGGAGGTCATCTTCCCAGTAATCCACACAAATAGGCAACCCTCCATATTTAATATTTTAACTTTCATTAGAGCAAAAATGAACTCCGCTCTAAACAATACAATGATAATTGCATTCTTAAGCAGTGTTACTGAGTACCCAAGGAAACACCGTCATCTGTGCCTTGAAGGGAGAAATCCTGGCCTATGTTGTCCCCCGAGAAAGTCACCAATGTCCTCGGGCAGCACGAGTGTCACCGGGAGCTGGGTCTATACAAGCTGGCAAAGCCACATCCACGCCGACCACACCCTCCTGATTCCTGTCTACCTAGAGAAGATTTGATATTGGGAATCTTCTACGAGTCAGACAGGCCTGATTACAGACAGCATGGACTCTCACAGGATGAGTCAGACAGCCCTGACCGCGGACAGCTACGATTGCCGCCGGAGTGGAGCAAGGACTCCCACAGGTGGAGTCAGAAGCCTGACTATGGGTGATGGGACAGAGTGAACGCGGAATGAACCGAATCCAAGCAAACAGCAACAACAGAAAAGGATCAGAGATGCAGGAGGCAAACAAAAAGGAAGTAAATGAAAAAGGGATGCAAGAACTCACATGGGAATGCAACACCATTCTTGGCATTAGGCTCGGATGACATCTGATACAAGGAACCTTGGGGAAGAGGGAAGGCGGGGTGAGGTGACAGTCAAGGCTCGTCATTTGGCATCACATGACCCGTGCTCCTTGTGCTTCTGACAGACAGCGGCCACTGATTACTTTGTGGCGAGTTCACCCTCTGAGAAACGCCTCCGCAGCCAGCTGACAGCCGGGTACATTTAGCACTCAGATTGGGGGTGGGGACCCCCCCCACACTAAACAACCAGCGCAACGCTGGGACAGGCTTTCATACACAGGGCATCATCTCAAAACAGCAATCACTCTGGAACCTGGGTCACACTGTGCGAAGCCTTCACAAATCCACACCCGGTGTGAAGCAGGCATGCGTGTACCAACCAGAGGAACAGCGAGGCAGCACTGTGATCTCAGCTTTGCCCTCCGTTCTCCACGATAAAAACCATCGCACCCAACATATGAGACTTGCTGCTCTTGCAGCATTTGAGTCAGAAATTTCTCAAATTCTTATGGGGGGGGAGCGCAGCTCATCTTTCAACATCTCACATAAGGCTCAGATGGATGAAAAAAGAAATGTCAGCATGGTTCTGAGGAAGTCTCATGTTATCTTCAGTCTAAAATGAGGAGACGGAAATCACCCAATTCGCAGATCCTCATTCATTACATAGGCCAGTTTAAAAAGAGCACAGTTATTAATGTGGCAAGTAATACGAGTGAAATTTTAATCTTACTTTATTTATTCACTAGTGCTTTAATGCGAAGGAAAAAAAAAAGAGTTAAAACGAAATAATGCTTTGAACAGTTCGTACAAATTTCTCTACAGCAGGACCAATGTTTACTCAAGCCAGTGCACCCCCTCCCTGTAGGGTTACCCGGGGCATTGCCAGCCAGTGCACCCCCTCCCTGTAGGGTTACCCGGGGCATTGACAGCCAGTGCACCCCCTCCCTGTAGGGTTACCCGGGGCATTGACAGCCAGTGCACCCCCTCTCTTGGCCATTATTCACGATAGCCTTGGGACTGTGCAGCTCTGGACCTGAAGCAGCCCACAGATTCATAACTGCAGCAAGTTCTATGAGCGACATCTCTGCGTCAGCTGGACCCACACCCAATAAAACCAGAAATCTCCTTCTCCACCTACGAAGGCCCCCACCCTCAGCATGAGTTTTCCAGGGTCTGTTACACGTCGGTGTTAAAAGCAGCTTCCCAGGTCCCTGAGTTTAAGGCACCGCAGTGATGGTACATTTTGCAGGGAACCACTCGCCACTAGCGTGTGCGTGTAGCTGTAGGTGGCGACAGGCACTCACTCTGCATGCAGAGCCCATCGGTGCAATTCTGCGACTGCAGAAGCACACCCTCACAGTCCTTGCCCCCGTTCTTGGGCACGGGGGCGCTACACTCCCGCCTGCGCCAGTGGGTACACTCCGTGCCACAGGTGGACCACTTGCTCCACTCCGTCCAGAGGCCGTCCACTGTGGGGAAGGGGCAAGAGAAGTGGGGCAGGTGAGGCTCTGCCACTGATTAGGGGGAGGGCGGGGGAAAGAGGCAGGGAGTACCTGCGCAAAGGGAGGTACATGCCAGCTTCTGGATGGATTGCCCCTCACAGACACTCCCCCCATTGAGAGGGGTGGGGTTGGTGCAGCTGCGTGTTCGCTTCTGGTAGCCCCGCCCGCAGCGGCTGCTGCACACCGACCACTCCGTCCACATCGACCAGCCGCCGTTCACTGTAGGAGAGCGAGTGACACCACAGCTTCAGTCCGCGGGACATTAACGTGAGCGTTCGTACGGAGCGAGACCCGACTGGGGCCAGAAAGACAACCATGCCACGACCACCCCTGCCCATCAAGGAGGAACTGCAGAAGAGAGAGGGTTAGGGTTCAAGGAGCCGGTGTCCCGCACCATAGACAATGACGGTGGCCGTGGTGCTCCGTCTCCTGGCCACAACGTTCTTGGCCACGCAGGTGTAGTTGGCTGTGTCGGACAGACGGGCCTGCTTGATGATCAGATTGTGGTCGATGGTGACGTAGAAATTCCGGTCGTCGGCTGGGTCGATGACCTCCTCGTTCTTCAGCCACTCTACCTGGGGAGGTCGTGTGATGACCAGAGGCAGAGAAGACGATGAGGAACACAGAGCCCATGGTTAACATTCAAAGGCAGTGAAAATATATGCCATCAACAGCCTCTCTGAGTTTGCCGTTCCCAGGTATGAACTCCAAGTGAGGTGGAGGTGTGTGCGCTTGAGGTTTCAGCTGTTAGCGTCGCTGGTGTGGAAAAGAGGGAGGTAAAAGGGTCCAACAGCTTTATCACCCACTGAAACTCAAGGCGCAGGTCGTAAAGTCCCACGTCAGCATGCAGACCACGTACACGGAGAAGACACAACGAGAGGTAGATTCGGGATAATCAGCCGTGTGGTGATTTAACCTCGGGGCTAAATTAAGTCTGACAGGGCAGTTGTTATTTTTTAAAGATGGCCGCTCTCTCACACAGCCAGCCCTGCCTCAGCATCCTTCCCGGTTTTTCCCACTGGAGCGGTCACAGACAGTACTGCTCGTTTGCCAGAACTCAGGCTTTCCAAACGGCACAAGTCCTGAGAGGCAGCCGGATAGACCAGCAAATCCCGTTTCTGGGAATCCTGACTTCGGAGCACGGTGAGAACCCAACCGACACACAGAAATCGCACCTTCATTTACCATCTGCATTTGGAAACATTACAAATAAAAATCTGTCTGACAGAAGAAACACCTCAATGGTGAGACACCCGGTTCCATACAAACTAGTCATAATCAGTCAGTTCAGGCTGGCCTCATGAAGCCAACGCCTGCAGAGGGTGGAGTGAAAGCTGTGATGATGTGACAAAAACACAAATGGCACTTATTACTCCATAAATTCTAACTGCAGACAGTCCATATTTTGTGCAGCCCAGTTACTTTGTGTAAGCAGTCTAAATGAAGCACAGAATGTCATTGACTGTAGCAGAAAGCGTCCAGTCACAAATTCATCTCTACTTACGCAAGATGCATTGTTAATGTTTTATGCTGAATTCCTTAAAAAAATGAATGTATGTTGAGCATCACAGAAAACTTTGCACACTGCTTATGCACAAAGTTACCCAAGTGCTGACCCACTGGCAAGAAAACAGAAAAGCGCGATGGCTTTTCAGATTAATTAAAGCAAATTTAGCGGGGAGTCCTCCCCCGGCAAACCAAGACGTAAAAGACGTGTCAGTGTTTCTGTTGACTGTGCTGCAGTCAGCATGGAGACCCAGCTGGAGAGGGGTGGGGGGCATCTTTATCTGAGCTCCAGGGCAACAGGCCTCCTCGGAGCGGAACGTCAGGAGCACACAGAGAACGCCGCACTTGTCATAGCTAATGTGAAGAGTAGAGAAGTATGCAATGCACCGTACATACTGGAAGTTTCCAAACGATATAAATATTATGCAAAGCAGCAGTGCTAAAGCTCAGCATATTAGCAGGATATCTCAGGGACTGCAGCACACCTCGTGCCTCCATCAGATGTGGGCATGCGGCCATCCTCCTCTGACAGGCCATCCAAAGTCACAGAGTCACGCCGTTTTTCCCGCCATCTCTACCGATTCACAAGGCTCCAAGCGTCGACCCAGAAGTCAGAGATATCTAAAGCCGCCCAGCGTCCAGTGGGGTGACCTCGGCCAGATTCGGCGTCCTGCTCAGATCAGAGTTATTCTCCTTAAGCCTGACAACGAGCCCTTTGAGCTTTGTAGCAGAGTAAGAAACTCTATAGAGGTTCTAGGTCAGTCTTGGACCCGAACCTGGCGTTCGCGTTCTCCGGCTCTGACAGAGAAAATAAAAATGAAAAATCCCCGTACTCATTACCAGCCACGAATTTCCATACGGCTGCAGTACCAGCTGAAGCCATGAAGTGTTTCACTGTCTCCTTATTTTCGGGGGGAAATCTGTTCTCCAGTTATGGAGTTGGCCTTCAGCCCTTTGTGGGAACTTGGCCTATTTGCTGCCCCGTGATTGCTGTGGAGGAGCACTGACCTCCTTCTAAAGAGAAAAGGCCAGCTTTGCAGTCTGAAGAGATCTACCACGGGCATCAGTCTATGCCTGTGTACCGACACTACAAAAACATGGGATAAAATACTGCGCGGCAGGGAATTAGAGCAACATATAAATATCATATTGGGATGACGTTCAAGCGATGCAGTCAAAAGATTTATTCGGAATTTTTCATTAAAGTTTGAAAACCAGTAGGAGACAGAAGGTGATGTATCTTGGGTATATCGCACACAACAGCAATCAGAAAGGTGATGGTTATTCTCTGAAAAAGCTTCTCAGAGTGATGTCACGGCGGGGGCCATGGACCAGCCCTCTTCATTAGAGTGTACTCAAACAGGCTGAAAGGGCTGGCACACACCAGCAAGGTCTTTTAACCTTGTCCCTTTCAGGCCCGACTATTTATCGGCCTCCTAAAGTGCTTTTAAATCCACTTACAAAGAGAAAGACCGCATTTACACCTGTCTCTGTTCCACGGTCGTCTCGACACTTGGCATCGCTCGTCGCACTTCTTAATATAAAAGGAGGAGGTCAGAGGGCAGAGGTGACTGCATGCTGGTGAGAGGGTGATCCCATCGCCATGGCAGCAGCCACTTTCAGTCAGGCAGCTGCTCAGAGCCCTGGGGTCCAGTCATGTTGTCATGGGAGACAAGACAGTGACTCAGCAGGGAGACTGAACTAAGAAAGGCAGAATCATTTTAGAGGCGATACAGGAGTCTGTGGGAAACTTGGGTTTTTACTGCGTGACCATTTACTGTACTGTACACCCATTTATTCTTGCCATAAGGCAGGGCACACAAGGACACTAACATGGGACCTACTCCGTGAGAAGACACATTAATACCTCAAACACAGCGGTGTATGGACACTCGACAGGAGTGAAAAAAATACGCACCTCGAAAGACTAAATGCGATGCGCAAAGTAACAAACAGCATAAGTACCAACCCCTATTTTCCCCGCATTTCGAAGTGCTGTCCAGGATTAGAATAACAAATACCTGCACTAGTGTGTCACCTCCCCAGTGAGTCATATTAAAAAGAACCTTATTTGAAAGTAAAATGCAAAAGAATAAAAGCAGAAACAACACGCTGGTTTGGAATATTCCGGCAAAGTGAACACGGCCCTCATATTCTGGGGGTTTTTCCATGAGGCATTTATAAAAGTAGCTCTTCTCTGATTTAAGCAGTACTTCAGCTGAACCTAAAGGTGACTTTGCACTGCTATACAGAGAGCAAGATGGATTGTGAGGGGTCTTCTGTAGGGACAAGGTCTGTGCAAAGTCATCCCTATTAGAGAATACCACCCCAGGACAGAGCCTGCAGTCGAAGGTCACCGCTCTGCATTGCTGGAGCCTGGTCTCAGTACGGCCACAGCACAATCTGCCATGCAGACGGACAACGCTGCACCTTTAAGGTGATTGTCAAAAGTAAATCCATTGTAATTCTAGATGTTTTGACTGTAATAATAGTTAACGTGCATTTCAGAATAGAAAGTAATTGCTGAGCTGCAAAAACTTTATGTATTCAAACTTCCTTTAGGGCAATCATTGGCAGTTTTAACACTTTTTGACCCAAAAAAAAAAAATTCATACTTCAGGGCATGTTTTGTGACTTTGGAATCCACAAAATGTTATGGATAAACCATGTATGTAAAAAAAAAATAAAAATAAAAATACATAATAAAAAAAAATACTGAAGATAGCTGCACACCAATACCAAAACCCCAAAAGCTACAACCTCTTATGTAACAAACATGCATTTTTAACTATTCAGCCACACAACTTCCAGCTTTTTCTTATAAAGGCTCATGTCACCCACTAGGGACAATTATATCAATGAATGCAGTATACTCAAAGAGCCACGCCAACGTACGAAAATCGCAAAGGATGGGGATAACCGTAATCCTACCACCACCAACCGCTTAATGGTTCTTCCTTAAACAGAAAGATGTTAGGAGAAGGCTCTGCCAGTTTGAGGTGAAGGTGCAACATTTGGAACTGGCTTCCAGATAAGACAGGAAACAGAAAAACAACTGGAGTGAAAAAAGATTGGAAGTAAGCTCTAAGAAGCCAGAGACTGCAGGTAGAGACCAAGTGTAGCCTGGCTCTACCACCACACATACCCTAGTCGGAGCGCAGGGTCTAACAGCCGGACCAGGGAGCAGTATGGGAGGGGCATGTGGTTCTAACCACCCATCAGGGGGCCCAGAAGCAACTCTGCCTGCCTCCATAGTACGGAGAAACGTAATGCCAGGAATTCAGCCTGCTTACAACGCTCGGTGGTCCTCATCCAAGAGACTCCCTCCCTGCAAGCGAGTCTAAAAAGCACAGCTGTGCCATTCCGCTTCCCAACCAGACAAGATTTATGGCTGCCTGAGAGTCATATTTCAACAGCCTCCAGAACATGCGTGAGACCTAGCTGGTTATTTCACCGTCCAGTGCCTTTCCCAGAAATCCATACAACTGAGAAGTATGATCTCCTGGGTCCTGGGGGGGTCAAGAGGAACGCATCATCATCGGGTTTACTCATGTCATCGCACATTAGTCACAGGGGGTCCCTAGCTCTGCTCCGTTTTCATTTCGGGGTCCCTGGGTTAAGAAAGGTTGAACCCAGCTGCTGTTTTGGGGCGCCTACCTTCCCCGGTACTCTGGAGCCGCTGGTGAACAGTCCCTGTTGGGAAGAACAACTCGTGCTCATGACAGTCAACAAAGGAAATATTTACACTCTTCTCTTCAGAAAGGCCCGTAGCACCGCAGTGCATTACGAGCAACCCAAGGGGCGTAAGACAGTGGGAATAGGAGGCTTTGTGAAAGATGGGCTGATTCCTGAGGATCCATGGCTGGAAGGATTAAGGAAATAAAGTGGCAATCCCAAGACTATTAACCCAATTCTGAGCAATGCCATCCTTAAGTCTGATCCTCCTTTTCCATGGGATTAAACCAGTGTGAAGATCTCAAAAGGTGGTGCAGGGGTAACTCAGGATAGAAGGCAGTCCTACCGTGCGTGTGTGAGTGTAATAATCATAGGACAAAGATCTGCCGAGACAGCTTTGGGGAAAATACGGAGGCCTGCAACTGTACCATGCTGTCAACAGGTTAAGAACACTGTGAGCCAGGCAGTTCGGTGCAGAGTGCCGGTACCAGCTTCCCATGAGCACCTGGGTGAGAATGTGCTCCACCTCTGCCAGTAATGCTTACCTCCGCAGCAGGTACGCCCTCGGGAGGGCGGCACTGCAGAAGCACTTCCTGCTCCAGGGATACCTCCTTCCCTAGGGGTTCCTGCTCAAAGGTCTTCTTGAGATCTACGAGTGAAAAATGAAATGAGAAGTTATTTCACGGAAACAGACATACATCATAACCTACAGATGGATCCGGTGCAGGGATGGAATCAATCAGAGGTTCTTTGCCAAAGGCGGGTTCTCCAAGCAGCTGTCCCTAGCGTAAGACAGGTTCAAGTCCCATCAACAGCCTTCAAAGGAGGAGCTGATCATCTGAACTTACACAGCCTGAGGAGAAATCCCCCATAGCTAAAGTCACATCCCACAGTGACCTCCTTCACACACCAGTAATGGTACACAGGATGTTCCTGAAGCTAAGATTATCCAATCACTTTGAGTGTTCAGATAAGTGCTGTAAAATTAAACTATTTGACATTAACATCTTGTTTGACTGTTTGTGGTGTCTGCCGTCTCATGTACACATATGAATTTGCATTCTCAGATTCAAATGAATAAATCCTCATCTTGTTTCACAGCAACATAGCACATGATGTTTATGATGTCACCATAGCTTGTTTTCCATATAGCCATCCGGGTTTTGTGCGGCATAATTTGAGAACAGCCCAAACTAATAGTTACTCATCTGGTGTGGCCACACAGTAAAGTCACTCAGTTCTGCCAATTCTTAGTGAATCAAATACGGCATTTTCCAACGCGACTTCCCATCGCGTCTAAATGATGGCCTTCTCTACAATATACTCGGTAGCTCTGGGTGCAGACTCGTCATGGATGACTCAAAAACGGACGGCAATCATTATAAAGTGGAAATGTAGCGTGACTGAAGCTGATTTACATTATGTTACCTAGACATACTGATCGGGACATTAAGGTCACATTAGCCGGCCTGCAGATTGACAGAACCGTAATAACTCGGAGCTTAATGTTTCGTTCTCAATGTTGCCACGAGCTCATTTATAAGCATCCCATACGTGGGTTTGGAAGCCCAGCAGCTGAATGCTTCTGTAGCAGCTCAGTGGAACAAGCCACAAAAAAAAGACACATTGGTCACAGTAACTCACATCTCTATGAAAACCGGATCACATCAATTCATCACTATCGGTTTAGTTAACATTCTCTACGTGCATCCACATTGGTCTGCAGGTGACAGATTCAGATTGGATGAAACACGGTCCCCCATCTCCACAGAAGGTTACTCAGCCCCTTCCATCAGCTGACGGGAGTTGCTGTTCCACAGGTGCAGATGACTAAATATTTAACAACTGACCCAATTTGCTGCTTGAAGTAAAAATCAATTGCAGAAATCGATACCGAAGCATTTTAAAAATGAACTTGCACAAGTGCTGCTTTAGGTCTGAATTCTCATAAACGGCATCAGCACACTCTGGGGGATACGGGGACCCCAAATCGCAGCGGTGTTCAGGACACGGGAAAGAAACACAGCCAGCTCCACACACACTGTTTGCGTGCTGCTTTCGAGTGTGCACTAACCTGCAACTTTATAAAACGCGGAATCCTGACTCGGCCCAACTCAGAGCTCTGACACAGCAAGCGTGCTCGTATTCTGAACGTGATCTGAACCACATGGCACCACTCCACAAACCTTGGTCTATCCCAGCTCCAAACTCCGAGCGCAGGCGGGTGAGCAGCTAGATGAACTGGTGAAAGGAGACTCAGAAGCAGGGCACTTGATTCACGATGGAAAATTAAAGCACCTACAAAACACACAAATCACATTTTACTGCAACTAGCAAATCCGACTCAATATTTTCTCAGATCCCTCCCAATATTCCACACTGGAAAATCCCTCACTGCCATTCCTTGTGATAAAATACAGACTTCTACAGTGTCACCAAACAGGACTGTATTTCCCCACTGGCATTTATAGCGGTGCAGGGCCCCCGACCCGGAGGGCACGGTCATTACCATGGAGCAGAAAAGCAATAAAGAATCTGATAACAGGAGAGTGAGCAGGACCACAAGCCCCACTGGAGGACTGTATATCAAAGCATGCTCTGATTCTAAGGCACCACAGCACCGAGTCGGGCTCAAACGAGAAGCATACAAGGTCTAACTAGAAGCAGCAGATGCAGATTCGCTGTGGAAAAACAAGTCTCAGCTTACCACTTCACCTAGTTAACAAGCTCCCTGATTCCCCTGGAGCTCTGAAACCAGAAGGCCAAAGCCATCCAGGATTATTTGTACACCGAGGTCTCCAGCCAAGTCTCAGGAAATCCCACCTCAGCAGAGCACGTTTAACTTTCCTGCAGCTTTTCCAAACTATAGTTCAGTCTTTTTCCCCCCCTCCTTTTTCACCCGCTCTCTCTGCCAGTACAGTCTGCTAAGCTAAAAAAAAAAAAACCGAAAGTACTGATACCAGTGAGACTTCCATGATGAGAAGCTTAGTGACCTCCAGCTGGGAGGTTCAGGAAGCCTGCAGGCCACTGTAATACCAACACTATAAAAGCCTTAAGCTCCTCCCCCACCCTTCTCTGCAAACTTGAAATTGCAGTTCTTATGTTCTGGCAAGCGCACTCATTTTCACACCTCGCCCCGTTTCCGTCCTTGGGGACAGGGAATCCACTGGTTATGACCCTTAAAGATCAGGCAAGCAGCATGCACAACACCCACTTCTTTGCTGAGGAGAACGACAGCTAATTGCAGTAACAACGACAGCAATAAATTCCTTTGCTCCTGTGTCCCTGCCTTCCCCAGCTTTGTAGGGGTCGTCACTGTGTTCCCACGGTTACGATAGTCACTCATCACGGGGTGTTACAGAGAGGTTTACACGTCAAAACATTTTCATTCAGCTCAGTACACATCCGTTTTATCAAATGCACAGCTCACACACCAGGCCCCTTCACTTTGGTACCGCCGGGGGTGTGCCAAAGAGAGAGGCTTGAACCCAGCACCAGATAGCTGGTCAGAAGGGGGCATGTGCAAACCCAGCGTCAGACAGGCGATTTGTAGGGGGTGTGCAATCCTGACGCCAGATGGGCGGACAGAAGAGGGCGAGTGCCACGTCAACTTCATTCATACCAAGGGCTTCCCGCACACGTCACAGCAATAAGAAAATTAGTCGTGGAACCCACAGGTGCCCATGTGAAAGAAGGCAGAGCACCCCCTCCAGGCCTTAATGTGTCTGGCATGGCACGAGGGCAGGTCATTCAGGCGACCCACGAGCAATAGTGACGGTACCTCTGCCTTTATCGTGATAACTCAGGCCACGAATGCCTGACGTGCCAGCAGGAGACGCCATGGCGATGGCGTGAGCCCGATGCCTTTACGAGTACGACATTGATTACCGCTTCCCGACAACAGAGAGCACTCGTATTTATAACTGCACGCTGTTAGACAATGATTAGAGTCTTGGTCTCCGAGGATGGCCTTTACTCACCAGGCCGCGTGCCAGGGAACCATTTAATACGTACGGCAGCTTTTAATAAGAAAGGAAGATTAATTTATTTTGGCTTTAAGTAAATCAAATAGTTATCGGAGGCAGCTCTTCCTTATGCCGTATATACGGGCCTCAGGCAGGCCGCTCCACTACGGTATAGATCGCATCCCAAACTAAACGCATCACACGCTCCCAACAACATCCAGAGGGTGGTCTCCGGGCCGGCCACAGGCTCGACTAGCACCTGCAAGCTGCCGGCTCTCGGCATTGGGATGTCTACGTTCCCCCGGCGTACTTCTCTGCATGCTGTGACTTTCAGGGACACGCAGAGACGAACACGGCTGGTCTCTGTCAGACAAGAGCCTCACCCTGAATGTGAAACTACTTCATTGGGGGGGAACAAACAGAGAGCTTAGCTAAATAAGCAAGATGGTTATCTTACTCTGGGTAAACGACAACAATTTTATTGGCTTGAGGTAATGCAGTCTCGTCTAGACATAATCTAATGGAGATAATTATGTTTGGTTCCCAGTCTCTTACTGCAGAAGTCTTCTTACATTTACACTGTTGATGAAAACAATGAATATGATCTCATTTAGTGTGATTAATCAAAGTGTGTTTTCACCGTCCGTCACGGTAGATGGGAATGGGTGGTGGTCTTTGTGCCGTGTGTCTATCCACTTGGTAAAGTAACCCCGGGGGTTGAACTAGATGCACTCTTCCAGCCAATCACTGACCTCTAAGCTGTAGCCAAAGGTAACAGCTGCCTTGAAACCTGGTTAAGCTAATGCGATAACCTGAGGGCCAGGATGGGGGGGGGGGGAGGTTCCTGCACAAGAGTGGAACGAGGACTGAAGCTGTCTGGCCAGTCGTAGTGATGGGGAACATCCCTGGCCCTCTGCAAACTCCACTTCCCCTTCTGTCATTGGGCCAACGAGCCAATCCTGAGCAGAGGTCTGCGTGGCGAGCTGGGATTGGCTCAGCCAAAAATGCCGAGTCTCTGCCTTTGGGCCGTGGAGAGAGCGTCTTTTAAAGGGAATTTTGGGTTAATGACAGCTGAATGAGTAAAATGAGACTGAAGACACAATGCAGCCAGTTCAGTCAAAATACATGCCGACGGCTTTAATTAAAGGTGGAATAATTGCTGTTCAGATGAGCAGATGTGTGTGTTTGTGTTAATTAGATGCGTCTGTTCATTTACCCTGAGATTTATTTGGCTAGTTTTCACCTTGCTGTACCAAGAGAGGCTCACAGAAGACAAGTAGGGAGGAAGAGGGTTTGCCCTTTACTGTTAAGTGGCTCACATTGCAAAAAACATGAGAAATAGAACAGAGAAGCATGATCAGTAACGTAAACAATGTAGCTTTTAAAGCAAACCTGGATGTGCTTGAACAGAGCTATATTCTCGATGCGGGCTCACACCACAATGAGCAAATCGTGCCATTACACCACAAGACGGTCGTGTGTATATTATCTGGCCAAAAATATGTGGACACCTGCCTGTGCAATATTTCATTAGAAAACCAAGGGTATAAACAGGAAGTTGGTCCTCCCTTTGCTGCTATAACAACCTCTCCTCTTCTGGAAAAACTTTCCATTAGATGCTGGAATGTCGTTGGTGGGATTTTCTGCCATTCAGCCAAAGCAGCATTAGTGAGGCTGGGTATTGATGTTGGGTAATTGAGGTCCCCTTTTGTTTTTATGGCCTATCACAGCAGAACTCTAGTCACCTTTACAAGTTTCCACATCATAATTACTTCACTTGCAGTGAACCAGGGCAGGAATTTGATACTAACTTGCTGGAAAGGTGGCATCCTACAATGACTAACCTCTTCAGTGTGATCCATTCTGCTGCCAGTTTTTGTTCCTGGATATTGCATTGCCGTGTGCTTAATTGCACACACACCTGTGTAAGCAATGAGTATGTTCAGAAGTGTGTGAACACCTCTATTCATTGGTGTCCACAAAGTTTTGGCCATATAGCATTTGGGGTACGTGTGTACATGCGGGGAACAGGATAGAGACTCACACGCTATGCGGACGTGCGCCTTGCGGCTCTTTGTGGTCCCGGCTGAGCTCCAGGCCACGCACTGGCACCAGTAGTCTTCAGGTCCGAAGAGCTCCTCCACCTGCTGGCGTGAGATCTCGATGCTGGCCTCCCTGAGTAACAGCCCTGGGGGTGGCAAGGGGTAGTTGGGTAGGCACATGTCACAGGGCCAGGCATCACACACACTCTCACCCCCCCACCCCAAGAGCTATACTCAGAACTGAGCCCATTCAGGTACTAATGTCCGAGAGCAGCAGAGCATCAAATTTTACAGGCACATGAGGTACCCATGAAGAACCCATGGACATGGTGTCCATCCTGGCCTTTGTGGAGATTCCCATCTCCACCCTGCCTGATGTGAAGTGCAATAATGGGTAGCCTGTGGGGGGGGGGGCACAGGGATACTCTGATTCAGGCTCTCAGGGAGAAAGGGAAGCCTGGTGTATCCATCACTAATCCCCAAGGGAGTTCTGCCTTATAGGCAAACTAGTGGTTACTGGAAAAATCCATTATACAGAGACTAATGATCTGGATCCTGGTGGTGCCTCTTCCACGCCAAGCTAAGCCTTTATTTATTTATTTCCATGAATTTGTCGAGAGTAACGACTCTTGCCGGGAGCCTGGGAATGGGTACTCGTCACAGGACCATCTCCCCTGACCTGGAGCAAAGCCTGGCTAATTTGCTCCAGCCCCATGCTGGCAGACCCTGAGAGATCAGGTTTCCGCTGAAATAGCTATTGACCGACCCAGACAGCCCTTATCTGTGGTCTCTCCTCTTTCAATCGGGCTGAATTACACCAGAGAGGAGATCAGTGCAGGACCCCAGAGTGGGAAGGCAATAAGCTTCATGGGCCTGACTTAAGGTTTGACAGTAGCCTTCCTTCAGCTAGTTTCCTGATCTGATGGTGAAACAGAATCACAAAAGCCCAAAGCCACCGACACTCAACTCTCGTATCGGTGACCGGAAGCACATTTTAGCAGCGACAGTCCCATCAGAAACGTTACGGGGAGAAAGCTGGAGTCCGGTGCTTGTGTTGGAATGCTGTGGGGCATCTGAGAGTGTGAGCACTGCACAGATGGCTGGAGCTAACCATAATCCAACGCTCCACCCCCACCCCACCCGCCTGGGGGAAAAGAACAAAGGCAGGCACATAGCAGATGAAGGAGGAGCAGGCTGAGAGGGTTGCAGGAGAGAGGAGCCGGCTGGGATACACTTGGCAGAAACACTTCCACACTCCCCCACTGACCGTGCTACCGTTAGGTCTACCTGGACATCACGAGCTTCCAGGCTACAGCAGAAGCATCGACTTCCTGTTCATACACCTGCATCACTGTACTTCTAAAGATGCTACACAAACCTTTCTAGTAGAAATTGAGAACCCCAGGCTTGAGGAACATCCCGATCCCTAGAACTTGTACAAGCTCTCAGTTAAAACTTGGGAAAGAGTTTAGGAGCACTCAGCATGTAATTGGAACACCTTTTTGTCCTGTTATCCTTAACTTTAAACCTTAACAGGACTCTACTGACCCCAAGATGAAATGTAACCATCCGTAGCTGGAGGTCCTCAGAAAGCCCTACAGAATCGTTCTCCGGGGGGGGGGGGTCCTTGTGGATACCGACCCGAGGTTTCATCCAGCCGCTCCTCCACCGTGTGCTCCTTCTGGTGGACCCACTCGCTGTTGCACTTGAAGTAGATCTGCGTGGCAGGTGTGGCCTTGCAGTGCAGGTTGACGGGCTTATTCTTGACAATGTAGGCCTCCTCGGGTTCTACCAGGAAGTGGGGGAGGGACTCCGGCGGGTCGGAAGGGAATGTCTCTGGAAGTTCCCCCAATCCAAGGAAGTCATCTTCCACTGCAGAGGTCAGAGAAGCGTCAAAAACAATCCTATTATTCAGACCAACCCAGAGTCCCAGCCAGCAGTTTTTTTTCCCCCATTTGAAGGGAATACTTCCAAGAACCACAGTTAATTTTATTACTCTTCCTCCTAGCAGATGCTTGACTGGGCATCTCAATCGAATCCCCACAGCCAGACGAATATTCTGGAACACAATGAACTGTGACCGACCGTGAAGTGAGCTCGTATCAACCTCGGCTCTCCCGAGTCTCTCATCTCGATGCATTAACGGCTCTCCAACTTCACTGTGCATAAACACGGTTCTATAATTTCGCTAGGAGGGATCAGGGAGGACATTTCCCTCTATCATTAATTCACCCCCCCACCCCACTTGCTTTCATGTCCCTGTCAGAGCCATAATGCCATTCAAATTATAAATGTCCACAAAGGATGTACCAGCTGCTGAGTGGCTCCAGACCATAACCCCAGTCAGATCTGAGGGGCCACTCAAGAGTCCTTCCTCAAGGAAAAGCACAGGGCACTTGCCAAGCCAGCCACAGAGCATGGATGCTGCGATCAAACGACATCAGAGTTAGGTGTACTGTGTCAGATGTGTACATTTCAGAAACAGAAGATCAAGTTTCTAAGGGCCATGGTCATACACAAACACAAAATAACTCAATGTATACACAGTGCATGTAAAAGTCATTGACAATAAGGAGGATTGTGGGTAATATGAGCCAAAAAAAGACTGGCTTTCTGTTCTTAGGTGGCCACCCCCATCAGATCCTGAGCAGTGATTTGGTCATCATTTACATCACAAAGGGAGGGAGTGAGGAGGCACGGAGATTTGGGAAAAGGCAACTCTAAACTTGGACATGAACCATCAGAAAACGAGACGCACAAACATGGAGGTGTGTAGATTAAACAGTAAAACGTGCATATTTCTCCCAAGTTAGTTAATTTGGTGATCTCTCCTAGATATTTAGGACACCTGACCTGTTCACAAAGACCAGATATTCAAATCTAATTTAAGTCCTAGAAATTTAGTTCATAATTTCTGGTTCATTTCAGATTAAATATTCCAGAACTAATGTAATATGAAAGAGGCTTGAGTATAGCGTATAGTCCAATCACACCAAAGCTGACTTGTTATGTTAACATGTCAAAACAGCTGTAATGGGATGTGATGAATCTGGTCCAGAGCCCAGTCCAGGAGGTAAATGGGAAATTTGAGGAGGATCAAACACGGGCCAGGTGTTAGCATCTTGGTCACATTAAGGTCAGCACGAATGTGTGATGAGCGGCAGCAGGGATCTGAGTCACACACACAATAAGCGAACAGTCCAGCACAACTTTCTCAGACACACACAGATCGATCATACTCCCTTGTACCATACAGTATGTTTACCAGGTCTGTCAAAGGAGGAGGCAAGAGGATAGGCACTATGGGCACGCACTGGCTGGCAGATCAGAAAAGCTCATCCGTGTTCGTATGTCTTCGGGTCGTCTTAGTGAAGTCTCCACATCACCACCAGGGCTCCAACCCTAACCCCCACCACCTTCTGGCTAAAAGATCACTTGCTTTGTTCCAGATGGTCTCCTACCAACTTCCACTTGGACTTTGCACTTTTGAATTAGTACTAACAAGAGAGTCACCGGAATTGACCTTGTCTTTTGGCCACTGGGATCACGTTTCCCCTCAGTTGCCTTTTCTCATATTTACCGCTTCTGACCTGGCCTTCTACTTGAAGATTTTAAGATCAGGTGAACTTCCTCTGTGTATCTTGAAGTGAAGTATCCAGCCCTCTGCTCAGTATTCTAGGAGCGAGCTTAACAATCCCACAGAGATTTTCACACACAGATATCAAAGCCTTTACCTCCTTTTTTGGCTCCATCACAGAGGCTTTCATGTAAACACCTAAATCTCTCTCTCTCTGACTGCTACATAATAGCTGAGAGTACGTTCCCACTTCCTGAAAGATTGTCTGCATTTATCCCTGTCAGAGTTTATTGGCTAAGTATCTACTTAATCCATAATTTTGTCAAAGCATTTTTGTAAGCCTGCTCTAAATTATGTCTGCCACATCAGCTAATTTGATATTGCTGTTAAATGACAGAATAGATCATTCTTGTAGTTTAGAAAAGGAAACGGCCCCAGAACTGAACCCTGCGGTACTCTGGTAATTACACCGACCCAATTAGGAAGCAAACCTGTTAAAACATTTCTTCCTAACGAACACTAAATTATACAAGTACATTATCTTAGCTTATTTGTTTCTGGCCTTTGAATCTGCGCTGTGTGTGGAACTTTCAATGCCTTTCAGGAGTCAAAAACCAGGGTGTCATAAGACTCAAATTATCAGCAGCCTTTGATAAAAACACAAAGAAATCTGGCAAACAAAACTTACACTAGTCCACAATTTCTACTTTAAATGGGAATTGACATGATTGATCACAGTACATGACAGGACTGGCTGCATGTCCCTTTCGGTGGGTTGGCACAAAATCAGCCATTTTCCAATCTGTACTCTTTCTACCAAATGTTTGCAGTCCGGCAACACTTGTAATTACATCTATTGGTTGTAATACATGAAAAGGGTTTTTATAAGTTTCTCTGCAGCTAAATTCATTTCCATCTTCCGTTATGTGCGTCAAATGAAATTTCAGGCTTTTGAGAACTGCAGTGCCATCAAATATTTTACAGCTTATAGCCCTATGTAGTCTGAGAACACGCGATTTCTGCCTTTCCAAGGTCCCCGGCGTCTATCAGCTGGTTGATAGAAAGAACATGTTCCCAGGTGTAAATTCACGTCTTCAGACTTTGCATTTACAGTGTATATCCTCTCGGTTTCCTGCTTGTACATTTTCAGTTTGGATCTTGCCTTAAATGAGCATTCGGAACCTCAGTCGCCGTGGTAACAGTCTTCTATGAGCTCTCTTACTAAGCCAGCCTACGGACCAAAAAACCTGCCAAAGACTTTATAGGTTGTGTTAAGCACCCACTGCTAATTTCTACCATAAATATTTCATCTAACATGCTCCCCGTCAGAGTATGAGTTTATGCTTGGTAGATTTTAATCATTCATTAACAAGACGTAGCCGCCAAGTGGTTTCTTATCGCTGTGCTCTGGGCTCGAGCGGGATGATCCACGCGCACATGATTAAAGCACCGAGGGTTTAACTTCTCCTACACGGCTCAGGTCCGTCCGCGTCTGATCCCCAGGCTGAAATGCACAACTCCCCAAAAATGGGCCCAAACGCACCCAGGTCTCATTCTCCATGACTGTTCAATCAAAACAGCTGACATCATTGCTAGATGAAAGGCAATCCAGGAGAGCTAACTTGCGGCTGCTAATGGCTGAACTTTAATGCAGTCGTTAAGCGGTGATTCTGAGAAAAATGACAACTACAGATAGCTACATGGGGTCAAGGTGATATCTCAGCTCTCACAACCGCTGTGCATCGCCAACCCTAACACCCAATACACACCATCAGCCAAGGACCCGTTTAATCAGCAGAACAAAGATACAGCTGTTCTGTCTACTGACGTTCATGCGTGAGGAAGACATGGCTGACCAAAACGCCAAACTTCACATCCGACTGACGACATTGTTCTGCTCCTGGAGAAACTTAGGGGAAGGTCCAGGTGGGCCGTTTCACTCCATCTGGTCTTTTAATGCACCATCTGGGCTCTTATAGAATATCACATTTTCGTTAGGGAAGACCACATCCACCGTCACGCACAATCTCTACTCACACGATCACCTTGGGACACACAGTACTTTAAACACGGGAAGGTTTCTGATCTGCTGTAATCTCCCCTCATAACCAATAAAGCCATCTGAACACCACCCTTCCCACCTCCCGCCATACCCACGATCCACAGCAGTAACACTCGTATTCCAAAGTTTGTTTATTCCCTCTCCAAACAGCTCGTCATCAGACATGGCCGCTCCCGTAACTGACAAACACGCTCGAGAGCCACCGCTCGAACAGCTCCTCATGCTCCTCTTTCGAAGCTGGCGTCATCGGTCTCATCGGTGGGGGGGGGGTGGGGTGTTTGCATTCTGCTGTCCCACTTAATCTCTCAGCACCAGCTTGCCGCGCTATGCCTCACCTACAAACCCCAAGTGCCTCCTGACAGGATCCAAAGTCGCAGTCGTTTCCAGGCCCGTAAAGCTGATAGCAACTGACATGCAGCACACGCCACTCAACGTACAGCGGAGGGCAGGCAGGGTTTGGGCTCATCACAGGCAGCCACCTGCTGCCAGACTCCCACGCTCACCTCCCCATCTGAGCTATACTGCGACTGGCATCAAGCACCAGCGTTCACATGGCACTGCCATGCATAAGACCCCCGACCCGAGGCACGGACGATTCTGAGGTCCTCGGTAGGGGTCCTCTGCTAACACTAATTGACCTGGACACGGCTCAGTAATCCTTCACGTTTGCATGGTCACACTGCCGGTACGCCAGGACCCCTCCGAATTACTCCATCTGCTAGAAGCTCGGCCCTGACCCTCCTGGCCACAAACACCTCCCATCAGCTCCATCCTTCCGGCGCGGATGGGACAAAATGCACCAACCGCTGCCCCTGCAGCTGTTGTTATTCTCCACAAGACCACCACACCCTCTCAATGCTGAGATCCAATATTACTGCTTTAGCCACTTGTCATCTCAGTATCCCTTACCTGTCCTTGTAGTTGAGGAGCCGCTATACTGAACTACCACACACACACACACACACACACACACACACACACACACACACACACACACACACACACACACACACACGCCGGCTTTCCCGCGCAGACTCCTCCAAACCCAGCATGCTTTAGGAACCTCCTCACTGACCAGCCAGCAGGAGGCAGAACAATTAACTAGATGGTGCAGAAGACAGCGAATACTCCAGAGCTACAGCAACTAGCTGTCAGCTCTGTAATAGTGCCAGCTAAGTGGAGGGAAGAGGGAGCAAAGCTGGAACGTTCTCAGCACAGCGCCTTCCTGCATGCCGAGCAGGACTTCTGTTCCTGAGCCGAGACCATTTCCTCGCCATTCCCTCCCAGTCTACAAAATGCATCATTCCTGAGGACTTCAGATCTCCCACTAATCAGGATAAATCCTGATGGGCTCCTTAATATCAGCCAATATCTACGTACAATAAAAAATTTTTTCTCCTCGTTTTATTTTGCAGAAGGTTAAAATGTGCCAGCCCTACAACGCCAGTCCTTGACGGTCACTCAACATGGGTCCTGTCACCGAGATGGAAATATGGCTGGAAGGAAACCTGACTCCACGACGACCCGTGTCTCTGACCTCAACCCTGACCCACAAGCTGGTACTGTGCAGCATGCCTGAAGCATCTGATTCCCCCCAACTCTGTACACACACACACAACCTGCTGCTTTGTTTCCTTTGAACATCCCAAGTGTCTGGCGTCTGTCTTATCTGGAACCTCTGCGTGTCTGTGGTTCTCCACAGTGGGGAAAGTTGATTCCTGTTGAGCCAGCCTTCATTAATGAGACCAACCCCCCCGTGTGGGAGTGGCCTTATACATCCCCCCACACCACCCCTTGTAACGCTGCAAGCAATTCCTGCTCACTTAAACAGGCTTTGTGGTCCATGAGGTTCTGCACAGGCCCACGAGTGGTTCTCCACCAGCCTTTAAACAAACGGTGCATGATGGAACAGCAACCCCTTTGGTCGACTCACGCCCATTAGAGGGCCGATCAGTCCACCAATCTGCTCTGTAAGTTTACGCTCCGTCGGCCGGAAATGCCCATCAGTGCGGGAGACCGGGATATGCGTGGAAGGTCACCACGGTAACGCCTTCACGTCGCAGTGGGAATCGGGGCTGCTCACTGGAAACTGGCCGTCACGCCGTCGGTGGCTGCGTCCACGAGGAGCAGAGGGCCACATCTTGGTAACAAACGCTTCCCCAGGCAGGAAATCCCACCCTTAATGCCAGAATAAATTACTCCCCAAGGTTTTTAAATTGAGACGGAGAGTCAGCAACTAAGACTCCATTCGCAAGCTCCAGATTTCCCCCCCACCGTGGTTCACAGGAACAGCAGAGGTCAGCAAAGCAAGCATCACACGCGCACGGCATGGAACCCCCCCCCCTCCATCTCATAAGTAGGGGGATTAAAAACCTTCCTCAGTGTGTGTGTGTGTGCGCGCATGTTACCATCAGCATCACCATCTCCAATCTGAGCCTCCCCCACTAATGAATCTCGACGTTGTTGTTATAAGCTGACATGCTTGCAGGCTGATGCTTGGTCTCACGCCCCTAATGAAAAGATCCTTGGTGGCTTGTACCACTCACCGTTCACAGCCTGCTCTGCTCTCTGGACATCCTCTGGACACTCTGAGGGTGGGATTCCAGCACTTAATTTTAAGAGCAGCTCTTAACCAATCTCAGTGTGCTCATATTGTGTGCGAGAAACCAGGCTCTGGGTGGACGTAACACACATGCACACAGACGTCAAACCCAGACAGTGTGTAAGCATTTCCTAAAATGAGCTTTTATGATCCTGTCTCATAATGCTGTGTTAACAAAACCATTCATTTCTCAAAATTGATTTTTCTATAAAAGAGGTCTTGGGGTCAATTAGACAGCCAGCACAATAAATAGCTGAACCAGTTTACCAATTATAATAATTATCAATCACCCTCAATGCTACTATATTGCTTTGACAATGAGCCTATGGCTGTAGAACCTGCTGCCAGCCTGTCCTGGGTACCTCAGCCCCTCTCTTCTCGACCTGGCTAATTCATCACTTCATCCACGTTCCTCCTCCGGTCCTATCACAGTCCCCATGACGCTCACTGGGCTTCATGGTCCATTTCCCGTGACTGGCCACCAATTCCATTTCCCTGACAAAGTTTGCAGTGATACGCTACCTCTGTTCCCTCCCTCTCGTAGGGGTCATGGTGTTTACTTGGCAGAGATGCCAAGGCTCATCTCTAAGGGTTAAGCAGCCATACGGTGGCATCAGTCAATCGCTCCTCACCTTCTTAGTGAGGACTGGCTCTTTGTAAACACAGACTCCTGGCATAATGTGGGGCCTCACTCTGAAGTGCATGGCCTCATGACGGAGTATGGGGCCTGCCCCCACCCTAACCCTAAGAGATGCCCTGCCTAGATCATAATCCTAAGCTCTCCTGCCTCCACCCTAAAAGCTCTGCTGCCTTTTCTGCCTCCACCTGCTCAGCTCATTTAAATTAGACAGCCAGCACAAGGGCCCCTGGCCTCCTGCCTCCTTTTCCGGACAGGCAGGGAACACCCCCCCAAGGCCAGAGCTCATCGTTAAGGAGCACCTGGGTGTTAGTGGGAACGTGTGTGGGAGTCAGACCAAAGCAGACAACAGTAGTCAAAGATTTAAACTGAGCACCACCCTACGCCCACTAAATCTTCATTTAAACTTTTCAGTATAATTCCTTTAATGACATAATTTCTAGTGCTGGGCAGCTAGGCTGGACAAACTTGATGAATATTCACTGCCATTCAGCAGCGCTTGTGGAGAAGCCCCCTAAAGAACACTGGCAGGACCGCTGCAATGAGGAAGGACAACAGCCAAGGGGGCAGTAATGGGTGGAAAGTGATGCTCCTGCCTCAGGGCATCATGGGTGAACTTCATGCCAGGAGATTAAGGCACTTTCACCATTCAGCTAATGATCCTCGCAGCTAAACTTGTTTCCAAACATCACACTACATTAGTCTGTTCATTAGTATGTGTTTGCGATAGGCCAACAAAATCAATAAGCCTACAGCGGTGACGGCTGCTCGGCAGCACAGGAACTCATCATCGATCGCAAAAGGCTGCGATCAATACGGGGCTCACCTCTGAGGGAAGGTGAGCATGCCGAAATGGGGGGGGGGGGGGGGGGGCAGCGCCCGGGGGGGGGGTAGGAGGGGTGGGGGGGGGCAGCCCGGGACGAGAGAGGGGGGGCCCGGGGGTGGGACAGAGGGGGGGGCACCCAGAAAA
>JAACJT020000095.1:14512005-14523758 GCA_009936485.2 Gymnarchus niloticus | reverse complement strand
GGGTCCCTTTTTAGGGGCGCCCCACAGCGCCGAGAAGGGGGTGGGTTGTGTAGTTCTGTCGGAAAAAGGAAGGGGGGGGGGGGGGGGTTTAATGTATGAATAAAAAACACATTAAAACATTTTACAACTGCAGGGATGGCCGGCATGGAGCTGCTGTTTCTTAATTTAGCCTTGGATGCTGAAACTGATTTACACTTGGCCTAGAAGCCTGAGTGCTTGAAGGAGACCTAGAATCCAGCAGCACACTTTCGATTGGCGCAGAGTGGAGCTCTTCATTACAGGAGAAGCCGATGCAAGGCCACACAAGTACTGAGTTCAAGAGCAGAGCTGAGGACACCTTCCTCCATGACGGGACATGTGACCAACATCCACAGTTAAAGGAATGGTGTCAGCATGTTATGCTTACAAGTCATTTTTCTTAATCTGTGAGTAGGGTGGCATGTCAGCCTACTGCCCCCCGGGGGTTTGAGATGGGGCCCAGTGAGTAGGAAGTTTGCATATTCTCCCTGTGATTGTGTGGATTCCCACTGCCGTTCAGGTGAACTGACGTCCTCTGTGAGCGTGTCTCCCCTGACGTTTCGGTCTTTTTACAAAATTATTACCAAGACTTCACAGCCTAAACGTGAGGTGTGAGTATCAGAAAAGTGCATGCACATCTGCTCAGTGGCCTTATGAGATGGCTCGTCTAACACAAAATACTTCGGCAGCACCACTGTCACAACAGTGCCCCCCACTGACACCTTAGAGTAACAACATTGGTGAGATCTTCAACATAGTCATTCTGGATATATCACACTGCTTATACACACCGTTTGACCCCCAAAAAAGAAAGATTAATAATTCCTTGATAGACACAGCGTATGTTTGTAGCATAAATGTGGAGTTTTCAGTTCTGCCCATGAATATCTTCTCCTTGACGACGCTCAAACCCACCCTTGACAGGCATCTATGCTGCTACAAGCAGAGGGATGCACAAGGTCAGACTCTGGGCTGCATGTCACCAGTCCTGTGTTATTAAGAGCTTTTCCCTGGGACAGAAAACAAGGCGATCCTTCGTTCCGAGGATAGGCTGTGCTGTGCCTCAGCAGATATAACCCATAAAGTATGCAGCATGGTGGGTTTTCATAAAGCGTAAGCCAATATCATATTTTTCAAGCTTTAAATGGGACAATGACAAGAAAAAAAGGAAAAAAATGTTCTGGTCATTTGATCTTCTGAGTCCCTGTAGAGTTCACTGGAGCAGTCATCATCTCCCACACTGCGTCTCCTATTACAATGCGATTTCAAAACTGATATAACTGCAGTCCAAGCTTTGCATGTATGTACTTTAAGGATGTGCTGTAAGCAAAGTGACGTGGCGTTTATGTGCAACGCAGTATGTGTGTATTTCACTCTGTGCTGTACGCTATTCTGTTTCAGTGAGTTAGTAGCCCTAGCTGAGCACACCAGACCAAACCAGTAGTAGCATAACCACACTAGAAGTAAACAGAGTAATGTATACCAAAAGGAGGCTGTAAACAGACTCTGCAGTAAACACTGAGGAGCTTAGATCAGAGAGAGAGAAAAGCTTCCATTCACTGGCGGCTCAACATTGCGCCACCACAAAAGGGACACTCTGGATTCCTACAGCAGCACCCCCCCCCACCACCACCACCACCATCCCTTCGAGGCTCACTCTTTTCTCCAAGCGAGGCAGATTAAGCTCCTCCCTGCCGCGTTCGGCCGAAACGGGTGGATTCCTGCCATCTCAGCACCGCATTAGCTAACGACATCGGTCACGACTCCAGCGGACAAGCGGAAAGTGGACAAAACAGACCCCGGACATATTAATGATTATTAAATTTAACAACCCATTAGGTGTTAACGGGAGAATTATACACACAGGAGTACCGGTCCTTTACCCCTCCAAATGCTCTGTGAAAAAGCATGCGGAATTTGAATAATGAAAAGCATTAGGTGGGGAAGCTATTGAATAAAAGTACATTAAAAATAATAAAGTGCATCATTTTTAAAGACAGACGTTCTTTTAACAGAACACATGGTCAAATCACATCTTATCTTCAATTGAATATCTTTTAAATAAATGCTATTTCTTCATTTATAAGCAAAAGTGAGATGAACTGACATAGAGCACAGTGTGTGTGTGTGTGTGTGTGTGTGTGTGTGTGTGTGTGTGTGTGAGAGAGATGCTCAGGGCCAGCTTCTGTGTGAGTGCGCCCTGTAATGCTGTGGTGGACTGGCATTCCATCCACAGTGTCCCCTGCCTTGTGCCTTATGCTGCCTGGGATTGGCTTCAGGCACCCCAATACTGGATAGGTGGTTGAAAGAGGGATTGGGAATTAAAATGCTGAATTTCTTCTATTGCCATATTACTGATACAAATGCTAATTAGTAAGGCTGCTTGAACAAGGGAAGAGTCTGGGTAGACCACTCCTCCACCCCCCTCCCCTCACCACCTGTTTGGTGACATTACAGCTGTATAGGGAAACACTAGCTTGTCCTCTCCTCAGCTGTAAGGATTCTCATATTCAGAGATATAAAGATATTCATGACTTCAAAAAAAGAACAAAACAAAGTAGAGTTATTATCACTATCCCATAGTCAGGCCAAGTGCACATGATTCGACACCCCGCCAGTCAAGTCATGTTATTTTTTACCTGCATCAGCAAAAGAAAAGATAATGTTAGACATTAGGCGATGGTTTGCACTTCTAATTGTGACCATTACACCCTGTTCAGCAGCCCATGTGCCTGCAGGAAAGCAAGAGACAGAGAGAAAGATGGACACTGAGAGCGAAAGAGAAAGAAACAGAGAGCTGCTAAGTGTACTGTATGCCACACAATAAAAGTGCTTTAAATGCCCTGGGCACGGTTTAGCACAGCCTGATATCGGTATTAGAAATGATTTGTGGCACCATATGTGGCAACGAATCAAAACTTAATTTAGGCTGATAAAGATGCCATTTGGGGAAGAGATACAGCCCCGCGTCCTCAGAAGGCTACTGTTCAGCTTCCACTGTCTCACATGTCGGCAGTGAGGCAGATTTACAGACCTGCTCCTTCCTCTCTCCCCCCATAAACGCCAGCAAATGTTAATGGGATCATTTTTCAAGACCCTTCTTACTTACAGTCTTTCAGGACCATTTCCAGCAAGACAAAAGCTCCAAGTCAGAAGAGCCAATCAAGTATGAAGGATGAGGCAGGTAGAGGACTGTTTACAGGAAGGATGAGGAAGGTAGAGGACTGTTTTCAGGAAGGATGAAGATGAGGAAGGTAAAGGGCTGTTAACATGAAAGATGAGGATGAGGAAGGTAGAGGACTGTCTACAGAAAAAGTCAGGATATGGAAGTTAGGGGACTGTTTACAGGAAAGGACAGGATGAGCAAGGTAGTGGACTGTTTACTGGAAGAGTGAGGATGAGGAAGGACTGTTTGTAGAGTGAAGATGAAGAAGGGACATTGGATTAATATAGAGCATTAATGATCTAGCCATTAAGGACGGGGGTTTTGGTCATGCGATTCACATTGTCCAACACAAATTCAACCAGAGTATAAAATTCCAAACTGGAAAATGTAAACTGCATGATTATGGGCTCTGCCACTGAAGAGTGACTTATAAAGCACAGTCATCATCAACTCAAAGTCACACGGCATAAGTACTTTGTATCTTTCCATTCCTCTCTGTGAGTTTTTGCTTGCATTGTTATGCAAAACCAGCTGTCTGAGCTACTTTCAAATATGACTCATTGAATTACTGGCTGTAGAAAAAAGCACGTGAGTTGTTAAGAGAAAAATCTGCAGTGAAAACTGCCCCAGCTGAGTAAGAGTATCTATCTCATTTTTGGTTTTCTGGCAGCCTTACTTTGATTTTTTCCTTTTTAAACTGACCCTTTTCTGTGCTCTGATTCCGCCTATGCAGAATTCTCATGCAGACACTGGGAGATTCCCATGATCTGTCCAAGCATCCAACGCAGGGACAGGGCAGCGGATGTCCACTTAAACGAGGATAGGGATGTCCTTGTCAAGAGGTACGAGGTACGGGTTGTGACAGGATCGGCACAGCAGCAACAGAATAAAAAGGACAGTCATTTTGGCAGGTGTGAAAAGCAGACTTGGGAGACGTGAGTTGGGGACAGATAATGCTGAAAAAGGACAGGCATGCTGAAGGTCTGCAACATCACGTCTGCTGTCAAGGATACCAGACCGCTTGGGACGAAAAGCAGAAGACAGTCATCAGTGCCAGACTGTCCCTGCTGTCACGAATGGAGGCCATGGCCTCAGCTCTCATGGTTCACCACGTCAGGAACGACAACCCGATGACAGCCTGTGTTCCTGGGGAACTGTACCGAGAAAACGCACATGATGGCAGACAGGATCTCAAGCTTTCTCACACTACAGCAATCAATTTCCTGTCAGCGCAACTTAACCAATATATATGAAGTGAAGCCAGGGATAGCTGGGTCTTTAAAGACAGATGCCACACTGCCACATTCTCATACAGCTTGCCTGTGTAAACACGACTTCCCTACCTGCATCCTTTTACCTCAGCTCCCAAATGAATGATCCTTGGAAGGCCATTTCCTAGACTAATCCGGCATTAATGGAAGATCAATCCTACTGCAGGCTGGCCTTCCGGCACTGACGGATCCCCTGGATCCCCGCACATGACAGCCGCTCCAGGTATGCTGGCAGTGACGGGTCATTCCCCAGCCCCTCTCCCAGTGGTACAGTCACACAGGATCAGGGCCCTGTAGCAGCCCACAGGTGGACATAAACGGGAATGAGAAAGTGCCTAAACTGAAGGAGATGAGGGACAGACATTTATTATACAGCTCAGTCAGCACATAAAACCTGAACTTTAACAATAAAGTGGATCCAATGGGTCCCATCAAACCAGTTTGGCAGCAGATACTGCGACAAGACAAACAGCTACCAGCTTAAGCATGGTGTGTAAGCTTGAGAGCGTGCCTGGCTCTGTGTGTCCGTGTCTGTTTTAGCTTCACAGCTGTGCTTCAGTACAGAGCACATGTAGGCAAACGACCCGTGTGACCAGCCAGGGTCATAGAGTCCACCAGCTCTGTGCTGGGTCTGCATCAGCGAGGGCCACGACCCCAAAACCCACACGGTTTACAGACATATGCCCATTCACTTATGAAATCCAGATGTGCCTCATGGTTGAACTGCACCCAGCTAACCTCTTAGAAAAGCCTAACATGGTCAGTAGTCAAATTAGATCACCACGGTTCTGTCAAGGACTGAACTGACTCCAGCTGGTCAAATTCTATCAGTGACCTTCACAGTCTAATCAGCAACACTGGCCGTTGTCATAGCAGCCTAATTTCAGAAGCTAAGACAGCATTTAGGTCCCTTTATTATGTCTCCTGTGCAGTCCTCCATCATCATCATCAATCATCATCACCACCGTCATCATCATCACGACCATCGTCATCGCCATCACCATCATCATCATCAATCATCATCACCACCATTACCACCATCGTCATCATCAATCATCATCACCACCATCATCATCATCGTCAATCATCATCACCACCATCATCATCATCACGACCATCACTGTCATTTTCTGCACTGTCTGCATTCATCACTGCTTGTTGCCATGTAAATTTCTGAGGACGTGCGTTCCAAAATTGGAAAGCTCTGGCTAACGACGAATAGTGAAGGGTGTGTAATTAGAGCACCTTACAGAGCTGATCGTCAGCCACGCTGCGGCTCTCACTGAATTCACACCCTTCGTACATAACATGGCCCAAGGAGGCAAAGCCAGACACCACATGTCAGATTGCCCAAATCCCGAATAATAAAACAAAAAGATGCTTAATTTGCCTTTTGTTCTTCCCCAGCTCCAGACACCTCACAGAGAGGTCCCCTGCTGAGGATCAGGCTGCTGCTACGGGGCCCCTGCTGGCGTGGCCCCTCCCCCATGGGGGGCACCATGGGGTCCCTGATCGCTCATTATTCACATCGTACTAAGATCATGAAGCGATGCATCCATGCCCCTCCTCCAGCAAGCGAGATGCACTAAAATGCTAACGGATACTCCAGCACTTGACATTGGTTAATTATGGAAAACTGGTAGAACGGCACCGTATGCTTCCAACCTCCCATGTTGGAAAACAGATATCAACTCTTGTAGAAGATCCTTGGCTGAAGATTTCGTCATGAAATCCTTCAAACCAAAAACACCTGGGTTTTATTTGAGACGTGACTGTTACTGATAAAAAAAAGATATGACTCATTCTGAAATTCATATATCCATTTTCCCTATTCCCTATTTTCCCCATTTACCCATTTTCATTTTATCCTATTCAAGGTCACAGGGGGCTTGGAACCTATTCCAGGCAGCCTAGGGCACAAAGCGGGGGTGTCGACCCATCGCAGGGCTCAGTCACACACTGCATACAATTTAGACAAGCTAATTAGCCCACATCACGTGTCTTACTGCGGGAGGAAACTGGAATACCCAGAGAAAACCCGCAAAACACGGGGAGAACACGCAAACTCCATGTCCACGGAGCAGAGACCGGATTCAGAACTCAAACCCTGGAGGTGTGAGGCAACAGCACTAATCACTGAGCCACCGTGCCCCTCTTATTACTGAAACTAAAAATGTGTATTTTGAAAATGGAGATTTAGTACCATCTATGGCAGCTAAATCTTGATGTTCAAAGCAGATCAGGCAGACAAATGCTCCTCCCAGTGAAGTGTGGATCACAAGGGCATGCTGCTCATTTTCAGCAAAAACACGGCAATTCTATGGACAAAGTGAAGGAGGTGTGTTCTGCTCGCAGTTCTGCTTTGTGGACTTATGGGAAAAGTGTTCAATATGTCTCAAAGTCACCTTTGTAATGAAGAATTATGCCGCAATCAATATATATTCATGATACATGCTTTATATGGTCAGTATGTGTTAAAGCTTTTATCACTGTAATGTTATTCTCTGTGTGCAGTTCTCATCAATATCAGCAATTTGATAATATTCCACTGGTTGGTTTTTAAGACTCCCTGTCATTTGTGGCCCAGAGCTGCATTTCAGAGGAGGTCAGGGTGCCACCCAGCTCCTTCAGAATTAGGCCGCCTGTCTCTCAGACGCAGGCCAACCTGTGCAACTTCACCTGAGGGTCTGCGCATTTGAGAGGTAAAAATGTCTCCTGAGGAGATTCGGTCTAGGTGAAAACCTTCCTAAGGAAAGAAAAGTCGAACAGCCACGAACCTCACAGCACAATGGCAAGTACTAATAATGTGATAAACAAATGAGCTTAACATCTCCAGCTATAAATAGCTCATCACAGAATCAGGACATCGCACTCCCTTAAAAAAGTCAAGTTGGAGACCCAGGAATACAAGTACGACCATTTTGTATGCCGTTCCAGCTGTCTCCGTCTGATTCCTCAGTGAAGTATATGTAACCATGAATAGCTGGCTTCCAGCACATCATGAAAAACACTGTTTAATTTTATGTTGCTATTTTAAATGGCTTTTGGCCCAAACCGAACTGTACCCTAAAACCTGGTAATATTATCATAAAAAGTGTGGATAATCGGCTTGCCAGTGAATGGCCGTTTATTTGGAGTTGTGGAGCTCTGGTCTTCCTCAGTTTACTGCTTCATCTGGAGCTGCCAAGCTGTTCCGAGGACAGACAGCGGTATATCCTTCTCATTGATTTCTATTTAGAAGTTGTGTTTTCTGTATAAACCCTTTCTACTCCATTGGAGTTCCTTACTTACACGGCTTTTCCTGAATTTATAAGAGAAGCGCAATGTTCTTATCCCTGCAAAAAATTTTGGAAAGCTGATATTTATCTATCAATCCGATAGGGTCTGTGACCGGACCTTTTTCTTCAAGAGGGTCCTCCTTAGTGTCGTAATGTTCATGACCTGTGTGACGTGGCCACAAGTCCCAGTTATACACTTTGTTCATTTTATTACGGTAAGATCTCAGCACTGAGAGAGGACATGCAGGTGGTTGGTGTGACAGAGCGGGATGTGGAGGACAGGAGGAGGTGGAGACGGATGGTCCGCTGTGGCGACCCCTGACGGGAGCAGCCAAAATAAATGATGATGATGATGATGACCAAGATCTCAGCATGACTGGAAGCATCCAAGGGTGGTGGGAGGGCACGGTACTGTGTGACATTTCATACTGCTTTAATTCCAGTTCTTCACAAATGAGGTGGCCATTAGACAATATAAAATTCTTACAGAGGAGATGATCAGTCAGTCCGGATGCCTTTGTAACAAACACAAATACTTTATTGTACCAGCAGTTAGCATGGCTAAGAGAATTATGTTGCTGATTTCCAGTTAAAAATTGGTCACCTTATTTCATTAAATGGCTAAACTATTTCTTTCCATTTTGTGTAATAACACTTGTACTTGTGAGAAGTATAACTAAGTCTTCCTGGCTGATTAGGAATCTACCTATTCAGTTGTGACTGTACTGCATTAGCCAACCTTGCCAGCTAACATCACATAACGTAACGTGAGGTAAGGCTCCCAGACTATTATGGAACAGTGTGAGATATTTAGCTGTTGTAGGGTAAAACTCCACCAACATGGGAACTGCACGTTTCTCCTAGAAAGACGAGCTTGTCTGGAGGAACAGCTGCTTTTTACAGATTCCAATAGATCCTGTTGATGAATGTTGTAAACCTGGTCTACTGCCACATTTATGGGTGTATTGATCGGAGGCTGAATCCACTTCCTGACAGGACATTGAGTATTATGAAGTTGGCTCTGAACTGCATGGAGCATTAAAACGCTGTTCTAAAGGCCACACAGATCTTCAGGGCTTCAGACTGACGTATCCCCCATAGACCAGTAAGGAAGAACGCTCGGATTCTGGCGATATCCATAACCACATGACCTTGCCTTAGTGCCTCTGTATTGTAAAAGTGTCATGATGGTGTAATATGAGAGCAGAAAGTTCTCACTGGCTGCTGGAAAACTGCCCTTCCCTCTGGATGTGGTGGAAGCCTTTCCCTACTGGCATACAGTGAACAGCCCAGACCTGCCTGGTAGGATCACAGGATGCCAAGAGAGGCCTTCAGATACAGGGCATGTGGTGAGCTGGGAGAAACGTTGACATGAATTCCATGCCTAGCCATGCTAAGACAGACATGCTAACAAGTTACAGGGACATGGTCTGGAGATAAAGGAAGTTACAGGGATGTGGTCTGGAGATTAAGGAAGTTACAGGTTCAGTGAGTATTGCACCAATGAAGTCTTGAATATCTGTGTGTATTGCTCCATTAAAGCTAAATATTGTACTACTGAAAATATAAACGGGACAATGAGAAGCTGGGCTGTCCAGCTGCTCGGAAGACAAGAATTAGGGCGACTGAAGCAGGATGTAGTCATAGAGGGGACAGGGTCAACTTCACAGTCTCCCCGATATTAAATGCAATTGAAGCTGTTAATTACCCCCTCTCTGCATTAGAGACACTAAAAGAAGGCAACACTACCTCCTCTCTATCGATCCACTCCAGGGAAATGAATTTACAGCTCTGCAGCAACCTCCTGAGACAATTTATGAACTACACTTCTAGGGAGAAAAAATGTTTTTTAAAATGCTAGCATCATATTTCAGAGGCAGCCACCCAGTCCTGCATCTTTATACGAAGCTGACTTCAGTTCATCTCTTAAAAGGTTTTCTGAAAGGGGTTATGAGTCCTGGGAGCTGTTACACTTGTCGAGCTAAATTACAAATTACATAAGTACTGTTTATAACAACGTCTGAAATACTGCAGGTTTATATTTGCAAATCGTGGTGAAGGAAAGTTATTGATGATTACTTACATTTATATCACGCTCTCAAGATGTCTTCAAGGCAACATTTGATGAGTTTATCAATGTTCTGTGGTTTTTAGGTAATATATGAGGCTGAAGAAACAGGCCTTTGTGACAGTTCTCTGTTGGGTCCTTTATCACTGAAAGATCACTCAATGCTCTGTTATAACTGGAGAATTGCACTGTTGGGCAGAAGTCCAGGATACCTGTACACTGCAAAAACCCAACTTTGGCCCAAAGCAAATTGCATTCAATTTGATGATGGATGTGGGTGAGGTGCCACCTTGTGGGCAGGAGGGAAATTGTTTAATTATTTTATATGGGAAAATTGGAATTTGTTGGCTCCTTTTGTGTTAGGTTAAATAGGCCAAAAGAGGCATTATAACATTTCTCTCGCTCATGTTGACACACAAGTACATGCACTCAGACTCTCATCTTAATTCTTTACCTTAGGAAAGTGTTGTTGTACCGACACTGTGCCTGCCATCAAGTGAGGAGAGTCTGGTACCAACAGTTTACATGGTGTAGAAGTTCTCTACCATTTCTAGGTGTTTTCTCCTCTCTGTTCTTGCGTTCTGTGCTGTCTGTTCTTGGTCTTTGTTCTTGCAGTCTTTGCTCTTTACAGTCTTTGCTTGCTGTCTGAGGTTTTTGTTCTATTTGTGGTCTTTGCTCGTTGCCTGAGGTTTCACTCTTTTCTCTCTGCCATTGCATTCCATGGTGTCTGATAATGGTGGTCTTTGACCTCTGCCTTCGTATTCTGTGCTGTGTGCTCTTGGTGGTCATTCGTCTTTGTGGTCTGTGCTCTCTGCCATTGTATTCCATGCTGTGCGCTCTTGGTCATTGCTCTTAACTCTTTGCTCACTACCTGAGGTCTTTGCTCTTCATGTTCATGCCCTGTTCTAGGGTGCAGAGCTCACTGCAGTTGTCTCTGCAGGTCTGGATCTGGATCATCACCATACTAGTTGCCTGGGTAATGTAAATTTATCAGCAAAAAGTTTCAAATTTCATCTATTAGCTTTCCTCATTACAGATGTGAATTTCTGTATATTTAATTATGATTATACAAACGATAAATGTAAATGATCCAGTTTTAGTTGGATTCAATGTAAACATTTAATTATACTAAATTAAATCCATTCCAGTTGAATCACTGGCACTGAGAGAGGGAGATGGTCTGTGTGTTGGAGGATCAAAATGATTACGGAAGTTTGCTGAGGTGGAGACCATCAAGACTGACATCACAGCTGCCTGATCGCTGCGTCAGCACTGACCCTATTGGAGGACAGAGCATATGGATCAAGTGTCTTTGAGCGCGGTAAAGAAATGAATCTGTAAGATTTTTGCAATGTTGACAGCATTTTGTTAAGGTGCTGGCTGAAATCATCTGGAAAAAAATCAGCATTAGTATATCATACCACTAACTGAATGTGCCTGATACTTCTCTTAGAGTCATGAAAGAGGGTGATTAGCTGGCCTAATTAATATGTCAAGCTTTGGGATGAGTTACAGGCCTGAATACATTTATCCGTCTTCCCCGTCACAGGTTCTTACTTATGAACGTTCTGCTCAGTGCTATATATTCATGTCCAGATTACAGGCACAGCTATACATTATTAACTCCGGCTATTAAACATCCTCCACTTTGCCTCATTCCCAGTCAGCCTTTCAGCTGTTTAGAATGGGCACTTTACTGGAACATTTAGAACTGGATAAGTGACTGGAATCCCACACTGAGAAATATGGTAGCACCGTGTCACCAACTGAGCTGCAGGCCAGAGTGAACAGATGTCAGAGATACAGGACAGACTATAAAGTGTACACAGGGCTATATGACAGAGTGAACAGCTATCAGAGATACAGGACAGACTATAAAGTGTACACAGGGCTATATGACAGAGCGAACAGCTATCAGAGATACAGGACAGACTGTAAAGTGTACACAGGGC
>JAACJT020000095.1:14468113-14499026 GCA_009936485.2 Gymnarchus niloticus | reverse complement strand
CCTCCTGGTCTTCGCTGATGTAGGTGTTGGTGGCTCTTCTTCATCCTCCTGGTCTTCATTGATGTAATAGCTGGTGGCTCTGCTCCTGAGTTCCTCAGTTATTTTTCTTTTTGCAGGACAGACCCACTTATACATGTACCATTTGCATGTAGTGGGCACATATTTATAATTTTTATTTTCTGGATACTGACCTGAATCAAATTGTTCATAAATTCAAATGCACCAAGAAACAAAACTGTCATTTTGACCTGAGAACATAATACTTGAACATTCTTGTGAAATTAATTTTGTATTGAACAAAATAAAAAATGAAAAGGTTTATACATGAGATTTGAAGGATTTACAAACAAAATTATGAACAATACAGAATGGTTAATGCATTTTACATGCAACAAAAGGTAGTTAATGGTCCCATAAAGAATACATTGCATGTGATATGGAAAAGCCTGTAAATGTGGAAAATGGCTGTCTGTTCTAGAGAACCTCCATCTGTTTTTCCCAGTTTGTGAGGGGGCACCTTGCCATTTCTACCATTGCCCCAATCCTTTCACACACCTGGACTCTCTGCGTTCAGCCATGAGCCAACAAAGGAAAAAATCTGATCTGCTATCAGATGGTGGAACGAGCTCCAGTTTTTACATGTGGCACATGCTGACTATTATGTCAGCAAACTTCATTTGTACCGCATAGAAATACCTTAAAAATGTATAACCTTTCATGTTTGTTTACGACTTTGAAAGAGTGACTGTATCTAAATGGAGACTGGCAAGTGTGGGTAATCCACAGCCATATAAATAAGGTTCAATTAAAATGACTAACTTCCCATTTTTACAGTCAAAGTCTATTTTTAGTGTCTTTTTTTAAAAAAGGAGGTTTTTATTATTTTTATTTCTGTGTTAAATACTACTTTTATTTAAATTCATACTGTACATGCATCTCCCTTTTCATACTTGAGGGATCTAGATACAGTGGCTCTGTAGGTAGTCCTGTTGCCTTTTTCCTCCAGGGTTGAGGGTTCAAGTCCCACCTTTGCTCTGTTATTCCTGTTCTCCTAGTTTTCTGTGGGTTTGCTTCCACCAAATCTGCAGTTAGGTAAGCAGGTACCTTTAGTTGCGTGGGTGCCCCCGCGGTAGACTGGCACCCCATCCTGGGTTTATACCTGAGATGTAACACTTTGAATAAACACATTTATTTCTAGCTATTTTAAACCAAAGCCAATCACGTCTTCTGAAAACCCAGGAACAAGTTATTAATATTGCATATGAAATGAAATTATGTTTAAGCACTAACATCCAGGCTTCTCGTGACTAGCCGTCTCAGAGAGGGGTCAAGCGAATGCCTGGCAAAAAGCTGAATTTCTAATTATTATATTTGGCAGCAGAGCTGCAAGTACAAGGCACCAGGGGCAAGCAGACGTGGGAGCCTGGCTGGGCGCTGAGGCAGAAGTGGATCTGGATGGCACTCAGCATCACACTGCACTCCACCTGTGCTGCCTCCATGCACTGAGCACACCCTGACCCTAAGCGCACTGTCCTCACACTGCATCCTGACTACAGTGGACACAGTGGGCAGCTCAGCGCTCCATTCAATCACTGAGCACACAAATCAATGGTATGGCTTATAATAATAACCGTAAAAACATTTATAAAGAACCTGACAAGGAACAGTAGAGTTGAGGAATGGAAAACTTGGTGGTTGATCCTCTTATTTGATTTATTTTAGGTAATACTACAAATGAAATCATTAAAGGTCCCTTCTGCTTCCGATCATATAAGGGGAATGTTAGATGATTCAGTCTGAGATGTATGGCCGGGGCTGGGAGGATACCTCCAGGGTCTGCCTTTGCCCTCAAAGACTTCACAACAGTAAACCAGCAGAGACACATTTAGTCTTTTATAGAGGTAAACTGGATTTCTGCGTCTTCTATCTGATTCATAAAGTATTTCATAAAGTGTTTGCCATCGGACAACAGTTTATCTGTCCTGCGTCTCCACCTTTCACCCGACTCATATGTGATAACATTGCTACCTCTCCGGGTGAAGACGGAGGAGGCCAGGTGAAGGTAGACATTACCCCCCCAGGGGAAGACGGATGGAGGCCGGGCAGAGTGTGGCATCCATCTACCCTGAATGTGGTTGCTTGTCCTGCCCTGTTGGCTAATGAGTTACACCAAAACTCTGCTACACCCCCTCCCCCCAAGGGGAACAGAGAGGAAGGGGTTGGGTAGAGGTATGGGCACACAGCTGAAATCAGTTTTGACTCAGCTTTGACTCCAGAGCTAGTTGAAATTTAACTATTGGCTGAGTTGACTTCCTCATATGGGGTGTTGAGAAATTTCCTTACTTTTTGTTGAAAATCTCAGTTGTTCACATAATCCCCAACATCTCTGCCCTGATTTTTTCCCGCAGATCCATTAAAATATATTAAATGCTTATCCATGAGATTTCTTTAACCATCTGAGATGCCTCCCCCTCCCCCAGCACAGGCTGTTGCCTTTTAAAATAACCCAGAATCGAAACACTGCTGCTGTATTTTACTGGCATGGTGGAAGGATGACTGTAGAATAAATATTGAGATATTCAGGGATATCTGAGTGGAGCGGGAAGCGTGAGCAATGTTGTGATGGGTAAAACTCATGGGTCTGGTTGTCTTCCACTGGTGTGGGCCCTTCTACAGCTGAAGTCGTGCTCGCTAGCCAGATGATTGTGATACGTGTGATCATATCAGCTACAATGAATGCTCACAGTGATGAAGAAGCCTCTGCCCGTAAAGTCAGAACCACTGCTTCCTGTTATCGGAAGTAAGACTAAAACACGGACGCGTCACTCAGAGCTAAAGATACACCTCAGCGTTAACCCACGGGAGCAAGGACTGCCGGGAAGGATCTGGGGTATGCAGCCACTATTCACAAAGTCCCTGACTTCAAAGCCTCCGGTGAGGCAGTGGGTTAAAGATAAACACAGACCCCAGAGATACACGCGTAACTATTTGCAGACAATTTCCCACCGTCACTTGCTCAAAAACAATTCCCCTCGCACGTGTAGCTCTTGGGCAGAGGCCCGATTTACCCATGATTCACACTGAAGACAGTAGCGCGTTGCTTGAGCCTCTGTGAGGTGCTCCTGCCGCAGAGCGGCTAACAGATGATGGGCTCAGAGTGAATCTACCACACAGATGGGGCCACAGCACTCTCCTCCTCTCCGGCTTACGCGTGCAGAGCCAGAGGAGGCACACAGGTAAGCAGGATGCCAGCTCCCATACGGAGGAATGGGCAGGGAGACGTTCTGCGCTTTGACAGCTCCAGTGGAGGACAGATGGGTGCCGCCATTAGCACTACCTAAAACTCACAGCCGTTAGACGGAGGCCACGTCCGGGCCCTACCTGCATCTCTGGCTCCTGGCTCCAAAGGGGAAGAATAATCTGCAAGTCCTGGATTCCACTAAGCGTGCAAGCACAGCCCCCATCACACTGATCACTGCATCGGGGCCGCGTCCTCGTGCGTTCGGAGCCGCTGATCTCGGGACACAGACAATCGCGGCTTACGCAGTGCATTGCATGATGGTGCAGTTCAACACAGCAGCGATATTGAATGGTATCCTGTATCCAGAAAAGGCTTTGTTAAAGTCAATAAAGTCAGAAAAATTGTTCCTCACTTTCCACTGGACTAGACTTGTGTGTAGAGGTATTTTAAGATTAGTCTGGTGTGCAGACTTGAATGGTATAAAGGTTAGACTGATGTGAAGGCGTCAGGCTAAAGCACTCAGGCCAGCATAAGTCCTTCTGGATAAATTTCTCTTCAGTTGTAATGAACAGGAGGTGGTTCAGGGTCCCTGTCAGCCTCACAAGATTTATGTCTATATGTTATCTGAAGACTCTTATTCCACACTGTGTAAGCCAGCATTAGGGTTAGGATGAGGGTTAGTTTGACTCAAGCTAGGCTTCACTCCACAATAAAAGGCCTCATTTGTTTCAATAAAGTTTTTTTTCATCTCAGTAACCCGGCAAGTGAAAGCTCCTGGAAATTCAGTTCCTCAGATATCTTGATCTGAAAGGAGTACCTGTCTGGATCTCCTACAAGCAGAACACTTGTCTTTTAAACCATGATAAATGAAGGCTCTTCCACCGTAAATATCTGAATGTTAATCATCGCTGGCGTCAGTCTGCTCTGAATCCTGTAGACTCTCAGTCCTTATCCCGTCTAAACATTCACAAGCGGCAGTTACTAATGATAATCATACTATATACACACCCCATGACACAGCTAGGGATCAGTGACTAGAGGATGGATGGAGATGCACACATAATATACTGTGTAGTCTTTAACCATTACCTGTACATGCTGTACTCAAGGCTGTCTGTTTGCTCAGTGGGCCTCATGACTATCTCACACCTCTGGGGTCCAGGGTTTGACTCCCACTTCTGGTTATTTGTGTGTGACATTTGCATGTTCTTCTCGCATTGTTTGGGTTTTCTCCCACAGTCCATAGACATCAGTTAACCAATTTATGTCTATAAATCACATATAGTGTGTATTTATGATCTTTGTTTGCCTCTCATCCCATCCAGGATATATCTTGTGTATTTGCTGCCTGGTGTGGGTTCTGAGCCGCTCTCCAGCCGGTTGTTCTGGATGGCTCCATTCATCCTCCAGCTTCTTATACTGGTCAATACTGGTCAGGGGGGCCTGAAGCCTGTCCGAGCCAGTACAGGGAACAAAGCTGGGGTACGGCGTGGATGTGATGCCAGTCTTTCATGCACACAGACCATATTCACAGTTTCCTTGACTGCAGTTGAAGCAGTCAATATAAACTCTGACTGCACTGTGTTGGCCATCTTATACAGAAGAGTCCCTGTCACTGTTCCCACCACCAAACAGCCAGCTGCAGCCTAGTGCTCCAGAGAAATATTTTTAGACACATCACCTCATTCATTTTTCATTTAAAGCCGTTTCATTTTTACAAACCGACATCACCATCATTATTTTGTCGTGTGTTGGGATGTCAGACGATGATACGTATCCCTCGAGGATGATGACATCCCAAACTGATAACACAGCAGTCTCATTGTAACGTCCTTCTGCCTGACTGCGGGATCCGATTAGCGGTTTGGGGTTCAAATGTAACACGGCACACAGAACGACACCGGAAGATCAATGGTAAGCAATGCTGCTCTGGCTACCGCGCTCTGAGAAGTGGCAGCTGGTGAAAACATTGCGCTTTAAGAAGGGGGCCATGTTCCTGAGGGAGGTGTACATCATCGAGGACCACCACCAGCTGTCCCGAGAGAGCCAGAGTGGAGTGATGAGGGGGATTCCTCACACTGACCATGAGAGCTTCAGAGAAAGACTGTGCACCCACACTCTGCTTATAAGGAACCTTGGATAAGTAACTGGATGATGTGGGAGTGAGGGAGGGGCAGCAGTACACAGTAGGAGGGGTCAGGGTTTCCTGATGTTACTGAGAGTGCTGCGCCCTCACTGTACAAGCACCATTTACTGAAAGTGGCTAGGACACATGGTATTATCTGCATCTAAGAATGTATTGTATTGGGCATGCATCCTATACCCGTAAGAGAATCTTCTGGAAAATGCACTCATCCAAAGATCATTCTTAGAGGGCTGGCCTTGGGAAGAAGGGCAGGGGTCTCTCTGAGCCAGACCCGTCTACATCTCCCCCGGATGGACAGACTGAGTCTGACCTGTCAAGTTGGTCCACTGGCAGCGCAATATCTTGGCAAAGTGACACTCCGTCATGCATGCTGAGTTAAGCAGCTCCAGACCTCGAGCTCAACCCGAAGATGGAAACCGGGTCATGGGCTTGCGTTTGGAGTAGCTTTTGAAACGTCACTGCCACGTGAGTTTTTATTGGATTGTCATTCGACTTTATTGCTGGTAGATTAATGAGTTACCGGATCGAAGTTGCGTTTCGCTACATAAGCACCTATAATGGAACCCTTGCTTCTCTCGCCGCCGCCTTTAGAATGTGGGTGTGCTCCTCTGCACGCAGGCATACAGTCACAAATGAAGGAGCCTTCATCGTCACAGACGGAAGGCCCGGCACTTCGTTGCCTCAGCCAAATGAGAGAAGATGGCGGGGAACCACCACCACCTGGCCCTCAATCTGAATACGAAGCACACAGGCAGCCCTGCTGCTTCTCCACTGCTTCCGAAGCACCTGTTATTTAGTGGGAAGTGATTCTCGGAGCTGTCACGGCTTTCGGAGGCCGAGGAGTGGCTCCAGCTGGGCAGCGTAATCACACATGCCGCTGTCACAGCACACACGCATTAGCTTAATGAAATGTGTGCAGTTATCATTTTGGTGGTAAGTGGACAGTTCCCACAGGAACACCAAGAGCCGTTAGAATGATTTAAGATGAAAGGCAAAGACAGGAGGACGAAAGGAAACAGGAGACTGAAGACATGGGACACAAAGTCACTTCTTTGGGGTAACACTCAACTTAACGCCTGGTTCAGCATTAGGGGCAGTCTGCCAAATTCATGGTGCAGTGGCCAAACTGGGATGAACCCAGGGTATAGTCTCTCCTCAGTTATCAGTGTGAATTACAGGTGCTATTTGTAACTTTGGTCCACTGTGGCTAAAATAATGCAGTTTTACTGTCAAATGTCACCCCTGATCATCAACTGGAACCCATGGTCATTTTTACAGTCAGGATCATGGGGGCTTCGGTAGAATTAAATATCTCAGTCATGGCATCCCCGAGAAAATAACCACATAGCGAAGGGTGCTTAACTACATACCACATTAAGGATGGCTCTCAGATGATTCAGGATTTTGGCTTGTGGAAGTGAAACCTCCGTTGGTGGTGAGACTTCCGAACAACATAGGAGTGATTGCCTTGTCTGCTAGCTCCACCGTGTGGACAAAGGAGGAATTTCAGTTGTCTGTTACTAATACTCCTTATGTACTCGGAGTGAAAGCTGTGCAACGGGCTTATGTGACGTACCTTAGGGTGTGGATACTGCACCTGAAAGGCTGACAAACTGACTGCATATATATCACGACATGCTCTTTTTAAATCTCTCTCAGAGCGGAAATGCGCGACAAAGACGCAAATACCTCCGCATGTCCGGTCAATCAAAACCCAAATCAATAGAAACGTGGACTTTAACTATTTAGACAGCGGTTTATGATTTTACTTGTTGTAATTGAATAAATTGATTGGGGGAAAAAATAGAGACACCTGACTGCTCTGGATCTTACATGAGATGATACTAAACTCAGAGCTGCACGCGTTCACTTTTAAAATTCTAAATCCAATTTTACTGCTTCTTTAGCCGCCGTTCATTCCATTTATTCTGATATCTCCATCGTTAGCCAGTGTGTTATACTGAAGCAAAATTTTAAAAATGAACTTTGCAGTCATTAAACCAACTTGTGTTCTTGGATGCTTCTCTGATTCGAAGACTGAGAGTATGATGATGAGTTATGAGAAAATCTTTCATTAACTCGCCAAGAGAGCAACTCATCTGTAGTAACTGCCTGCCTTCTTAAACGATCAGTTCATTTGGACACCACCCTAAATGGATCCCTACATTCTTAAACGACCAGTTCATTTGGACACCACCCTAAATGGATCCCTACCTTCTTAAACGACCAGTTCATTTGGACACCACCCTAAATGGATCCCTACATTCTTAAACGACCAGTTCATTTGGACACCACCCTAAATGGATCCCTACCTTCTTAAACGACCAGTTCATTTGGACACCACCCTAAATGGATCCCTACCTTCTTAAACGATCAGTTCATTTGGACACCACCCTAAATGGATCCCTACATTCTTAAACGGCATTTAGATGCCACCTTTAGCATTGTCTCCATCTGACTGACCTTCATTCAACCTTCATTCATCCTTTTATTCATTATCATTTGAATCATGTTAACAGCTCAGCATGTTCCCCCGTCAGTACTCCTCCCATCCTGTTTTCTAATGTTTATGTGATAATTACATCCTTTTCTATCCCCTTTTACTGTGACCCTATACAGCATTTTGGTTGACAAACGTCATTTTTAAATGTGCTTTATAAATAAATTTGACTTGACTTTTTTAACACGTGAGGATTTTGAATATAAGTGATGGGACAAATAAGGCTTAAAAACCAGTGGTGGGTGGGAGTATCCTGAACTAACCAATCAATGTTGCACTAAATGAGGCTTCAAAACCCCACTATTGTCTGGTGGATTGGGATACTGCCACCAACCACGGGTTTTGAAACCTCATTTGTCAGATCACCAACAAAAACCAATATGACAGCACATTCGCTGTACGAAAAAGAAAAACATACTGTACTTCGAAGAGCCCTGAATTAAACATGTTGCTAAATTTGAATGTTTTATATATCTGGTGCTGGCAAGGTCGGGCTTCAAATCCTTCAACAACACTATTTAATCAGCTTCCCATTTCAACTTGAACACCCTTTCATAGTAAGAGAAACATCGGAAAACATCTCTCTATAAAGAACAGACAATTTCCTTTAATAATCATATCGTGTTTCACATCAACATCAAATTCAGTCCAGAACCTTTAAAAGACTACTACAGCTTGGCTGCAAACAATTGTAATGGATTCTGTAAACATCCGAAAAAGCAGAACATTGATGACTAACCAGTGGTGAAGAAACAAAGGTATTCAGATGTCCATTTCGAGAAATGACATTCAGAAACAATGAATACAACTGAGAACAAGCTTTATTTCAAAAAAGAGAAATCAAAATGAGATGTTTGGCGCCGCCCTGGAGATGAAGACTGTGAAAACAGCCAAGGCAGCCAGCATGGTGAAACGAACGAGCAATCAGAAGACAGAAAAAAAAGAAACTCTGTCTCCAGAAACTAAAGTGTTATCGGCCTGGAACTCCGAGTGCAACAGCTTCTCAATTTGTTCACTATGGCCGGTCATACCTCAAAACATCTACCTCAGAAGGAGCGCTCGTAAACATTTAGACAGAGGGCAGTGAGTTCCACTGTCTAAACGGGGCTCGAATTTACCTATGAGTCAGAAAGCCTCCTTTACCTGAATAAAAACAGCACCCAGAGCTGTACGATGATTTTACGTGCTAATGTAGAGCACCCATCTAGGAAACCACGCTGACATTCTTTGTGAAATCTAGCAGGTTCAAAGTCATCGTCGTCGTCGTCTCAGAGAAACCAGCAAACAAAAACCAGTAAGGGGTTCCGTATCATTGGGTTTTGGCGGGAAAAAAAAAACGTTACTACAAACGCATACCCTCAGACAAAATTCCAGCTGTGAACAAATCACTTAAGGCTCAAGTCATGGTCCAGGTCAGCCGACAAGCCTCTGGGTCACCACTTCACGATACATGATGGAGATGTAGATGAAGAGCAGCAGAATCACAAAGACATCGTCCATGAAGCCCAGCAAACCGAAGAGGGCCTCAGGAACAAAGTCCAGTGGAGAGACCAGGTAGGTGAGTGCCCCTACTAGACACAGCAGAATGCGGATGCGGAACATCCAGAAGAGCCCGCCCACGGAGAACATCTCCCTGAAGGCGTGCCGGAGTAGGGTAGGCACATCTCGTAGGCGGTCCATCAGCTGGAGAACAGCAACACGTTTAATGTGGCATCACACAACAACAACAACACGAAGAAGAAGTGCGAAGAGAAACTTCTGAGCTAGGATCCTCGCACCCCAGGCCAAGGTAAGCAGCTGGATGACATACGCTCAATGGCTTCAACACCTAAGATATCAAGCTACATTTTCACACCCCAGATGACTCCATGTCTGCCTTTAGCATGGAAGAGATGGACTGAGCTGCTCAAAATCCACTCTCAGATTAAAGCTGAATGAAACGTGGACGAGGACTGGGACAGACAGACATCTTCTCAGGAACAATGAGGATTAAAAACTACAAGTCTGCATAATCCAGATTATAAATACCACCCCACACACTACAATAACATCCCATTTCTGAAATAGCTGTGCTGGGCGAACTGCAAACATTATTATCAATAAAGAAAAAAACTCTGAATTGTGATTATAGGAGCCATTCTGACACACAGAGGGACATGTGAGCACTCACAGATCTGGGTTGGCCTGAGAATCGACGATTGTAGTCATTGATGTCCTCCAGGATCTGGCCTGGATCCGGCTGACCCTCCAGAACCTGACCGGGCTGGCCATCATAGCGAAAAAGCGGGAACACTAGAGTGACCTGTCTCAAAACAAGGAACCACCCTCAGCGAGGAAGACACCAGTCTTCCTCAGTGCTTCGCCAAATATCCTAGATGTGTGGTGACAGTCCAATCATGTAATCCTCCAACCAGGAAATGTACACTTCACTGAAAACACAGCCCTCACCATTTGTCTGCAGATGGGACAATTAACGGCACCCAGCCAGGATCCGTACCGCCAATATGCAATGATGCAGGAACCTCAAAGAACAGACAAAAACAAAATTACACCTGTCAGAAAGCCTGTGGGCGGAACAGACAAAGTAAAGCGGAAAATGTGTATCAGTTAAATGATAAACATGATATTTAGCCAAGAAGTCTTTAAGGAAGCATTCGGAGAACCACCAGAGTAAAGGAACTCCTAACGGCAAATACCTTTGGGTCTTTCATACTCAGCTTAAGTTATTAAAGTGATATTGTCAGGGGAATAAGGAGATATCCAGAGCATTCGCCTAGGGTAAGCACCTACCACAGAAAAGATGGCCGCAGTTTGTTTCCACAGGCAGTGAGGCCTGTTGCAAGCAGATGGGACAAGACATGTCTGTGTAGAACTGGTGCCTGGGCTCCACAGGCGTGTCCTGGGCCAGAGGGTGCAAGACAGATGAGGACACTCAGGCATAGGCACTTTTCAGAAACCTCTAGACTGTGAGGATGGAGCGCGTCATGGTGTACCGCACAGCGTCCTGTTATATCTCCCACCTGACCCTTGGCACGTTCTTCCTCGGAGCCACAGACACAAGTGGGGCCTATGCTCATCCTACCTAAATGTTGTTTCTCCAGTTCTTGTTGAAGTGGCATTGCTTAGTTTATTCTAGAGGACAGTTTTTGTGATCATCCTCCATACATCTTCTTTTCCCTCGAAATGAGTTAACACCAAAAATAAAGTCCTCCCCCCCCGTTTCCTGTCTCCTGGGTCGGCGCTCAATGAGAACAGCATTCCCACAGGTCTCCTACTTTTTCTTATAAGCAACACATGCATGAATGTAGTAATGGGAGAACTGAGGCATCAAAACCTGTGGCAGAGGGGAGTATCCCAAACTACCAATCGATGCTGGCGAGAATCACTTGGACTACTCCCACCCACCACAGGTTTGAGTATTATTTAGCACCAGCATTGACTGGTTAGTTCAGGATGTTCTCACCTGCTACAGGTTTTGAAGCCTCATATGTCTCATCATATAAACTCTGCAAAAGGGATTCACCATGACCTCATGCCTCCATGGTTGGGTGCTCTGTGTGTATGGAGCCTACACGTTCTCCCCATGTCATGGGGGGTCCCTCAGGGTAATCCGATTTCCTCCCGCAGTCCAAAGATATAACATTTAGATGACCTGTTGTCTCTAAACTACCAATCTTGCACAAAAACTTAAGAGTGTGTGCATGTGTGTGTGACAGACCAGTGTCCCATCCAGGATGTCCCCTGTCTGTCTCGTGTCCCATCCAGGATGTCCCCTGTCTGTCTCATGTCCCATCCAGGATGTCCCCTGTCTGTCTCGTGTCCCAAGCTTCTTAGCATAAATTCATTGCAGCCCTAAGGTGAATAAACAGCTTTGGATAAAGCATCCTGAAGTGTATGACCAGAACAGAAAAACAGAATTACGAACTGGGAAATTATATTGCCTCGTTGAGGCACAAAGTATACGGACATATAATTTGTTTGGTCAAGGATTCAGGTCTCCATGTGTGGAAATGTGCCCAATTCGAAAAACACTAACCCCTCAGTGTCAATCCACCACTAAACTATCCACCTTTCCTGTTTACAAGGCATTTTCTGTTATCTTATTTGTACCAATTGCACTGTAACAACTTTGCTATTCATTCATCATCTGCATTGTTCTTTGGGTGGGGGGGGGGGGGCTGTCGTGCTGAGGATCTCCTTGCAATTCTGCTGGGCAATTGCCTCCTGGAAACAACGAAGATCTACCTTACATACACAGGGCTACTGTTTTGTTTTGGAATCATAAACACCTACGTGTGGAACACATCTACCTGGTCAGACTGAAGATGCTGACGGACAGCTTGGACATGCTCCTGATTGTCGGGGTGGATGTTCTGCTCAGTTCTGAAAGTGTAAGCAGATCAGCAGACACACCCATTTCGACTTCCAGTTACCAGCTAATAACTCTGGCATAATTACATTGAGCTGCAGGCTGACAGGGCTTCCTACTCAAAACAAGTAATCTATTGTTCAGAAACATCACAGGTTTATAGCGACAAGCATTCATCACTTGAATTGTTAAATCATTTATACTTCTTACTTCAATGTCAGACATACCACAAGACAGGTCCATCAAGAGGTTCAGGGCATGATGGCCATTAGTCTGCAGTCAGTGTAATGGTTCATGAGAGGGAAGAGGGCAATGGAAGAAGCCTAATGGCATGGCATCTGCTAAATTACTTACCTGTACACAAGCGTCACGAGTCCACCCAAAAAAGCCACGCACAGAACGACTACAGCAAGGACCGAGTTACTAACACCTTCGATCAGGGAGTCCTCGCCTTTGACGGAATTGACGTCCTCCATCACAGGCGATCATAACCTGCAAAACTGGACATTTAAAGTGGGGAAAACGCATTCAATTAGACAGGATCGGCAACGTACGCCATAGTAATAGTCTGAGGGGAGTGCCTATATATGCCTTGTGAAAACACCTGTCCTGACCTGTTATCCAACTAATCACTGATACAAAGAACGCTACTGGCGGCTAAATCACCCTGGAAAACAGGGACTGTCATCAAAACCGAGAATAGTGAAAAGCACCGTTTACACACGAGTAACCCCACCTAAATGGTCAAGGCAGTTTATGTAAAGATGTGTTTATATATTCATGACGATTACATGAGCTCCTACCTAAATGAAAAGTGCATATTACATTGGGCACATCTGTTCTAGTGCATATACAGTACATACTGTAACTAGATTTAGGAAAGAGCAGCTGGTGACCGAATAATGATGGGCTTTCCAGGCCTAACGCTAAATCAAGCCGGGCTCTCGCGTTACCGTCGCACCGAATCAGCTCTTGCTTTCGTGTAAATGGAAAAGTGTCAGAAAGTGACCATCATCTCCCGATTCGAGCCTGACCTAGTCTGACCGTGTCTGGCCGCGGTACAGTCATGCCGTTCCATCTGGAGGTGGCCGAACGCCGACGGTCTCCATCGGGGGCCTCGCCTCACTGGTGTCCCACGTACTGCCTGTCGTGACGGCAAATGACTGCGCTTTCGAGAGAGTCACGGACGGCACATTTCTTTAAAAATACAACGGAAAAAGTTACCCGGACACATACAGCTCGGGGTAGCGGATCATGGAGTGGTTTTTATCTTTTAGTCATTACTCGCTACAGGCAGGGGTGGCCGCGGCTGTGCTGGGTGGCAGCCGAAGGACCCCAGTAGCCTGGGGAGGGTGAGCGACGTAGAAACCGGTGGGGTGGCATATTTTCCTCTCCGTTTCAAAATAATTATCATTATAATTAGAGACAGACAGCTGTTCCCAGAAACTTCAGGAGATGAACTGACTCTCGCCGGCGAACCTACAGGCTTCGTCTCCGAACAGTCAGCCCTGCGCCTCGCCTTTTTGTCCGTCTGTTTTTACTTTACCTACCGGATAAAGTGAGCTAACCGGCGGGTTAGCATCGAGCTATCGGCGAGCTAACGGTGAGTTAGCATCGAGCTACAGGCGAGCTAACGGGCTACACATCACCATGAGCGGGCTGGAGTCCGTGGATCGGGTCGAGCTGTGCGAGAGCCTTTTAACCTGGGTAAGCGCCGTTATATCTTCACTTCTCCTTTTCCATCCTAAGTGTGTGTGTGTCATTAGAGACGACTTCTAATTGTATAATTTGTAACGAGGGGATCAGGCTGCCAAATGTGACCCAGGGGAGTCGCGTCGCCCGTTGCATTGTCAGATGGGGGTAACTAGAGAAGCTGGCTCTGTCTGCCCGGCTGGCTAGTCGCTGCTGCTCGTCTGGCGATGTGGGTGTGGGGCAGGGCTGCGGTGGGGCTTCCTTTCCGGTGTCGGTTCTCTATAAGGGCGCCTCAGTGTTGAGGTTCATTAGGTACTGGCTACAGGATGATTACAGTGTTTATCTGGTCAGGTAAACACGGGTGCCTGTCACACAGGACAGGACAGGACATGACATGACAGGACATGACATGACATGACAGGACATGACATGACAGTAATAGGTCTAGCTGTCCAATTAGACTGACAACGTGGCGGTTGGTACGGCATGTAGGTGATATGTCACCGTGGCCCAGCAGCCTCTGTCTGACCCTTAACGCTCATCGTGATGTACATTTAATGTCTTTGTCGGTGACCTAATGTCTGTCTGTCTTCCTGTCTGTCTGCCTGTTTACATTCTGTGGTACGTAAGGTCTGCCCCTCTCTCCTCAGCCGTCCACAGAAGACTGTTCAGCGCTTTGCAGCTGTCCTAGAGTCGGGTTCTTTGAAAAGCAGCATTTCCTCATTTTCACATTATTCCATTTATTTATAATATATGGGTTTAGCCAGAAGAAAAGAGGAAAAACAAAATTACTTAACTAGTTGGCCTCAGAAGTAAATCTTAACTGCTATTTATAAGCCATGTAAAGTGATCTGCTCAGGAGGAATGTCCAGCAGCGCAGAATGCAGTCGGAATCAGTAGAAAATGCAGCTGCAGCTCTAGCTATACACCCACAGATGTTTCCACAGCTGAAATATTTGGACAGACGCACTGTGAGGCATTCGGCACGGAATCACACAGTCTGTGACGTGATAACCTACCGGCCGTGCTGATGTCAGGATACCGTTAACAGCCAAGACTTCCCAGGGAGGTCTGAAGCCTGAGGCTGCCCAGGCTTCTCAGGGTTAGCACTTTGTCTGTGGGTCTTCAATATCATACAGTCTTGACAGCTCTCTAGGCACCTCTTCGCCTGCTTGTTTCCATAACTCTTCTTGAAGTGATCAATACAAAACATACGATCAAATGTTAGTGAGTGCAGCCATATTACTGATGTGGTTTAGCATCATTGCCCAGTTTGCGTGAAGAGTTTCCTTTTCAATGCCTTTTTATTTTCTAAAAAGCCGATGCATTTTTTTCCACTTGGTGCCACTGTACCAGATTTTTGTCTTATACATTGGTGTGTATTTAAAAATTTAGGGCAGGTTGAGCTGTGAACATAAAGAGTAATTGTGATATTGTGTCCAGTTCTGTACTGGTGTCATTTGATGATCATTCTTCATAAATTATGGGCCAGTAATAGAAATTAGTGGTAATCCATTCCTTGAAAATGGCTCATATCAAATGGCTTTCTGTCCAGACTCCCTAAATCTGTTCTTCATCTTATTCTATTAAAGTCACTAAAACTGAGCCACGGTTCAAACACTTTCGGAGCTGAGGAACGACCACCATTCTGTGTGGCTGAGCTGAACCCGAGCTTCGGAGCACAACATCCATCTCTAACTGGCTGAATATTTTAAGTTGATGCTATTTGTTTTTCGTCAAAGCCGTAGTTTTGGTGCCTGATGTGGCAAAAATGGCTTCCTCAGATGGCCGAAAGTGTGCGGTTTGAGGAAATGTTTCACTGATGCTGTACTGTGACTCTTTATTTCCCCTTCCTTGTGTGTGAACAGTTCTTGTTGAAGGCACTGACGAATCTTCTTCAGGAAGTTGTGCCGGATCATTTAACATCCCTGCTTGTGGAAGAGGTGACCACGTTTACATGCGTGTTGCATCTCTGGATACCTGGATACGGCTCTCATTGCACACGCTGTGACCAGACGTGGCGGCTCTGTCCCACGTGTGACGTGTTTAAAGGGGTCGAGCCCTTCTAGCCAGTCTGCCCAACCTGCCTCTCTGCTGTCTCTGACTGTCATGTTTCATGTAACAACAAAAATGTGGGTGAAACTTCACTGATCTTCGCATGACTTTTTCCACTTTAATTTTTTACTTTTGTTTAATTTTTTAAATAAAATTTAGTTTATAATTAACCTTTTTTTTTTACTTTTTTTAATAGTGTCTCTATACTAGCAGGTTGTCAGTGAAGTGAAAGAAAAACCACAGCAGATATGATCTGAATAATGAAAAATGTTTTCTTGATCTTAAAATGGATACCTAAACAGAACCATGCATGCTACTCTGAGCCAAAGGTTCAACTTTTTTCCAGAATTTCCATGATGCCTTGTCAGCCAAACCTGCTTTAGGATTCATAAGCTCATGTCCTTACACCAGAGCAGAATACTACAATATAAAAACCACCATTACTGGGTGGCTTCCTGACTGGGGCACCTGCTCAGCCGGTCCGTGACAGAATGGTGTCCTGTAAGCTTGGGCTTTACTGTCGAGCTATTGAAAAGAAGCTGTGGCAGCCTGTCAAGCTATAAGGAAAGCTGGCATACATCAGGTGGACATGTGGCCCATCCTCGCAGTGTATAGCAGAGCTCCCAGTAGTGATGGGACAAATGAGGCTTCAAAACCTAGGGTGGGTGGCAATATCCCGAGCAACTATTGCCAACATTGTTTGGTTACCTTGTTTGGGATCCGCCAGGATTGATTTGTCACCTCTTCTAAAAGCAGAGAAGCCCTGTTTAGTGTCGGCATTGATTGGTTAGTTTGGGATAACACCCATCAATGTAAAAATAACTGGTTTTTCAGCATTCCAGACCATTTCAGCTCAGGGCTGGGACTGAGTGTCATCCCTGAAGCTGTTACACTCGCTGTTACCCAAGCACAGTGGCAGGCCCACTGCAACCCGTCACTGCACTTTGGGTTCCTGCAGGCCTCCAGGGGGAGCCTGAAATGTGTTTTTATGGTTTAACCCCCTAGATACGGACGTTTGGAGTGGAAGCACCCTGCAAAACTGTGGAAGACCTGACAAGCGGGGTGGCGATGGCTCAGGTGCTACAGAGGATGTAAGTGGGTAGCTCCATGTCCGTTTTGTGACTGTTGATGGTCGTTGGGTCCTGCTCCTTGTCTGGTATCTGCCACTCATGCTGACGACAGGGAAGCGGAGCGCTCCTCTCAGTAGTTAGTGACTTGTGAAACACGCACACGTGTTACCATTCAGCCAGGGAATGAATGTTACAATGGAGAGTTCAGTACACTGACCTCATCCCAGGTCAGCATCGTGTGGAACTGGACTGTACCAATGTGTTAGGGGTGCGGTGGGGACCAAAGGGCTAAAACAATTTGTCACTTCACTTTCTGCTCCCTATATATACATCTATGCTTGATGTAAGGTGATTTGATTGTGACCTTTTGTTTTGATCATTTCTATCTCTTCTAGAGACAGCGTGTATTTTAATGACACCTGGCTGAGTCGGATAAAACCAGATGTGGGTGATAATTGGAGGCTAAAGGTAAGGTCATTGTTTAACCTATAAAATGCATGAGAAATCGGAAAGGAACAAACATTCCCGTGCTAATCTGTAGTATCCTGAAAAAGAACCAAGATAAATTAACCTACCCAGGGCGAGTGGGATGGCGGCCACAGTATGTGTGCGTGTGTACCGTGACCATGCACACGCTAGCACGGCTGAGGTCGGAGCGCTTTAGCATGTGATGAGCAAATCAGCAGCTGCTGTCAAATCAGACGCATTCCTCATGCTGATTGGGTGGAGAGAAGACAGCCTTCAGAGGTGTGAATATAAAGAGGCTTTCATGGCTCACAGTAGAGTTTGTAATCGACCTCATTAATCAGCTGTGCCTCTCATTACATCACCTTTTTGGTGCTGTACATCGGATTGGTTTCTGGCTCCAAAGTTTGCACAAGTGTACTTTTACAAGAACCTTTATGAGCATTCTTATAATGTGTTGCTTCTCTCTTTCAGATCAGCAACTTAAAGAAAATTTTGAAGGGGATTTTGGATTATAATCATGAGGTAAGTATTCATGTAGACATTTGGCTACAAATGACATCTGCTCTGCTAGCATTACCGTATATCCATGAAGAGAGGTAGCCTAAGAGGTGTAACCTGGTGAAGTCAAGCCCCAGCTGGGATTTGAGTGATGCTGTTTTGGTCTGTTGCCTGGTTACTTGGCACAGGCCTGGGAGAGCTTCTCTGTGGCTGAGCTTTGGTGTGCCTGCTGCCTCAGTCCCATTAGCTGCTTAGAAACCTTACCTGGACACCTTCTAATTAAGGACACCATGTCTCCTTTATTGAATGTAGTACTGCAATCATTTAGAAATGTGTGCCTTAAAATGAGTTGCTTTACCGTGGGCATAAGCTGTAGATTTGTGTTTCTTATGGTATGACCTACACCAGACTTGTTTAATGAGTGAAATTTTAAGACCTGTATGATGATATTGCATGCTCTATTAATTTATTTTATACACATTTTATGAACCTCTGTAATATAGAGGATACATAAATGGGTTTTGACAAATGGGTTCTCTGTTCAGCTAGTTGCGAGTGAGCATTAGCTTTCTGCCTTACAAGTAAATCAGTATTTAATATTGAAAAGCTATAGTATGTCACAGTATGTCTGTCTCTGTCTGTCCATGTAGATCCTGGGCCAGCAGATCAACGACTTCACCCTTCCAGATGTTAACCTGGTCGGAGAGCACTCGGACGCAGCAGAGCTTGGCAGAATGTTGCAGCTTATCCTTGGATGTGCAGTGAATTGCGAGCAGAAACAAGGTTTGTGTGTAATGGTGACCCTCTGAAGGTTGGAGAACCTTACCATGGATGGCATTAAGGAGCCTAGTTTTTAATGCCATGTGCATTTTAAGAATTTCAGTAGATGTCGTGAATCTTAGCCTATTGTTTATAAGCGCGTTCTGGTGCTGGCTGACAGTATGGATCAAAGAACCTGCGTCCAGCTGAAGACAGCTTCTCCATTTCCCAGCTGTGTAACCACTCGTTTTGTGATAGTTTTGAGTTTGCTGTGTGTGTTTGGGCTGCAGCTTACATGGTGATTAAAGACAAAGGTGTCATCGGTTTCTGCTTCATTTAGCACCAGTATTGGTCCACCACAGGTTTTGAAGCCTCATTGAGTGGCAGCATTGGTTGGCTAGTTCAGGTTTCTGATACCCACCATGGGTTTTAAAGCCTCATTTGTCCATCACTAGTTTCTGTGTTTGGTTCATGTGGTTCTTCTCTTGTTCATGGGTCTTGCATATAGTCTTCACCTCTCTCTAGTGTACAGATTGTAACAAACCTCGACTATGGTTTAAGCTTTTTGTGTACATTTTGCAGAGTACATTCAGACGATAATGATGATGGAGGAATCTGTACAACATGTCGTCATGACAGCTATTCAAGAGGTATGAAGCCTGTGCTCTACTTGGTAACTATAAATGTGTGTCAGATGTGTACAGAGTGTTGTTGGAGGTCCATGAGAGGTCTAGTAATATGTCTGTTTTTCTTTCTGTAGCTGATGAGCAAAGAGACTCCAGTTATGATGGGAAATGACTCGTATATTGACCTTGACCGACAAGTAAGCAATTGGGGTTCGTCTTATTTATGCAGCTGTAACATACGGAAAGGGTGAGGGTTAGTGGGCAAGACTGTCAGACCCTTCATACAGCTGGCTGCTAGCAGTTCTCCTCTGAAATTCTGAAACCATCTCTCTCCAGCTGAAGAAAACAATGGAGGAGCTCAATGACGCCCTGGCGGCTAAAGAGGAGATCGCCCAGCGATGTCATGAGCTCGACATGCAGGTACGTCTCTCTGTGTTTCCTGCTTTCTACCATTCAGCTTGTGACTGAATGTAGCAGGTTTTAGTTGTTATGACACTCTGTGTGATTGTTGGGCAGGACACCTACAGAAAGCAGATTCTTTTACCGTTATTTGTTGTTGTTTTTTTTTTTTTTTTTTTTCTTTTAATGGGCCACAGCTTCCAAACCAACCACCTCTTCATAAGGTTCTTTGATTTTCCCCAAGTGAGTGTAACGGGTCTACCACATCTGTCTCATTTGCTGTGATTTCTGTATCAGCAACCCAGGCCTTATTCAGACCCAAAATGAGGCACTTGTGGTTCTGTTAAATTTATAACCAGCTGGACCGTGCTCTTCAGAAATTGGCATTAAAACTGTCTTTTAATGCTGTCTTCCTGAGGTGCTGGGCACTTGCCTCCAGGCTGCCGGCCTCAGCCTGGGGTTTTACCGACAGTCCACAGCCGGCCTTATGTTGTCGATTATCAGCGGTGCGGTTGGTATGAGCCTTCAGCTGGGTGAGATCTCAGTCACCCTGTTTACCCACCGTCTAACAGCAGTACCTGTGGAGTTGAGGCTTTTATTTACCGCAGATGACACATGCCTCAGACGAACTCCAGGCATGTAGCAGCCCATCTCAGGTACACTAATACCCATTTGAGCTTCCCAGCTGGCCTCCTCCTAGAGCTTTAATCACGTTTTTCAGGTCTCGGCAGGTGGTATGTGTGCGACTCAGCCAGCCGTCTCTCTTCTCCCCTGGTCTTGCTACCCCAGTGCCCTTTTCTCTTTGTTTGTATTCCTTTCTTCAAATTGACTTCCGTTACCTTGTCAAGTCTTTGGAAGAAGAGGTCTCAAAGCTGAAAGATAACGTTCTCGCCTCGTCTCCTCGGCCTGCTGCCTGCCAGTCGAGGTTCTGCCACTTCCTGTGCAACATTCTAGCAACATTTCCAGTTGAACTGTGGATTCTGTTGTATTCTCTCAGTGCATCACCTTTTTGTACATGTGATTTCCTGGTTGACTGCTGTGTCCTCTGCTCTGCCTTTCAAGGCATACCTTGTCCAAGAGGAGCGAGATAGACTGAGGTTAGAGTATAATGAACTAGAGGAGAGGGTAAATCTTGCTTTTTCTTTCCTCTTAGTGTTGGCATTTGAAAGCCCTGGATTTTTCACCTGCTTTTAACAGCATCCCAAAGAAATCCAGGCTCTAACTCTGTGTCGCATCACACGTCCTGTCCGGCTTAGCTGTGTGTCACACACCCCTAATGGCCACGCGCAGCCTCCTAACGTGAGCGGTCGCCATGCAGCGCGTGTGACAGCAGTCAGCAACGATTGGATGTTCTCAACATTGTCACCTCAAGTTTACCCACCATCCAATATTTATCTACAGAGGACCGAAATGTCACCTCCCCTAGGCCATAGTTGGCCGTAACTACTGGGTGCCTACTGGACACCCTGTCTAGGAGTATGTAGTTCTGTATACACAGTTCATACAATCAACCAAAATGTACACATTTCTATGGTAATATCTGGCATTCCTAGGACTTTAAAGTCTTGACATTTGAGTTTTCTTTAGCACCTAATAATTTCCATATTAATGGCAATGAGTCACTGCAGTTTGTTTTTCTGCTCTAAAATGTCATATATACCACTTGAATCTGACAAGGGCTAGCTCAGATGTGTGATAGAGATTCTCAAAAGTGTTAAACGGCCATGAGGGTGGGGGGGTGAAGATGGGGTTGTGACCAGCTGTTGGTTCAGGTCACATTGTGAGGCTGCTATAGTCCTGAACAGGACACTTCTCATGATCTGCAATGTGGATGCTGTCACCAGACCTACCCAAAAAACTACGTCTGCTAGTTTAGGGTAGTAAATTTTCAATTTTATAAAGAATGGGTAAAATGATAGATAATCACTTTTTTCAGCTATTATTCCCTTATTTGGTTTTATACCTGTGATCCTTGGAAATCCATGTTACCATGCAGCACCATGAAAATGCAGGCCTGAGAAGGGTACAACAGTCCTGGCCAGTGTCAAATTCCTGAATTGGATCTGTAGAACATGAAACAGTCAAAAAGCTGAAGGAACTGCTTAGATTTAGTGTTTAGATTGGCATCAGTGAGGAATTCAGTCAGCTCTCTGTAATATAGGGGGGAGGTGCTATAGGAAGGCAGCCAATTGGGAGGTGCAGTGTTATGGGAAGGCTGTAGGAAGGCAGCCAATAGGGAGCAGCAGTACTATGGGAGGACTGTTGAAAGGCAACCAATAGGGGGCTGCAGTACTATGGGAGGGCTTTAAGAAGGTAGCCAATAGGAAGATTGAATAGTCTGCGAGGTACCGTATTGTTTGTAAGACAAGTTTGGACTACAATCAAGAAAACAAGCTTATTTTGAGTTGGATATTCTTTGGGCAGGTAAACACAAATGGCAAACTTTTAATCATATGCAGAAGTGAGAAAGGAAAACACTGGTTTGATCTCTTACATTGACATTGGTAATTTTAATATCACTTTCTGAAGTGCTGTAAAACAGGGAAACCCTTTGGCTGCTCTGTAAGGTCATGTGGCTGTGGTACATACCACAGGTAGAGAAGCTGACCTCCCCCCGTCCAATTTTCCAACCCAGGGAAAGGTGCTGTCAGTCCACTGTATTTCCCCCAAGCTGCCATGCTGCCTCTGCTTCCGTGTGGACTCTGTGAATGCTTTCGGTTGTTCACTCTGCCCATCACATATGCAGCAGCCACCCCAACTGCATGATGTCATCTAGGCACTAAAACACTTAGGAATGTCCTATGTTTTTCATTCTTGTGTGTGAGTTATATGTTTTATTTAAGTGACCAGTATTTCTAAATGTGTCATTGGCAGTTTAGCTTCGTTGTCATTGTGTAATGATTACTTAGGACACAAGCCAGTTGGCAGAGTCTTACATGAAGCTCCTTTTGGTGGCATTTAAATTTCTATAAAAATATCTAAAACTTTGGACACCTTCCTCAGCACTTGATTGGTTGTGTGTGCTCTGTTCCGCTCAGCAGAAAATGCTGAGAGGGGCTCTGTGGCGTCTTTAGCAACACAGCATCCCGCCCTATAGGTGGCAGCACTGCAGGAAGAGAAAGGTAGCCTGCTCGCGGAGAATCAAGTCCTCATGGAGCGTCTGAATCAGTCGGATTCCATCGAGGATCTCAACAGCCCTGCAGGGAGGAGGCATCTGCAGCTCCAGACACAGCTGGAGCAGCTGCAGGAGGAAACCTTCAGGTACATATCATGGTATAGTGCAGGAAAACCGTCCCACACTGTTTGCTTTGCACCACAACACCATGTTCTGGTTTGTCTAGGTGATGATGGGTTTAAGGGATTTCCTTTGAGCCTTGAGTCCTTTATGTGCCTCCGGGTTGCCATACCTCATTTATCTTGTGTGAGTCTTTGATTCCAGAACGCTCCTGCCTCTACTGTGTGAACTAAGGCAGGTGGTCACTTCTTCTTTCAGATTAGAAGCAGCAAAAGACGATTACAGGATACGCTGTGAGGAGCTCGAGAAGGAGATTCTGGACCTCCGGGGGCAGAATGAGGAGCTCACATCTCTGGCAGACGAGGCTCAGTCCCTGAAGGATGAAATGGATGTTCTTCGGTGAGACATCAGCATCTGGATTGTGAGGGCAGACAAAAATCAGACCCCAAAGACGGTCTCTTATTTAATCAGCTCAGGTGTACATTTGGCTTTTTAGTTTTCAACATGTTGGCATGTTTTTTTTTTTTTTTTTCCCTTGTGACAGGCATTCCTCAGATAAAGTCTCCAAGCTGGAGGCCATGGTGGACTCCTACAAGAAGAAGCTGGAAGACTTGGGGGATCTGAGAAGACAAGTGAAGCTCCTGGAGGAGAAGAACACCATGTACATGCAGAACACGGTGGGCTTGGAGGAGGAGCTCCGCAAGGCCAACTCCGTCCGCGGACAGCTGGAGACCTATAAGAGACAGGTAGTCGCTCATCCGGGCCATGTAGACAGATGGGCGAGCTGCAGCGGTCTGTAGGAGGCGATAAGCCTGAGCAGCACGTCACGTGGGCAGCTGGACCTGAGACAGTTGAGAGCAGTCACTCCAAAGGCTGACGCAGGACTCAGCCCGAGTGCGGTGGCCTCTTGGAACGTCAGTGCAAAGGGTTTGTTTCCTCTGCCCCTGCAGCTGGTGGAGCTGCAGAACCGGCTGTCGGAAGAGTCCAAGAAAGCCGACAAGATGGAGTTTGAGTACAAGCGGCTGAAGGAGAAAGTGGACTCCCTTCAGAAGGAGAAAGACGTAATGATTTTGCCATGTGATCGCACCATTCGGTCGAGTCAGTCTGGATGCGATCTTCTCGTCATTTGGGTCCTGCTTGACTGATGCAGCTTTGTACTAGACCTGCCCCTCTGTTATCTGCCAGGCCAACATTCTAAAGCGCTCGCTGTCTGTCTCTCTCGGCAGCGTCTACGCACAGAGCGAGACTCCCTGAAGGACACCATTGAGGAGCTGCGCTGCATACAGGCGCAAGAGGGGCAGCTGACCGCAGGTACTGAGCTAACGGTTCCCGTAAAAATGGACACTATCCAAAGTGGAGAGTCAGCCGTGTGACCACAGCTGCAGCTGTGATGTTAGAAAGTTCCTCCAGGAAACTGACCGGCCTCATACGGATCTGTGCCTCATGGCTCGTTAAATTAGCGCTTGGGCAGGGATGTTTTTCAGAAAAGTCAGGATATAAAATCAACACACAAACACTGAATGGGCGGCTGTGTCAAAATTGCAAAACACGTGACTTAAGGTCACAACTGAAACATCTTGAATTAAAGCAGGTGTATTTTCCCCCTACCTGTAATCCCTCAGATAAAAGGAAACGTCTTTTTTTGTATCTGTATGTATATCCTACAGTAGCGAGTTACCAGGGATAAATCTTCCCTCATAATCCAGAGCAGAGAAGCACAAGCCTTGAGTAACCGTGATTCTGATTATTCTGTACGCCTGCTGAGAGACCGGTTCTGATTGGTTCCACGCATTTTTTTTTCCTTTTTCCTTCCAAGGCCTGGTTCCTCTGGTCAGCAGTGAGGCATCAGACTCTCTAGCGGCAGAAATCGTTACACCCGAAATCCGGTAAGAACGTCAAGGTCCTGTAGTCCTCGGCAAGGGGGTCAGCTCACAGCATCGATGTAGTGCCTTGAGCTCGAGTCCGAATGGGAGGCGGAGCTGACATGGGGGTACTGAGGCCGCGACTGTGTTCTGCAAGGGAGAGGCTGATCCGGCTGCAGCACGAGAACAAGATGCTGAAGCTGAACCAGGAGGGCTCCGACAACGAGAAGATAGCCCTGCTGGAGAGCCTTCTGGAGGACGCCAACAGCAGGAAGAACGAGCTGGAGACAGAGAACAGGTGGGTCCGCCAGCCGCACGCCCCCCCCCCAGGCAGATTGCCGGCAAGGGCAGCTGACTGATGCTGGGGTTTCCCTCCCAGGCTCGCCAACCAGAGACTTTTAGAGGGACAGTCTCAGGTAGAGGAGCTGCAGAAGACTCTCCAGGAGCAGGGATCCGCAGCCAGTGATGTGAGTCGACACAACACGAACGTGCCAATCCCCCGTCTTTCCATCCAACTTCCCTTAGAGATTTACGTGTGGGTTGCAATCGTCAGCTGGGTGTATATTCTCCACACAAACACCCCCCCCCCCCCCCCATTTGCCCAACTCGTTAGTCTGAGGATTAGCTTTCTTTGTGTCGGCGTAGATATTAAGTGGTGGATGCCTCAGGGGATTGGTGGAGCTCGGCACGGACTCTGAGGAGCTCACCGGAGCGCCGCGATGTGAGAGAGATGAAGACTAAGACCGATGGTTTCTTTGTCTTGCCATTGGATGTGGAGTGTGACATCACCACTTTCACAATGCCATGCTGCATGCTGGCCGTGGAGATCTTCTGCTCTGCCTGTTTTTTTTTCTTTCCTTCCATCTTTTCTTGAGTACCCTCTGCTGGAGATGCAGGTAGACCAGGTCACAATAATAAGGCTGTGTTGCTTTAAGCGTCCAATTTACGCCTGGATGGCTCCGCTCTAGTAACTTGCGCATCCCAGAGTTGAAAGAGATGAGTTTCAGCTTTATGCATTGTCGGAGGCACACTTTTTTTCTTTTTTTTTTTTTTTTTTTAGGGGGTCTGTGATTGTTAGATATGTTTAGATAGGATGTCTCCTTAAGAGTGTCTTTAGATTTCCAAATATGATTCAGAATTGTATCAACAATAGAAAAGATGTCTATAAAGCCATGATTAATGAATCAGGGATTTCTCTGTTGTGTGTCGAGTGCCATCACGGTATTGTTTCCTGGTGTAGGGGAGCTCTGGTTATTTCCATCTGTGAGCAACACTGAATGTGTCATTTACAGCCATGTCAGTTTGGTGTTTGTTAGAAAGTCCAGGGGCTGATTCATCTCGTCTCTTACAGTCAGTGATGCTGAAGAGGAAATGTGAAGAACACCTGTGAGTAGCCATCCTCTTTTCACCAACATGTGCTCGAGGTCACATGATCCCTAAAACATCCTTTCTGTCTGTCTGGTCATGTGACACAGGGAGAAGTTGCGGGAAGCCAGCGCCGAACTTCAAAAGAAAAATGCCTACATCGAGGACCTCGAATCAAAGAACAACACAAGCTGTGAGTATTACACAAGTCATGGGGATCGTTAGGGGGGCGTGTACACGTGTTCAGTGTCACACATGTTGATATTCACCCATGTGTTCTGGATGCTTCAGCCCAGAAAGTGGAAGAACTGGAGGAAGCCTTGAAAAAGAAAGATGAAGACATGAAATTGATGGAAGAGAGATACAAGAAGTACCTGGAGAAGGCCAAGAGCGTACGCATCGTCACGGAAACATGATACTATTATAGGGTTGTCTTGATTTCAGGCTATATACTGTAGGTTTGATTAAAACATGGCAATGATTGCTAGCCTGAGATTGCCAAAGTACAAGAAGGAATCATGCAGAATTTTCTCCCCGAGGTAGAAGCAGCACACGACACGAACGCTGAGGGTATTTTGTGTATTCTGGCCATTTGGTGGCGTCCCGGACTCCGTCATCACAAACGCTCGTGCCTCACGCCCTCAGATTTTTGGTAGCTGAAATAATACTTGAACTTCTGCGTTCCACTTGCCTGAGACGCAGTCACGCGTGGGTGTAGAAGCTCACGTTGCCCTCTAGCTGGGTAGGGAGCTCCAGTAGGTGAGAAAACACCACTTCGCCATGCCCAGCTTTATTTGCACATTAATCCAAACAGAATTTTGAGGCTGCTGCTTTGTGGTCGAGCACAAAATCTTACACCTTTGCTAAGTTTGAAGTGCGTGTAAATAGTGGGTTTTAAACTATGAGCACGGCTGTCACCCAGGGAGACATAAGCTGGTCTGCGACTGAATGTTACAGATTACCAGGCTTTATAAAAGATGGATGTACCTCACTAATATGTTTTTAAAGGTTTTCAGACAAATAGAGTTCCTGTCACGGACAGTCATGCTCGCTTAAGGACCAAAACATTTTCTGTGGAAATGGGTACTTCATAACTTTAAGTCAAGGAGACTTTTCTTGTTAGTCCCTCATTGTTGTTTATTTCTTGTAGGTGATTCGAACCTTAGATCCCAAACAGAACCAGGGTTCTGCCCCGGAGGTGCAGGCGCTGAAGAACCAGCTCCAGGAGAAAGAGCGAATGTTGCATTCTCTCGAGGTGGGTACTGAGCCAGCGTTGGACCCCAAAGACTAAAGGGCACCCATATTAATGTGTGTCTGTACAGGGAGGGCTGTCTGTGGATTCTGTAATGGATGCTGCGGGAACTGCAGAAATGTTTCACTTTGGGCTGTGAATGAATGTGGACCCATTAGCTGGGCAGGCATCTCCTGGGATCCCCTCGGCCATTCACGCACACCCTGGGCCATCACCTCACTCCTGAGGCGGGTGCCCTTGGATGATGGGACCACCGACCACCTCTGAGTGGTGCGGCCAGTACTGAGGGCGTCTTAACTTTCACACAGAAAGAATATGACAAGACGAAGACCCAGCGAGACCAGGAGGAGAAGCTGATCGTGTCTGCGTGGTACAACATGGTGAGTGGGTTAGAGGGAATTTGAGCGTGGAGTCACGGTAACGCTCATGATGTCCCTGGGCTGTGGGCCGTTGGCTCTCCAGTGCTCCCGCACAGAACACGGCCCAGAGCTTTGGGCTCCTAGCAAATGAGGCTCCGCTCAAACTGTGCCTTTTATGGCCGTTCTAATTGAATCTTTGACCTGTATGGCCTGCGTCCAAAAACTAGGCAGGCGAGGGGTGGGAGTGCCTGCAGAACCATGCCTGAACGTGTCTGAGTGTCTCAGCCCTTGGAGAGCTGAGCGTGAGCGCTCTCTGTCTGCAGGGCATGACACTGCAGAAGAGGGCAGCAGAGGACAGGCTAGCCAGCACCGGCTCAGGACAGTCCTTCCTGGCCCGTCAGCGGCAGGCCACCAGCAGCCGGCGCTCATACCCGGGACACGTGCAGCCCGCCACAGCCAGGTAGAGCAATGGCGATCCATCGGGAGCCGTGGAGGCGTCATCCCAGCGGCCCGCAAAAATGGCTTTCCCCTGCCTCTTACTGAATACTGTGGAGATGTGTTCTCTGGGTCCGAGTGCCTGCCACAAGCGAGTTTTAAGAACAAACATCAATCATTCAATATTTTATCCTCACCATTTTTCTCAGTTTGTACAGTCGGCACATTTGTAGTTTTCGACGTCTGATGTGTAAACAGCCAACTAGTCCTTTTTAGATGTGACCATTGACGACCTGTCAATCTACACATCGTAAAATCCTGGTTGTTACATGGCCAGCACTGAGGAGGTTTAAATCTTTCAGTTACTAATGCGTGGTGCAATACACAAGCTGAGCTGCCATCAATCAATCCGACCTCAAATGAAGAGTGCTTTTTGTACCAAGGATCACGGTCTCCTTTTGTTGTTTACTTCCTTAACACTCTGAGAGGCACTCCAGATTTACAAGTAAATGTCCACTCTTATTTTCCTGACTGAGTATTATTTCCTTTTAAAGTATTATGCACTTGTGTTTTAAATACCATGCTTAGTTTATCAAAGTTTATGTATCACTGTTTTATTAGGTCTGCCATATTTTGCTGCATATACAGAACGATTTTCTTTTAAGTGGAGGTCAGTTGAGTGCTTCCATTGAGCAGTATTTGTGTGCTACTCTGGGTTTCTCTGCTTCGCAGTTAACCCTGAAGTAACCATAACTCTTTAGAAGCAGTTTCTTGTGCAGTGGGTCATTATCTCTCTGTCCTTCCCCTTTGAACAGTTTTGAGCAGTGTTGGGGTTTTTTTTTACCTTAATGTGACATTTCCCTGTGTGATTCGTTATTTCGATCTGTTAAGTTCCCATATCTATGCAGTGGTATCAGTGTTTATTGAGCAACTCTAAGCTCTCAGCACCTTCATTTTGCACAGACGTGATAAGTGTGGATGGGGAGCCTTTCAGAGAGTGGGCTGCTGGGAGTGTGAGGGTTAAACCTGGGCTTGCCGGTTCTGCTTGGGTGAGGTGGGTCGCTTTCTTTTGGGCTCTGCTGAGCGCACGGTGACCTGGTGATACATAGGTCAGCTAGCCAATACTATGGCATAATTTCTAGGTGTTTCTAACCCATTTAAGAGCAGCTTCACATGCGTTTTAACAGACCCATAAATGCCCTTAAGATCTCCTTAAAGAATATGCTAATGCTATATGCTAATGTCAATACCTGGCACAGAAAACGAAGCTAACAGTCTCTGTATGCACTAATGGGATCGATGTCGCTTTCCTACGATCAGGGCAGCACGTGAATGTCGTGCCTTACGCTGGCTGACTGGGTTTTGTTTTGGCTGAGACATCGCCAGTCATGCTGGTGCATCTTGCAGCAAGACAACACGGTCGTCAGTAATTTCAGTTACATGTACAATATGCATTTCGGCAGTTTTACGCGGAGCTCACGGAGAAGGAGGTCCAGTGTAGCTGAGCTCCGGAGAAGAGCTTAAGATGGACAGGCATTCTCTCAATGGACGCAAGCAGTTATGTTTCCATCCTGCCTGCCCAGCAACTCCCACAGCCAACTATGGGCGAGACACCAACGCGGTTTCACTCAGGAACAGCTAGGCTTTCTGAAGGTTCTGCTTCCTGAAATGTCAGCCAGTTATGCGTGTGGTCTGTATGAAGTGGATAGGGGTCCTGCCAGAATACACACTATTCAGATGTCAGAACAAATAGGGAATGACATTTTACTGTTGGAAGTTACTTCTCACTGTCTGAGGGCACTGGCCCCCATGGGTCTACCCCCTCTAGCCTCGGGGCCGTCTGCTTGTGTCTTCAGTGTCAGTGGTGAATCTTCGGGAGTGAGCTTCTTGAGAGCGGGGTTACCGAGCCATCTGGAGTTGTCACTTAAGTCCTGTTTATTTGCAAAGAGTGGTCTTCCTTCAGCCAAACAGAACCAAAGCTGGCCCTTTTTTTGGTGCTGTAACCTTAGCTAATGGCCTGTTAGAACAGGGCACATGTAAATGAGCTGAGCTCGGTTATAAGAGTTTCTGCTTACAGAAAGCACAGTGGCTGTGCTTCACTGATGTGAGACCCTCGGTGTTCATGGCATTAATGGCCATGTGACCCGTGCCAGGCCCTTCTGCAGTCATTGCTCACCTTAATTTAGCATCCCAGTGGCAGTGGACAGATTTCTGTCAATGCTTGACTAATCCTGGTCCTCTGTGATTTACCCCTGCTTGTCCTCTCTCTCCTCTGCAGCGATGTGATCGCATGACCCAGGCTTGGTTGGGGCCATTTGCATGGCCGCTTGCATGACTCTGTTCGGGTGAACCTGACAGTAACCAATCAGACTAACATCACACCCCGACGGCGGCGTCCCGCTCCACTCGGCGATGCTGTTGTTGTGCTGCTGAAGGCCTGCGTTCCTATTGGGCCATGCTGATAACGTGCCGCCGTCTCCAACACCCCCCCCCCCCCCCCCCCCCCCCCCCCCCCCCCCCCCCCCCCCCCCCCCGTCTTCCCCCTTTCTTTTTCCCCTGCCTTCTTGCTTCTACGTATCTTA
>JAACJT020000095.1:14412951-14467920 GCA_009936485.2 Gymnarchus niloticus | reverse complement strand
CCCTCCCCCCGGCGGTGCTGTTGTTTTGCGGCTGAAGGCCTGCTTCCCTATTGGGCCATGCTGATAACGGGCCGCCGCCTCCCCCCCCCCCCCCCCCCCCCCCCGCCAGGCTTTCCTTGATGAAATCTGCCTTTACTGCTGCTGTTCTGCTGCCGAGTTACAGACATTCAGATGGAGATCTGCTCCATCGTAAATGTCCCTCGTAGGGTCAGGCCGGCTTTATGTTGCTAATTAAGTGGGACTGATTTGCCCTCAAGAAGCCTAAGTATTACTTTGCGACTATGTCAGAATATGTTTTTTCTCATTTTAAGGCTATTTATTTCTGTGAAAAGCAAATCCAAAGTGGTAGTGATCAGTAGGAGGTAAGCCAACCTGTTGCTGTTACCATACTTTTTGAACCCCAACACTAACCAAAATCTGACAAACGTACCTCCTACCCATGTATTTATGCCTTTTCTGTAGTCCGAGCGCATCATATGATGTCGGCTATAACCGTTACAAGCTGTATGTTCCTCTCATTGGGGCTCCGTCGTTCTCCAGAACTCTTTCCTTTGTGTCTCGGTAGCAGTATTGGCTGGCGTTTCTGCCCGCTCACTGGGGCGTCTTCTCGACGCGTTCTGTGATTTGACCCAGCTTTCAGTGCACAGTCTACCTGGCAGTGATGCCAGTCAGCCCTTCAGTTACTCGCCTTCCTGGAGATCCACTGTAAACTCGAATGACCGGCCAGAGAAGGGGACGTCCTGCCGCTTCACCAGGAGCGTCACGGTTCTCTGTCATCCTTCCCGAAGTGCGTTTTACCTCAGATGTGCTACAGCACGCCCCGGTCTCAGCGGTGCTGGAACAGGTAACCTTGAGGACTCCGCTGCTGCCTGACTCGTTTACTGCAGTCTGCTGCGTGTGTGTTCTGTGTCATAAGTGACTGAAAAGCGTTGGAATCCAGTCGAGGAAAATCGTCTTGACACGTGGCTGTGGACAGAGTGGAGTAGGAAGTGTTTTGTGACAGACTGTTACATTGAACATGTGAGTGAGGCCTTGAGGATCATGCAAAGAGTCTGTCAAAGGCGCTACATCGCTCACTGTATGGGGTTCCGGTCCTACGGCCGTCCATGATCGGAGTACTTCAACGCAACATAGAACAAATAGCCTCGATATGTAAGCTGCAGACCATTTAAATTCTGATGGTTTTTATTTTTGAGTAGAAGTTTATAAGTAGCAAATACCTTCCATTTGCCAAGTTTTATATTGCTTGTACACAACATGTACATAATGTAAGCAAGAGGTGCTGGAGGACGAGCGGGTCATGGGAGAACTTCAAGAATTAGGTGACAAGATGTGCTTCCTGCCCTGTGAGAATGTACAGCTGTTCATCAACTTGTAAATAAAGCTTGTACAAAACTTCATCACAGGGACCTCATCCTTCATGTTGCTTGTCTGCTGCTGAATGTGAAGCCACACCATCACAGCAAATAGAGCTGCTATTCCTTGACATTTCCAGGGAGCTTGTTTTAAAACCCTTGGTTTAAATGGCCAGATCTTAATGGCCGAAGGTGATGACCATGCGTGTCCCGTAGATGGCGCCACTGGAGATTTGAGTAGGTATTTCTCATGTCCTGGGTTGGGTTGGGTTTTTGCCCAGTCCATGAATGCAGAAGGTTGGCTTTAGGCTCTCTTTGAAAAACAGGAAATTTGTTTAACTTTTATTTAGACGCTGGGGGAGAAGAGAAATCTACTGTTAGGAAATATGCTTCACTCACTGGGTAATATAGTCATTTTAAAGCATTTCTTAATCTTGCATACAGGCATAACCCTGAAGAAAATATTTTTTAACTGCAGACTTTGGCAAATTTTGGGTATTTTTTTAAATCTTTTCTTAAAGCAAGGCTTAATTAATGCAAGGAACATATCTGAATATTTTCAGGAATGCCTGTTTAAAATGCACCAAGTGTTCACATCCCGGAGGGATTTGGGTTAGCAGGGATTAATGGATCCAGTTGCTGTCAACTTACTGGGGACAAGTGCAACATGTATGTTTGACGTGTAATAATGTGAGAAGCCAGTAATTCAGGCCTGTGTTCCTGCATTTGTAACTTAACTAAACTCCCATTTGCTGTAGCTGTTCTGACCCCACGTCCCTATGAATTTTGTGGGCCTGAACCACCACACATTCAGTGGTGGGCGTTTTAACTATTATTCAGTTATGACCATTGATCGCAATACACCATTACATTCAAAATAATCATCTGTCACATTGGCTCCATATCTGAGACATTACCCGAAAAGAGGAAACAGATGAAGTCAACCAAGATGACCAGCCCCGTCATCAGATAGACAGCTGATTGGACAGCAGTGTGACACATCAGTCAGGCGTTGCTGTCATCCTGCATTTCATGTAAACATGCCCGAATGCATCACCAAACTTTAACTTATGTTCTTCAGTCCACATAACTCAGTCAGGAGTCCCACTGTCTGTCTGGGAGTTTAATCTCCACCATCAGATGAGGGTCTGCCTGGATCAGAGCAAGACTGCTGTCTGGCCACAGGTGATTCACAGCTACGTGTAATGTAACTTCATGTACACCGCAGGGCATGCTGAATGGTACATTATCCATCGTTCATTCTACTCTGCTGTTTTCTTTAAAATATTACACCTGAAAGGGCATTGCAGGGCTCAAAGGTGAAGATGAACATACCAGACCATGAAAAGCATCCCTATGCGTTTGAGATGCCAAGGTCTGAAGAAGGAATTATTTCAGACGTGTTCGTGGGATCCTTCCCAGGTTCATCTGACTGAACGTCGAGGAGAATGAGTGACCAGTGCAGCAGGAGTCGGCATATCTGGGGGAGTGGGGGGGTGCACGCTGACTCATCACGAACATTCCTCTCGCCTCCCTTCCCCTTAAACTGCAGTCCTCTGAACTCCTGGCACACTCACGACTGGAAATGCGGAGAGGCTCTTCACTTTGACGTGCAGAGGGTGGCACGTAAACACTCGGTTGACGCCTCAGCGCTCCTGAAAACTCTGAGATGTAGGCTGGTTAGAATTTGGTAACACGTTGTTCCCAATATCAGTTTGTCCATTAGTTGTCCAGTCACTTATTCAGAGTAGGGTCACGGGTCCTATTGTTTATTTAGTCTTTCATTTAATCTAAACAAATAAATGGTCTGAATAAAGGTGTAGGGTAGGGTCACATGACACCATGGTGGTAAGACTCACAGGGGCCGTATATCGGGATGGAAGTGGAGAAGGTTCAAACAAAACCTGATGCTGGCATGGCATTTTGGGTCAGTCTCGGAATTAGGCTCTGGGCACACTTACAGAATTCTTAGACAGGTCTTTTATAATGTCTGGGAGGAGGGACCAAGTGGCCTGGGAGAGCCAACCGTGAACTTGTCATCCTACTTCACCCCCTTACAAACGACTATGGGTTTTAAGTGCTTACAATCATTGACGCTTTTTAAATAATTCTGAAAACCAAAAAAAAAAAGCATGAACTGTTGAGTCTACCCAAGAAGCAGCTTTAGTTAAGACATTTTCCTTATACCCTAATTCTGGGGTGATTGGTGCAGAGCTCCAGGTACAAGGGGCCCCCCACCCATCTGCTGGCCTAGCTCTGCTTTGCCCTGCTGGCTAACACACCCACCCTGACCATCAACCTCATTGCCTGCCTGTTCCAATATGATCCTGCCTTCCTGTAGTGTTCCACCCCCTGTCTGTACTACAACTTTACTTAAGTTGCCTTTCCAGTGTTGACCACAAGAGGAGGGAGGCCCCTTAAGTCTGGTTCCTCCCAAGGTTTCTTCACTTCTATGAGTCTTTCGTTGCCACCGTCACCTTACGCTTCCTCTCTGGAGACCTTGGGTCCCAGGGTTCTGTGAAGCGCTTTATGATGCTCGTTCTTAGAAGCACTGTATAAATAAAAATTGAACTGAACAGAACTGAACTGAGATCAGCCAGAAGAACATATTTAGGAACAAGTACAATATGGAGAAATGTCATTTACGGTTCTTCAGGAAAATCTTTGGGCCTCAAACTCAGCTAAAATGGTTCCTTACTGGGTGTGACTGTTAGATCTGCATTCAGCAGAACATAGTGAGACCCAGGTCTGGGCTCTTCAAACTGCTCTTAGATCAGCCATGTCCACTGCAGATCTGTACCCTGACATTCTGCTCCTCTGACCCACTTTCTGTCACAGAGAAGCAGCCTATTGATGTGTGGATGTATTCAAACTGAAAACAGTATAATAGCTATGATGAAATATCTTTGTAAATATTGTCTGCTTACATTTCGTGAAAGATATTGAAAATACATGTTTTTTACAAACTACTGTGAGGGAATTTGACTACATTCCTGATTTATCTAAATGCAAGCAGATAAACGTTTAAAACAATTACAATATATTTAAAACCTTACTTCCCTTTTAATCGTAACATAGAATTTGCTTCTAAGAATGATCTGAAATCTGATTTTCCATTCATTCTTAGTCATACCAGCTACAGTCTGACATTTTAATGAGAAGAGTCTGTTTCAATAGATCCAATAATAATAGCAACAATAATAAAGTTACTTGTTTTAATTATGACATTAATACTATTACTAACAATAATATGCTTATCAACATCAACATCATAAGTATTGTTGAAAGCAATGGGGCCATTTCACATCTGAAAAATGTTGAATCTTCCACAATTGATTTTGAATGAGGCTATTTCTGTTTTAATGATCTGTCCTGTGAATAGCAATGATTACAATTTATTTTAATTACCCATCTTCTAAACCACTTGTCCAATGCAGGGTTCCTATCCCAGGCAGTCTAGGGCACAACGCAAGGTAAACCCTGGATGGGGGGATGCAACCGGTCATAGGACACAGTCACACACTAAAGGAAATTCTAGACACACACTTTAGCCTACATTGCATGCCTTTGGACTGCAGGAGGAAACCCATGAAACACAGGGAGAACATGCAAGCTCCACACGCAGAGCAGAGGTGAGATTCAAACCCTAACCACAGAGGACCGAGGCAGCAGTGCTAACCATGGAGACACAATGTATTATAATTACCTCACTAGTTAATTAAGGTGTATGTAATTGTATTATGTACAGGCAACACTCTCCGCATTTCCCCCAATCCCATAAAGCTTCCACAGTGAGCCCGACACCAGCTGTTTAGTCTTCGAATTCATGAAGCGAATGAACAGACTGCCTGCGTTACACCCTTCGGAGGCTGCGTGACTAAGGTGCAGCCTGTTGGTGAATCAGCAGGTGCCGGCTTGTGGGTTCGAGCCATCTGCGGCCGTGCTTCGCGAAGGCGCTCGGCAGAGCCTCGGTCCCGAGAAACACACCGCGTCCCAGCTCCGGCCTGCCCCTCCCCTCCTCTGTACGTAGGCCGCTCCTCCCCCGGTCGTTTACAGTTACTCACTGCAGAGCCGTGATTCATGCCGAAGCTGCTACCGTGAGAGGCTGAAATATGACGGTTTGGGATTTAGTGGCACCGCAGTCGCGGACACCTCTGTCTAACCGCGCAGTGGCCCATGGAGGAAAAACGTAAAATGTCTGTCTGTCTGTTTTACCGTTTGCACGTTGGAAAGCACTAGAGCTATGATTAACTATAACAAAGCACACGGTATAAAATCACATGAAAAGAAGCAATAATATGAAATAGCATAGAATGGTTCTATGTTTGAAATGTGCTTTGGCTATTTTATTATCATTCTTAACCCAGTGGTGAGCAGAGAGAATGCAGCCGAAATTTTTGTCAGTCCTTTTGTCGCCCCTGTGCTCAAGTTGAGGAGATTGACATGTAAATAGAGTTTTTTTTTTCTTTTTTTTTTTTTTTCCCCAAGTGTTTCTATTGAGAATGACTCACTCCACAGAAAACTGTTTGGGATTTAAGTTTGTGACATTTAATTCATTTTGACAGTTAGAAATGTTAAATCCTCCAGGGCTGAGCACACAGTTCTAGCTAAGTAGGTTAAATAAAACAGCATGCGATCAGTTTCTGAAACTCTCCCTGTATGATCGGGTAATCTGATTTAACATATGCTGCTGTACTTTAAACGCTTTTGGCAAAAAACAAACAGCACGCACCATACCTCTCCTTTATAAACTCCACTAATGTTTAATGTGCAGTCTAAAGATGTGGAATTCAATTAAATATAAGTTGAATATATTAAGTTTTTTCTAATTTCATGAAAAGGTGAGGACATTGAAGGAACCCACAATGGGTATGTTGACTGTTGTCTTGTGAATTTACATCTTTGTGTTTTTCATAAAATATCTGATTAATAAATCCACTCATATGGATGAAACTAAATCCTGCTTTTCAGATCATTCCTGTAATCAGCCAACTAATTTTCTAACATTGAATATGCGAATCAAAGCTCATACAAGACCATCCTTCTTCAAAACACACATTTCAAACCTCATCATTGGCCCATTACCCACCCAGCTGACCCTATTTGAAGCCTAGCAGGTGAGCAGGGCCAGCTGAAGACACATGGTTGGCACATCAGTTGTAGGGTTCCATCAACAGATCTCCCAAAAGCCCCAAACCCAGGCTTGTGCCAAAACTAGGCCTCTTGTGATCTCATTTTTCTTTAGATGATGTGTTTCTCTCTAGAGGTTTTTCAGACTACTTGGATGAAATCCAGGACGTGATGTATTCAGGAGTATCACACCAGTTTTATTTGTCTCAAAGACTCATATCCATTTTCGCTTGAAATCCCAAACTGCAAAAGTTTGCTCATTTTTTTTCTTTGGATAAAACCTAAAGTGAGCACTGTTAATACACAGGCATGTATGTACATACAGTAACTTTACATTGATTTCTCTGTAAATCATCTGTTTCATCGAGAGTGAATCATTAAATTCCTGCTCATGTACCCATGAGAGAAAAATCACTGGACTGTCCTGTTGTGAATAACCAACGTCACAGTGACAGCCGCCTCTCCTAATCACAGCCAACTGGACCTGCTCAAACGGTTTATCAAGTCAGTCGAGGTTTAGCCATTGGCCTAAAAAGGAGCATACAGGGCTTGCCATGGGTCAGTTGAAAACTGGGTGGAGGTGATTTTGGGTTTTGGGTTGTACCCTTTGTACAGCTATATGGGTTCTCCCTAGAATACCTAAAGGTACAACAGAATTGTTCCTTCTGGGAAGAATCCGTAAGTCAAATTTCTAGGATTACGGTACATGTATTAATATGATTGAGCAGTGAGAAATCTGCAGCCTGTGTAGGAATTAGTGGGATGTTACTTGTAGAATCTGCCAAAACCTGTGAGTGGTGCAGTTCTGGCCTGAGGTGAGCTTCAACGCTCCAAACACGGCTCTTTGAAATCTGAAGGGCCCTCTGGGTCTGCAGACAGAAAAATTTAAACGTTTTTGATTGGTTAGACGTGGCTGGTACAGAGACCATAACTAATCCAGTTGGGTGACATGTGATGTATGTTTTCAGGTCTATTTCTACAGTCAGTTCCATAAATATTTGGACAGTGAAAGTTGTCCTCATTTTAGTTCTATACACCACTACAGTGGATTTTAAATGAAACAATCAAGATGAGCGTTAAGTGTAGACTTTCAGCTTTAAGCTAAGGACTTTGTCAAAAATATTGTTTAAACCATCAAGGATTTCCAATGATTTTTATACATACCCCCCAATTTCAGGGGCTGAAAAGTAATTGGAGAAACAATCATAAATTAAACGATCACTTTTAATACTTGGTTGCAAACCCTTTGCAATCAACAATTGCCTGAAGTGTGTAACTCATAGCCATCACCAGATGCTGGGTTTCTTCTCTGGTGATGCTCTGCCAGGCCTTCACAGCCGCAGTCTTCAGTTCCTGCTTGTTCGTCAGGTATTTTGTCTTCAGCATCTCTGTCAAAGCCCAAATGTTTATGGACCTGACTGTATGTGACATAATCAGTAACCCTCTCAACTTGTGTTATTTATCAGAATTCAGTACGGCCCCTAATTGCTGGGTCCAGGACAGGACAGTTCTGAATGGTCTGGAGCTTGCAGGATGAGGCACGTTACTGGAAGGTTTATCACAAAATTGTCATTTACAATCTTCAAAAGGGAATTCTATGGGAGAAGTATCAATTCATAAAAACATTTTTAATATGTTTGTTTAATGAGGAAATAAACATATAAATTTGGTTTGTAATCAGGAATATAAGAAGGCAATGTTATGAAATGTAAGTTTTCTGGGACAGCTGTATCACAGTGCTGGCACTAGGACCTAGGGGATGTGGTGTCAGGAAGGTGAGCATATGCAGGTGGACGAGTGGCCTTCCTCTCCACAGGAAGTGGTACAAATGGGATATAACGAGGATGCTAGACCTTCCAGAGAGTTTGTATTCCCAGGACATGACCGTCCAAGCCAGCACGAAGGAACTGGCCCTGGATAATAAGGCAGAAACTACGATGCTGACTGTTAACATTTCGATAGCTGGATAATGTATGGTGGCACCATCCGGCCTGTAATTCTGTCCAGCTGATGAATATTCATCAACAATCATAATCAATAATCACTCGTCACCACCAACCAGTAAGCTCTAAGGGATACAATAACGTTCTGTGCATTGACGGATGTTGAAGCAGAAAATCCCAGTCAAATGCTAAACTCAGAGAGGGACTTAGATTAACATGGACACAGAGCAAGAGGTAGTGATGGGGCAAAGAAGGCTTTAAAACCCATGGTGGGCAGGAGTATCCTGAACTGACCAATCAATGCTGGCGCTAAGTGAGGCTTCAAAAGCCTGTGGTGATTGAGAGTATCCTGAACCAAACAATCAATGCTTGTGATCTGGAATCATTTGCCCTATGACTAGCAAGATGGTCTCCTGTACCCCAAGGTATTACAACACATCAATTAAGAAATTGAGTTGTCATGATTAGTAACATACACGGTTTCAAATGATACAGAATCCAGTCAACAGTCATACGAAACTTCATTAACAAAGGCATGTTAGAGAGGATTTGAAATGACTGTGTTTTCCCCTGTGGTCTTAAAAATGATCACAGGTGAGCAGATAATTTTACTTTAATCCTTTTAAGCAGAAATGTACCAGAGGCATTTCAACTGACCTTGAAGGAAAGTGCAACGATCGTTAAATATTCACAACCGTCCCTCTGAATCGTACCCTAAAGCAAATGACCGTCAGATCCTCTAACTACAGAACCAACACCAGGGTCCTGATACTGCCCTCCATGCCAGGGAATCCGGCCTGCATGCACAATGACCTAACCCTTCAACACACACGCCTTGCCTGACTGTTCCCCAAGCAAAGAACACCCGGACTGGATGAACCCCAAGGTGGAAACCTTAAGGAGTCACCTTTTTAGAAATGGTATGAATCACTGTTTTTAATCGGCATCCGAGATCTACGTCAATGCTAGTATAGTTTTCAGTTCACATTTCACTGGATGGAGTGTAGTTAAGACAGACGCATTGATGCTAATGAGTTTAGATTCACATCCCCTGCTGTCAGCCCTTCTGTTTCAGATAACCGCTAAAATGCACACAACAGCTATAATGATGACATCACAAGACCCGCAGTGCACTTCTCATAATGGCCCTGTCATACTCACCCAGGCAACAGTGACTAGTTCTCTATGAAGTACAGAAAGCTGGCTGCATTTTTCCACTTCAGAATATATGCGTAAGTGCACTTTTGCTTGAACATGGTTTGAAACACGCTGTTTACTGTTACTCTGTTTCCCTGAAAACTCTGGTTAAATGGTAGTTACTCTTTCTGTACCAGGTAACAATTCAGTGTGTGGCCAAAATATTCTCAGAAAACCGTTGGACAGACTCTACGGAGGTCTTCCAAAGAGTAAGATGCTGTCCGTTACAGTTTAAGTACCCGACTACAATCATATCCGGAAGAGTCTGTAACACACTACCGTGAAAAAAAAATCACTGATGGACTGAAGGAAAACGTGTGACTATATTGCAGATAAATTCAGGGGCAGCGTTCCATCTCAAACCGGTCATGTGCTGAGACTCCGCGCCACTCTTTATTGGTTTGTTAGTGGATTGAATTCAGGTGACATCAATGAGCATAATTCACACAGCAGTAGACGTGTATATACGGTACGTGCACTTTGTGGCATTTTATAAAACACTTACTCAACTCTGCATTTCATAATATTGTACTATACTGCATTACTGCTGCAATCCACATCCTTTGTGCAATATTAATGACTGTAAACAAACACACAGACAACTTGCCCTTTAATTCTTAGAGACAGACTATAATACTGCTGTTCCAGCTTTGATCACGTTGCATGCTTTCTTAAATTAGATAATTTACCCAAACCCCATCATTTCCTCCTCTTGGTTAAGAGTTTATTGTTTTTACCCAGGACTTGCATAGATGAGTGGTTATCAACTCTAGTTAAATGAGAGCAGCCGTTGATCTTTAATCCACTTTAAACAACCTTTGTTCTCTAAGGGTAGGAAAACTGCCCTTGAATGAGTTCAGCTGAGTGTTTAGGTAGACTGTGAACCTGTACACTCCTACCTACCAAGAATGTGGTTCAAATCCACCCCTGACACTATCAGCACCACCTCTGTGCGTGTTGCTTTGGTCTTCCAGGGACCTCAGAATTGGCTGAATGCAGCTCACTACCAATAAACCAAAACGGAATCATCTTAGTCTCTTTAGATGCTTAATATTTCCACCGATGGATTATCAGTAAGCTCAGCATTGGACAACACTTTGAGTGTAACGAGAGGAACCCAAATGGAAGTAGATGATTTTATCTGCTGGTCCTTCCCCAGTCACCCAAGGCCACTACAAGCCAGCCACAGGCTCGATTCCGTTCAGGATGTCGTACAGCTCCTTGGGCAGGATGACGTACCCCTCGCCCAGGGCAGGCTCTCTGTCGACCTTCTGGAACTCCTTCATGGCTTTCATCTTCTCCAGCTGCCTCTCCTGACGGCGGCACTTCTGCTGGACGGTCTTCAGCTTCTTCCGCAGCTTGTCCAGCTGCTCCTCCAGCTGCTCCACGCGTCTCTTCTGCTGCACGCTGTCCTCCACCGTGTAGTTGTGGTCGCAGGGGATCGACGTGCTTGGCAGCAGAGTCGTGTTCACCACGACCTGCAGCTGGGACTGCGATTGCTCCACATGCGCTGCCTGCTTCGCCTGCATCTGCTCTGCGTTGGGTACGGGAAGCACCAATGGAAAAGCCACCTCAGGGACCTCTGGCCCATCCAGAGCTTCTTCCTATCAAATGAAATTGGTTTTCATATAACTTCCTTGTAAGCAACTTGGCGTAAAAGCCGGTGCCTCCATATTCCTAGACACTTCTTATTTGTTACAGGACAGGCTATATTTTAAGAGATCAGACTCAGCTCGTAGGGCTTAGCAGCTCTAACAGGACTAAGTGGCCCAGGGTGATGGTGCACTGCATATGAAACCCTTTACCTTTTTCTGCATCCGGCTGAAGCAGAAGAGCGAGGGGACTGCGTTTTCCTTCAACACCCGGTTGTTACACTCCTGCTTGAAGCAGTCTTTAGTAAAATGCTGCGAACAGATGTTACTGTATTTTGTTGGCTTGAAGTTGTTCCGTCTCATCGCTGCCACCCATTTTCCACAAATGTCCGGGCGCGCGAGTGGGAATCTGGGGAGCGGAAAGCCGGCCATTAATGAGAGGAAGAGGTGCCTCTGTCACTCTCGACTCTACATAACTCACATGTCAGGTCACCGGGGCTTTACTGTCATACCAGCTATATACAGGTATACAGTGGCCCAAGACAATGTTACCCAAGGACCACTAGGCGACATACAGACAATATGTAACACAATTATACAAGATGGAGTTCATTATAATTTAAAGGGCAGTGTTAACACTCGGTTGGAGGCAGGCTGGCACCCAGTTACCTTTAATTATCAATATTTATTACTATTATACCAAATTTAACAAAGGCTTTATGGTGTATGTAAAGTACAGCTATTATTATTTCATGTCATAACTTTGACAGCCGTTAGGATGTTTGGTCAGACAGTAATTCTGGGCGGCTACCCACGTCCTGTGGTGACCCCATCGAGTTGTCCATGACTCCGTAATATAAAGGTCCTCGTCACATTTCATTCATTAAAGCTGTGACTTTTGCTGTCCTAAATCTCAGCTTCCAAGCAGAGGTGCCAAACTCAGACCCAGACAGCCGAAGGCATCCTTACTTCATCTCTCAGTCATATTTGTAATGCAACTCAAATGTGTCCTCATTTCATCTCATTCCAAATGATGTGACCGCAGTGTCGCTCGTGTCACCTCGGTTTGCCTCGTGTAACCTCACTTCGCCTCGTGCAGTTGTGTAATGCACCCTCACGTTAACTCATGTAACATCGCTTAGCCTCGTTTAACCCCAAGTTCACCACATGCCACCAAGCCCTTGGCTCCACGTCGTGTGTCTCTCGGCTGCGATTCCCATCATTTCGGTAAACTCAGCGAAAAGCCTACGGCTCACGTCAGAACGACCGGTTGAAGTTGAACTTACTTGTGAAAAGAAATATTTTTGTCCTTATGATATCTGTTTTTACACCCGTACGCCGAGCAGGACTGTACCATTGTTGCAATAACAACGAAATTATCAACATTCAAATTCGCCCCGTTTATTATGTATTTCTGTTTTATTTTTCCCCCACAAGGGGTTCTAATCCAGCTTTCAAGATGGCCACCGCGGCTTCGTTTTTGATCAGGTGACCCGAATATTTAATTTCGATTGGTAAACGTCAATAAAGACCCTCCTTATTCCGCTGACGCAAACACATTCGTGGGCAAAAACGTCTACACTACAAGACTAGAAGGGCACCTACGAGGGAATGAGAACGTATAGAAAATACCCATGAACTAGAGCTGTAACCGCAGTAACCGCAGACAGCCAGGCATCTGGCCGTGGAAGAGTACCATGAGACTCAGCAAGCGTAACATTAAAAGAACGAGTGAAACTCAAGATGACTTTGACTTAATCATATTGGGAAAGGAGAATGTGAGGGTCCGATATACTTCGCTATTATGTATGAAAATATCTGTTGCATATTTTTATTAGTAAACGTGAATCAGGCTCTGCAAAAATAAAAACCTCGGCTTTTATATTCCACACACATTACAAAGAATCAGATGATGATCTTATGCAAAATGGAGACGTAGACTATCGTCGGTTGAGACTTCGTTTCATTCCCAAGCTACGGTGTGAATTAGCTGATGAATCTGTAAGATGGTACAGGGCAATGAGTCTCAGAGAGGCTGCTGCAGATACACTCCTTTGACATTTGAAGTGCCCCTTATTTATTTCTAATTGCGCTCATATTAATCGGAATATTTCGCAATGATATCAGTCAACAAAATTTAAACTTACTTTTTTTTTTCACTCTCGGGGTAATTTAAAGCCGCCCGGTTTCGTAGGGTCGTTCAGATACAGAGAGCCAGGGGCTGAAAGGCAGAAAAGCCCCCAGCAACCTGCCTGCTGCGTACTGTACATCCAAACTACACATACATCAATCAATCCTGCGTGCATATTTTCATATTTATTATTTTCGAAATACTTATATGTAACCGTTTCGTTTAACCTTCCCTTTAAAGGACAACATCGTTAAACCCTGACAGGCTCGTTTCTCTGTTCACTTGAACTTTTTTTTCAGTTACACAATATAATATTCCTTCCAAAATATTCGGATTTCTCATGACAGTTAAAATATCTAAATGTGTCTCGGCTAACGAAGAAATAAACGGATGGGCTTATTGATACTATAATAAACATAACCTTGGTGTAGCCAGCGACGTGACCACAGCACAGCTAACAAAATACACCTCGTATGACACAGCTTGGTCATTTCAGCCCCACTCTCTTACAATACCCAGTAACTGTATGCGTTAAGCTAGGGAAATGATTCTATACTTCATTTACTACTTTAGTATTTTGCAACAACCTCAGACGTTCTGGAGTGTATTCTGAAAACTACGACTGTGGGCTGAAGACCGAGATCAGCTCGATTCCCGTACCATGCGTGGTCATGGTGGTAGGTGTCAGAGCGGAATTCCCAGCCATTCCGCTATCTGGATTAGCGCTTGGTGAACTTTCGCTTTCACAATGACCCGGGTTCAATTCCATGTTTTACTGGAAGTCCTGGTACTTACAGAAAGCACTAAAACTCTCCGTGGGTGTGATTACACTGTCTGTGCGTCAGTGGTAACCTTCCCTTCTGCAAGAGTTACCCACCAGTCGCCCTTCTTTCATTTTCTCTATGCCCGTGTGTGTGTGTGTGTGTGTGTGTGTGTGTGTGTGCGTGGCACTTCATTCTGGGTATTCCTGAAATAAGGCTGACCCAGGGTTTATTTTTCATACACATCAACCTAACAGCACTAAAAATAGCGAGGTGTGCGACTGAAAACCAATATAAAATACCGAGATTTTAAAAAACCGTCAGCGTCGAGAAATTTGTTGGGGGGGGGGGGGTATTCATCATAATCTAGGACGACTCTTTTGTTTTAGTTAAAATAACTTTATCATTACACATAGGAGAAGCAGTGATGAAAAAGCATACTGAAGGAAATTGGTCGCAGTAGCTAGTTTTTAATACTGCTGAATGTCAAATAATTGTAGTAATTCAGTGGCAAATTCCAGTAAAGCACGAAGCAGTGGGGGGAAACCTGTTTGTCATAGGGAGAACACAGAGAGGGGTGTCAGGTCTGCATACCACTCCAGAGTCAGTGAAAAAGGCAATACCAGCAAAGAACACAGATTTGTAAGCGCATTGCCAGTTTTGTTCTAATTTGATTGTAGTTGTAATGTTGTCGCCGCTGCAGATCTCCCATTAAAATATTCTGCCTTTTTGTGATTTTCTGTGAAGCTAGTACAACTTAGAACAAAACATTATCAATGAATCACATATTATGTAATAGTTTAAGGACTAAATAACTGAATATCCTGCCTGAAGCCCAACCTCTCCAATATTGGGTCATCTACATTCTGACCTGACACAAACCCCCCCTACATTTCTGCATTTCTGTTGAAAGTACAAATAGCCAAACTCCCCACAATCCACTTCCTGACCTCTACAACCCCTCAAAAGACTGCGCCACTCCTCAGGATCCTCTTCACGTCTGCAGCTTTTCCTGTAGACTCCTGCGTTCATCTTCCTTGACTGGCCTTCTGTCACCTGTATCAAACTGAGAAATTTCTTCTATTCTGGCATAAATTAAAAATTCACACTGCAGAATTTTTGTGATATGTGTTTACTGTCCTTGGATGTAGATACTGTCAACGTTTCAAACTCTCAATGAAGCGGATAGAGTTGATTGGCTTCTGAAACCTTTAAATTTAATTTAATATTTTTAAATTTCAAAGCAACAGTTGACACTCAACAAAAAAAAATTGAAATACAGAAAATTGCTTCATTATAATTTCCCACTTGAATGAAGATATTTTGTTGTATTAAATACTAATACATAGAACACATTACACTTTATTACAGCAGTCTTTCAGGAAAGCATTCCTTCTCTTTTTCACTTATTGACTCTCTGTTCTCAAACAGATACAGTAACCCTAGCTAGTTATTTCATTTAGCTCATGGAGACCTGGAGCCTCTTCAGTGAGTGGAGTGCAGGCTGAAGTGACCAGTTCACCTGGATGTCTAGCATATGCAAATTCTCCCCAAGCAGCCAGTATATCTGGGAAAGAATTTGCCTAAGGCTTGAGCCGTAGAACAAGCCAACACTCTAACTGAGTCCTCTCTGAAATGTTTTTTTTATTATTTATTTAACAGTTTTTACTTCATACAGAGAAACTGAACTACACTTTACAATTACAATGGCTCAAGGTAGTTATGCCTAAACACCATCATTTACGTTATGTAATTATATTTAAAATGCACTCACAACACATAAATAGCCACTGAAGATAGTACCATCCATCTTCCATTACCCTTTATCCAGTTCAAAGTTGCATGTTCAGGATAGTACCTTTGTCTGAATAAAAACTCCTATGAGGATTAACGCTTTCTATTAAAATATAAGCACAGTGCCACAGTAGGTAGCACTGTTGAGTTACGTCTCCAGGGTTAGGGGTTTAAATCTCCCCTCAGCTCTGTGTGAAGCTGGCATGTTCTACACATGTTGCATGGCTTTTCTGTGCGTAATCCCGTTTCCTCCACTCCAAGGTCACATAGTTGAGGGAACTTGTGTCTCTCAATGATTCATATTGTGTGTTTATTTGTGAGTCCGTATGTGTGTGTGTGTGTGTATTCTGAGACAGACTGATGTCTCAGGGTGTTCCCCTGCCTCGTGGCCTACGTTGTCTGGGATAGGCTATCAACCGCCAAGACCCTGAACCGGATAAATAGTAGGAAGATGGATGGCTAGAGGGATGAAAATACACTTGTAATAGTCACATTTTTACAATATTATCGCACACGTACAAATCCACAAATGTAAACTATAAATAAAACATCCTAAATGAACTATTTAAATGAAACCATCGGACTCCTTAATCATTAACAAAAAAACTTAAATGCTTCCCTAATCATGCCTTTCACAATTCAGTATATTATTCAATATATTATTGCACTGTACACAGATAAACACAGGGTGGAGATTGTCTCATATGGTTTATGTTACTGGTGTACAAAAACAGACTCTAAATAAATGTAAGAATTTAATTACATGTGTTTTGCATAAATGACAGTATCATGAGACATGACTTTTGCTGAAATATTTGATTTAAAAAAAAAAATCTCACAATTGTGTATTGTCACCCTGTTTCTTGAGTTACAACCTGTATGTCTAGCATTGGAAATTGTTGTACATTACGCAAAACGTCCACAGGAAGTGACACGTCTGAGCACAGCTTGTAAAATCTGCACTCAGGGTCATCATGAGCTAGTGAGAAAAAAAAATGTATTCCATTTAAAACAATTACCTTTATGTTCAAGATAAAAGATATATTAATACACAATTTAAAGAAATACTGATACACTTAAATGTACTTTTTGACAGCATTTTCCCAGAAAAATTAACTTTATATGTCTGTGATCTTGATCTACTTGTATGTGTCTTTACGTGATACACAACTAAGAGATACGTAAATGAGATAATGATGTGTGGGACACACTGAAGCCTCATATAATCAGTCACACAGATACATATACCGCTTCCAAAACAAATGGGACATTTCAAAAGGAGATCTGACTCAATAAAGTAAATGTGGGTTGCATTTCCCATTTCACAAGATGTCTGCTGACTGTGACCTCACCAGAGTTCACTGGAACTAGCATTGAGATGCTTTTGGGAAACAACTCCATCTGTGTTTAGCCTCACCACTCAGCTAAGGTAATCTGCTTTGTAAATCTGGCAACTCTTTAAGTTTAAAATCTGGTTCACCGCAGAACATTTAGGGCACTAAATGATCACAGAACATTGGATCTACAATATCAGCCATTTGTCATCCTCATGTTCAAAACATTTGCTCTATGTATTTAAGAAAACTTCGAAATATTCATACTGATACTCAACTGTTCTTTTCAAAACTTATTCAAAGTTCACCATTTTCCTTTCATGTGCTCTTCCAACTACTCAAGATAAGACAAGCACTGACAGACAAAAATATCCTTAGAAGCAAAGTACTTTTTTCCAGAATGCTTCATTCTGGTGTGTTTCTAGTGCCCAAAGGGAACCTCCCTTTCCGTGTCATCTTTACATGTCTTTCTGCCATGTTGCAGTGTCATTTTCACGTCGAAGAACTGTAATGGACCATCTGTGAGGTAGGTAACAGTATCAACCCTAAGCCCCAATAAGAAGGAACCTGTACTGTGTTACATGCCGTGCTCCTGAAGCACGGTTCAGATATTAAAAGCAGGAAGGACCGGTCTCTCCCTGCCATTTATAACCTTCTTTGTAAGATCTCCCCTGTCATTACTCCGCCTGCGACTGCATCACAAAGAAAACTTCTAAGTGATGAAGCTCAGCAGCTTGTGTTCCCCCCACGTTTAGCCACAGTGGCTGAGCTAACTGCTATCTGGCATCCACTAGTGATGTGACTCATGACTTTCTCTTTGAGCTGAGCCACCTGCTCTCGCAGAACAGTGGCAGCAGAGGCCAGGTCAGAGTTCTGAGTCTTGAGTATCTTCACCTTCTCTTCGAGGCGCGAGATCCTTTCCAGCTTTCTCCTGCGGCATTTGGAAGCGGCTATGCGGTTCCGTAATCTCTTTCTCTCGGCCTTGATCAGCTCATGGTCCTCCGAGTCTACGGGAGAGAGCAAGGGTGGAGAGCTGGTAGACTCCCCTGCAGGGTGGGCTATCTCAGGGACTATTTGAGGTGCGTCCAGGCCCCTTCTGTGGGAGGTGTGGACTTGGCCTCGTCCACTATGAACTGAGCAATGACTGGCAGACATGAAAGGCAGTTGGCTACCAGAGTATGATGCTGAAACTGTGATCTGGTTGGGATTGTAGCTGCTCATGTTAGCGTATGTTGGCACTTCACCAGCGGACATTATGTTTCTTTGGTAGGAGCCCTCAGTGGAGGAGGGCGGACAAAGGGGTGCACTAATAAGCTGGTTCTGTTTATGAAGATCAGCCAGAGCTCTAACAAATCCATCGGCAAAACCTTCTTCTTCATTTGTGTTCTGGCTTCTGTAGACAAATGGGTTTCCTGTACAGTTGGAGCCTGAGGTGGTTGTCAGTATCCCCTGAGTAGACTGGACCGTTAGTTGCTCCAACTCCAAAGACGACAGTTTTAGGAGGTTCATGTCAGATGAATGCATTAATGAGCTGCTTCTGTTATTATTAATTCCTGTACTGTTAGGGGTGAGGTTACTGCCGGTTGCTGGCTGACCCTGTAAGAGTTTGGGTTCAGATGTGGTTCCCAGCGTGTCAGGAAAACTATGAGAAAGTGTGTCTTTTTTACCCAATATCTTGTGGCTGTGGTATCTTTCAAAATCGGGCAGTTGTCCAACATTTGGTAGGCTTGGAAAATCGTCATGGTAAAAAGCTGTTTCCATCTTATCTGCCTGTAAACTCCCTTACAAAACTGACATGTATATCAGAGGTTTGTCATTAAAAAGGCACCCAGGGAGAGCCAATGGATAGGAGTCCAAGGGCGTATTTCGTATTGATCCGAACGTGACCCTGTGGATACATACACATATATGTATATACATAGATATTTATACAGCTGGCCACAACTGAAATATTATTAACAACGCCGTTACAATGAATTACAACGCTAGCCAAGCTTCAGACGGTAATGTAATATTTACTTACACGACTGTTCGACGATAACAGCGCGTGGTTCCTATTTTGCCAAAATGAGTCACTATATTCCCCTTTTCATCGTGGAATATTCACAATATTCACATTGCACATTAGGTTATAAAGTCAAAGATAAAACTGAACCAGTGTTAAAACATGCGCATTTCGTTATAGGTCTACCATAACCATATGACTACTAGTTAGAAGTATTTAGTTAAAATGAGTACTTAATAGAAACCTTAGCGTTCCACGTGTTAGTAGTTACCCTCGTTATTACTTTACGTGTCAGTCTCGCTACACTTTAAAGAAAAGATACGTGAAACACTAAATATTAGCCATTATAGCTGATACACACTTACAGTTAACTCCTCTGCTTATGTGGATGGTTATTTCAGGAATGATCTTGATTTCCAGGGTCCAGTTAATTCACATTATCGCGTTTACAGCACTCTATAATAATAATACCGACGCCTTTAGAGTAAACAGCCTCGTAATCCAGTGCATGTGAGCCGGAGTCCGCCGAAGGCGTCAGAAGCGGCTGGGGAGCAATAGGAGGTCCGGTTCGGATACCGAGCTGCGCTCGTCTGGGTCTGTCGCCGGGGCTGCGGGGCTTTCAGCTTCGCCCTTTACCAGCATCACCGCCCCTTTCTTTAAGCACGGTCACACATCTGGCTGCTCTCAGCGGACACACACCTTCCGACGCCTGTTACGCCGGTATCGTCTTTATTTTTTATCAATGCCTTTAGAATGCAAAAGTGTGCACTTTCGTTATCATGTGCTTTCCTTATTTATTTACATCGTGTACTCGTGCGATGCCGAGAGCCGCTTTGGTAAATCACGCAACTGATGGAAACAGACGAGGAATAGCGAGCCGATCTATGTGTGGCACATCGGACACGTAAAATGTATCAGAAATAAACATTTTAAACCGGATGAGTGTTTGAAAACAATATATTAACTTTAAATCGCCGCAGACGCATATCACTGACTGACTTGGGCACAGTATTCGCGTTTAAAACCCGTTAAAACCACAAGACCGGGACTTAGTGGGAAAACGCCAGACAAAGCAATCATTTTTAGCGCTACATGGAATTATTTAATATATTTAAATGTTAATCGGCACCGATTTCACTGACATCCAGTTCTTTTTTTTTAAAAAAAAAAAAACCACCGCATTCACAGATCCCAACCGCGTTTGCACCTACCTGACCCCGGACCACATCGTCACAAACAACCCTGATGGAATTTGTAACTTTCGGTTGACAGGTTTAGGCACATCTCCAGCGACATTCTTCCTAAAAGTACCGCTGAACATGTCAGCTGGAGTGGCTGAGAAGAAGGAAGTCGATCGTTCGTCGTTACGCCGGTGGCATGGTGTCTGTTAACCTGAGTATCTCACGATACCATGCAGATCCATTCATGAGTAAATCTAGAGTAACATGAGGGTCTGTTTGTTAAGGTACTTCATCAATCGGTTAATATATAACAAACTCAAGAAAGTCATTCCTTTAATAAGCCAGTCTGGCTGTGAAGACGAGACCTCACCAAGTGAGCAGTCATCTAAATCGGGGCTCAACTAATGCATTTCAGAAGGAGATCCTTGGTTTATAGGGAATAGCATCGCAGAAAGAGGCTTGGCGGTGCTCCAGGCAGTGAACTATAATTAGCCGTAACGCTAGAGGCAAAACGGTGACAGCGTGACACATGCGACGAATGCCTCCCGATCCTGCCTGTCAGTGCGAACGGCGCCCCAGCGGACTCTGGACGGATACGGACTCGTGTGATGTTCATTTTTCTTCCGATTGAAAGACTTTCCTTTGATTTTTATTACTAAAATTTCCACGCTCGTGTCTGATGCTGAACTGGCCGGGTTACCGCATTTAGAAAGCATATAAAGTGATAAATGCAAGAAAGAGCACAGTGATACGCAGTTAGAGTAACAGAGTCAGTGTTCAGGGTGAACGATGCTTGTCCATTCACATACATGCAGACGGAATAAAGCCAGGCTCTGAACCCCAGCACTGGAAAGGGCCGTTTCTTTGTGTGTTGAAACAACGCGACAAAAACACCCAACAAGTTAAGCAACATAAAAGATTGCCATAAAATCCTAGATTTGTAAATGACCCTTATGCCCTGACACCCCACAGGTTCTGCCTATGGTCTTTGTTCTTCTTGTATACGTTTTCACTTTCGCTGTCAACTGAGAATTTACATCTGCCGCCTAACGCATCGCGTCTGAAAATACTGAGTCTCCGCGTCGTCATGGCCCACTTTTGCCTTTAGAGGGCGCCATTGGCTCAGATTCTGGAGCGGCTCCTTTAGAACACGCTGGTCTGCTGTGTCAGTAAAGATAAACGTTATTTGAGGATTTGTCGTGAATGATAGACCGAATCGATACCCCCGAAAGTCAGTAGAAGGAACGAAAAACCGTGAAACAGTAAATATGAGTACTACATTTCTGTTTAATACTCAGTTCAACTCCTCCTGCATTGTGGGTTTTCTACTACAGTCCAAAGACATACAGGATAGGCTAATTAGTGTGGCTAACTTGCCCATAGCGTGTGACTGTACCCTGTCATGGTTTGGCACCCCATCCAGGATATGCCCCACCTTATGGCTGAAAGCTGCCTGAAAATGGATGTATTACAGTATTGGGCTTAAACTGGCATTAACACTCGTTTGTGTTGATGACATTCACCACAATGGATTAAGCCTAGATTGTTCTTTTGTAATCAACACACTAAGTGCTCACACAGATTAATGGAAGAGAACCGCACGTCTCACACTCCTAAATGCTTTGTGCTTAGACTGGAGCAGCAAGCTGACCACTACTGGACCCAACAAGACCACTGGGGTGTTGTATGCCTTGCATACTAAGGGACATGTGGCTGTGAATAACAGTGAAGGCTTCCTGGACCCTCCGAGAAACACCGGTATCTCATCATGGCTGAGAAGACCAGGTCACCTCTTTACATGCAGATCCTATCCCTTATCAACATAGTGTGCTTTGGACTCTACTACATGGCTAAGGGAGCCTCTACTGGCTTTTTCAGCTGGTGGATAATCCTTGGTGGGTCCTCTATAGAGTCAGCGGCCTTCACCTCCTTCCGTGTGTATGAGGTGTGGAGCAGCATGCCTCAGGGGTAACTGTCCATGGGACCGCCGTCTAGCTTGTCATGAGACCAGAGAACCGGCCGCTGCCAAATGCCTCTCTCAGGATTGATGGCAGCATCTTTGACACTCAGTATGATGTAGATACAATGCAGTGAAGCATTTCAAAAGAGGATCTACTTGTCTCATCTATGTTTAGAAGTAATGTCTTGGTTATTTTGCACATGTAAAAATGCAGTAAATGGCATCATTTTCCTTTTTTCCCCCAAGTGACGTGTGAGTATATTGTATATCCTTTAAAGACAGTACATTCAGTTACTCTGTGTATAAATTACCTATTGTGTTGTTTTGAGGTTAGAAGTGTCAACTTTCCTCCGAGGTTTTGCGAATGTGAGTAGTATGACCTAATCTCCACTGATCAGCAGGCCACATGTATGATTTTGCTGCTTATTAAAATAGTAGCTATGATGTTAATAAGTTTTTTTGAATCTATGTTTGTACTAATTGATTTCATAAAGACTATTATCCTGTGAGTGTAATTGATGTTTGAATGTTTTTTCTTAACTAAAATGTGAGATTTTAGACCAAGATTTAATATTTATATGTAGTCCATAGTGAAAAATTAAATTGAATTACTTGTCACTTGCATCACTAATCGTGAAAAATTAATGGATGAATTACTTGTTTATCTGAAGCATATTTGAACTTAATATCATATAATATACCTCTGAAATGCTATAAAGGTACTTTGTATGATATATGATTTTTGATCACTCTCTCATCCAGCATTAGCACGGAGATCCCCTTTAAACTGATATGACAAGGAAGGGCTCCACTCCCCCATGCTGAAGGCTAATAGACTCACACAACAGACCATTTTAGAGAAGCCAATTAGTTGACATCACATGTCTTTAGATTGTGGGAGGTAGCCAGGACAGCACAGCACAGGGAAGACATGTGACCTTTACACACAGAGCAGGGGTGGGATTCAAACCCCCAACTGCAGAGGTGTGAAGCCACAGTGCTAACAACCACACCCCTCCGTGAGGCTCAGTTTATTTTTGATCATTCATGTTACACTAATTAATTTTCCCATGATCCTCACTAGGAGAAGTGCTGGGAAGATGACTGATGAACAAATAATCGATTACTCACTTTTAATGACTAAAAAGGGAACCTTGAAGAGTAGAAAATGGATTTTGAGCAAATACAGAACCAAGTGGCCGTAAATACATAACTTTAGAAAAAGCTCAAATATTTGCATTTTTTTGAAGTTAGCATATCTTTTACAACACTGCAGCCCTGGACTGGATAAGCGGTTATGGATGGATGGATAAATGGATGGATGGTTAAATATCATCTGCTCTTCACCAAGTTCACTAGCTTGCTGAAACCCAGCTGGACCTGACCGGGCTGATTGACCGTCAACAGATAAGTGCCAGCTAAACAGAATCAGGAGATAAAAGCGGCATGTATGGACAGGTCATTGCACATTACTGGTTTGTGTAAAAATTGCTGTGTTATTCTTGCTTAGTGTTCCACTTACCGTAACAAAAACTATGGTGTGCTGGCCACCTCCATCAACTATATGAGGGCCTCGGATCACATTCATGAACGATGCTAATAAAAACAATTACTCACTGAGCAAGATATACCACTGCAGGGATAACTCAAACAAATGTACGTATACTGAAACCGTGATGCATATTTTATTTACACCGGGGTGATGCTGTTAAACATGACTGCCAATCCGGTCAACAGCCTAACAGCTGATGACTAGTGTTACATCCTCAAGAACACGCCACAGAATTACAAGGTCAGCATTTACAAAGCATATAAACATACAAGCAAGGAGGAAGGTTTGGTCACGTGTCCCGTGTTAGTACATTAACTGAAATACACAATGTGTGTAAAGATGTCGTCTATGAATTCCCAGACTGGGATAACTAAAACTGCGTACGGCGTGTTACATGTCTATGTATATTTTACTGATACCGTGTCCAGCATGTTACGTGTCTTTTTGCACGTTACTGAAACCGTGTACGGTTCGCCGTGTCTATGCATGTTACACATCATACGCACATTTGAAGGAACGAACCAAGAGTACTACCCGGCCTCTTCTGCCGAGCAGTCGATGCCCGCGTACGTAAACTTCTCGTACAAGGTGGTGTTCACGTAGGTCTGAAAAAAGACAAATCGCTTTCTTACCGAACACAGAAATGAGGAGAGGGGCTTTGATCAGACACACACTTCGGCAGAGTAATGATCTCAGGTGTTTCCATGGCGACCTACCTTTCTCTCCTCCAGCATCCTGTTCAGAGACACCATAATCTGAGCGAAGGAAGGCCTCTCGTAAGGCTTTTCTCTCCAGCACTGTCTCATTAGGTCATACCTGGACCGGAACCAAGGGTTTCCTAACTTATTAAACAGCCCCACGCTCAGCTCCTCACTTGTCATTTATTTAATGTGTCACAGAAGTACCCAGGTGCTCCCTGTACAGTGGCACAGCATCATTTTTCTGAACCATTTTGACGTTCCTCTTGTATTAACACATTACACGAGGCGTGTGAAAAGGGCCTTACACTTCATCATCACAGTTCAGGGGTTTCTCCAGCCTGTAGCCCTGCGGGAGCTTCTCATAAAGCTCCGCACAGCTCATCCCGCAGTACGGTGTACCACCTGCCATGGCAGAAAACCAGTCTGAGAACCGCCATTCACATCACGACGCGTCAGTAAATGCGTAAGCAAACCCATTACTGACCTAAGCTCACAACCTCCCAGAGAAGCACGCCGTAAGACCACCTGTGGGCGAAATGAAAGAGAGAGGGCGTGAGGAGCCGAGTGGACTTTCAGAGAATCGGAAGCCAGGTTCGTGTGCTCACACGTCGCTGTTGGTGGTGTACACGCTGTAGTTCAAGGACTCGATGGCCATCCATCTCACAGGCAGGCGTCCCTGCGGGAAACACGAAGCAATGATGATAAAGACCAGGGCAACATGGTGGAAGCCAAGAACATGCAGATCTAGAAATGCCACCTGCCGCAACCGGGTTCAAGAGTCACTCTCGCCAGGTGCCCAACCTGACGTTCAAGTCCTGAAACGTGAACGTGTTCAGAAAGGGTTTGTGCTGGTGAATGGAATGCATGGTGTTAGCCATACCATGGTCTTCTTCACATACACCTCCTGGCCTCTGGAGAGCCCAAAGTCTGCTATCTTTGCCACAAAGTTCTCTCCCACCAGGATGTTTCTGGCTGCAAGATCTCTGTGAATAAACTAAAAATGTACACGTGTAACCGTCAAGCTGTGTAACCCCAACAGGCAGGCTGTGCTGAGTAATGGGATTACATACATATTACAGTTCATAAGGATTACTATCTCGTATGGTCTGACCCATGAGATGTAGGGGCACTGACGCTGTGGCTGCAGGTCCGAATCCTGGGTGCCTGAAGTGCTCACCTGCTTCTGGCTTAAGTAGGCCATGCCTCGCGCCACGTCTGCAGCAAAGTGCAGCAGCTGCTGTGACGAGAGGGTGGAGGCAGTGCTGTTGGCTATTGCGAAGGCGGGGTCCGTCTCGAGCACTCTGCTCTTCCGCAGGAAGTCCAGCAGGTTGCCATGTGGCGCGTACTCAATGGCCAGGTATAGATAACCTTAACGACCAGAGCATGTCGACATCACCTCACACTGAGATACGGGCAATGAGTCGCCATATAATAAGACTGCACATCATCGCTTAATACGTAAAAACACACGTCAAAGCCTAGGGCAGCTCAATGGGTAGGACTGACGCCTCAAATCTTCAGAGTAGGGGGTTTTATTCCCTCCTCCTCTCTACGTGGGTGGGGTCTGACGTCCTCCCTCTGTTATCTAGGTTTCTTCCAGGTACTCCGGTGTCCCCCCTCAATCCAAAAACGTGACTAGCTGAACTGGCAACCAAAAATTGTTCTGTGTGTGTTTGTATATATGTCTGTGTGCCCAGTGATGGACTGGCAATGTTCTGGGTGTACCCTGCTCTCTGTTCCATGCTTCTTGGGATGGGTTCCAGGCTCTCCATAAGCCAACAACTAGCTAAGTGGTTGGAATATAGATACATGGATTTCAAAGCCTATGTTGAAAGGATGGAGGAGGGATTGACCCTGTCTGTCCTACCTCTGTGCTCACAAGCACCCAACAAGTTGATGATGTTAGGGTGGTGGCCAAGCTTGCAAAGGACTTCCAGTTCTCCAGCAAAGTCCCGGTGGTCATCTTTAGAGGCATATTCTGTGAAATATCAATATAAACAGAATCAAATGGGATCAGATACAGGACATTCTAGAAGCTTAAAATGTAATATGACGCTTACTACAACATAGAACTCAATGGTATTTGTGGCTCCATGAACACCTTCTACTTTAACAATATAAGCTCTACATTAAAAAGCATTACACTTAATTAAACACCTTTCATCCTTTTGATTGCAGCGTCCATCCTCAGCCCGTCCTTTTTAATCCGTGCCTTCAGCACTTGGCCGAAGTTTCCCTCACCGATGACATCCTGAAACTTAATGTCATTCCACTCCAAAGCTGGGTAGGCCACAGGCTGTGCCTGTTTCTTGGTCTTCTTGGTCACGTTGAGAGACCTGGTGCTGAACTGAACCACCGGCTCCTCTCGCTGTGCAGAGGGGAAATGGAGAGAGATCCCAAACAACGTGCACTGACAGCACCCTCCAGAAGCTCAGGAGACGTGGGCCACGTGAACACTTACCACGATGTTCTGGAAAGCCTGTACCATCCTGCGCTGAAAACTGGCCCGCTTCAGCTGCAAGACGATGCAAAAGGCTAACAGTATGGTGATGCAGGTCATCCCAGCTGAGCCCAAGATGGCAAAGAAGAGCATGTTGCTGGCACTGCCGAACACGTACAGGCCTATGTGAAGACAAGCAAACTCAGTAATGCCAGTCGGATTAGCTGGCTCAGTTCCCAATGACTGAGCCGTGTGGTGAAAACACGACATTGAGGACTTATTCAAGAGTCCATGTTGACATGGTGCATTTCGGCTGGTTTCGAACCCGGATTCGAACAGCATTCTGAACTTACCAGAACTGTCTTCCACCAAGGTTTTGAGTTGGATCTGTGGATTCTTGAGGCTTTCCCCGATGTTGTTCTTTGCCCAAATCTCTACCAGATACGACGTGTTGGCTCTCAGGCCCGTAAACTGGAACTGCAGAGCTGGAAGGTCTTGCACGTTTATCTCTGCCACCTGCGAGAAAGCAGCCAGCTCGGCTGCTTGGAAGCGAATGCTGACAGTACAGATGGAGTTTCCCTCTCTCAGGCTCCACTTGATAGTGGCAGAGGAGTCTGTGATGTTGCAGGCCACGACGTCAAAGGGCGCTGGTGGAAGCTCTGGGTGCAGACATTTGACCGTTAATTTCGTTTTTCAGCATATTGCAAATCCCAATATTTCTGACAATATTTAAACCAAATATCTTGTGTAGAATTCACATGACTCTCAACACATTAAACAGGGGGATGAAGTGCTCATTGTATATGCGGTCATGACACTAACATTTAATAAAGTCTGTACATTTTTGTGGTGTTATTTAATTGTTTGTAACTTCTGGTAACAATATGTGTTAATGTCCTGCAGGGGCAGTTCTAGGGTCAGGTAAGATCCAGGGCAGTAATTGTTCTATGTCCATTGCAACTGTGATCACTAAAAAGATTTAGGGCTTCACTTATAACATTCAGTGCTTTAGCCTGACCCTAGCACAGCCCATTACAAACGATACGTTTATATGTGTTTTTTCCTCAGTTTCCTTTGATCCTCAGCTTCCTGTCTACTGCACCATAAGGAACATAGGCCCCATGCTCACCATTGCTGAGGGTCCATGCTGACACCTGCTGGCTGTACCTGCAATCTTCGACTCCCATCATCACACATATTTCGCACTCGTATTTCTGCTTAGGCTTCAGGTGGTCGAGCTGAAGGTTGGTGGAATTCCACGGTAAATGGTACGTTCTCGGGCTTCCGGGCTCCATGCTCTCCTGGCACACTACCTGATACACCCACTCCTCCTTAGCCAGCTCTTCCACCTTGTCCCATGTCAGGCTCAGTGACGTCTGGCTCAGTGGAATCAGTTTTACGCCAGACGGAAGTGGAGAGTCTGGAGACGGAAAACGGAGAGTTTTGCTGATGTTCACAATGCAGAAAGCCCATTCTGTTCACGGTTCTCAGGACAGCTCTGAAATGTTTAACTCTTTCACTTCAGGTTGAGTTCATTCTGAATGGATGCCTTACCCAACACCTGGGTGAAGAAGCAGGCCTCAGGTCCCGGATATCCGGTCCCTCCAGGGCCAAAACGGCTCAGCTGCACAAACGCAGTGTACTGTGTCATCGGGATGAGGTTGTCCAGCTTCACCAGTGGGTCAGGTGCTGACACATTTCAAACAGTGTTTGTCATTTTCACAGAAACTCACAGGCATTTCAGAACCACTCCAATCTCCTCCAGTTTGACCGGTTATCTCACACTAAATGTCAATTGCTCATGTTTTTAGCTCACAAGTTGTGCGCAGACTGAGATAAACATTTGGCAGCCTTTGAGAGATGGGACAAACTCTCAGTGATACTGAACAGGAAGAGAGAAGAAGATTGAGCTAACCTTCAACGCTCTCCCACGACGAGGCGTTGATCTGCTTGTAGACAAGCTTCACTGACGTTATCGGCCCATCACCGATAAATGGCTCCTTGCTGACTGATATCAGCAGATGGTGAGGCCCGTTGCCAGTCAGCTGCGGAGGGTATCTGGGTTTCGGTGGAACTATAGAGACAGAAAACAACCGTGTCTTTGGGATTGCGGGGTCAGTGACAGCCAGCTCGGCTCTGGCCCCTACTCCCTCACCTTTCACACTGACTGTGAAAATCTTCTTCTGCCTTCCTGCTCTTGTTGCCACTTCACAGATCCACATGCCTTTGTCCTGCGTTGAGATCTTCTCCACTCTGAACTGGGATGTGGTTTGGTCGTTCACCGTTTCGGTCTCTATTGCCTAGGAAAGTGACGTGGAAGGTGGCACTGAATGTCACGATGCCGCTTTGCACGGGAGACTCTCGCTGCGTTTCCACACTCACATGCACGGTGGTTTGATCTGGTTTCCACAGTATTATGTCCCCGTGTAGAGGGGCCGGTGAGCCAGTGGCTGTACAGTTGACTGTGTACGTCACCCCGACGTTCAGCTCCGTGTCCCTTAGCTGGCTGACCACGACGGGGGCTTTATCTAAACAAAAAACACAGTAAACGGTAACACCAACAAAATCAACGTCATTCTCTGGTCAGAAACTCAACATGGTTAAGTCTGTTGATAAGGAACTCCTTGCTAGCAGAGCAAGGAGTCGATGTTAATACTGCTGTGACATGTCTGTACAGCTCGATTAGAACTGACCACTAATCTTCAACCCGCTTATGCCTGTGAAGAACAGAGGGGCCTGGAGCCTATCTTAGCTAGGATGCTAGCACATTGCAGGGCACATTCATACACACAGTCATGCTATGGGGGCAATTTTAGACAATGAACGTGATCTAGATTATTTTAATACGGCTTAACAGTCACTGTCAGGGACATTTGTCTTATGGGGGAAGTCAAAAGGATTAAATAAGACTAGTCAGTGCCAGTTTAATGTAACAGGAAAGCGAAGATCTGCCTTTACCCTCGTTCTCACACCGAGCCCCGTGACGTCCGGGACACACGCAGCCCTGGAAGCGGTCACATGAGCCTCGGACCTCGCAGGCACATCTCAGTGTGCAGCCGGCCCCATAAAACCCGTCAGGACAGGCTGAAAGCACACAGAACAGGGTTGCCCAGTGTGACCAGCTGGTTGCCATGTCACGATCACATGACAGGAGCAAGGGGCCGCAGTGACAGCTGACCTTCGGTGCAGTTCAGGCCCCTCCAGCCGCTGGCACAGGAGCAGCCGTAAGGATCCTGGAGACAGAAGACCACTGACCGACAGCTGCCATCACTGCACCGCTCCTTGCATGTTCTTCCAAACCTGCCGCTACCGCAAACTGCAAAACCGTGTTAATCGAGAAGCACGTTAGAGGAAACTTTGACACAAGGTCCACAAAAAGCAGCATTTCCACACGCCAGAGGGCTTTCACGCTATATAGGGGAGGGTGGTCTTTACCGGTTTCGCAGCTCCGGCCTTTAAACCCCGGTGGGCAGATGCACTGGCCCGTTTCGTCGTGACACACGCCTCCGTTCTCGCACTGCGGACAGGGCTGCGAACAGCCGTGCCCCCATAACCCAGCTGGGCACTCTAAAGGGTGATACGGAGGAGAGCAGGTGAAGGCTCCAGGTAGGCCCAATCACTCAGCAGCAGCTCGGAAGCGGCTGGAGCCGCCTTTTTAGCATGCCCGGCTATATTTTTGTCATCAAATTCTGTGTGCGTTTGCACAGCGACATATAATCCACCATTTCAAGATTGCACTTCTACACGAACGGTACATTTCTGCTACGCCAACACACCATTCTGCCGATATGAGCTGCTTAAAGGCCAGTCTGTATGCCTGATTGCGCGTTCTTTACTGGAGTAAGTGGGAAAAGGCACTAACTTCTTACTATCAGCCTGGTGATGGCTGAAAACTCCTCGTTGCCGATGTATCTGGCAGTGTAGAGACCCGCATCTTCAGCTTTCACGGATGTGATGGAATGTAGGACAGCTTCTGGGTTCTCCGATTTTGGGACGGAGTGAACGAAGCACCCTAGGAGCGAGAGCGACTGGGCATCACTAAAAACGAGCAGACACACATTTTGTAGTTCAAATAAAGTTAAAATGGTTGTATAAGCATTTGAAATTGAATTGACTGATTTGTAGGAGTTCTGACGTTGGTTTAAAATTTTAAGTCAGTAAACATTTTGTTTCAATAAACACTTCATTTTTTGTTTAACAAAATAATAAGTATGTTTTTCCCCCATCCATGTCTCACATATAAGGTTACAACAATTCAGTATGTTTTAAACTATTATACAGAGACTGGTTGCTGTTCTTGAGTGTGTGTGTGAAGATTCCTCATTCAGTCCAATAACCTTGTATGCAATGTGTGTACCCTGTTATGGGCTGGCACCCCATCCATGGTGTCTCCTGCCGTGACTCTGTACTGGAAGAGAGGTTATGGATGGATGGATGCACAACTTACCATTTTTAAAAATGACTGCATCCTCAGCCTTGAGTCTCTTGCGTATGAAGGATACGTTGACATTTTCGCTAATGCTGGCTGTAATAGTTAAAGACTCTGGATGGAAAGCAGCTGTGAATAAAATATAACTAAATTTCACATGTGAATTTGTATTTATTTTTAATAATAAGCTAGAACTGCGTCATGCAACTCTGTCATGAGCTCAGGGAGGCCGGATCGTGACAAAGATTTGATATTAAACAGTTGTGGTAAGCTACGCTATTCCCAGCATACAGTTCATTTCATATCCATCAACCTACAAAATAAAACGCTGTTTACGTGGACATAACTCAAAGCGCACTTCACTCTCGTATGTAATGTGTGCTTGTCATGTAGGATTTCAAGCGTGTAGATTTGCCCTCATCTCACCTTCATCTGACATCTTCAGTGTGTAAAGTTTCCCGACCGAGTCGGCATTTTTCACCCTGCAGTAGAAAGCTCCGAAGCTGGCATTACACGTTTTCCATGTGATCTTAGAAGCTGCTGTATAGGTCTTGTCTTGGACGACTTGAAGGTTCGGCTGGCCAGGTGAAGGGAATTCCCAGTCTATGCTGAGGGCATCTAGGGCCCTCCAGTCACTGCTGACACAGTAGAGTGACGATTCAGACGACGTTATTATGGTGTCTGGGTTTACCAAGGTCAGGTCTGCTATGTCGAGGGTATTGCCTGTAACACCAGAAACAAGAGCAACTCTCAGCATCTCTGTTTGCTTGTTTTTCCACATTACTTGTTTCAGAACCACAGCCTGTTCATATTCAAGCAACGTTTCATTAATTGCGCTGAGCTGACCCGTCTAAGCTCATAGTGATCAGCTCCCACTCCCAGAACGCTAAACTTAAGCACAGCGGGTCTTAGGAAAGACTCCAGGGACAGATTCAGCTGAAGAAGCTTACAGTTTTCATATCAGTAAATACAGAACAAAACTGAAACGAAAAGACAAGTCTGTCCTGTTTATGTTAATCTTCGCAGATCCTTCAGCTCTGACCAGAATGTCATTTTTAATTATTTACTTACATATGTAAATAAAACAATTAAAAGACTGAATAAAACAATAAAACAGTAATTATAAAATTATTCGAGTAAAATAGAAAAAAACATTTGAAATAAGTGATCAAGCATAACAATATTCAATAAAATAAACAGATGGACAGATGCTGAACCTAAGAAATGGACTTTTATTTTGTTAAGTTCAGAGCAGCAGTGTCTAATGTCTGAAAATGGGGTGACGAAGTAACAGGAGAGATATGTGTAGGGTTAAGGTTCAGTAGGCAGTGTCCTATGTCAGTCAGTCAGACCCTTCTGTGATGGGTTTACTTCTCGTCTCAGGAAGGAGCTTGACTCCACCACCTGCGAATTCTACATAGCAGTTCTGAAAGCAGCCTGTCTTTATATCATCTGAACAGGACCTCACCCTGAACCACTTCAGTTGGACTTCTCCCTCTGGTCAATAAAGCTGCCGAAACACGGTCAAAAGTACGCTTCTCACGTTAAAAACATTTCAAAATAGAGCAGAGGCCTATCCTCGCCAAATCCTCTGCATGTAACCCTTGGCCTGATAGGTCATGGAGGCACGGTGTTTCTCTCGAAAGGTTCTGCTAGGCTGCGGTGTATTGCAAACAATGGAGTATCTATGTTGTTCTATGTTAGTTTAGCCGTAATCCAACATCGTCACGAGGCAGGAGAACCATAAACTGGAACATGATGCTGGGCGGGGACCACAGTGACGGAAAGCGTGATTATTCACAGAGACAATGGGGGACAGGAGACAGAGGAAGTCGTGGGAGCTCGGCCGCACATTTGAAGACATTTTGTGAGTTCGGTTAATTCCCCCCATTCACTCATTTGTGAAACCTCAGATCTAAACAGGGGACTAATTTGAAGCAGTTTCCTTTTAAACTTTCCTACTCAGTTTGCCATAACGTGATATAATACAAAACAATGTGTTGTCATAAAACCACCATAGAGTTAAATACTCATTTTGAACCACTCACTTTTAGGGTCGGTGTCCATGCAATGCTGGTGTATTGAAGTTTTCACTTTCCCTGCCTGGGATTCATACTCAAGCTGTATGTAATTCTGGCATTTCTGGATGGTCCAGCCTCTCTGTATGCCATATTACTACTCTCTCTATCAAGACATCTGCTGGCTGTCACAGCTGGACGGGGAAGCTCCTCACACTTCATTTTGAAGTTTTTAGTTATCTTCTTTCACTTAGACCCAGAGGTAACTAAACGTCCATGTCATCCAACGTGCAATTGTTTGTAAGAAAAAAATCCTCATAAATAGGTTCATTTTAATATTAATTTTTGACATGGCAACACTACTTTAAAAGCTAGTTAAATATCTTTGTATAAATTCAAGTTAATTTTGCATAGTGAATTAAAATGCAAATTTAATTTCCCACCTTTCATGGGGAAATAGACAGAAGCACAAAATCCAAACATTTTGTGGAGCATGCTTTGAATGAGGTAGATCATGGAGGTTTAAAAGCAGAAGAAGGGAAAGTGAATATTGCACTCTTCACTGTCTAATATTACACGGTGCTAGGGTTCAAAATGCATCACACGTAAGCAGTAATGCAGCTCATAATTATTGTACCATTTCTGCCAGCTCCTACTCTTGCATTGTGTGTTGAGTCAACCACAAGCAAAAAACTCTGCCATCTTGCAGAACACTTGAAATTTTTACCAAACGATGGATGAGTGTTGATATATGATTCATAATCACACCCTTGTGCCCTAGAACCATGTAAGACTGCTACAATGAGGTTTAAAGAAACAAGCAAATTTCTCAACCATGACATGATTATCTTGTACCTCTTACACCAATGTTGGATTAACATTAAACAAATGTTAATAAAACAGTAAAATGTGTTCTGTAGACTGATGATGGGACAGTAACCCCATTGCAGTACTGAATATTAATAATGCTCCCCTAACCGAACCTAGTTTTTCAAATCACAAACATAATGAGGATATATATATTTACATAAATATTTTGTATAACCTTTGATCCGTCAAATGTAGTAAAAGCACCAGTTCACTGGAGACCAATGCTGGCTTTATGGTTTGAAATGATATGAAGAGGAGCACATGCTGACTGAGATGTAAAACACTGGTACATACCCAAAACCACACAGCTAACCACATACAGGAGAGCAGAAACATAATCCATGGTGCCTGGGCGCAGGCCCGCTCTGGTCTACATACGTCCACAAAGCAGAGCGATGTCTGAAATGAGCTCAGCTGTTGCCGAGGAGAGGTTGACCTCGGGTGCTAACAGAAAAGGCTGTCCACCCACATCTCCTCGCCACCCAAAACCGCAAAGCTGCTCCTCTTTATGGCTCCCCGCCTTTTCCTCCAGCTCTGACCCCCTCCCACATTTACTTGTACTGGGAGGCTAGGCTCCCTTTCCTGTTTCCTTTCAGTGTGAGGATGGGAAAGGCAGACTTAACAATCCCCTGACATAAACTGGGTGGGTCTCTGATAAAATGCCAGAAAGGTCTCCTACAGTGTTAGAAAAGTACTCGTGACAGACAGGATCACAAGCTCATGTGTTGGTTTGTTTTGGTACATTAGGGTAAAGGAAAGGATGATGGGGGTGCTGTCAGTCAGGTACAAGTGCAGGTCGCACCTTAGGAGAGTTAGGTACAAGTACAAGTCAGTCTTCCGGAGGGTCATGTACAAGTGTGGATCAGACCTCAGGAGAGTCAGGTACAGGTTGGACTTCAGGAGGGTCATGTATAAGTGCAGGTTGAACCTTGGGATTGTCAGGTACAGGTCAAACTTCAGGAGAGTCACGTACAGATCAGACTTCAGGAGGGTCATGTAAAAGTGCGGGTTAAACCTTGGGAGAGTCAGTTACAGGCGCAGGATGAACTTCAGGAGAGTCATGTACAAGTTGGACTTCAGGAGAGTCGGGTAAAGATCAGACTTCCGGAGGGTCTTGTACAAGTGCAGATTGGACCTTGGGAAAGTCAGGTACAGGTCGAACTTCAGGAAGGTCATGTTCAAGTGCAGGTTGGACTTCGGGAGAGTCAGGTACAGGTCAGACTTACGAAGGGTCATGTACAAGTGCAGGTTGGACCTTAAGGGGAGTTCGGTTTAGGTGCGAATCAGACATCAAAAGGGTTAGATGACGATGTGAGCCGAACTTCGAGAGAATCAAGTACAGGTGCAGACTGGACCTCGGGAGAGCCAGGTGCAGGTCAGACTTTGAGAGGGTTTTGGCTTGTTTTTTCTGAATTTCCTAGTGTTTTTATATTTGTGATGACTCAATTTCAATCACGGACCATAGCTACAGGTGTAGTGTTAAAAACATTTGATCAGAGAGCTCCTTGTTGGAATAGGTCCTCAAAGGACCTGTTAAGAAGCGCGTTAGGAATGGCAATCTTGGTTTCAGCCTGCACACCATAGCATTGCAGAGCCCAGCAGAGCACCAGGTGGAAGTTACTGCATGTGCAGTGAATACCACTAAAAACTTTTTTTGGTTCTTACTTCAGCTAGACCACTGTTTGGTTGTGCTTGGACACAAACCTAAACAGCAGCGTAATTCTGGACATTTAAGAAACAGTGAATTATCAGGGTCGGGGAACTTGTGTTTGCATTAGCTCAAGGAAGGTGGAGGTAGGTGACTGATAGTCTGATTCTTGGCGGAAACCAATATCGTTAAGACAATAGTGTTATCAGACAGCACAGTTCCTGTCTGCTGTTAACTCTTGCTGTAACCTATCCTACAATTGTCTGGCTGGGGTAGGTGGAAAACTGGGCATAGGAGCTCAGTAACTAAGCAAATGAGCAAAGCGGGTGATCTGGACTGCATGTTTTGTAATAAGCTTTTGCTTGAAATGCACAAGTAGCATACAGGCTCAATATGGAGCTGCAATTTTAAGCCAGGCCTCGAGTCACAGTACCGATGAGGCCAATGGAAATCTGTCCCATAGGTATTCAGAAATATTTGTCATGTTTTACAAACAGAGTGACTGAGCACAGATTATGACGACATTTCTTATTTCTTTTCAACTGTTTTTATTTGTTGATATGCAGTCCAACTAGTACCTAAATAAAATGTCTTCAGAAAGCCTGAGAAAGACCGCCAGGTGTTTGTAACAGCATCTGACCACGGTAATGGGGAAGGGGGCAAGAGCAGCTAAGACCCCTTAGCTCCTGTTACCCTGAAGCGCCTCTATAAGCCCCTGATTGAGCTCCATCAGCTGCCTGCCCACTCTCTTCACGATGGGCCGGTAGTCACTTTCCATTCCCTTTGAGGCGATGACTGGAGAAAACGCTTAAGGAAACCAGTGGCTCGGTGGGGGAGAGACACATGAGGTACGCTCAATGTGCGTCTATTACGAGAGCAGGGAAAGGATACATTCCTTCATGACAAAATTGTTTTGCTCATGATGCTGCCATTTCCGTTCTAAATTGGTGAGCTGAAAAAATGGAAAAGGAACAGTTAGAAGCATCGATCAAATGTTCAGTTGTGAAGTTCAGATTTCAGAATGACCTCTGATTTCAGTGCGTTGTCGTTCATATATATATGATCTTTCTGTGTCAAAAGGCTGGACTCTCGGTGATCAGACTGGAACCTCAGCCAATCAAACGCTAAGGGTCCACAGTGATCTGCCACAGCTATTACAGCTATTAATGACAGTAAAACATTCTCATGATACCGCAAATGGGCCAGTTGTATTTGTCCTCATTTTGTCCCGCAAGATGAAGTGTCAGCCACTAGGGGGCATCTTTTAGTGACTGTTTTGTAAAAGATGTTAAAGAAACTATGCAAGGCTAGGAGAGGTTCAGGCAAGCAATGACTAAAAAAAAAGCAAACTTATAATGAAGAAAGAGAGAAGGGCCCTTTAAGCCAGGCATGCTGACTCAAAGTGGGTACGTCAGAAAATCTGTATCTTGGTCATCCTTAGAAAATGACATCACTCCAGATTAGTTGCACTCCCACTGACGCACCATCCATGCAGATCTGAGCATGCCTGTGTCTCCCGTGAAGCCGTTGCCAGGATACTCGGTAGCACCGGCCACAAACTGACCTGAGCGTGAGTCTCGTCTTCCAGCAGCCGAGTCTTCAGTGCTTCTAGTTGCTCGTTCATCTTCTCCACAACCGTTTTAAAAGTTTCTCTCCTTTGCGTGAGTGAAACTTTGTCCTCCTGAAGCCTCTAAATGAAGGTGAAACCCACCTCATTATTTTGAAAGCTGGCTCCCAGTGTAGTGAAAGCTGAAGGAGGGATCAGAATTAGCAATTCCTCACATATGGTCATTTACTCGACAGTCACCTCCCTGCGCAGATGAACGAAATCAGAACTCCTGACGCACACTCAGCGGTTGATTGTCCTACCTTTTTCTTCTCGCCTCCAGCTATCTTCAGGGCCTCCAAGTCGCTGTAGGTCTGCAGGCCCTCGGTCATCTGCTGGATCTGCTCCTTTAGGCTGCCGAGCTCCGTGTTGATTTTGCTCTCCAGCTGTTCCACCTTCTGGAGGTCCTGCTGCAGGCGTCGGCTCTCTGGGTACACATCGCCAACACATCGGCATCCATGAGACAGCACCATTAACAAACTGCATTCTCTACAGCAGTTCATGGTTTACTAGTGGAAGCCCTCCCTCCTCAATATGTACCAGTATGCAGTCTTAGTAAGACCTTATGGTACACCGGGACCCAGAGCTGATCCTACACCTGGTTTCATCGATATTTCTATTTAGGGTGTAAGATGAACAAAAAGACACGTGGAACACATCACCACTTAACTGAGAGAACCAAAGAGGTGCTTCTGCATTGTTCCATCCACACTGGTATGAGGTGTGACCCTGTGCCTCATCTTTAACCTTTGCCTCTGCCATTTGAGTCAGTAGAAATAAGAAAAAAGCAATTTAAAAAATTATTCAGCTAGAATTTGAGTGCAAAAGCTGGGTATACTAAGACAATGTACACGAATACTGATGGTCACATAAAACAAGGGACTGGGTGTCGAGCAGTGCTGTTTCCACGGCAATCGGGGGACAGGAAAGGGAAGTGGGCTGATTCCTCTCGATAGGAGCAGTCCTGGGCAGGACTGCAGAGGAGCTAAGTACAGAGCAGCAGAAGGCACAAAGTGCTCCATCAGCTCTTCTGTGAATTCCAGTAATTTCCGCTTTCCCTTCAGGATCCCCGACCCTGCTCGCGGTCTGAAGGCGACTTCACTTTGGATACAGGATATTAAAGCCAAGTACTCTGTCACTAACCAATCAGCTGGCGTGAGACCCTTTCAAGTGGCAGCCAACACCACAGATGACTCCAACCTCATCCTCTCTCATTACCGCCCCTGTGCCTTTAAATGAGCAAGATGAGTGAGACTCATTTTCAACACAAAGCTCAAAACAGAGAGGGATATCAATGGCTGTCTAGCTCATAGCTGTCTCAAGGAAACACAGCTGTGGATTTTCAGTGGACGATGGTGGAAATGCGGAACCAAAACCAGCAGCAACTTTAATTTAGTACAGATAATAAGCCCACACGAATTTGCCTTTGTCAGCTGGCAGTTTCAATGCCTTCTGTGAAGGAGAAGCCTTGCAGTAGAAATGGAAAACCTCCAAGCACGACAACCTGCTGAACTTAGCAGTTACTCCACACTGCTACTTTGCTATCTGACCAAAACTGAACAGACTTAACTATGGCTGAATCCTGTGTGAGTCCAGGGATGATGAATTGTCAGCACCCATACCTGTTTGCAAAGACTGACTCTTTAAACAGCGATGTATCCTGGCCAGGGAGTACTCCACAAACTACTCTGCTGCTACTGATGTTGTGCTTCAGAAAAGGAAGCTCAAATTAAAACTGCTTTCCAAAAATGTTCTTCCTAAGGGGTGTGAGTGGTCCCCCTCTTATATTTAAAGGAGGAGGTTGATTAGAATATCAATGAGAGTATGCAGTGGGTCCAGACTGATCACTGCGACTTTGATATTATTTCAAAACAGGGATACGGTTACTTCTGCTTTTCATATAAAAACACTCAGGATTCTGTGTGGTCAATTTATAGTTGTGATGCAACAAGATGGAAGACAAACAAGTATAATGCTTTATAACACCAAAATTATGTCTGCTTAACGGCAAATCAATAGATTGCCACCTTGTGGCCAACCTATGTTATATTTATGGTTCGACTGCTGCCATCCATTTAAACCATCATCCCTTCCTTCCTGCATTACTGCTGATCATCACTGAGTCTCTCATACAGTATTTCCCTTGTTTGAACACACTTCCCTAAGATGAGGCTACCTGCATCCCAGCCCAGCCCATCCTTCCTTTGTTGTAATTTGGCATCAGCATCTCATGTCAGAAAACACAATCAAGGAAGATTAACCTCAAAAGAACAGCACATTATGAGTCCCTGAATAAATCCTAAAAGAGAAAGTATTCATGACAGTGATGTATTATTTTTTTTATTCTCAGTGTATACAACCAGCTTTCTGAAACACAGGAATAGAAGCATGTTTTCGCTGATGGTCATGTCAGAGGACAGATGAAGGACAACAGACAATAGAATGTAATGAACAGAGAACCTGAACCAGCTGTTGAGGAATAACATAAACTGGAGCAGGATTAGGAACGCATGTTGACCGTATGAAAAGTATTCATTGAGTAACCCACCCAAACGATGCAGTGAAAAATAGCCTCGTAGCCATGTTCACCAGGGGACCCACCTGAAGACAGCCCTTTGGCTCCACTGACCAGGGGACCCACCTGAAGACAGCCCTTTGGCTACATTGACCGGGGGACCCACCTGAAGACAGCCCTTTGGCTACATTGACCAGGGGACCCACCTGAAAACAGCCCTTTGGCTACATTGACCAGGGGACCCACCTGAAGACAGCCCCTTGGCTGTGTTCTGTGATTTGTGCATTTCAGTCTCTTTGAAGCTGAGGTCCTCTTGCATGGACTTTAACTCATTGGCTGTGACAGAGGAAATCTGCTTCGTGTGATTGATGTTCTATAAAAAGAGAAATGAACGAGGACGATTTATGTGTCACAATGACCAGCTGCTCCATCTACCTTCCCTACTCACCTAAGTCACCCTTACCCTGCTTGCCTGCTCCAGCAAGGCCACAATGCCAGCCTGTACCTGCAGCCTATGCTGTACTTCCTGAGTTCTGGTATCCTCAAAAGTCTCCAGGAAATCTGTCAAAGTGCCACAGGACATGCCAGTTAGCCCTGATGCAGAAGACGTTCCATCAGGAACCTCCCAGCGGCCCCACACTCAACTCACTGTCCATGTTTTCCTCCCTTTTCTTCAGTTCCTTGTACTTCTGCTTCCGTTCGTCTACCAAGGCAAACAAAAACTTCAAAGGGTCAAAGTGTAGGGTTAGTCATTTATCTGACGCCCCTGAACCAGCTTTGGGGTTACAAGCCTTGCTCAATGACCCAATGGTGAGTGGGACACTAAGCCAGTCCATTGGCTGGCTGTTCTTCAGACACCAAAACTGTACCTTGATGCTCCTCCATGCCATCATGAAGCTGTTGCATCTCCTCATTGATCTGGCTGATCTTCTCTTGTATTTCTGTCAACCTGCAGCCAAACGAGAGACGTCTCTCATCATAATGACCATTATTGCCATGGTTACTCCACAGTGTTGGCACAAAACGCATCTCAATAGTAAAGATCAGCCCTTACTGTCGATCCATGCTGGCTATCTCCTGATTGTCTTCTTTGACCTAATAAAAGATTTAAATCAGAGACCATGAAAATCCAGGTGTCTGTAAAAACAAAATGTAGACAGCCACTCTATCCCGAAATAAAAAGGGTGTTATAACACATGATTTACAAAAATGGGGAATTCTGCACTTCACACTGAACTAAATGATAGTACCATCTACTGCTAGTAATTCATTCCACTTTTTTCCACTAGATGGAGCTCTTTTAAGATTACCTGAGCAGACTGTCCACCTTGGATCAGTAGAAGGGGCCAGCTCACCTGCCTCAGCAGCCGTTCCCTCTCCTCCTGCGGCGACATCAGATTCTTGTCTTCTGAAATCATGGCATCTCTGCGCTGCTCCAGCTGCTGCAGCTTCTCATGCAGTAACACTGCTTCCTGCTTCACCTGCGAGTGGGCGATCTCCTGCAGAAATGCAGCATGTGCTGTGGAGTCCAGTTCTGCATGGTACCACAACCTTACCTCATCAGTCCAAGCATTACTTCTAGTAGATCAAGAATTATACTCACTTGCTTCGTAATTCATCTACCCATCTATCCATCTAGATTCTAACTGCTTATCATGGGTCCTGAGGCCTACCCCTGGCAGTACAGGGCACAAGGCTGGGTAATCCCTGGACAGGTCACCAGTCCTTTGCAAGGTACATACACACACAGTCACACTCTATGGGCATTTTAGAGACATCAATTAGCCTTACTGCATGTCTTTGGTTTGTAGGAGGAAACCCATTTGATACAGTAAGAAGATGAAAACTACACAAACACACAGCGTGGAGATGGGATTTGAACTCTCAGCTTTGGAGGTGTGAGGTGACAGCCCTCCCCACACACTCTTCTCGTATCATCATAACCTTAACAGATCTGTACTCACGGCTTCCAGTGCTTCTTTCTGAGTGGCGAGGACATCAAGTTCCTGTTGAAGGCTGTCCAGCTCCTCCAAAGAAAAAGAGCCAAAGTGAAGATGAGATGAGATGTTCTAGGGCTGACATGTATGACCTTCTTCTGTCAGTTGAACCAGTTCACATTAGTATGTACCCATTACTCAAAGACAAGAAATACAAGATCAAACCTGAAGCAGTTCTTCATTGGCAGTTTTCATGGCAGCGTATTTGGCCTGGTCACCAGGAAGCATTTTCTTCACAATGCTGTCTGCTGTCTGTTTTTCTTGGTCAATTTCCTCCTCCACCATTCGGATCATCTCCTCTTTTCTTTAAGGGAAGGAGTGTAAAGAGAATCTTGTTAACCTTCAGACTCCAGAAGAACAGTGAACCGAAAATCATGTTAATCACCGAATCGATTTAAAAGCACAGAGAAACTCTCTCTGTCTTTAAGTCTAGGCTTAAAACACACATTCATTCTAGCTTACAGACACCTTATGTAGTCACTCACCCCCCGACTAGACTATAGTCTGAGGTGTAGAGCTGGGTGGGGATCAGTGCCATTGACTTTGAATGAACTGTTCTGTCACTCCTGCTTCGCACATTGCTGTGTGTTGTTGGAGTGCTGGTGTTCAGGGATTCCCCATGCCTGTGTCCCCTTTGGCCTCTCCCTCATAGTTATGCTGCCACATATAGTCCTGCCGGAACTCTTGCTGTTTTATTGTAATTACTCAGCTGTTTTAAATTGCTGCGCTGCTCATGTACTTTCCTCTCTCCCCCTGCCCCTCTTTCTTGAGATGTTCCTTTCAGAGGTCCGGATTCAAGATATCCCCCTATTTGTGTGCTGGCCTACCGTGGCCTCCCTCCCTATCACTTGTCCATCCTGACCAGCTTGGCATTATCTGAGGCCCCCAAATATGTTCTTCAGCTTGATCACCTGACTACCTCCTCCAATATGCTATTGTCCATCTGATTGTTCTACCACACTGTTGTTCATTGTATTCTATTAATGAACCTGTCCTGCCTGGTGCAGGCCAGTCCAGTCTGGTTCCTCCCAATGTTTCTTCCTTCTGAGGGAGTTTTTCTTTGCCACTGTCATTCTTACCTTACTCTCGGTGAACCACTTTATAATAATGCTCCCTGTTAAAGGCGTCATATAAATAAAATTGAATTGAACTGAACTGAAGAGCAAGGAAAAGCCATTTTACAGCTTCAGATAAAGAATACAACTGTTTTCCCAATATATAAGAATGCTGTTAATATTCAGTTTTCACCATTACTTATTAACATTTGGAAATAAATTAAATAAAATCCCAAACCAATTCAGTACTGCCGTAAGCCATCATCGCATTAGACTTACCCTCGTCTCTCTGTGAAAATAACATCCGTGCTCTGGGCTTCTCTGTCGTTCTCTGCTTTCAGCTACACGTTAAAATGTGTTGATGAGTGTTATAGCTACACATATCACACCATTTTAAAATAATTAGTTGTACCGTAACTCATCTATGTTTAATCAAACTCTTCTATGAATGCTTAGTGAAAACGGAATTGGCCCACCGTATTCAATTCATTGATGACTTCCTCCATCTCAGTGTTAGTATTCAGTTTGTCCACAAGCTAAAATTCAGTCAGAAGCACAGCATTACTGAACTGTGAGCAGTAGTCTGATTTTTGTGATGCTCCCGATGTACCTGAAATCATTGACAACACAGAAATGTACATACCATGTTGTAATCTGCCAACGCCCCCTGAAGATCTTGTATTTCACCAGCAAGACCTTCAGCCCTAAAATAATTATTTTGCAGAATTAACTCTTTCTTCCTGAAAAGCTACACACTCATCAAAAGACAAAGAAACCTGTTATATGTAACAATTAAATATTTTAAAGAAGTTACAAATACAGATTCCTTTAATTTACTGTTTTAATCTGATCAATGTTTCATTTTCAATTATCTTGTTATACTGTTTTGGCTCTGCAAAATAAATTTCTGGATATTAAAGACAGTCACACAGATGTGTATAATTCTCATTCCACACTAAAACTGCTTACTTCCATAGGATTCCAGAGACATAATTATGTAGAAATAACTGACCCTTCCCTCCAGAAAGCACACATGTAGAGTAACCGTTCACTTTTCTTGGCACACATACCTCTTTTCATAGGATAGGTAGACAGAGTTCTCTTGGTTAAATGTGTCAATTTCCTTCTGCAGTTTGCTGGACTCCATGGTAAGCTCGTTTATTTTACTCCTATTATGATAAAAACATACATTTTTCAGGTCTATTCATGTTGCTCCTTGACAGAAGGGAAACAACTCACCACTGTAAGTCAATGAGATTGATGAGTTGGAAGTGAGCCTGTGATTAGAACAATGAGCAAAGAAACAAATACTGATTCTGTTTCATTCAAATCATATCAGTTTTTGATGTGCACAATTTAACAGCTTGATGTTCCAGTTAGCTAAATACACATCGTCACCTCAGACAGGGCTAAGGTGAAACGGAAAATAAATCAGCTGCTTAAAATTGACCTCCAAAATAGGAGTACTGCAAATACAGCACCTTTGTATGCTAGAATAGCTTTGGTGGATTAGCAGGTTAATTTTAGAATAGCCAAACGAACAGATGCAAGTGGTTGTAAGCACAGTAAACAAAGCAATACTTTGTCTCCCTTGATTACCATTATTTTCACATGGGAGGCACAACTAAAGGTTAAAGGAAAGACTGTCACAGTAGGTTACCTCAGCAATCCAAGGTAATACGATTTGTCCAGAATTTGTCTCTGAGGTCCTAAAAAAACAAACAGTACACTGTAACATTCAGGAAGTTGCCTAAACCCAAACCCTAACCCTAACTCCTAATCCAACTAAATAACTTTGTACTGTTTATTATAATGTTCTCAACACTCACTAATCTAATAAGTAAGCCCCACCCTTTACCTTTCATTGCAGTCTTCATGCCGGTCAGCCCTTGTTGAGTGACTGGCCGCTCAGTCACTTTGATCTGAGCAGACAGGACCCCCGGGGTGGATGTTGGTCCCCCTCTTGTCCCTGGCCTCCCAGTCCCAGGTACCATCTGCACAGCAAGTGTTTATTACTCACTAATTAGGGTGAATTTCAGAGCTGTGCATACCTCAGCTAAATACTGTTTTCAGTTCTTTTCACAGTAACAGCCACAAAACTATACATCCCGTGTTATCAGCAGCAGCCTTGTTATTAGTGATCAGCCTAGGCACTGGTCTAAAACATATCACTGGGCTGACACTTTGGACACAAACACACATTGCTAATTCTACATTAAACCTGTAAGTCTATTGTGTAATTGTGGCATGCAATGCTGGCATAAGACGAGCTTTAAAGGGGCAAACCGCTGTCCCAACTCTGATCGCAGTTGGTGGTGGTCGGATGGCGGTTGGGGGTCTCCCAGTTCCAAGAGGAAGAGCACCACGGTTTTTAAATTTCCCGGAGAGTGGCCGCTGGCTTGCCATTACTGTGGTGGAAGACTGTAGCTAAGCACAAAAACCAGTAGACACCAGGATTGTGAGAACATGGCTAACTTATCAAAACTGGTAACTCAACAGTACACAATAGTTTAGAGTTTGGATTAACAAGATACAGTGTTTAGGGGTAGGGTATGCTAAGAACAGGCAAAAGGAGGAGGGGACGGCAGAAGATGAGATGGATGGACAGTGTGGTGGAGACAATGAACATGAGTTTGGGCAGGCTTCGAGAGGTGGTGGAGTACTGGGCGGCCTGGCGTGCTGTGTGGAGTCACGAAGAGTCAGACACGACTGCGTGACTAAACAACAACAATGCTAAGAACACATTCATGTGGATGAAAAGCAAGCAATAGGAAAATAACCCTTTAGGGTAGAGAAGGAGTAGATACAACAGGCTGATGGTGTTAAAAGATCATGTATAAATGCAATCAACGAGGGGCAAGTTAGCTAGTTCCGTTAGATAACGGTCTGTAGTGAAATTGGGTGGTTTTCTCATATCTCATTTTGCTTTCCATATACTGGTGAGGTAAGCACAGGGGCAGGCAGCATCCACCTTGGAGTAAATGGGGTTATAAATACTGTAAGTGCCCAACACATTGTCTTAACCCGCAAAGCCACATACACTAGTTTCTATCATAAACTAGTTAATATTCCTCTCGCTTCCTTTCCAGAAAGACGTGCTTTCTACAACCCTGCGTACACTATCCAACAAACTAAGAAACGCTCAAATTAATAAATATATTTTGCGATATAATTCCAGTCATCAAAATAAGTGCAATTAAATTAAGCTAGTTACTGTTAACCAGCATCATATTTACCTGAACAGTACGGTGTCCGGTTGTTTTCTCTCCGTCAATCCCTCTTACTGTTGCTTAGCAACCCGAAGTTGCATTTATCGCGAGATTTACCATCGAGGCTTCCGTTTGATGGGACAAATACGGAAGTCACGATTCACGACAGTACCCAATAGAACATGCAATCCCAGCGGCCTAATAGCAAACAGCCTACTTGAAGATACTTTTACAGATTTTCTAGATTGTTAAACCCCCATTCAGAAGGAAATGAAATGTATTCACAAAATATTTATTAGCATGCAATGGAAATTTGGAGGTCTGTGAATTTCATTATGGAGAGAAGCCATTTTTTGAGGCTGATGAGTCTATAGGAGGCAAAAGAGGGCTTGTTTATGTGTTGTTGAGTGGATAAATGGTTTTAATGCATTCATGTTCACAAGTGCGTCTACAATTAATTTCTCAGTATAGCTGTTTGGTCCTGCTGCTTTACGCTGAGGTTTAAAAAAAAAAAAATTCTTGGGAAAAACTGATCATTTCATATCTCCATTGATTGCATAGCTTTCTGTAGGCAGCACTGGAAGGCAACTTAAAGAGAAAACGGTGAAGGACATCAGACAGTTATATATAAAGCAGACTGAGCAGGGGCATGCAAGGGCCAGCAGAATCCTTGCTGTAGACCAAAACGCATGAGTTAACTAGAATATGGCACGAGCTGTGTGGTTCAGAATTAGGAGCCATAAAAAAAAAAAAGCATTCAGCACTATGGAATCCTTGTTTAATCAGAAACCTAAATGTACACACATTCATATACATACAAAACAGCATACTGTCAACTTTTAAACTGAATATGGGACATTTAACACTGTAAAGATTAGATGCGTAAGTAATGATGTTTACAGCACAACTGAAGAACACTCAGTACACCTGGATAACCTCATTCCATTCCCCAACAGGCCACACCCCATTATCATGCACGTTAGCTGGCGAGCTCTTCCAATCCCATGTCTTGACCGGGATCTTCCAGTTTGGCCCATAGTTGGCCTCCACATAGGCTAAGGTCTCACAGGGGACCTGTACTCTGAGCTGCAGGAGCTCCGTCCAGCACAGGCTGAACCTTGGAAAAACATACCTGTGGGCAAAGTCTGGGTTATTGGACTGTGAAGCAACTCCAAAATAAGAATACTAGAAATAATAAACATAAATTAATATCAATGTGAAGGGCACACACTGTCCCGCTGATGGTGAATCCAACATGCAGCAGTACAAACAGATACAAAGTGAGATACAAACTTAAACTTCTTTCCACTCTTGGCCTGCGTGCCACCGTTCCACACGATGTCACCTTCTTCATAGAAGAAGAAAATGTCCAGCTTCACATCCTGTCCCTGGAACGACAGCTCCAGACTGTCCTCCACCTGCGGGGACCGAAGTCGTGATTCCAGCACCACAACGCAAAGTAGATCAAGCTTCAACCTTTATCCACCTTTATATTCCAACCACCTTTATTGTAATGCCAAATTACATATAGGTACAGTGAGGAATTTAACCTCATCGACTGGTCAATATATAAATATACAGTCAGAGTTTGGTTAAGATCTAGTGACCTATTAAATCTCAGAATATTCTCTGACAATGAAAAGACAACATTAAAAAGCATACGGTGGACCATGTGCAAAAAAAATGAAATATAAAATGGGTACACGCTTAACTTGTATGAAAGGTGTCATGAGTGATACCATACACCAAGTATCAAAACAATACATTTTTATGAATTACTATGTGACTTTTGAGACATACCTTTCCAAATTTGTGCTTGAGAGGCAGGCCAGAGGTCTGAAAGGCCTGAATGATATCAGGCTTGTAGTCCTTAATCCAAACACCCAGGTCAACATCCTTGCTGTAAGGTATCACACTGCACTGACGAAACCAGCCTAGGAGAGCAGGAGCACAGCTTGGTTCAGGTGTTTTAACAACCTCGACAATGCACCTCATATCCTCAGTACACAGTTTGATATTTCAAAAGAAACACGACAAACAAAGGGCCTAACATATACAGGCAGAACCAGGCTGCACCATGCTATACCTTGAATACTTTTTAAACCTGAGTTTGAAGAGTTGTAACCACACGTTACAAAAAAGCCATTGTTACAAGTTGGCCTGTACAGCTTGAAAGAAGTGAAGCTGCTAAATTGAAGGGTTTTTCCTCACCCAGACAGGTGCCACTGCTCAACCAGAAGGGAACGCCAAGGCCAGAGAGGACCTGTGCAGCCAGGTGGAGCAGAGCCTTCGCCTTCATCCTGAACTCCATGGACTCCAGGGAGGTGTCATCGGGGTACAGCTGGGCAGCAGAGTGTGAAAAGTAATATATATATGGAGATTTGGAAACAGTAAGGCTTGGATAAACTGACAATAATCAACTGACTTAACACAAACAGCACGGACCTGATAGAAGGCACGGGCATCCCGGTATCTGCACTCCAGAAACCGAGCTTGGCTGTGCTCACCGAGGAAACGCGAGACATTTCTCGGGACCCACACCTCCAGGCCATCCAGCGAGCTCAGGACGAGTTCCGGTCTGGCAGAGAACACCATTTACAATCACTCGGGAAACCTCCCAGCAGTCAGGACACACACACACACACACACACACACACACACACACACACACACACAAAAAACACATTAACTCTAACTCTGGCTGAAAGACAGTACAAAACACGAGTACTTCAAGTACAGAAGAAGCCATAGCCATGTCTTTATAACGTTCCCAGCAGGTTTTGCTCACACACTGCAGGAACCGCCGTGCACCTTGTGTGTGGTGATAACGGATACGGGCTCCTGGGAAAAGCCGATTCACCCAGCCTGACACAAGGCTCTTTTAAACTGGGCCATTCTGTATGAAATCACATCATATGCCCCCTGGTGGACCCAATCACACATTGCAGGAATGCTCACCTGTCGAAAGCCCCAGCCCAACGACCAAAGTCAAGCTTCCGGAACGGCGCAAACTCCCTGTCAGTGTTGGGTTTCAGCCGCAGCGCACCATGCCACAGGTAATTCCCACTGCGCTCGTAGAAGACCACAAGGTGGACTACATGCTGGCCAGAGCGGAACAGGAGGTGCAGGGGGATCTCAGGGCTGGAGAGGTCGTCTAAGCCCACCAGCCTGGGGTCTTTCCCTTGAATTTCAAGCAGCTCCAACCCAAATTCTAATGCTGTCTGTGCGAGACTGGTCTGTACCAGATCGAAACCAACGCATCAATGTCAGGACTACAGGGTGATGCACACATGAGGAGGAGACTGCTCTAGGACAGAGCACACAGACTCTGAAATAAACATACAATGACTGATACTGCTATGCCTACATTCTGAAAGACACCATGCCAAATTAAACTTGACAGCATATGGTGCAAATCTAAATTAATTACTTCACATGGAGAGAAATTCAACTAAGTAAAATACCACTGTCGGACAATTTCATCCAGGATAAGTGGTTAGAACATGCATTGATAGATGAATGAATGAATGACACAAATAAAGCTGGTTCACAAAGTCTTTCATAATCAAATAATCATTCATAATATTGAATCTGTCAAATTAAAGTTTTCTAAAGAGAATTTGAAAATTAGTGCAAAGAAAGCTGCAGTCTGAATCATTGACAGAACAATATATATATATATCCTGGACTAGAAAACCATGCCATTCCTTACATCATATTTCCAAAACTTTGCTAGCATTGCAAAGGTGGTGAACCCTCTGCCAGAGCAGAGCACTCTGCACGGATGCTGTTTAGCATGGCCTTCCTTGGACTGTACGTAGCGCTGAGAGAGGAGGCCCAATGTGGCCGTGTCAACCAGGAACACTGCAAGGTTGTACCTGGATACCAGCTCCAGGAACTTCTTCACCACCTGCTGCAAAACATGCCCCAAAAAAAAAAAAAAAAAAAAAAAAAAAACACAAGGGTTTGTATTGAATCACCATGGAAACCGGTTAAGACGTTCTGGAGAACAATCCACACTCATTACTTGTATTCTAACTTCAAAAGTAAAGAAACAAAAACAGATGTTCTACTGGCATGACTTGAGTGGTCCCTTTTAAAGGTTCAGTTCTCAATAAGGGTTCCTCTGTTTGCTCCAAAGTTATGCTTGTATAAGAAACACATATCCCACTACAATACACTTACCAGTTGTTCATCACTGCTCAGTTGGCTAGACTTATAAGATGCATGTGTTCCATGCTAAATAAATAAATAAATAAATAAATAAAGTTAACCGGGAAGTACAAGAACATTTAACCAGTATATAAAACATTATAAGCATATTCTGTGAATCTCTCACCTTTGACAGATAGTGCCTGTAGTAATACAGCTGGAACAGCAAGAACAGCAGACTGCTGGTTCCAAGCAGCACCAGAATCACAGTCTTGTTCAGCCTAAGCATGGATCTCAGGAAGTGAGGCAGGATGCTGCATCTGGAACATATCATGCACACTGCAGAAAAAATGTTTAATTATGTAACACTTCCTATGCATTAACACTGAAAGTACAGTATGACTGGTGGTTAGGGATGTGGACGTGCGTTTGACAGTGCAGGGAAACAGGAACCCCCACCTTGGAGAAAAGTGAACTGTTTAACCAGATGGAGCTACTTATCAGAACCCATGGTTAAATGCTATCAAATGACTTATATACCGTACAGTGTATACCTACGTGGACAGCCAGGCTAAATAATACTCAGTCTGAGCTTCCGCACAAGATGGATGGATGAATGAACGGATGAATGAACGAACTCTACAAGAAGAAAAAGTGGACGGGCAAATTCTTAGTTGATGTACTAATTACTCAGCATAAGAAAACAGGTAACCTTTCTCTACCTATACAAAGTCACTTTATTTGTAAGGATGCTGGAAATTAGCCAGCTGGCAAAGTAGGCAGGTGACTAAAATCTATGTGTCAAGGGAGAAGGCATACTTAATGTCGTCAGCCTCAGACTTAACCGGGACCTTGCAGGATTACCCACACGCTTTAGGTTCTTTTTTATTCTGCGCTGGAGAAACAAAAATATCTTTAAATGGAACTTACCATAGACAGTAAAATATGAGACAGCACAAGCTGAACATTCGCTGTGCAGGTCTTCTCTGGGTATTGATGCACACGTTCCAAGTGGGCTCCGAACCCAAACAAAATAACCACGTTGCGCATGCGCACACCGAAGCCGTAAAGCTGCCGTAAAGCGGAGCGGGAGCACGCGCTCAGAGTCGCACGGCGGGTACGCGCACCGTCGTACAGCCCCGCAGTGCAGTTGGCACTTGCCGTGCAGCGCAGTTCGCCGTCCGCTATGCATTCCGCTGCTGCCGTGCAACCAGTTGCGCAGTCCACTATTTGCTGTGCAGTTCGCTGCGCAATCCGCCGTTCGCCGTGCAGCTCAGTGGCCGCTACACTTTGCGCCGTGCAGTCAGCTGCGTAGTCGACCGTCTGCCGTGCAGTCCGTTGCGCAGTCCGTTGCGCAGTCCGTGGTTGGCCGTGTCGGCGTTCTGGGAGCGGCTGCCTCTCGGTCTCCCGCAGCTTTGATGTCAGACAGTGAGAGTGAATCGCGCAGGCTGCTGCGGTTCCACTATGTTTTAATGTCGCTCTGTTCATCTTGTTACCATAGAAACTTTCTGGCGTAAATCGGTACGTTTAGGCTTTGAACATCTACAGTATGGACGTCCAAAAAGTAAGTATTAGTGTATGATTTCGGATATCCCTGCCTGGATGTGACTTTGTAACCTGCACGCTTCCACTGTTCTGATAGTGACTGGAAGTTCGTGGCTGTCAGTTGATTGTGGTGGATTCAGACAGAATCAGACTTGGATTCATGAATTTGAAATCCGTGTCTAGTACCAGTGACTATATGCTGCTAAAATAAGGTAAGATTAAAATAGCTTCGGGATATATGACAATGTATGCGGGGCCTGCTGTTGGTGCTGTGGAATGGGATCAGATCCCTAATAATGTCCTGAAACAGTCCTCTGGGTATCAGCCACTTCCTCGCCTCACCAGTCTCTTTAAACTGTAATGATATTATACATGGCAAGCTCGCAATTTATTACATTTGTTACTGTTATTTAATTTATTACATTTGTTACTGTATACACTAGATATGAACATGAGTTACTGTATGAAAGAGCATGTATTTTTGTCATTCAGCTGCGATCATGACACTTTAAATCCTCTATACTAGACTTTAACCGTCTTTGACACCCAGCAGCTGCACAGACAAGTAAGAAGTAGTATTATGACTTGTTAATTTAGAAGTGTAATGCAAAACAAGGGCTGCTTTCATTTAGTGGATTGACAAAGGCAATTGGATTATTTCAGTGGTGGACAAGTATCAGGTGAACTAGTGAGGGCTGATGTTTCAGGTGAGTAGCGCTTGTTTAGGCTGTTCTTAGACATATCAGCTCATGCAGATCTCCTGGCTTACATATGGACTGTCATCAGGCAGAGAAGGACGTTCTCAGGGGTGTCGTTGTGCAAGTTATTGTCTTTAGTCATGAAATTGCCTGGTCTAAATATTGTTCATGAATACTTGTTCCTCTGCAACAGGTTGTGTACTTGCATTAACATTCTAATACAGCAAAAATGTGTTTTTCTACTATGATACAGCACCTCTGACATATGCAAGACAATTTCCCTATTATTATTATAGTTGTTGTTCTTATTTTCTCTAGCTGCCTCCAGTGTAATGACTGGACTATTAAGACATTCACTTCTTTAATCGAATTTATCTGGTGATATTTGATCTCATGGATTCAGCAAAGATGGAATTTGATCTCACTGAATCAGAGAAGTGGCTTTTTTAACACAAAGGTTAATGGAATGGTTATCTTGTTCTACTAGTATATAACGGGTTTATGTTTCACGGAACTCCTCCACACTGGACGTACACGACAGCTGTAACTGAAATCAATGAGGCAAATCAGTAAAGAGAAACGTGTTGCGTCATAATCCGGATAGACAAAGTAAAGCAAAATGTGCATTAATAATGCAAAAGTCATCACCTGAACAAAGAAACGATACATTAATCACCATTGTGTTAATGGCATTGTATCTTGAAATTGAATACTGTTTTCATATTGCTGTTTTTTCATAGAATGCAGTATATTTTGCTTTTAAATTTTTACTTATGCTAAGGTACTTTATATTTACATCACATCTTCACCTATGAAATTTGCTTTGTTTTCTAGTAATCTGATTAAAATCATTGAAACAAAAATCTTTGTTGATGCTTATGTTGAATTGAAAGATATTAATAAAATGCAGCAGTTGTACAAATTTCATAGTGTCCTCATTTAAAATACTGGGTGTGGACCACCTTACTTGGCTGCCTCGCATGTCTAAAATTTCATCAGAAATAAAACTCACTTCACAGGGAGAATAACATTAGCAGGCGCTGTCAGTAACAGCCGAATGAAGAAACTAACATGACAAAGAAAGTCAGTAAGGTTCAGTGCATCTTTTCATGTTGCTGTCTGCAAAAGCTGCCTTTAAACTGAGTGTTACATCAGCTGTTTGGAGTCACCCATTTCCTTTGTGGGAAAGCCTTCCATCAAAATGAGTGTTACAGGGATGGGGGTTTATTTACCTGGAAAGGCCGGGCCCTTAGCAGTGTAGGGTAGTGGTGTGGCTCTGTGGGTTAGGTGTCTGTGCCTATGAGTGAAAGGTTGCAGGTTTGAATCCTACAGTGGCTATGTTGATGTTGGGCCCTTGAGCAAGGCCCTTAACCTGAATCGCTCCAGGGGGCTGGTGATTGGCTGACCCTGCACACTGACCATCAGCTCTCAGCTTGGAGAGCAGGATGTGAGAACTGTGGATTTCCCCATGTGGATGAATGAAGTACTAATTATTGTTATTTTCTTTGAAAAGTCAGAGACAACATCTGTTGTCATGAAAACCAGTGGTCACTGTATAATGAAATGGCCTTTCTTTTTGACCTTTGGCAATGCCTGTGCTCTCCTGTGAATCTCCCATCCAGTAGGAGGACAGCAGAAATAGACCTGGCCCATAGCCAGGATATTCCTCTTTGGTTCCTCTTCACTGTTAACACTGTATGTGCTTTCACGTGAACACTGTACTCTCACATTTTGTAAAACATTTTTCTTGCTCCACCCTGGTACTCAGAACTGGACTCTTGCTGAAGGTACTATATGGGACGAGCGCACAGAGAAGCGGTATTGAATGTACTATATGGGACGCGCTCACAGAGGAGCTGTACTGAATGTACTATGTGGGACGAGCTCGCAGAGAAGCTGTACTGAATGTACTATGTAGGACGAGCTCACAGAGAAGCTGTACGGAATGTACTACGTGGGACGAGCTCACAGAGGTGGTATTGAATGTACTATGTGGGACGAGCTCACAGAGAAGTGGTATTGAATGTACTATGTGGGACGAGCTCACAGAGCGCTGTACTGAATGTACTATACGGGACGCGCTCACAGAGAAGCGGTATTGAATGTACTATACGGGACGCTCACAGAGAAGCGGTATTGAATGTACTATGT
>JAACJT020000095.1:14363665-14403713 GCA_009936485.2 Gymnarchus niloticus | reverse complement strand
CTGTTACAGAATTCACACTGACAGGTGCGTTACAGGATTCTTTGTGAGGTCTGCTACAGAATTCACACTGACAGGTGTGTTACAGAATCCTCTGTGAGGTCTGTTACAGAATCCACTCTGTAAGCTCTATTAGAGAATGCACTCTGTCAGGTAAATTATAGTATACTGTAAATGCTGTTAGAGAAAACATTCTGTAAACACTGCTGAGGAAAACTCTCTGTATGCACTGTCAGAGGACACTCTCTGTATACACTGTCAGAGAATACACTGTCAGGCACATTACAGGAAATTCTGAAGGGTCAGTTAGAGATTAAACTGTGTCAGGTATGTTACAGAAATACATAAACTCTGTTACAGTGTTACGGGATACTTTCTGTCATTCATGTCGGATGTCATGTGGTACACTCATGTATATTTCAGCATTAAGTCTATTGTCCCCAAACTATCATTCATAGTATAATATGGAGAAATTACACTTCCAGGTTTAAAATTTGATTTGGACTTCATGAACTTCCGGATACGAGCGTGTAACAAAGCTGCAGTTGGTGACTACTCTGATCCCGTCACCTTGGAGACCAGAGGTCAGAGCCGTTCTTCAGCCTTACCGTAGCACATTGTTATGTAATATGGCATGCCATTTGTACGTTACTAACGGGCTCACTCATCTTATTGGAAACTCAATGTCTCTATTCTGTCGAGCTGTAAACTGTTTTCTTCTAGCTTTCAATTTCAACCTGGATTCCACATCCTCACATCTCAACCTGAAAGTAGAGGACCAAAGAGTTGAGTGGGATCCACAGTCCGGGAAATTAGACAGCAAGATTAAAGGCAAGGAGAACAAGAGCAGGTAACAGATTATCAAACACACATCCTAGCTAACACGTTTCTTCTATGTGTAACAGACAGAACTGCATTTCACCGTCCATGTCTTAAAGATGGCACGTGTACTGTAGGTTTACAATGCTTATATTTTTATCTTTTTATCACTTTCTCATTGCACTACAGCCGACGAGAATCGATATTTCACCTCAGTGTATCACCCTGCATCATGTGTCTGAAGCTGACAATAAGGATACTTTGATTTTCCCATGACGTATCCTACGGCCGTAGGGGCTGTAGGGAACCAGGGAGGTTGAGAGTTAGGAGGAAGGGCTTTTATACCACGGCCACACATCTTTTTCATTAGGGTTAGGGCTAACTTTGACCCTGCTCTTTGTTAGACACTGAAGTGCTTTTCTCTGTGGCCTTAGTGGTGAAAAATGATGCATTGCTACAATGACATTAGCTTACCTGTGCACTTTGGCTCAATTAGCTTCTGCTGCAGTAAAATTTTCAGTTCAGTCTGTGAGACATGTATTGACTTCATAAATGGAAAGGTATTTATTCTTGCACTTTCCCTGGTTTTTTATTCCCTGTAGGTAAATAGTCATTTTATATACAAAGCTCATTGGGCCCCTGCAACGCAACCAGTGTTCAGTAGAAAAGCAAACCTGTCAAATCCTTACTGAGCTCTTGCTTTCTTCTGCTTGTCTAGTGGCTCAATTTACTCTTGTTAGTAATAAAATAAAGTTTAATTCTCCGTTAGATCAGTTCAGTTTTAAGGAGGGAACGTAGCACAGCTGTGCTCACTCAGTTAAGTTATTGTTATGGGCTGTTATTTTTTTCTAGTTTTTAATTGTCTAGTAGTTCTTAGAGTTCCTTAGACATTTAAAAAGATTTTGAGACAAATGTGTTTGTTCTTGTACTTCCAGAAATATTAACATTCAAAGTATTGATATTGTGATCTTCGAAAGTTAATGGCTAATCAGAATAACCTGGATTTGGCAGCTAATAGCTAATCACTGTTGACTCTGTTGGCTTCATTGGCAGCCATCGGCTATCCCGTGTTTTCCACTTGGTATATTTAATAGGCAGTAAGACGATGACGATTGATGTGGAGGGGCTGCCAAATTAGCTAAAGAGCGATGGATATGAACCGTTTTGGCATCTTTGGTAATGACTTCTCGATGTTACTGCATAACTTTCTTCTGTCTTGGTGTCCACAGCGGTGGGATGCCATCGCCCAGCAGAACCTCACGACCGGCGGCAGGGAGAGGAGGCAGAGACCGATTCACAGGGGAGTCTTACACAGTACTGGGTAATCACTCCTCAGTGGTATACAGTATTTCACTGCATGTATAATGCATGTAATCCCTCACAGTGTGTTTCACCGAGGCTGATATATAGTAGAGGAAGGCCTTCAGTAATGTGTCCCACACCAAAATAACACTAATATAGCCTGCATTTTTTGAAAAAGAATACAAGTGTTGTTAAAAACATGAAGGGTGAGTAATGTTAATGAACAAACCAACTGATTCTATTTCCCTCAGACTGCTAAATTGCTAGGCTCCATGCCCTGTGACACTGTCCAGGATAAGCAATTGGGAAATTGGATGGATGGATGAATGGATGGATAGGAATTCATATTGCTTTATGTCTGTGAAGGTTTGTTCCTGATGCTCCAGTGAGCGTCTCTGTGGCTTTACACGCGCATCCTTCCCACACTCAGGTGACAAAAGTATTGCGAGCGGACAGCATTACTGGGTGGTGCAGGCTATGAAGGACTGTAAGGCTTACAGTGTGGGAGTGACCTACAAGAGCTTCGGCAAGTTTGACCAGCTGGGAAAAACTACCTCTTCGTGGTGTGTCCATGTCAACAGTTGGCTGCAGACATCGTTTGCTGCCAAACACAACAACAAGACAAAAAGTCTTGAAGTTCCTGTTCCTGATAGCATTGGTGTCTACTGTGATTTAGACAGAGGTAAATATGGGTAAAATCATACTGTAATATTCTTTAATATTCAATAATCATACTGTAATATTGTTCAACCTTTTGAAATGTAGGCCTGTTTCCGGTAGACAGATGTTGACATTTCAACTACATCAACAGATGAAAACATGAAGAATACTTTTTGTTAATGTATAAAAAGTTATTTCAAGTCACATCAAGTCAAGTTTTATTGTCACGTGTTCCGGAGAGCACAGTGAAAAACTTTTGCCAGAGTTGCAGGGGAGGGGACAGGGCATGGCGGGCAAAAACATAGTACAGATTTACAATAAATATAAGGAATATGGTGCAAACAGAGACGGCAGGGTCATGGGGGGGGTTACAGTGCGTAAACGTCAGGTAGTGCATAAGATGGGGCAGTGCAAAATTACAAACAATTTATACCTCCATCTACTGTCTGTGGCCACTTATTTGGAGAAGTCTTATAGTGAGTCTGTAGTCCTACCCAAGGATGCACGATACCCTCATCAGATTATGACAGGTCAGTTTTAAGCAGAGCAGCTGGAATTGTGTAGCTTGTGAAAAATCTGCACAGGTCAGTCATTAAGTGTAAACCACCCAATCTCTTCACCATCTCATAAGACAGACAGTCTCTTCACAATCTCATAAGCTTTGAAAAGTCGTGTAGTTCAGAGGCTCCCTCAGCAGACACGTTCGTCCAATGTGATGTACGCTGAGAAAAATACAATGCGAGCATCTAGCAATTAAGGATCTCCCTAAGATACAGCATAAGTGCAACGAGGTTGAGCATCCAATGAGGGACTAGAAACACGATGCGCATTAGGGGCGGGACAAGAGTAATACAATACCAAGCACAACATTGTAAAAACATGACAGAAACGCTTTCAAATCAAATGCCATGAGGATTGGGTTCCCGACAGACGAGTGTGAAATGCAAGATCAACTTCGTTTTTCCTGGAAGGATAATTTTGGTTGTGGCAGCAGCATGACTGTCATGAGTAGAATACAAATAACATGAAGAGGTATACATAGTTAAAGATACAGAGAGAAATGGTTTAAGATACTGACAAGAAGGAATTTAAGGTGCCATATAAAGAGCATAAAAGATGACAACAATTTACATATTTTAAATGAAATATAAGTATAAAAAATATGGTTTGCATGATGAAATAACCAGTGTACGTTTAAATGGAGTGTTGTATTTGAAGCCTCATTTGTTTTCTTCCTCCCAGGTCAACTCTCTTTTTACAATGCAGAGACAAAACAGTTACTACACACATTCAGGATTAAATTCAGCCACCCTGTTTTACCTGCTTTTATGGTAAGTTGTTATTACTGTAAAACCAAATCAGGCCAGATGTTCTTAAGGATGTGTTGTAGCGACAGTTCACGGAAGAAGCAGGAGGCGGAGACTTCACTGTTTTTTCTTTTCTTTTTTTTTTTTTTAAACAAGGCACTTTTAATCAATCAACACCGATGAGCTACCGTACACTTACACACCAACTCGACAAAACAGAACAGCCTGGGGGGTTAGCCTTGCTAGCCCCCGTACACATAAAATTGGTGCGATAAACACAAAAACTACCCATAATCCCTGTTACAAAGGTGGCGCCGATCCGTGCCGCTACAGTATCTCAGTCTTAATGTCTGTGGGAGAGTCCAGTCACCAGCTCTCTCTGCCTCATTTTCTACCACCTGTCCCACGTCCTCAGAAATTTCTCCATGACTGTTATGACACCAAACATCTCCACATTTTCCTTAGATACCCGCTTAGCCCCAACCTTCCAAATACTACAAGAAAAGTAATCGTGACCGTTTACTTTTGATGCCAAGAACTTAATATTAGATCCATGAATCCATCTTTCAACCTCTTTTTGCTGTACAGGGCAAGACATTATTAGATGAAAACCCAAAACCCATTTTGCAAAGAACTCTGTTTGTAGTCTGGTCAAACATTAGCTTCTGTCCAAAACGATAAACACGTTAGTCAAAATCAGACAAGGACTTCAGATCCACTGTGTTCCCTAGGTCTGACCGATCAATCACATCAGGGCGTCTGCTACTTGGTCATGGTTGTGTTTGTACATGTTTGTCGTTAATACGGTCATATATAGGATAACTTGAGTAAACAAGGGTCTTGACAACCTGTTTCCAAAATGGTGGATTGATATGTATTCTGCATCTTGAAAAGCCGGCTGGATTTGGCAGTAAAGAACACAGAGGCCTGTGTCATTAGATGCTGTGGAGGCTTGCATGGGAGTGTGTTTGCTGTGACATGAAAGACGCATAAAATGCATTCAGATGTTAATCCTCATGGTGAAGAGCAGTCTTCCTACCCGTCAAATCATTTGAGAGAACAGCAGAAGCCTGTAGTAAACTAACTGAATGGCCGTACTACGCACAATAGAGCCAGCTTCATTGTCCATTAATGCAGACGCATGTGTCTTCTGCAGGTGTGGTGCGGAGGTCTGCTTCTGTCCACGGGCCTGCAGGTCCCCAGCAGCATCGGGGGCTTCCAGAAGATTCAGAAAGGCTCCGAGATTCCAGCAGCCTCAACGACACTAAGCATTAGCTGACAGCTCCAGGAAGCTCACTTACTAAATCTCTGCAAGTGATGCCCTTTCTGTCAGTAATGGACATACTGTATCCTGAGAGGCGAATACAGAAGGAGACCTCATCCAGTTCAGTGTAGCGAATGTAATCAGGAAAGCTAGTGAATGAAGCGGGGAATGTAGAGTAAGAGGGAGCTTTTTTTACAGGGTTTACACGTGTATTAATGTATTTTTACTGCGAAAATAGTAATGATGGCTGCTAGCTGTAGCCGGCATTGGTTGCTAGTTCTGGATACTCCTACCCACCATTGGTTTTGAAGCATCATTTGTTTCATCACTAGTAAATATTGTCTATTTTTAGTACGAGTGTCACTACACTCTTTGAGTGTCCCTAGATGCTTTTCTCCATTACCTCAACATGCTGATCTTCAGCAAAAGTCCTTCATCCTGCCTTTGGACAAACTGAATATTTTACAGGAAACCTGGAAGCCAAACATTTTGACATTTCTGCAGTAGCCTTTTCAGTTATGTGAAGCATGATCTCATTCTCGGGACCCCCATTTTCTCAAAAGATAAAAGACAAATAAGACATTACATTGTTAGCTGCTGCACAGATTGCATTAATCACAGGACTCCAGATAGTTATTAAAATGTTGCAGAAACCTGAAGAGAAAAAATAACTGTGTTTAATGACAAATATTTTAAGCCTAAAGGATTATGTTACTTTTAGAGAATTTTTTCCATACAGTTCAGGTTAAAAGTTTACATACACTTCGGCTAAAGACTCAATGTTTCATAACTCCACACGTCACCTTACCATACATCTCCTGTGTGAAGTTAATCTGGGTATCTACTTTATTTCCATAAGAGTTAATGTCAAAATAATCGCTAAGAGAGATTTATTTCAGCCATTATTTACTATATCAGGTTTTCAGTAGGTCAAAAGTTTACATTCACTTTAGTATGTGGTGGCATTGTCTGTTTATTGCTCAAACACTTAGGGTGACCTTCCTGAAGCTTCTCACAATACGTCGCTGGAATTGTTGCCCATTATTGCTAACAGAACTGGTGTTCGTCGGTGGGGTTTGTGACCTTTTTGGTTGGACACACTTTTCAGGTCATTCCACAATGGGACTCAGGTCAGGGCTTTCTGATGGCATCGCCAATACTTTCACTTTGCTGTCTTTGAGTCATTTTGTTACAACTCTGGAGGTATGCTTAGCGCCACCGTCCTGCTGGAGGACGAAACTGCGACCATGAGTCAACTTCAGGGCTGACGTCTTAAGGTGTTGCTTCAGAATTACTAGATGATTCTCCTTCCTCATGATGTCATCTATTTTCTAAAGTGTGCCAGCCCCACACTTCCTGTTGGCATGGTGTTCTCTGGCTTAAAAGCCTCGCCCTCCTTCATCTATTCATAGCATTGATGATTATGGCCAAACGTTCATTTCTGTTTCATCTGATCAGAGAACATTCCTCCAAAAGGCTCGGTGTTTTTCCCGGTGATTACCTACAAACTTCCTTCTGGGTGTTTTTTTATGTCGGTCATGGAGTAGGGGCTTCTTCGTTGTACGATATCCCTTCACACCAATGTGATGAAGGACTGTTAATGGTAGATGTAGATGCCTTGAAACCCAATGCCTCTAACTACCTTCATCAGTTCCTTTGTTGTAGTCATGGGGTTCAGTCGAACTTTTCAGAACGAGTTTCATTCATCCCTGGGAGTTGCTTTGCCTGCATGTGGTCCCTAGAGATTTGTGTTTCCATACAATTGTTTGTACAGATGCCCGTGGTACTGTCAGTTGTTTGGAAATGAACTTCTGACATCTTAGCTGAGTGGATTGGATTTTCCCATGGTATCAAGGGCAACAAGGCACTGGTGCTAATGGTAGGTACAGCCACGAGTGCACTGTAGTTAACTCGTAATTAAGACAATCTGCCAGGTGGAGGCTTCTAAAGGCATTGCATCAATTCCTGGAATCTTCAGCACTATTTAAAGAAACATTGAACTTTGTATGTAAACTTTTGACACCCTCAAAATATTTGATATAGAAAATAAACACTAAAATAAATCTGCCTCTTATTTATTATTCTGGCATTACCTCTAATGGAAATAAAGTAAATATCCTGATTGACTTCACACAGAAAATGCAAGATGACATGACGTGTGAATTAGGTTGTGGAACACTGAGTATGAAAGTCTTTAGACTTCGTGTGTGTAAACTTTAGACCTCGGCAGTAATCAATATTCTTGTCATTTTACCAGTAGCACTCACTGCAGTGAACATATGACTTAAGCCAAAGAAAACTGCATGATCAACCAGTTTAGTCAGTAGTCAGACACACACATAGAAGCATGCTATTCATACAACTGTTCCACCTGCTTAACAACCTCAGCAGGCCTACAACGCCAGCAGAATTCACTGCTCCATTCTGGCACCTCAACCAGGATTGACTTGCAGTGAACTTTAAAGTCTGGTCCAGCAGAAGCACTTGCTCATGTCTATATCCCTCTTTTCCTCACAGGCCTGAGGCAGCTTACTAACTTTTTCCAACTCTTCTGGTGATGATACATACACACTACACACATAAACACTCCAAAAGCCAAGCTCTGTATTTTTTGCTGCTCCTGTTGATAAGGGCAGATTTAATGAGATTGTGGGTAACTAATCATTTGTATTACGGCCATAACATCTGCGTGTGAGCCCACAGCTCAGGGTTCACACGGACACCCTTGAAAACGTTCAGTTTGAATGGAAAGCAAATTAGTGTTTGATTTAGATTTACTTAAATATAATCAGCATTTATGATACCAGGTGTACATGCTCACATTGTTGAAGGTTATCCAACATAACTTTAATGAGTAACAGCTTGCTTATAGATGAAAATTTACCATCTCGTAACTGGCTCAATAAATCAGCATGAAGGCAACACTCAATACCTTGTTGTAAAACGTGAATAAATGATTACACTTTCAAAAGATGAAACCCATTAAACCCAAGCCAGTACCATCATTTCCAGTTAATGGACTGCATTTGGCTGAACATGGTACTATATGTGATACGTTCAGTGCAAAGGGTCACACATATGTGCTTCACATCGAAATCACACACATCTTTGACACAATAGTGAAGCTAAGATCTAATAAGTTTTGTTGGTTTTAGAAGGGTTCCTTTCCTGGGCAATGAGATCGGCTCACTGCAAATCCCCCCAAAGAACTTTCCGGTTCCTTTCCTGGGCAGTGATGAGATTGGTTCACTGCAAATCCCCCCAAATGAACCTTCCAGCTCCCTTCCAAAATGATGAGGAGATCAGCTCACTGCACATCCCCCAAAGGATAACTGGAGTGTTCATTAACTGTGCTTTTTGGATGTTTCTGGTGAATAAGTTGGTCATTTTTTGGATTAGTCAAATGTGAGTGAATGTGGTGCCATGTGGGAGGAATCAGATTTCTTATCTTTCACCACATAAAGAAAAACCAAAACAGACATCGAGTGAGTAAAATGGAAGCGGAAGATTGCAAAAATAAGAAAGGTAACTCTGAAACCCTGTGAGATCCTGTTTTAGAGCATTTAAGTGTAAGGCGACACTTGTTAGTTAATTACTGTGAATACAGCTTTGAATGCACCTCCCAAACCTCTCCTTTCATCACTAAACATGTACCTTCACTCGGCCTCAGGACCACTTCTCACCCTCTGCTGTGACCATTTGAGCAGCAGACTTTACTCATTTGCATCTCGGTGATATCTGAGAAGGTTACCAAGACCAACCATGATTAGAATATGAAAGATCCTATCAGATTTATTGAGGGAGAGGTATATTCATGGAGCCATGTTCTTACGTGACAATCTATATGTATGTTAGAGTATTTGTTATAAGTTGTAGTTTATAAAACTTTTAAAATGCAGTTTTTAAATTGAGTTTCTTTCTACCATGCAAAACAGACAAAAGAGCGTGATTGAATACAATTAATATTTTATGAAAAAAGTGGGTCAAATATAATGACACGCTTTTTTCAGCAAGTCTTTGATAAAGACGGCTGTGATTCCAGAATCAAACCAACTCCACAAAAAGTATTTACCGCAAGCTTAAAAAACACAACACCTTGCATTTGTTACTTATTCAGGTTATGGGCTCTTTCTATGATGTCTTGTTTTGTTCTTTGGCTTGTACCCTTACTACTAACATATTATTTTAATCTATATATTTTTAACCCTGCAAAGCTCTGATTTTTAAAGAAACACTCACTCATAGACAGGCTATTTAATATTGCATGTGTGGACATTTTCTTCCACCCTTTTAACCAATTCCAACAGGCCTCAAAATTCCCACTATAGGTATTAGATATTAATTATCTAGATCAATTCATACACTTTTTATAAAAATAGCTGCTACTTCTAAGTTGCAGTGGTTGAAATTCTGTTTTTCACAAGGTCTGCTTTGAATTGTGAAATCTGCTAGGTGGTTTAGCTGGTTCATCCAGCACAGCGGGTTCTTCCAGAAACAGGCCCATTTGAATGACATCACCTGCTCTGAAAACTCGATCATGGGAAGGTGAAAACGCAGATTCAACAATTAACCTCTAAATCTAAAATTAAACACAGTTCACATTTCAGAATAACTGTAAGAGTCAACGTGTCAACTATATATCACCTATGTTTGATGTCCCTACCTACCCCACCTTGTATTTTTATGGACATTTGGTAGCAAATCAACTATAGATTAGTTTGCATGTTCGAAATACAACGCGAAGCTTTGCGTGGTTGTTACACTGTGTAGGTATTAAAAACAAAACCAGTCATGTTGTGATTTCACTTGCATTTCGTGCTCTTGAAGGAACAGGAAGCCTGACGACTCAGGTCCGAAGAAACGGACTACATTACCCATAGTCTGATGACTGGGGCTCATCTCTGCGTGAAACATGTTTGGGATTGAAAAATGAAAGCAGGCAGTAAAATTGTATATAGTGTCTGTTTCCTCATTTGGCATTCGGTTTAAATCGGTTAAATCATGGATCTGATTTGTCGGATTTCGATTCTGCTCAGTTGTCCATTAAAGTGTCGTTGTCTAAATACAACTGATATAAAAACCGAGTGGGTTTACACATTGACTTTTATATTCCGTCCGGTCATTTCGATCCCTTTGTCTGTATGTAGGTGGGTGGGATCGCCGACAAGTTGCGTTCTTAGCTGACTATAACACAGCGATTACACAGTTATAAAATAACATTTCTAAAAATATTATGTTTGGAGGGGGCTGTCACTTGTAATTTTAACGTGTATAATATTATATACTGTATAGTGTCAGAATCTGGCGTATGAATTAAAAATAGTTTTAGCAGAGATACTTGAAGGGTGTTTAGCGGCGATTTAAATGCAATATAACTTGACAATTCTGTGACTCCATCATGCCCCTGTGGTCTAAAGCCATAGATGTACAGATGCACTCCTGCAGTCCAGTCGAGTCCCACAGTGCCAACACCAGAAATCTCCAGCAATCAGTCCTGCTTGCCCAACTGGTCGATCCCAGTCACATAATGTTTGCAAAGAAAGGGACACCTAAATCGGGGTGAAAAAGCACTCTTCACCCATATTGAGTGTCACCATCCTTTGTCATGCTAAAGACTGAGTGCCCTGCTGGACAGGGAAGCCATTTTGTGTGCCGAGGATCGGCTTCATGCCTGAGCTTCAGCGATCACGTCAGTGGCAGGAAGCACACCTCAGCTCCGCTCTGCCTGTGTGGAGACGCTGGGCTCCGCAAGCAGCGCCCGGACCTCGGCTTTCCCTTCCGTGCGATGGATGGGTACGTCCTCGCCCCTTTCACCGAGGCGATCCTACGCGTTTTCCCGCAAGAATACATGTCAAACGCAGGCTTTCCATGTGTAAGTTGGGTCGCGATCTGGAGGTTTGAACGGCAGACGTGGAAGAGAAAACGGGCACGACGGGAGCGAGAAGGAGCTCCCCAGCCTTCCGGCATGTTCATCGATGTGTTCGGCTGAATGTACGGCTTTTTCCACCCCCCCCCCCCCCCCCCCCCAACCGCCCGCCTCCGCGTGCACGAGTACTCCACCCCCCCCCCCCACTCATGGGTCTTTCACTCTCACAGGGATATTAAGAGTAAGAACGTGCTGCTGAAGAGCAACCTGACGGCGTGCATCGCCGACTTTGGCCTGGCGCTGAAGTTTGAGGCTGGCAAGTCGGCAGGGGACACTCACGGGCAGGTGGGTGTCACTTGGTGTCACTTAGGCTTTCTGATGCATCCTTACCTATGGAGCTGAAGTGACGGGGGCCCCAGCTCTCCATAAACAAGCCCTAGTGGCTAAGCGTGCTGTGAAATGTGGCTGCTGGGCAAGTAATCGGGACAGAAGAAGGGCATGGAGAACTGGATTTCTTTATTGTTGCAGTTAAAAAGGGCGGCTGTCACCGTCTGAAACACAAACAGCTTTGGTTTGATTCTTGTAGAAGGAGTGTTATGTGTACGGACAGTGGCTGGGCTGTTAGCTCTTTGAGCAGGCCTGTGCTGGGTTGGGGTTAGGCCCACCAATGCCAGTTTGACCCACAGGGTGTGTGTTCCAGGTGGGATCCCGGCGGTACATGGCCCCCGAGGTCCTGGAGGGAGCTATCAACTTCCAGCGCGATGCCTTCCTGCGGATAGACATGTACGCTGTAGGCTTGGTGCTGTGGGAGCTGGCATCACGCTGCACGGCTGCTGACGGTAAGGACTGGTGACCGGCCCAGGGAGCAGCACTCTCTACATCGCCACCTGGTGGTACGCTTGTCTGTCACTAGCCCACAGGGTGTGTCCCTGTCCCATATGGGGCCAGGATCATCAAAGACCACATGGGGCCCAGAAGGTCGCCAGGTTGAGTCCCGTTTGTTGGACTCCAGCAGTCTACACTGCATGCGCTAGATTATTAAAGCGGATTTCTATCGCCTGAAGTGTGGCCTCATCCCGCTGCAGTTGGTACAGGCACTGCATGCCACCAGCCAGTCACAGCCGAGTGGGAGGTGCCAAAACCTCCGCCACTTGGCCGAGAACTGCCTGTGCGCGAGTGCCTGGCCTTGCGCAGTAGGAGTAACGGCGACCTCCAAGTCATACACTGGCAGTGCAGGGAGTAACCTCTGTGACAAGAGTGTCAACCGTGGTTCTGCACAGACTAACTGCATTACCGAATTTGGAGGATGTGCCCCCACTCTGATGCACCCCATTATTGGTGGCATGATTTTCCTTACGTTCACACCTGCGTTTTCACATCTGTCTGTTCATGTCTCTGTTCGGCTGGTGATTTCACGTATGAGCACTTGTGTGTATGCAACTACATGCATGTGTATCTCCTTGCAGCTCCACACATGAGTCAAACCTCACACATTGGAGTGACCTCGGTTTTGCCCCGTGTGTCCCCCCTCCCCAACCCCACAGGTCCGGTTGATGAGTACATGCTGCCGTTTGAGGAGGAGGTAGGCCAGCATCCATCCCTGGAGGACATGCAGGAGGTGGTGGTCCACAAGAAGCTGCGGCCCGTGCTCAGAGAATGCTGGCAGAAGCACACGGTGAGTGCCAACCACCCCCTCATGGGTCACGAGTATGGTCTAAGTAGGCCTCATGCTCGCGGGCCACAAGTATGGTCTGAGTAGGCCTCATGCTCACAGGCCACGAGTATGGTCTGAGTAGGCCTCATGCTCACAGGCCACGAGTATGGTCTGAGTAGTCCACAAACAGGATGAGAAAAAGCACAATGAAGAGCCGTAAGCGATATGATGGCTGTGGCCAGTGTTACCTTTCTGTGTAGAAACTGGAGACAACCTCAGTTTGAAGTGGCTGTTTGAGCGCACTTTCTTTAACCACTTTTGAGCTACCATCCCATGCCGCTGTCTGTGTCATTTCATTCACCACATCCAGCCACCACCTCCCCACATGTCTGTGTGAGAGTATCAAGGTTTGCCAAACATGAGAGTCTAGTCCACATGGAATCTGTTATCACTGGGAGGGTGCCTCAACGTACCTTATTTTGATATGAAAACGCTGTAAGGTTTCAGTTCCTGACTACCGGGCCACATTGTGTTTGCAGTTGGCTTCTAGTCAGGGCAGCTTATTAAAGAATGTTGGCGTGTACACAACTATGCCTTGGACACACGTTCAAGGAACAACTAAAAGTAGCTACAGATCGGTGCTTTAACTTGACACCTTGGCATGGCGCGGCAGGGGGTAATACAGCCCTTTGCGAAAAATATGGCCGGGTCGACATTTTGTCAATATAATAGACTGACTGACTTACATCTAAATCCTGAATCTGGACCATTGAGAACTAAAGGGACCTGTTTATGTGAAACTGTCTCATACAGAGATATTAGGAGGTAATGACTGGAGGGGAATATCAGAGGATTTGAGAGACATATTTAACATATAGACCACTTTGAGAGCGTGTGAGGAGACAGCCTTTCATGGCTGAACTTGCTTGCCACCCCTATAATTTAACTACCTGGTGAAAGTTGGGTGTAGAGCGAGGGGCAGGGCCATGTGCCTGGGATAGCAGGTCATGGATCAAGGGGTGGGGCCTTGTGCCCAGGAGGCTGGATGTGAAACAAGGGGCAGGGTCACATGCTCGTGAAGGCCAGGTGTGAAACAAGAGGCGGGGTCATATTCCAAGACGAGACTGAGCCTGCCCTGTGTTCTCTGCAGGGCCTTGCCATGCTCTGCGAGACCATCGAGGAATGCTGGGACCATGAGGCAGAGGCCCGGCTGTCGGCCGGCTGTGTGGAGGAGCGCGTTGTCCAGATGCAGCGACAGACCAGCGTTGCCGCCACCGAGGAGATTGTCACCGTTGTCACCATGGTCACCAACATGGACTTTCCGCCCAAGGAGTCCAGCCTATGATGGGTGCACTGGGATCAGGGGGTGGGGCAGAGGGGTGGGATGGGGGCGGGAGAAGGTGGGCAGTTGGTCTGGGGTTCAGGACGCAGATGATGGTGATACTGTGCCAGGAGCACTTTAAGCAGGAGGTCGCACCCACCAACAGAGAGGAGGACTCACTGACGATGTGGGCGTGGCTGCAGTCGACAGTCTCTGCCCACAGTCTCCGCCCACATTCAGACTAGTTTCTACCTGCTACACTCACCTACACGTGTGCCTAATGACTGGCACCTTGCGAAGGGACGCTGTCACCAAAATCGAACTTTTGGAGTTTTCCTTTTGTATTAAAGATGAAGAAGAAGAAGAAAAAAGACTTAACATTAGATATCTGCTAGTTTTTCTATGAGAAAAGAAAATGAGACATCCCAAACTGTTCATTTCAGTATAAGAAGGGCAACCTCTTTTTACCTGCATTTACTGTTTTTGTGTTTATATACATGACTATTGTGATGCCAATTAGCAACAGCTTCTGAATGTGTCGTGTACAGCTGCTGTACATGGTTCAACAGAGAAAAAACACACAGTTGACAAGGTTATTCACTTGGATTTGCTTCCAAAATTGATTTAGAAAAAAAACCATCAACCTCCCACAACAAGGTATACCTCAACTCCACCTCTGACAAAAAAACAAGTCTCTCTGACACTTCAAACAATCGATGACGAATCAGGGCCTGTTGGTTCTATGCTGATGCTTTGGGACCAACAACTGAAAACCGATGACATCGTCAACGTGCGGATTCTGCCAATATGAGAATGGCCATTCATAAACCAGTGTTTATGCCTGTTTTTAAAATGTGCTTTTGTTGTTCTGTGTATTACTGTTTTCCTTATGTTTAATTTTTTTTTCCTTCTGAATCATGGGTTTTGGTTGATGGAAAAATGCAATCATCTAAGAGCTACTGGTAATTAAGAAAGGGGAGGCCTACCTTGATTTGGTTTGCCGTGATGGTGATACTTTTTTTTTCTGTTTTAGTTCGGGCCTAAATTTCCCGATGCTGGTACACGTGGCTGAGTGTACCTGCCAAACAGAAATGCACTTTGGGATTACTTTTTGAAATCTGCTGCCATTCCTGGTGTTCAGCCCCATCTGACACACCTCAGGAATCGGTGTCCCTCTCAGATCCCCGCTCTGCTTCAAGCCGTGACTGACTTTCTCATACTCATGCCGGTGCCATGACGTACAGCAGCCTCAAGGCAGTAGTGGGTTCTAGCCCCTAGCAAGATACACCTGATCTCTGACCTACTGTATTTATGCTGTCAAACACCGCAAAGACAGTACACACTCAAAACCCTAAAAACCGCCGTAGCCCTGCATTTAAAACCTTAAGTGTTTTTATTTATTTTCCTGGTTCTGATTTCTGGTGCAGACAAAATTACACGGGAATTGGCGGCAGGTGTCGCGCCGTGATTCCTCCATTTATCCGCATCCCCCTCGAGGATACCCGTTTCAATCATATCGCAATGACATTCAGGGATACAAGACTATGCTTTATTCAGTTGATTATATGCAATCAGTACAGGTACAGATTCACTTGGACTTGCCTCGGTGGCATCCTCTACGTGGCTGTAGTGCTTTTTTAAGCGAATTCTTGTGTAGTGCTGTCTTATTTATTTGCTATATCGCTAGGCCTAAGTATTTGTTATTGCCAGGTGCCAACTTCACTCTGAATCCACCAATGCTCTCATGCCTTTGCAAGAAAGGGCCCACTTTAATGCACCACCCAGTAATGAGAGGCCCAGCTGAACCACCTGGTAGGAGGTGGTGGCCTCCTATGTTACCAGCGTTTTCCAAGGGCCAGGCAGCAGTCCACGTGAGCCCACAGAAAAATGCATGTCTCCAGTCTCCAAGCAGGCAGAGGCCTATGGCCCATATTCAACATCAGTAGCATTGCACACCAATGTGTCGTCTTCGCGTGTGGAAGAAAAATAATAATAATTACAGTGATTACACAACCATGGGGTTCCTGCCCACAATGTCGCTGGTATTGCACAGATGTCATCAGTGGCTCCTTGAGGTGAAACGCTTCCCGGATCCTGAAGATGGTTCTGCTCACATTATACTCACTACCGTGTTGATGTGCAAGCCTGCACCTTTCTTTCAGTGTTAGAGGTGTGGTCCACCCACTCCCCCCCCTTCAAAACAAAAGCCAAACACGTTGGCACCAGACTCCATCAAAAATGCACATTATGTAAATATGAATGTTGTTTTTAGATTGTGAATACAGCATGAGGTTGTTTTTGTTGTTTTTTTAAGATATCACAAAGCAAAAAAGTCATTTATAAAGTAATTATTCCAGAAATTTTATATATACATACATATATATGTGTGTGTATGTGTATATATATGTATTATACATTTTTAATGGTATTAATTTATGTGAAGATCCAAATGACAGCACCAACTTTCCATAGCTTCTCTTCTCCAGATGGCTCAGTACAGGTGACATCTTCTCTCTGCACATCATTTACCTCACACATCCCTGCTTGTGTGTAACCTAGGATACCACCAGCAGTGCTTCTCTATGACGTCACTTGGGTTCGAGTAAACAGCGTTACCTTTTGATTTACTCCTGATGGCTCATACAGTGCAACCTTATTAGCTTAAATTCTCTCTACCCGTTGATGTACCCGAGCAACTTTATTACTGTCCAAGTGTACTTGCCATTTTTTATTGTTTTGCAAGTATTTAACAGTTTCAGAGGCCTGGTTGGAAGTGATTGTTGAATATTGTACAGGTAAATTGTATGCTATTCCCCCGAAATAAAGTATAGTGACTGCTCTGCTTGCTGTCTATGCTGTTGTTCCGTAGATTTTCAGTGTGCTGGTGCTGCCTCATTCAAATGTTTACAGTGCAACTTAGACAGAGGTTCTCAGCTCTGGCTCTGCAGGACTCCATGGTGGCTGTTAAATGCTCTTAATTGGCAGAACTATCCCTGTCATGTGATCCTCTTAACTGCTCTTAATTGGCTGAAATCTCATCACCATGTGATCCTGCAGAACGCTATTAATTGGCTGAAATCTTGCTGTCGTGATTTTTTTCCCCTTTTTCTGTCTTTTTTTTTGTCACTGATATGCTAAAAGAAATAGTGCTGCTTTAGTAGGTATCACTGATAATGGCAATTCAGAATTATTAATTGAGTGATTTGTGGCCCCTGCACAGTTACCTGAAAAGTTTAATAATCTGATTCGTACTGAAACTTGTGGCATGAAGTAATGTGGACCTACTGTACTTCTTCCTTACCTGTGACTCTCTTCCTAGCAGCTGATGTAATATCTAGATAATTGGAGTGTTACAGCTCAACTGAAATCAGAGTGAGGGTTTTGGGGGAAGGGAAACCCCTCAGCTGTTCACCCGGAGTAGGGCCAGGAACCATCTTCAACGAGATATACAGATGTTTTCCGCGAGCCATGCCAGCCCTCGAAGGCCGCAGGGCAAGGGCACCACAGTTACTCGCTCCATCTTGCCTCCTCACCAAAGTCATTACTGGGATAGAGCATCACTTCAGCTGATGTAATTATGGGGTGCTTTCTGAAAGGCACCAGCTCTATCCACCCCGCTGAACATTAATGTTGGCCTTTATTTTCAGCTTGTCTGCAGTATTCTTCAAAGTGTTACCTTTGCTGGTTGATGTACCATGTAGTGATGAGAATGCCAAAGATTTTCTTTCTAATTTCAGTTTCCTGCTGTTTTTGCCATCTAGAAAAATGTATGCATTACACAGGTGAAGCTAACTGTAGAATGAATGTTAAATGTAGCTGGGAATTTGAAAAACGTACCGCCAACCAAGCTGTGGGAATATGGTTTACAAATTATAAGCATGCTCGTATTTTTCCTGAATATTTCTAGTTCTGGTGATAAATGTGAACTCAGCAGGGAATGAGCAGCTCCTCCTGGAATTAAGTATGATTAACCTGCCGATCTAGATCCCCAGCCCTCAGGCAGGGAATCGAATGGCTCCAAGGATAAAGTCACTGGAATAGAATTCAGCCCCACTTGAGCCAAACTTGTAATTCTGGTTCTCTGCCACTCAGGCTGAGAAGTGAGACTCAGCTTACCATGGGCCGTATGTATGCAGGTGTCTGGCCCAACCACACATTGCATTCTGTGCATATGGAACACTTTGGAGTGAGCCTCCGGCAGGACTGCTATGCGATAGCTCAATGAGACCTTCAAATGGACCGAGACGAGCGGGTCCCCTCATTGAAATAAAAAACACACCTAACCATTTTGGAAAGCTGTGTGACAGACAAGGGCATCATTGTTTGGCATGTTTTTAACCCTTTGAGACCACTGGTAACTAAACTTAGCTGTGGATTAAAGACACATCTAAAACTCTCTCTAAAAGATTGTTGGAAGTATATTATGGTTAAAAAAAAGAAAATGTGTCTGGTGCATATTAATGATGTGTTAATTGATACTTTGATAATATCTGCTAAATGCCTCAAATCACACAGTAATTACATATCCGATTGGATTTAGGTTATACTCAAGTAGAGACAGGTCTTTTTCAGGAGAAAAAAACTAGCTAAATTCAGTTGGATGAATACGTGAAAACCTTCTGATTGATGACCACAGAGGAAGCCTTTTTCAGCACCCACTGGTTTCAGCCCTAATTGATGTAATACCACCTTCAGAATTTCAGACCAGCTTCTTTCATTTGTTTGGAGAAGCACCATCCTGTACATTTAGCATCCTGTTCTGTCCATGTGAGCTCAGACATCCAAAAGCCCTTTGTAATCAGGAAATTAAAATGTTGTTGTCTTTTTGGGAAATTCATTAATTTAGAAAAGGTACTGACAACATACTCCCAGTCTGATCAGTTCGGCCAGGACTTAATGTGAGGCACACCCATATTTGGGGTTTATACCAGTCCTTCTTTTGATCTGTTGTATGTAGACAGAGGGGGACACATATGGAGGTATGGTGAATCTTGAGTTAGCCGTTTCGGTGAGAATGGTATGATATGTGCGCCCTCTTAGAGGTGAGCATGGGAAAATGAGTCAGAGGTCACGGTGATGAGGGTATTGTTAAACGGGCAGGTTGTGCCTCCTCTGTAAGGCTCATTTATCAGATGGTGCTTACAGGTGAATTTGAGATTCATAGAACTGCTCTAGTTAAAATTAGTTAAGGGGGTTAGGGATGCTTCACAGCTCTCACTGCAGTGCATGACTCTGAGATTGACCGCACACTGGTAATCTCATCTACCATGGATTTTGAAAACTCATTTCTCTCATCGTCTCATTTTCAAAAGAGCAGTTTTACCCCCCGAAGTGTGATATCGTGGAGTCTTCCATGGATCGAATATTCAAGTGTTGACAGTGCTATTAGAAAACCACATTTTATGAGTTTCATAATAAAATGATGTACACATTTCCCACAGTATTTATGAAATTTCAGTAAATTACATGGCAACAATTAACTTAATTATATCACACTTATAGTGGCCATTGAGAGAGGACATGCAGGTGGTTGGTGTGACAGAACGGGATGCGGAGGACAGGAGGAGATGGAGGCTGTTGCTCCGCTGTGGCGACCCCTGACGGGAGCAGCCAAAGGTGAATGATGACACTTAGAGTGGCCATCATTTAGGGTATTAGAATCATATCAGCATAACATAATTCTGCCTGTCTGTGCTCCTGTTTTTTGGAAAAAATACTGAAAATTCATAACTGCTAAGATTATATGCTGGTAATTTGTGACCCAGCACACAACTCAGGTGCCCCAGGAAGTAAAAGAAAATGATTCAGTCATGACTAATGCTACTTCATGCTTGCATATACATTTTCTCATAACAATGGTAACAGCACAGAAACCAGTATACTTTCATCTTCATTTTGCAGGGCTGGTTAGGCTTAAATAAAATAATGTACACTTACTGGCTGCTTCGTTAGATATACCTGTTCAACTGCTTGTTTTACCAAATATCTAATCAGCCAATCAGGCGACAGAAACTCATTGCATTTAGGTATGTAGGCATAGTAAAGAGGACTTGTTGAAGTTCAAACCAAGCATCAGAATGAGGAAGAAAGGTGATTTAAGTGACATTGAACATGGTTGTTGGTGCCAGATGGGCTGGTTTGAGTATTTCAGAAACTGCTGATCTACTGGGATTTTCATACACAACCATCTCTAGGGTTTACAGAGAATGGTATGAAAAAGAAAAAAAAACATACAATGAGAGTTCTCATTGTAGTTCTCTGGGTGAAAATGCCTGGTTGATAGCAGAGGTTAGAGAAAGATGGCCAGACTGGTTTGAGCTGATAGAAAGGCAACAGTAACTCAAATAATGACTCAATATAACTAAGGTATGTAGAAGAGCATTCCTGAATGATTGGCTACAGCAGCAGAAGACCATAACAGGTACCACTCCTGTCAGCTAAGAACAGAAAACTGAGGCTACAGTGGGCACAGACTCACCAAAATTGGAGAATGGAAGATTGGAAAAACGTTGCCTGATCTGATAAATATTTTATCTGATATTTTATTTATACAAGTGCCAGCTGTACAGCTGTCACCTCACACATACTGGGTTGGAGGTTCAAATCGCACCTCTGTTCTCTGGGTGTGGAGTTTGCATGTTCTCCCCATGTCTTAAAGGTTTCCTTCAGGTAATCCAGTTTCCTACTGCAGTCCAAAGCCATGCCATTAAGCTGATTGGTGTCTTGAAATTGCCCCTAGTGTGCGATCGTGTGTGTGAAGGTGTATAGTATGTGTCCTCGGATTGACTGGTAGGCTGTCCAGATTGTCCCCCAGTCTTCTGCCCTGTACTGTCTAGGATGGACTCCAAGACCCCCTGTGACCCTATCCAGAATAAGTGGTTAGGAGATGGATAGAAAAGCCAGGTTTATTCAGGTAGGAAAATATATATTTTCATACAAAAAAAATGTCTTCTTCCAAAATAAAAAGTTGGATCTAAGAATCCATCTTGATCTGTAGAGATTATTCATCATAGACGTTCACTTCCAAACAACAATGGGGCATTGTAGGTAATACTTCCAAATGCTGTAAGCTTGAAATGGGTGGATACAAATACACATCAATATGTGGTATATATTAGCTCCTGTCTATCAGACCAGTTATATTTTAAATGTCTAATGGATTGTATAGCCTTACCAAACTTATGTGAATAAAATACCAATGTCCAATTCTCCATTTGAATAGCCAGTCTTCCTGTTAGACCTGATGTTTTATGCTAAAATGTTTCACATATTTACAGAAATGCAATTCTGCTTTAATCCAGTAGGTGGTAGCAAAGTAAAGCTGCAGTTTCATCAAGCACAACCCTAACTGGTGTACGTACCGTTTTACAATTTTCACACATATCTGCACGCCTATTATATACTGCTAGGAACGCATTGCTCTAATAAATCAACAACTCAAAATTAGGTTTGTACACAATGTTTAAAGACAAAACACAAAGAGTTGCCACAAAAAGGAACACAGTTACAAATAGGAGAGGACTTGATCGTGGGTGACAGCACCTGGAAGTGGACATTCACAGTCTGGTTATCCAGCTGCTGTACAGGGGTTTGAGAAGGTCTGATCTGGTCAGGCTCTTGAACTGAGACTGGGCTAAGGACTCAGGGTCATTCCAACATGGACGGCATATCCTCCGTACATCGCGGGCCAGATGTCTGGGTCACCGCTTTCAGCTCGAGGCCAGATGGCAACAGAATCGAGGGCTGTATTGTGCTGATAATAGTTAGTGTGTTAGAAAGCAGAGTTAACCAAGTGCGGCACACAATAGCCCCATTGAACTTGAAGGTGTTAGCATAATAAAAAGATGAGAGGTGGAGGATACATGAAACCACAAGGGACACCTGAGACAGACAGGACACCGACACATGGAAGGCCTAACAGGCACTCTCACTGCTTAGTTTAGAAATGCCAGATGTTACCTGGACGCTGAGCAATTTTAGTTTGAACATTCCTACAATAGTCTTACTAGCCTCCACTTATTCTTTGTTCTACTAGGCATCTTCAAGCCAATGGTGTCTCCTGGTGACCATATAGAATACATTCCTCCAGAAAGTCCTCCTCTGTCTGGGTCTTCAGGCTTCCCTAAGGCATTTTCAAATCCACCATGTTGCTGGTCGTCCTCTTCCTCTTTCACCTTTGTTAAGCATTATGGTCTTCTCATAATATTCCTAAAAGTTTTGTCTTTCTCTCCGGCTTATTTCCCAGCTTTCCCATCCATACTGAGTCACCAATAAATACCATATCCTGAATTATTCCCATCTACAATCTTAGAGATATATCAACACTTTCGAAGATTTTTTTCTGGGCCCTTCATGACAAGCATGACTAAACTTGGACAATACTTTACACAGTCCACCAGGTCCCTTTTCCTCGATAATTGAATATCGACCCATCTCTTCCAGTCTGTAGGTCATTGAGCCTTTTTCCAAATGCTTCGGCTTAATTCGAACATCAACTCTTCTCCAGTTTCTTGTATTGTTTCTTTCATGATGTCATATATTCCCATGGCCTTTTTCCAGCAGTGATCTCAGGGCTAAATTGACCTCCTTTGACCTCCTCTTCTGTAACAGATCTTTGGTGTATTCTTTCCATCCACTACCTCTAACTGTTTACATGTTTTTTTTCGATCTTGCACATCAAGTTGGCCCAGGGAGGTTGACAATGATATTACATTATTATTATTATTTGGTTTGACATCCCTTTTGCCTGGACAGACTCTCATCAACTCCATCTTGCCCTTTTACTCTTTTCTGGTTAATGTACCATCCTAGAAACTCACTGATCTTTGGCCCAATTGCTGTTAGTCACTGACTGGTCCTGACCAATCCAAACCTTTGCAAAACATTCTAGACTCATTCATGGTCAGTGGAGGTATTGGTCCTGCTTGACAGAAGGGAATAAGTGACATTTCACTGTGTCCCAATACAGCAAATGGTTTCCTGGTGGTCTAAATTGTGTAATATCAGCCATCAGCATAGAAAACTATAATTGGCTATGCCCAGCCTCACCTTGTCCCATTAAAAAGGTTAAGGAGGCATTAAACCCTGTATGCCATTGCTAACTAAGTCTTTGACTGTAGGAGCAAAGGTCCCAAAATAGGGGAGAGTGTACCACTCTGGAGAGTGTTGAACCTAATGCCAGTTACCTTCCTTTGAAGATCTAGACTGCGTGGGATGTATGTACTTTTCTGACAATTGTCCTTGAATGTAGCAATTTGTCATTCTCATAAGGAAAGCGGGCAGCAGTGTAGAGGCTGCAGACAAGCTCGGAGATGAAGCAGACTCACAGGCAGACTTGGGCAGTGTGGGACATTCTTCCTATTGTTTAATCATAAGGAATCTTTAGAAGTATGCCCTAGTTGGCAAGGTGTTTGCATTTACCAGAGAAAGTTGAAAGTACATCTCCAAATGTACAATGGGTCAGCAGTGATGTGTTCAAATCTAGTAGTTACTCCAATTGGGGCCAGTTATTCAACTCTAATAGCTGAAAAAGAGGACCAAGACACTCTCTGTTTTGGAAGTTTTAGCAAAATGGTCACTCTGTGGAATGGTGCTGTTCTGAGGTGGGAGCAATTGTTGAGCACGTCTGGCCCAAAGAGTGGCAGGAAGTGAGCAGGTGTTCTAATCAGCAAACAGCATACCACATAACTGATGTATAGCTGCAGTTCTGACTAACAGTGCCTTGCTTTGTCATGCTGCCTGACTTGCATGTATTGTACTGCTGTATAAGGATTCCATAACAAAGACCAAGATTCAGAAAACGCACAGTCATCCTGCCCTGTGGTCTCCTCCTGCAGTCCAAAGACATGTGGTTTGGTGAATTGACATTTCTAAATTGTTTGTGTGTGTGCTCTGCAATATGCATGGTGTTCACAGTGCTTCCTGGGTAGGCTGAAGCCTCACTGCTGGATACTTGGTTTGAAGATGTATTAAATGCATGGAGATGAAATACAGGCATGAAGCATAGTTGAAAACTCAACCATCATGAAATCTGGTACAACCCAAACAGGTTCTTCCATCCACTTTTCCAGTACAGGGTCACAGTGAGTCTGCAGCTTATGACAGGACACAACGCAGAGAAGGACTCAGGACTGGATGCCAGGCTCCTGAATTTACTTATTTAGTCCAAAGTGATGTACACATATACACCCATTGAAAGGTAAATTCATATTATAGTCAGTTTACTTTTACATTTGTTAATTTGGCAGATGTTTTTTTTTTTTCCCAAAGCAAGATACATCTAATGCCAATAGTACACCAATATCACAACAATATAATGTGTTTGCCATAACAGAAAAGAGAGGACTGGCCCCATGTCATAGTGACAGTGTCTTCTTGGCTCCCCGTGTTCTGTTCTTTGTTCTAAACTGTCTACACCAAGAGCAGCTGTCCTCAGGGCCCCTCCCAGCTGATAGGGTACATGATGCTGCCCATGTCCTCCTCAGCTAGTCTTTGGTCGCTTACACTCTGTAGATCCACTAATGGTGACAGGTGCAACCTTAACAGAACCTGAGCTTTGGAGATGGGGGAGGGTCAAAAAAAGATGGTTTTTCCTTTTTAAGATACACATTCAAGTTAATGTACAAAGAAAACAGAAAGCTTAGGAAACTAAGGTTTTAGCCTGTATTTCAGGAACTGGATTTTACCCCAAAGGAGCATACATAATTTCTATAATATTAGTAGGTCCTTCTCACAAAGTAAATAAGGGCTACATATACTCTCTTAGAAACTTTAATTGCTCTTGTTAAACGTTAAAGTGCACAGGTACAATTACACATTCCCCATGGAACCAAATGCCAGGGCCTTCATAGTTATTTACTTAAGTCTTTATAAAGTACTTTGGTCAAACACTAAATTGGTCTTGGAAATTGAAGAGATGATTTCTCCGTATTTTGCCAGTGTCAGAATGACAGACGGGCTGACATAATTTCTTCGTATACCTTCATATTAATTCTATCCAGCTTGGAAGTGCCGGGAAAGCTATACGTCCTTTTTCAGTACCATGCACGCACATCTAGAAAGATCCGATCAGACCATCACCTGCTACCTCGCGTCTGTATCCACATGTGGCCTGCATTGGTTCTAAACTGAGACTACATGTCAGACTTTTACTCTACAGTCAAATGTGCAAATGATTAAAATTTATAAAAAATATGACCACTCGTGTCCTGTTTCACCAAAGATTTATTTTCACAATTCCCTTATCGATCCTCCTGTATTCTTCATGTGTCAATGTGGAGGATAGCGACGGATTAATCCTGAGCATTAAGTTTAACTGCTGGCTGGCATCTGTCAACTCAAATGACCGGCTCTTTAGAAAAAATACTATAAGTAAGAAAAAAAAAGTGCTTTATTATCAAATGCCCTCGTCTTTCATAAACTGCGAGACCAGAAAAAGCACGCATAATCTCAGTAACGATTCAAAATAACTTGAAGCAGGCTTTTGAATCCCTTTGACCCTTCTAGCGGAGCCAGACAGAGCCTAATGACTAATCCTAGAAAGCGCCGTCAGCTTCCGCTCTCAACCCAAAATAAACACCAGGATTTTAAAAAAGACTTCCGGTCGCGACGCAGTGCATGCCGGGACGGCCTCCTCTCCTCCGGGCTGTCGCGGCGCGGTGCATGCCGGGACGGCCTCCTCTCCTCCGGGCTCCTGACTGTCGCGCATGCGCGATGGAGAGCTCCATCTTTCTATCCCAACAAGCCCATAGAGAGCCAGCAGCAGCAGCAGCAGCACTTGATGGGGAGGATTTTTATTTCCATTTTAAAGGGACAGAACTTCGTCTCGAGCCGCCCGATCGCGCCGTTTCCCCGACCCCGTTTTTTCGGGACCTCAAAGGAGACGGGAAAAATGGAGGGCTGGCCTGTTGGGTCATGATATTAGGAGGATCCAGAAAGCCCCTCTTTCTCTGTGTAGTGCTGAGCCCCCTGCTCCCCTCTGCCCGTGTCTCTGCTGTGGCCCTGCCTGGAGACCTTTCAGGAGAGACAAACTTCGGCTCCTGGTTTCGTCCTCGCTTACAATGAAGGAGTACGGAAGGTAAGGCAGCCCGTTTTCGGCTTTCTTCGGGTTATTTGGAGTAATGGAAGTGTATCATCCAGGTAGACTAGCTAGCCGTCTCTGAAGCCTTCTGAATAGCTAGCCGTGTGGTCCAGTGTCGGGCTCCGCTTGCCGAGTGGCCCTCCTGTAACCACGTCCTGTTATGATGTATATGGCGAACGCACGACTGGGTAAGTAGATCGGTGTACAGGCACACGTCTGGACACGACACCGAGCCGGCAAGCCCTGCTTTATTACACTTCATCTTCCATCTGTCACCATTGTACGTGTGGCTTGGTGATCGTACTGACACCGGGACACCAGGAAGGCTGAATTGTCGAGTGCGCAGGATGGAGTTTTATTGTGTGTGTGTGTGTGTGTGTGTGTGTGTGTGTGTGTGTGTACTGGCTTCAGCTATGCTGTGGCTTTGACATATGCCTGCTCATGGAGATGTGGATCGGGCTTTTATTAAAAGGCACATCTGACTGACCTCCAGATGCTGAGGCTCTCCTTTTCCCCTTGAGGTTCTCGAAGCTTGATCACCCCACCTGGGGGAAATGAGACACCCCCTGACCGTGTCCAGTGCCGGTGTGTGTATGAGTGTCACACGGTCATGTTGTGACAGTTTGCCACACTGCTGTCCTCCTCCCAGCTGATGGATCGGAGTCCACTTCAAGCTGCCGGTGATGTTTGGTGAATTCCCTGCGGATCCTGATTTTATTCCTCATTATTTTTGTCCATGTGGCTCTGATGACCTCAGTTATGCAGATGTGGCCCCTATCAGCAGAACGAGCCGTGGACGTGGAGGGGCCTCGTTGGCTTTCATGTAGCTTTCATGTGGCTTTCCTCCTGACACCACAGCTTTCAGATCGTCGTCTTGTCAGCATCGCATCGCCTCACTCACTTCTCTGTCAGACGATCTGGGCCTGTAGTCTGTCTGTCACTAAAAATGTACTCCAAAAGACGACACTTGTGTAAATTCAGGCTCTTGACACATTTGTTCAAAATGTGGTGCTATGGAATTTGTCCGAATTATAAATTTCTGTGCATCTTCTTTGATGTGCTGAGTCTGTCAAGCTTTCGGTTGTAGTTCAGGCCTTTCTGTTTAGATAGGTACATGGATGCTACATGCAAAGTGGGTTTAACACCGGTTATGTTTTAAACCATTATACACATGCAGTTCGGATTAAATACCTGCTGAAGGTCAAGAGTTGGCATTTTAACCTGATGATTTCAATGTTGTAATTTTGTAACACCTGTGATACTTGATGTTCACTGTTACTCATTGGTTGTACAAGAAGGCATTTTATAAAAATCATTTTCTGACGCATGATCTTATATAGCTATACATATGTCCATCCCCTATTGAAACATTAGTGAAAATGTGAAATACTGAACTTTGTGCCAATCCAGGCTCTTTGATTATGCCATTGCTAGTGACATGTGACTGATGAGATGTTACATGCAATTTCTGGCATGTAATCATTTAGACTGTACTGTAAGCCCCATATAAATAACTCGTAATTGTTGCTACAGTGTAGGCACGGTCGTCTTTAAATATTTATGTAAAAATGTATTTGCTGACAGGTGAAGTACATTCAGAAATGGCCATTTTAAAATTCGGAATTTGCATGTTGTAAGGTCACAGTCTTGGTGTAATAGCAAACAGGTGACCTTTACAGGCAGCCAGTCAGCATTCAGTTGCTTCAGCCCACCTGTCACTTATCCTTAGGGACGCTTCATCGCTCACCTGTAAAGTTATTTTCTGAAATCAACTTTTAAATGCATTTGATTTCTTGGCTGGACAGTGCCTCACAACTGTTAAAGTGCTTTTGCATTTTGAAACGTCAGTTTTTATCTGAAATCGTATACTGTAGTGTGTCCTGCGAAGCTTTCCTGTGTCAAGCTTATATTTGTGTAATCGAGAAATTTCTGATGCTGCAGAGGTTATGTGAGATGCTTGTTGAGTAGGCCTTAGGTAAAATGATTAGTGCAAGTTGCAAAGTCTTAGAATACCTGGTTGTCATGTCTTCCGGTGTAGTCGTGTAACCCAGCAAGTCTCTTAAGCAGTACCTGTGGATAGTGATGAACCGATGATTTGTGTAAACGCATGTTTTTCAACACCCAGTGTTGGTATTCTTCAGAGCAGTGCCACAGCAGTGTACGTTTTGTCAGTCTCTGTGTTTTAGTTACTAATCTGTTCCGGCAGCAGAACACTGACACTCCTTCCACGAAGATGGCATCTTCTCGGTGGAGCATGGCTCACGCTGACTGCGGTGTCTGGACATTTGTCTCATCTCAGTGGTACTGCACCCTCCCTCCGATCAGGCTTGGGGCCCCATGTTCCCCACATCAGTGATCCACCCAGTGGAGGTCGGGTGACCACCGGGCAGGTTGGAGAGGCTGCATTGTCTGTGGGCTTGGGTACATCCCTCCATCGGCCAGTACCATCACGAGGACCAAAGGCTCTGCCAGGTGTTGTCAATAGGGTGGTTTTACCCACTTCTGTTCTGTCCACACTGAGCATCGTTCGTTCAGTGTTGGGACATTAGTCAGATTTTAACATTGATAAGTACGTGTCACCGGTGACACAGTGGCTCAGGGGGTGACGGTATTACTGCCTTGTACCTGTAGGGGTCAGGATTTGAATCTCAGCCCCACTCTGCGTGTGTGCGTACACACGTGTGTACATGTGTGGAGTCTGTGTGTTCTCCCTGTTGCTCTTAAACCTCATTCAGCACTGGCATTTGTCAATAAATCTCTTTAAACTCAGTGCGTTTTGATATCAGTGCTAAACGGCTGTTTGTATCTGTCTGAAATGTATCAGATAGGAGTTTTTCTCAGTGCTGACTACATGTATCAACTCTGGGATTCAGGTCCCGGTGTCTCCAGAACATGGTATGGTGTTTTAGGCTCACTGCTTGTATCCCCGGATTTTCGTTTGTGTTTTGGAACTTAACCAGAGTGCTTGGTTTAGTACGGCTCTGGTGACGCTAGCGTAGCTGTGGCTCTGGCTGAGTAAGACTCTGCAATCTCCACTCTGATCTAGTATTCTCTTATTTCCTCTGTTAGCTGATGCATTTTTGTTTTATTTTCCACATGAAATATTCCTTTTTGATTTGATCAATGCAAAAGTGTCATTTTGGTTTTGTTTCATTTATTTAAAAGCAAGCTTAGAAGTTCTGTATTACATTTTCCTGGCACAACAGTTTTGTTAAGAATTTCTTGTGGATTATTGAACTGATGTTATTAAAACTTCTATCACTGCAATTACAAAGATATTTGCGATAATAATTTTAGAATTGTTTCTCGTTTGCTCATTTTACTTATACTAAATAGTGGTTAGATTTCTTAGTTGTGCAAAAAGTCATTTGTTTTTGAAATTTAAATGTTTAAATATTGTTTGTATGTGATGAGGAAATTTCATCTAAAACATCTTTGGTTTCTGGGGTATGAGATATATACGGTCTGGAACCTCTTTTGTGCATCCGTGTTGCAGGGAGAAAAATTACTCCCTTTGTCCTCTCCGTTATATCACTGTTTTGCAGTCTGAAAGCCACATGTACAAGACATTCCCTGTGTTTTAACATCTAACATCCAACATCCGTTTAAAATCCAAATTGTGGGATCGCATATAAAGAGAACTGCCATTTTTAAAATGTTTATTGTGGACTGTGAGTGGGGAATTTTTAAACCGAGTAGTTTATTTAAAAAAAAAAAAAAAAAAAAACACCATGAATATATCCATGAGGTTGTGTGAAAATGTGTTTGGTTTTGACGTTTAATCGAAGACTATCAGGATCTGTTTTCCTACCGGCAAACCACATGATGGTCACTGCAATCTTTAAGACTTGGCTGGATCAGCTCCACGTGGTCATGTGACTGCTGTTAGTTATTACTGTAACAACAACAACAATAATAATATGGAAAGAAGATGAAAAATTTGAAGGGAATCAAATGGAGCATCCTTGGGTGAACACTGAGACATTATAAAGTGACCCTGATGTCCACTTTGACTTATCCAGGACAGTCAATGGAAGATTCTTGATGATTTACAAGGACAGACTACACTTCCCATTAGCACCAACGTATGTTGTGTACCTTATGTACAATGCGTTGTCTTATAGCCCCCTTTCCATCAGTGTGTTTATTTTAAATTAGCCATCGTTTGTGTTACATTTTAACCGTGTGGCTAAATTATGTTTTAGACCTTCCCTGATCTGCCAAGATTGCTGTATTCTAACTGGGCAGTTCTTGACTGATGGTTTAGTTGATGTGGGTTTTTTTTTTTTTTAATGTGATTGGGAACCATCACTCCATCTGGCACGCTGGCCTGGACCTGGCCCACAGTGACTGTAGAAAACCACCTCTGATCCAGTCTCATGCTCAAAGCTCAGTAGCTGTCCGCGGTAAGACAGGAGCCAAGCAGTGCTGACTCTTCCTCGGAGCCGCGTCGTGTGGAGTGTGTAAAGAAAGCCATTGTCTTGGCACAGGATGAGTCAGCGGGTTATGCGGCCTTCAAGGTATTCTGGTGGGTATGAGGGTTGCCAAGTGTGATGCACTAAACACCAGTGAAAATTAAGGGGGCATTAGACTCGGATACTGTACTGGAAATTCCAATAGGATGCCTTCTCTTGGTCCCTGTGACTGTAGGGCAAAATCAACTTAGCCTAAACCTGTTTATGAGAGGTGATTTAATTCACCATGGATGGGTGAATCCATCCCCCCATAAATGTATTTGAATGAGCATCTCCACAACAGACCTTTTCGTGGGGGGAAAATGGGTTGGTTAGATCCAGTTACAAGGTTTCGTTTTGCCACCCCCACCTCTTGCTGCTGGCCATGGTGCCACACACAGTGCAACAGACATACCACTTTGAGGACAGGGTCCTGCTTTCTGAGCCGGCCTGCAATCGCTTGCCTCCCCGCTACCCTTGGCATGTGTCCGCGGGGGGGTCACACCACAGCACGCTTCCATTTTCAGATGGCTGGTTATCTGGCTGCTTGTGGCCCTTTTTCTGTCAGTCACCAGAGACCCCACTCTTTTCTCACTGTTAAAGTTCGGTACTGATAAAGACCAAGGTTTTAACCCACTTGCTGATATCAGGCTGTCAAAATGTGCTCCCCATTGATGTTTAGAAGCAGTTTTAAGGCAAATCAGACAGCTTTTCACTATTCTAGCATGTTTTTTTGTTGTTGTTGTTTTCTTGTGAGTCCATGAAGCAGCCTTTCCAAAGGAGAGATAAGATTAATTGATGGGGGAAAAGTATTCCTGTTTAACAAGCTTGCCTAAAAATACATCGGGTTTAATGACCCTTTAGTGGTGCCAAGAAAAACTGTGCTGAATATTCTTCAGAAATATACCCACAGTGCTGCATTCTTGCTATGCAATTGTCAGTTTGTAAGGAAAATGAACTCTTGAAATCCAGCAAGGTATCTAACATATGCATACCCCAACAAAGTAGATGCATCTCTCTGTTGCATCTGGACTTGGAGGTAAAAGGTGCCTTGGTATCTGAATAATGATTGTAGGTCATGGGGTCTGAATCCCCTCCCAGCCTGAGGTGTCCTGTTTTGCATGTAGTTGGCTTTTTCTAAGTGGCGGTCAGTCCTCCAGTAATCTGTCCTGGATGGATCGATAATGCGGTCTCTGAACAGGGATTTTGGGATTTGCACGTTTCAAGACCATGTTGCAATTCCAAGATGTGAGCGTGGTCGTCATGCCTGCAGCGCTGCGCTGGAGAATGTGGCCCTTCAGGGGCTGTGGCAATTGGGGTGCGCAATCCATAGCACTCCCCCCTCCCCCAAAGTGCATATGGGATGGGGGCTGTGGACTATCCACAGCAGAGGCCAAGTTGCACGACCCCCTGGGATGTCCCCCAGGTGGGCGTACGTCCGGTGGCTTAGCGGGTCATGGTGGCTGCATCTGTCACAGGATGACTTGTGTAGCTGCTCTCTAAACTCTCCACACATCAGCTTGTCCCACTCCTGGGAGGAACAGCTGAGGGGGGGCAATTTCCTTACGAAGAGACCACCCACCACATAGCCTGCTGGTTCCCTTTACCCTTTGCCATGGTGTCCCCATCTGCAGCTCCATATAAACTTTACAACGGCACATCATGGTGAGGTGAACAGCTTGACAGGCAGCCTGACAGACCAACCCGGGACTTGAGTTAAGTGAACACAGCCGCCCACTTCAGCTGTCTCATCCCAGCAGTTTGACAGCAGTCTCACGGATGGTTTAAAGTACTTTTCAGGCATCTTTTCTTCTGCCACCGGTCTGGCCCTGTCTTCCTGGGCAGACTACTAATGTGGCCTGCTTTGTTTGTTGGCTGAATTAACCTGGCATGTTCCAGCAATCTAATTAGACATTATAATGTGGTTTATGGTTAGAATGCTTCATTCTGAGGCGTGGGGAGGAGTGATGTTAGTTGCCCGGGCTTCGGTCTGCAGAGCGATCAAAACGTTGGCTTCTATAGATCGAAAGGCAACGCTTGTCCTGCGACAGGATGCCCGCATTCCTGGGTGGATTAGCAGCAGCTCTGCGGACTCGCAGGCCTTGGGTTACTCTCATCTCGGCTTTGTGCAGGACCCTGAGACTAGTACTGTTTATCAAATCTGAAATCAAAGTGAAACATTTTGGAGTCGAGGAAACCCAACGTTTTCAGTTGAGTTTTTATGGGAGACAGTGCATCGTTCATTAGTACAGTAAGACTTGAGCTAGTTTCACGTGGTCCTCTTAGTGTAGCGGATGCTGTCTCCGGCAGTCATTGCCTCCCAATGCTTTTCTCTGGATGTTGTCTTGCCTCTGGTGTGGTTGACCTTTTTTTTTTCTAATAGTTTTGCAGTGGTCTCAGGAATCCATCTGGCAGTAAATGGTTGCCTAAACTTATTACATTAAATTCACTAACACCAACCATATCAGTACTCATAGTGGATGTTAATGTATGTGCCTTTGGAAATTCCACTATCCACCGTATTGTCTTTTCTTTTAATGAGGATAAGTGGCATTAAGGTATTATGGGAAATGGAGTTTCCATGCTTCTTTGGACATTAGGCCTTTTATGTCAGATGCTATGATGCTTTTTTTTTTTTTTTTTTTGTGTTAATTCATTAAGATCTCAAAGAAAATGCACTGAACAATGGGTGTGCCCAGCAAACCTGTCAGGTGCCAAGCCTGCAGCCTTCGATCTTAAAAAGCTGTTGGACGTGCAAACGAGGAGATGTACGTTGCATGTACTAAGAGTGTCAGAGTAACCCACACAGAGTCACCATTTCACCTGCGGTAATGTAACCCACCCTCGCGAAGAGGGTACGGCGGCAGCGAAACATCTGTAAGAGCATCACAAACGGACGGCACTGGAACGGTGTTTATGTGGCCCAAAAGGAGCTGTTAGCCAGTTCTTTGGTGTTTGTCGCAAAGCGGCAGTGGGGTGGTTACTGCTTTTACCACTGGCTCTTTCTTGGTTTATTGGTTTGTAATGTGCTACAGAAAGCAATGGGACCATAAAAGGTGCCCGTTATTTACTGACTGTCAAGTATGCATGCGGCGTTAAAATGGCGGACGGCGTCACCTCACAAATCATCCTGGCCTGCCTTCATTTCGCATACGCCTGGAGGTTCATCCGAGGGATCGATTATTAGCAAATCACAGCCGTCGGATATCAGCTTAGGCCGCTGCCACGAAAGGATTGGCACGACTCTGATTTAAAGTGGAAGAGAATCGTTAAATGAAAAGTGAGCTTTAATCATATGCATTGTCCTGTTTTTTGTTGTTCATCTTTGGGTCTGGCTGTCATTGTGTTATAATATCGAATTGTTTTATTACGAAACACGTTTATGGCTACACTTTCAACTGTTTTACTCTTGGAGTTGGAGTAGTAATTAAATAACAGATGTAACACAATCCTTATAAGTTGGTGCTGAGAACCATTTGAGAGGTCTGCAGGGTTTGGTTTTTTCATTTCTGATTATTTCAACCCTCCCCCACTGCTTTGGAACACTTAAAAGGTCCTTAATTATAGTGAACTCACACACCTGGGGTAAACGGAGTCTTCTGCTGTTTTTACGTTTACGTTTCCCACTCGGATTTACCTGTATCCTGGTCTGTTCGTTCAGGCTACCTGGTCACCTTTAAGTCACAGTCTTCTTCATTACTTCGAGTTGGCAACATGACAAGTTGGCAGGATGAAGCTCCTCAAGATACCCGGGCTGACCACACGGCCCGCCTGGAGACATTCAGAGCACAGAGCACCAGTGGCTTCCTGTGCCACTGCAGGATCGGACTTTATATAGCATAGACACTGCACAGTTTTTTGGTAAATGCGAATTGAGTGTTTTTCACTGTGCATCTGTTTCTTTTTCATTATTTGGGCTTTGCGGATAGATTAAAGTGCAGTTATAAATTGGTTCTAGATGAGGAAATTACGATATCACCCAGCCACTTGAATGTTTGATATTGGCTGCACTGATGTGCTCTTAATTGTCTTGTTTGATTTCCCATTATCTGAACTGGTCTCCTCTCTCTTCTCATTACACTGGGGTTTGCTCGCAGTCCATCTTTACCCAGAAATGCCGCTCTCTGCTTTCCTCCGTTCATTCCATTTTCATTGCACTCCCTGCCGAAGGCTCCTTACCCTCTTCTTTTTACCAAGCCCCTCCGAACGTTTTAAAGGCGGCGCAAATCCTCATGACCGCACTTTGCCGACAGGAACTGGCCCAAGCTTCCGTTATTCCAAGCGCAGCCCAACCCTTTAATTGGCCCCGCCCCCACATTCATGGTTCCTTCCCATTTGACGTTGTGAAGAAGGTCATCCCTGAAGCCATGGCTACACGCTCTGCCTTCAGCTGCTATTGCCTGTCCTGCTGCTTTGCAAGCACGTTCACTCGTCTTACTGTGATGCTTAGGCATGCCTGAAAGAGCTCTCTCTGGCCACAGCTAGCAAGTCTGAAAAGCTGTTCTGGGCTACACTGGGACCTCCGTGTAGTAACTCTTCTGCTGACTTCTCCCAAGCTACGCATCTGTCAGTGAGGGCAAGCTTACAAATAAACATACCACTGAGGTCTGCCATCCTTCGTGGATGTACACAGAGGCTGGGAGTCTGAGCACAGCTTTTTCTAGACACATGGGCCTTGGCATTTTCCCAAAATATACCTTATGTTCTCCCAAACCTCGGGGGCATGATGCAGAGGACTCCGTGCAGTATCTGTAACTGCTTTTTGCTACATATTTTTTTTTTTTTCCTGTTGTCATTTGTCACGTGCATGACCCTGGGTTAGCTGGTTAACGAGACGGACCTTGGCTTTACTGGTTAACACGATGGACCCTGGCTTCGCTGAATTGATCGCCATTCAGCAGTTGGAGCCGTTACAGACCAGAGACCACTGGCTCTTTAGACAGTGTGAGTGGACGCCCTCCCCTCGAACCACGGATAATGCCGGTCCTGAGTTCTGAGATAATGAATACCGATAGTCATAAAATGCATTTGTGAGAAGAATCATTGACAGGATTTGAGTTTGTTCCGTTGCTTTTCTGATATCTCTTCAGGACCATGGAGAGGCCATGCTTTGGGGGGGGGGGGTTTGGCTTTGTTTGAAAAGACTGGAAAAATTAAAGCTGTCACTCTTTTGATGTCAGCGATTCCACGGATCGTCTCGTGCCGGCTGAAAATCAACTTTTGGGAGCGGTCCCACTTAGAGCGCTGGAGGTGGCGTGTACAGAACTCTGATCGGCTTACCGTAGGCGCCAAGATGGCGAGAGGCACTTACCTGTGTGTGATGTTTTGGAGGTTTGTGGACATTCTGGAAGGAGCACAGTACCGGTTTGATTTGTGGTATCGCACTGCACCGACCGCAGAATGGTGATGCCTGATAGCTAGTGTCATTTGAAGGGATGAGCCAGATCGTGATTCCTGGAAGACTGAAGTGGGAACGTGAGCCCTAAATGAAAGATGAAGAGTATAATTACATTCAGCGTGGTCCGGTAAGATGCACGTCTTTGGTGAAGGCAAAGTTGTACGGCCGATGGAACAGTACCTTGTATCAGGTGGGCAATTGCGTCGCTCGCTTGAGAGATCCAGGTGCTCCTTTGTTATGTAATGCAAATGCCCACCTTTGTACCTTTTTCGTATATTTTTAAAAGTGACATAGTTCACAGGTGTATGCAGAAATGTAGATCTGGGTGTTTTTGAAGAACCTCGCCCTCCCCAAATGATCTGCAAGTGGAGGAATATTTGGGTCATGGTTTGTGTTGTGTAAGAGCAGTGTGATCGCCTGCTGCCTTTCCACGTGTTGGCTTTGACCCGCATGCGCTGGTGTCCTCAGGTGAGCAGTGATGTTAAATCTATGAACGCGGCAGCTCTCTCTCCTGTGGCCTGCCAAGATTCCCGACCTCCCATGAGGGAGAACCCCCCCCCAAGAGAGCCTGGCGTTTATTTCAAATCGTTATTTTCCTGGAAGCTCTGGAGTTTCAATACCGTGCACTTTGAGAGTGTAACGCTAAGTGCAGTCGATTTCTCAAGCTGAACACAAGACGTGCATATTGTGTAAATGACGCATTTCACTGGGCAGAGTGCGAGCTGTCTTGGTAACTTTAACAGTTTTGTTTCTGACTAATCCTCACCTGGCACCGAGCAATCGGCCCTTTCTCCAAATAACTTAGTAGTATAAAACACAACCGTCAGACTTGCTGCCGTCTTCTGTCGGTTGTTTGTCCTTTTCAAAGTGGATATCAGTTTGAAACAGCTGTGAAGGTGCCCTTTCTGATTCATTTTCCCGCGCTAGCATGAGGCAGCCAAACACACCTCTGTGATCCACTCTGAATGGTCAGAAGCCAGCATGCCCATTGTGTTTGACGCAGTGCCTGTGTCCCAGGAAGGTGATTGGTAGAGGACCTGGGAAGGTTCACCAGTTTAGAGGTCTCATGGCGAGCAAGAAGAACGTCATGGGGATCCTTACAGGCACCTTGGATTTCCCCGAGTAGCTGAAACCACACAGGCTGGGTCGGCCCGTGCCGTGCCACAGCAAAACAAGCCCGCTCTTGAGCATCTTTCGCTTGAACGGGCGGTTTTATTGCAGACTTTACTATGGGTCCACAGGGAGGTGGTCTTGGAGCTGCTCACAGCCCTGTTTCAGCCGCTGATGTCACTCTGAGTACGGTAATAAAGGGACTACCTCACCACGGTAAAAGGCCGCCTGATTTATCTTTCTCTCTTCCCCCACCTCTTCTTTCTCTTCCTCCAATCTCAAGGCTCAGCTTTCCCGTGTGATGAGATCACCCATCATCGTCATTGCCTTTGCATTTTGATTAGCGACCTCCCAGAAATGCCGAAAACGGCACCGTTGGCTCCTTTGTGTGCCGGTTTGAATCGCTCGCAACCCCCCCCCCCCCCGCATCCTTCACATGTGGGATCGTTTGCCGACGTGTACGCGAGGGGTCTGTCCGGGAGGCAGGATGGAGCTTGAACCTTGAGCTCAAGCTGATAAGAGGAGATTGGTGGAAGTATCGTTTGAGACACCGGGACTCGGGTTCACCTCCAGCGGGGCCGAATTTGCTGTCTGCATTGTGGCTCAAGCCTGTCTTCTCATCCTTGGTAATGAACACAGTGAAATTTCAAAATGCATTTCTAGCAGAAATCCATATGATTAATTTAGCTGATTTCTGATGCCTCTTCAGATGGTTTACCTGCTTTATGTCCAGGTGGGTTAAATGTGCTAGTTGTCCTGTACCAGTAAGAAACGCTGCCTCTTCATAGGGGCTGTCAGTTTTAACTGGAATTCTGTTTGTCCATTTGTAGTATTTTTTTTAAGGTTTCATTATATCAGCATTTTTTCTATTATAGTGTGATTCAGTATGTGTTTATCATCTCCAAAGCAATATATTTCGGTGCCTGTTATCACTGTAGTTTTCATTTACAATTGATGTTTCTAAATTTGATCGCATAGCTGAGATTTAGAGACTCTGTTGATGGGAATCCAACCAGCTTCTATTGTCCCAGATGAACCTGGAGAATGTGGCATCTCAGCCCTCAAGTAACTGCCATTCAGCTTATTGCTAAGGGGGCCTGGAGTTACCGAGCTGGACCCAGCCTGTGGAGAACCCAGAGCAGTGGCCTCAGAGGTTATTAGCTTCCGGTCATTTCAGGGACACTGGGCTGCTGGCAGAGCCGGCCCTCACTTCCTTCAGCTCATTTGCTTAGCACTGTTATTTGGTTACGGTCCGAAGTGAAGAATAACTTTACTCTTGCTTAATGAAAGTCTTTGGTCTGAATTAACCAAATCGGCGGCTTGTGACTCCAGCAGGTTAGTCGAGATGTGACGGGCTTGTTTCAGGCCTTCTGACAAAGTTTGCTCCCAATGTGCAGATATGCACCCTTTAAATTGAGCTCTGTTGCCACACCACGCCTCACCCTGTCATCTGTCTGCACCCAGGTAGGGAGCCATGGGAAAATCAGGCGGCTGGCTGCCCTCCACCCTCGGGAGTTAGACCTGGAAGGCCGACGGTGACGCGGGTCATGCAGGCCTGGACTGGCTCCATCAGACGTTCCCAGCAGCTACACGGCCCCCCCAGAAGCTTGCCGCTGTGACGGAAGCTGTACACCCCCCTCAGCCCACCAGTCGATCCTCACGCCCCAACCATGCGTCCCCACTGAGCTGCTCTATGTAGCCCTGCATCCAGCCCCTCCCCCTCCCCCTCCCCGAGAGCGAGCGCACACAGACGCCATGGGAAACGCTGTCGCCGCCTAGGAGGCCCGCCGTGACGGAGCGGAGCGCGACGGCGTCCCGCAGAGCCCAGGATGACACGTGGCCCGCCGACCCGTTCAGACGTGTGAATACCTCACAAGGTGTTGTGAACTGGCCGACGTTGTGCAGATCCTGAACCATGAATGGAGGAAGAGAGTGTGAGGGTGGGGACAGCGAGGGTCAGCCTCCCACCGCCCACATCCCCATAGGCTGGCGGCGGCAAGCCGATCCTGGCAGAGTGGTCTATATAAGGTGAGTTTGCCATCCTGTCCTGTTTGTCTATCCATATGGTATTTAAATTGAAAGCACAGTTAATGCGTGATTAATCAGCAAGACTGAATCGGGAAGGGTTGTTTTCTTGTGGGCAAACACGCAGTTTCTTCTTCCCTGTGTTCCTTGCAGAGGAGTTTGAGCTCATTAAAATGCCGTGTTAAGCTGGGGATGGCTTTGGAAAGCCAGAGGAGTGGGTTGTTTGTCTGGAGTGGCCTTGGTAAGCACACCTCATTGGTGACTTCGATGGCCGTACTACCTGAAGTTCCCTGATGAGTGTTCGCCTGGCCTGGCCCCACCAGTGCCGTGGTGACAATGACACCACTCTCCTCATTGAGTTGGCCTTGTCTTAATTTTCACAAGTGGTTTCTTCGATAATCTTCTCCCAGAACATCTTTGCATCTTGAGTTCATTTTGTTATTGTTTATAGATGTTTGCTACTTGAGATTAATGAAGGTTTATGGGCCTTATTGTTAAAGGGGAGGCAGCTTTAATATGTATTATTTATTGTATTTTGTATGGCCAAAAGTATGTGGACACCCCTCCTAATTATTGAGTTCAGCTGTTCCAGCTGCACCCATAGCTAACAGATACGTAAAGGCAAACATACCGCCATGTGATCTCACATCTTCAGTAGAGTGGGTCATACTGAAGATCTTAGTGAGTTTCAGTGTTGCCCTGTCATTGGATGCCGCCTTTGCAGCAAGTCAGTTTGTCAAATTTCTGCCCTGCTAGAGCTGTCTCAGTCAGCTGTGAGTGCTGTTATTGTGA